>JAHRHZ010000263.1:27359659-27464399 GCA_024137785.1 Ginglymostoma cirratum | reverse complement strand
AATGATTTTCTGATGAAGGGTTTAGGCCCGAAACGTCAAGTTTTCCTGCTCCTATGATGCTGCTTGACCTGCTGTGTTCATCCAGCCCCAAGCTTGTTATCTCAGATTCTCCAGCATCTGCAGTACCTTTTATCTCTGAGAAAGAAGAGGTGTTGTGTGCCTTCTTGGCTTTCGTATTTACGTGGGAAGTCCAGGACAGTTCATCCGTTATCGTCACTATTATGACAAAATACCATGTGGAGCTCTCTTGAATTTGATTACAATGAATGCTATCTGCTTTCTAGTTATTGCATCCCCTACAACTGAATCATTACATTGACCTCTTCTTTTAGCCCCCTTGAGACAGCCTCCTGCTGTCGGTTCCAAGGTGTGTATTTTAGCATTTCTTGCGGCAATCTTTAGTCTTATCTTCAAAGGCAACAAGTACATTGTACCTGTTGAGTCGGCCTGAATTGGTTCACATTAAGACTACTCTGTGTAGTTTGGAACAGCACATCCATACTGCATTGCCCCCTGGAATTTGCAGGTTTCATTTCTCTGGTTTTGACCTCCCATCCAACATTTACTCCAGACAAGTACCCTGATCTGAATGGGATTTTGGTACCAGTTTTAAGGATTGACTTTAAAAGGCAGAATGAAATATTGATATAATTTACTCACTTAAAATAGAAATGTATGTTATAAGAATTAGTTCCTAACTGAAAATAGTTTCAGATCATTTTATTTCACTGTTTAATCCATAAATTGGTACTAGGATTAAATAATTCTACATGGATTCTCAAATGATATGTGTAGTATATCTATGAAGCCATGCAATTAAATAAATCCATGCAGTGAAGGCTTCAAAAAACAACTGAAAAATAATTATTTAGTATAGAGATATGTTTAGAACAAATCAACTTACATCAGTGATATGTTTGGAAATAAGTAATAATTTAAATATTTTGGAATTAATTTTTTTTAAGTTGAGTAAACATATGACTAGTTAAGTAACATGCCAAGGCATATAAGGTTATGGCCCAAATGCTGGAAAATGTGATTAGAATAATTTGATGTTTGTTTTTGATGGGTGCAGACACGATGCTTGAAGGGACTTTGTCCATCCTGTCAATCTCTGCGAACATAACAGCATATTTAAAATGTTACTGAAGTATAGTCACTTTAATGAAAATGAATTTGACAAATTATTTGTTTGATGAGAAGAACTGTACATCTCATCTGTCCTGATGAATTGATAGTAGATTTCAGGAGTACTTACAGATGTCTTTAAAAAAAGGTTTGTTGGCTATGGCAGATTTTCCTCTTTGCAACATTGCCTGGATCGTTGGTAGGATTAAAATACCATTTGTGCCCTGTCTACTCCTTTGACTTTGGCTGATTTCTAAAATTCCATACTGAGAAGACTTTGCTGCAAGTCTGATGTCACTTCAAAAGGAAAGTCCTAGGAGTGTTATCAGATAGCAGAGGGTCAACAGAAAAGCTGCTCACCCAATGTTTGTTTGTGTAACCTCAAAGAAGATCGAAATCCACATCTTGTGTGCAGTGATTCAAGAAATGGTCCAAATTCTTCTTGGCTTCCCTGCCCAAGGGAGAGACTGATCCAGAACACTGCAATCTCCACTATAATAAGGCAAGATGATAAACCCAGACTCCAACTCTTTCAGTATAGAAATGCCAAATCCAAAAATGCCTGATCCATTGTAGTCAACTGAACCAAGTGGCCTCCTAAGGAGTCTCAGAGATAAAAGGCACTGCAGATGCTGGAGAATCCGAGATAACAAGGTGTGGGGCTGGATGAACACAGCAGGCCAAGCAGCATCATAGGAGCAGGAAAGCTTGACGTTTCGGGCCTAGACCCTTCATCAGAAATGGGGGAGGGGAAGAGGGTTCTGAAATAAATAGGGAGAGAGGGGGAGGCGGATAGAAGATGGATAGAGGAGAGGATAAGTGGAGAGGAGGCAGACAAATCAAAGAGGCGGGGATGGAGCCGCTAAAGGTGAGTGTAGGTGGGGGTTAGGGAGGAGATGGGTCAGTCCAGGGAGGACGGATAATCCACTTCACCAACGCCTTCCACCCCAACCTGAAGTTCACCTGGACCATCTCCAACACTTCTCTCTCCTTCCTGGACCTGTCTGTCTCCATCTCGGGTAACCACCTAGAAACCGATGTCCATTTCAAGCCCACTGACTCCCACAGCTACCTGGAATACACCTCCTCCCACCCACCTTCCTGCAAAAATACCATCCCCTATTCCCAATTCCTTCGCCTCCGCCGCATCTGCTCCCAGGATGAGACATTCCACTCCCGTACATCTCAGATGTCCTCATTCTTCAAGGACTGCAACTTCCCCCCCACAGTGGTCGAGAATGCCCTCGACCGTGTCTCCTGCATTTCCCGTAACTCATCCCTCACACCCCATCCCCGCAATAATAACCAAAAAAGAATCCCCCTCATCCTCACGTACCACCCCACCAACCTCCAGATCCAACGCATCATCCTCCGACACTTCTGCCATTTGCAATCAGACCCCACCACCAAAGACATTTTTCCCTCCCCACCCTTATCTGCCTTCCGGAGGGACCGCTCCCTCCGTGACTCCCTTGTCCGCTCCACACTCCCCTCCAGCCCCACCACACCCGGCACTTTTCCCTGCAACCGCAGGAAGTGCTACACCTGCCCCCACACCTCCTCCCTCACCCCAATCCCAAGCCCCAAGAAGACTTTCCACATCAGGCAGATGTTCACCTGCACATCTGCCAATGTGGTATACTGCATCCGCTGTACCCATTGTGGCTTCCTCTACATCGGGGAAACCAAGCGGAGGCTTGGGGACCGCTTTGCAGAACACCTGCGCTCAGTTCGCAACAAACAACTGCACCTCCCAGTCGCGAACCATTTCAACTCCCCCTCCCATTCCTCAGACGACATGTCCATCCTGGGCCTCCTGCAATGCCACATTGATACCATTGGGCTGCAGGGTTCCCAGGGTGAATATGATTTGCTGTTCCTGCAGCCTTCGGGTGGCATCACTGTGGCATTGCAGGAGGCCCAGGATGGACATGTCGTTTCCTCTCACCTATCCCCTCCTCCCACCTCAAGCCCCACCCCCATCTCCTATCCACTAACATCATCCCGCCCCCTGGACCTGTCCGTCCTCCCTGGACTGACCCATTTCCTCCCTACCCCGCCACCTACACTCACCTTTACCGGCTCCATCCCCGCCTCTTTGACTTGTCTGCCTCCTCTCCACCTATCCTCTCCTCTATCCATCTTCTATCCGCCTCCCCCTCTCTCCCTATTTATTTCAGAACCCTCTTCCCCTCCCCCATTTCTGATGAAGGGTCTAGGCCCGAAACGTCAAGCTTTCCTGCTCCTATGATGCTGCTTGGCCTGCTGTGTTCATCCAGCCCCACACCTTGTTATCTCCTGAGGAGTCTGATTGCTGAGGCAACATACACTTTTACATGTATGTTGTAGCACGGAGCTATAAATAGTGCTTGCAGAGGCTACTAATTTTCAAAAGTTGCACGTTGATTGGGGGAGGCTGTTCGCAGGCTAAGAAACATCTGGCAAGTGAGACGCTTTCAAAAGCAAGGTAACAAGAGTTCAGGGCCAGCATGTTCCCATTAGCGTGAAAGTCAAGGCTTGCAGGAGTGGAGAGCACCGGATCACTAGACGTGTTGAAGTTTTGGTTAAGAAAAAGAAGGTGGCATATATCAGGTACAGGCAGCTGGGATCAAGTGAATCCCTTGAGGAGTATAGGGGTACACGAGTTCACTTAAGATGGAAGTCAGGAGGGCAAAAAGGGGACATGAGATAGCTTTGGCAGATAGGGTAAAAAGAGGATCCAGAGAGATTCTACAAATATATTAAGGGCAAAAGAGTAACTAGAGAGAGAATAGGATCCCTTAAAGATCAACAAGGACATCTATATATGGAACCACAGGACATGGGTGAAATCCTAAACAAATATTTCTCATAAGTGTTTCCCATCGAGAAAGACACAGAAGTGAGGGAACTCAGGGAAGTAAATAGTGACGTCTTGAAAAGAGTCCAAATAACAGAAGAGGTGCTGGGGGTCTTAAAAGGCATAAAGGTAGATATATCCCCAGGATCTGATCAAGTGTATCTCAGGACATTGTGGGAAGCTAGGGAAGAAATTGCAAGGCCCCTAACGGAGATATTTTGTCATCAACAGCCACAGGGGAGGTGCTGGAAGCCTGGAGGGTGGCTAATGTTGTGCTATTTTTTTAAAAAAGGTTGCAAGGAGAAGCCGGGGAACTACAGACCAGTGATCTTGACATCAGTGGTGGGTATGTTGTTGGAAGGGATTCTAAGAGACAGGATCTGCGTGCATTTGGAAAGGCGATGTTAAGGATAGCCAGCACAGCTTAATGCATGGGAAATTATGTCCCATAAATTTGACTGAGTCTTTTGGAGAGGTGACCAAAAAGCTAGATGAAGGTAGAGCAGTAGACATTACATACAAGGACTTTAGCAAGGCCTTCAACAAGCTACCACATAGTAGACTGGTTAGAAATGTTAGATCACAGGGGATCCAGGGAGAGCTAGCCAACTGGTTACAAAATTGGCCTGACGGTAGCAGACAGAGGGCAGTGGTGGAGAATTCTTTTCCAGACTGGAGGCCTGTGACCAGTGGTCTATCGCAAGTGTCAGTGCTGGACCCACTGCTATTCATCATTTATATAAATGATTTGAATGAGAATATAGGAGGCATGGTTAGTAAGTTTGGATGACACCAAAACTGATGGTTTAGTGGACAGCGAAGAAGGTTATCTAAGAGTTCAGTGGGATCTCAATCAACTGGGCCAGTGGGCTGAGGAATGGCTGATGGAGTTTAATTCAGATTAATGCAAGGTTTTGCATTTTAGTAAGACGGATCAGAGCAGAACTTAAACAGTTAATGGTGGGTCCCTGGGGGATTTTTGTTGAACAGAGAGATTTGGGGTGCAGGTACGTAGGTTCTTGAAAGTGGTGTCACATTTTGACATGCTTGCCTTCAGTAGTCAGAGCATTGAGTACAGGAGTTGCGACATCATGTTGTAGCCATTCAGGACATTGATAAGATCACTTTTGGAGTACTGTGCACAATTCTGGTCACCCTGCTGTAGGAAAGATATTATTAAACTGGAAAGGATGTGAGAAAGTTTTTATAAAGGTTTAACCGAGACTGGAAGGTTTGTGCTTTAAGTAGAGGCTGAATAGGCTGTGACAATTTTCTCCGGCGATTTGGAGTCAGATGGGTGACCTTATAGAGTTTTATAAAATCATGAGGGGCAGAGATAAGGTGAATAACTAAGGTCTTTTCCCCAGGGCAGGGGAGTCCAAAACGAGAGCGCATAGGTTTAAAGTGAGATGGGAAAGGTTTAAGAGGGACCTCAGCTTTTTTGCATAGAAGGCAATGCAAACATGGAACAAGGTGGCAAAATAGTAAAGGTAGGTACAATTACAATGTATAAAAGGCATTTGGACAGGTACATGGATAGGAAAGGTTTAGAGGGATATGGGCCAAATGCAGGAAAATAGCATTAGTTCAGTTTAGGAAGCCTGGATAGCATGGACAAGTTGGGCTGAAGGGCCTGGTTCCAACTGTATGACTCTAATTCTTTCCAGCACATGACTGACCAGGAACCACTCCTGGTTGTTTTCCACTGTTGTATGTTGACATTTACTAGTTGATCTCAAACTGCTTGGTCATGTTACGAATGCACTTCCTCTGGCCATCAACACTTAGACTGGGGTTGGAACTTGGAGTTTCTGGCTCATAGGCAGTTATGCTGCTCATTGTGACACAAGACCTCTGGAAGTTTTTGGAGTGAAACAATCAGCAAGAACTTACATTTATGTAGCACCTTTCACATCTACAGGATGTCTTGAAGTGCTTATGGTACCAATGAAGTACGCTTGAACTGTGTTTGCTGTTTTAATGTAGAAAACTAAGCACGCAGTTGGTTTCTCTGTGTAATGAGGATGAATGAGGATGTTGATTGCAATTCCTTCTGCCTGGTGGGAATTAGTTTTTATTCCTGTTAAAGTCCAGAGGCCCAGGTTATAACTTGTCAACTGGAGCCAAACTTTACATAGTTTTGTAAGCATTTATTTAGAGACGAGACAAAATATACATAATTAAAGCTGTTAGAACTTGTGGTAAATATTTTAAGGATTTTTGTAAGAAATAGGCAACATTGTTTTGTCTGTTGTAGGTTCTTACACAAAGATTTGCTTCTTTTACTCAGTTGGTGACAGAGCTATATGCAAAGGCATTATTTGAAGACATACTTATTTCTGGGAAAATGCTGAAAAATGCACATCCAAGAAATCCCTTGGAAGTGCTCAGCACCACTAGCATTTCATCCATGCTACTCCACTGGAAATGTGTCTGCAATCCTGCATACACATGTGAATGTTTCCAAGGAATTTACCTTTATTTCTGCAATGATTTAGTTCCAGGTGCATCAGATACTATAGCTTCTGAGTCACATGATGTGAAGTTGTTGCTATTGACAGTTGAAGCTGTCCGGTTGTGAGATAGCGCTATAGGTGAGCACATTCTCTCTGGTCTTCTGCGTGATATCTCTGTAAAATTGCATGTTGTTTAATTATGTTTGCAACCAGAGTACAAGAGCAGGTCAGAGTCATGGAATTCTGTGATGAGTAACTCACTTCCTGATTCCCCAGGGCATGTCCATGATCTACAAGGCGCAGGTTAAGAGTGTGATGGAATATTCTTAATTGGCTGGATAAGTCCAGCTCCAGCAATATTCACAAAACCCAACATCATTCAGGATAAAGAATCCTGCTTAATTAGCACCTCATCAACCACAAGATCCATTGAAGTAGCTTATCAGAGCTCCTTCGATACCACCTTCCAAACCCACACGTTTTACCACCTAAACAGCAGGTTATCTCCATCTCAACGTTCCCCTCGAAGAATTACATCATCCTGACTTAAGATGGAGCTATATCAATGTTCATTCACTGTCTCTGGACCAAAAACCTGAACTCCCTAATAGTACTGTAAGAGTTCATACTTCCCATGGATTACAACTGTTCGAAATGGTGGCTTACCAACAACATCTCAAGGATAATTAAGTAGAGCAAAAAATGTTGGCCTAATCGGTAATGCCCACATTCCAAAATGAATAAAATAAGTATCTGACTCAAAATTGTAGAGATGTGGGGCCACATTCCCTCTCCATCGCTAAAGGCATAAAGCCGAGGGGTAACTTGCACCAATTAGACCATTTTTGGTTCTGATTCAGAAGATTGTAGATTTGAGATCTATCCGCAACCCCTGAGGATGCTGCTGTCCTTATTGTCACTTGCCAACAGAACACTTCATTAACTGTGGGAAAATACCTACCGTGATGGCCCTCAGGAGGTGATTTCCAGTGTGCAGCCCCAAGAAAGTCAAGAAGCAGAGCTCAACAAGAGACCCCTTTATACTGCATGGTGAAAAAATTTGCTTTTTCGATGAAATGTCAGATCAAGGTCTGTCATTGCAGTTTAGGCGAATGTTAAAAATGGTTTCAGATTTTAAGAAATTAACTTTCTCTATTAAAGAAACAAAAACAAAAAAAACATTGCTGTTGGCAATCTGAAACATAAACCAAAATTGCTGGAGAAACTCAGCAGATCTGGCAGCACCTGTGGAGAGAAAGCAGAGTTATCGTTTTGGGCCTAGCGCCCCTTCTTCAAAACAGATTGTAGCTCATTAAAGATTGATATTTATGCTGAGGATGAGTTGAGGGAAGGGTGAGAAGTAAACGATAAGTGGAGATGGAACTCAGACCAAGAGAAAAGTAGTTGGGCAGACAAATGAATGGGTAATGATCAGCCTAATGGGAACCATCAGTAGCTGATAATGGGTTGGCTGTGGTAGCAGCTGATGTAGTGACAAAGTCTGGTGTGTTGTGTTGGGGCAAGGATTTAGAAGCAGGCACACAGGCCCTAAAATTATTGAACTCAGAATTGAGTCTAGAAGGTTGTGGGGTCCCCAAGTGGAAAATGAAATGCTGTTCTTCCAACTTGCAATGGCTGTCTGCAAAAATAACCCTGAGCTTCAGGTTGCCTGCCACTTTAACACACTATTGTATTCCTGGCCATCATCTCTGTTCTGGGGTTGCTGCAGCAGTCCAGCAAAGCTTAGCGCAAGCTGGAATAGCAGCACCTCATTTTCCACTTGGGGATCCTGCAACCTTCAGACTCCACTTCAAGTTCAATAATTTTAGGG
This sequence comes from Ginglymostoma cirratum, assembly GCA_024137785.1. Taxonomy (NCBI): domain Eukaryota; kingdom Metazoa; phylum Chordata; class Chondrichthyes; order Orectolobiformes; family Ginglymostomatidae; genus Ginglymostoma; species Ginglymostoma cirratum. The sequence continues at coordinate 27,456,145 of JAHRHZ010000263.1, read as the reverse complement.
CCTAAGCACATACTCCCATGTCCTTTGCCCACTCTCACTTCTCAGATCTTATCATCACAAGGGCTGCTACTACAACCAACCCATTGTCAGCTATTAATTGTCCCCATGAGCAGCTGTTGACTCTCCCAGACTGAGCATTACCCATTCCTTTGTCTGCCCAAATGCTGTTTCCTCTCTCTCTCTCTGGGCTCCGTTTCCACCAATCATTTACTCCAACCCCTTCCCCCACTCCATTTTCAGCATACATACCAACCTTTTTGTGCATACAATCAGTTCTGAAGAAAGTTCACTGGACCCAAAACATTAACTCTGCTTTCTCTACACAGATGCTGCTAGACCTATTGAGTTTTCCCAGCTGTTTATGTTCTTGCTCCTCTATTAAAGGATAGATTGGAGCTTGGGAATAGTGTCATCACCTAAGGTAAATTAAGATGTTTTGTTTGGGTTGGTCCAAATGGAAAGCATGTATCTTTAAGGAAAGGCAAATAGGTGTATGGAGAATACAATCCTGGGTGTTATTAGTGAATCTGAAGGAGATAGACATGAAGAGGGAACAAAGAAGAGTTGGAAATTTGACTGAGTTTGAGCTCTGGTCCAACAATTATGCTATGTACTCAAGCGGACGTATAGGAAAAAGCAATTTTGAAAGAACAAGTTGCTGAAGAGTTTAGCGTCCCCAAGGAAGTCCTACCAGTAAAGGCAACAAGACTATAATTATTAGAAACAGGAATAGGCCATTGGAACATCGAGCCTGCTCTGCAATTCAATGGGATCATGGGATCTATCACTCTTGCTGTTTCCCCCACTGAACAGGAATGTCTATCTAACTCAGCCTTAAATATACACAAAGACTGTGCCTCCACAACTTTCTGCGGCTAGGAGTTCCAAAGACTCAAAGAGCTCTGAGAGAAGAAATTCCTCTTCATCTCATCATAAAATAAATAAAGAACTTACATTTGCAAAGTTTTCTGAGGTAGCGGTTGGAATCCAGAGACGTTTTGATTTATTTTTTGTTCAGTCATGAGTTATGGGTGTCATTAGCTGGGCCAGCATTTATTGCCTGCCCCCACCTTGAGAAGGTGGTGGTAAGTTGCCTTCTTAAACCACTGCAGTCGATTTGGTGTTGGTGGACCCATAGCATCTTTAAGGAGGTCATTCCAAGATTTTGACCCAGAATCACTGAAGGAACTTTGATTATAGTTCCATATCTGAATGGTGAGTACCTTAGAGGGAATTTTATCGGCTGAAGTCCAAACATGCACCAAGGTATGGTGATCATGGGCTGGACTCACTTGATGGATGGATTTACCAAACCTGACGAATAGCAAATTTTTAATGGCAGAGTAGGTTCGAGGGCTGAATAGCCTACTCCTGCTCCTTTCTTTTAGTGTAGATCATTATAAAGATCACTTTTTTTCCCATTTGTTTGCCTTTTCTTCCTGTTCTTCTTTCTTAGCCCATTCTTTAAGATTTTAATTTGCTTTTTCCTTGTGCCTTTCTCTCCTGATGAGTTCCTTACTGGCTGCTACTCTCCTTTTTACTGATTTTGTCAAACAGCCATTTGGCAAAGAAGAGGATTTGTGTCGTCAAGAAGTAGGTGGTGCAAAATTAGTGTCGGGCAAAAGGATGAGGAACAGGTGATCAATGAGCCGAATTAAATCAATTCTTTTGTAGAAGTAAATCCTGGTCCAGGTGGTTTTAATTTCTGTTTATTTTCTTTAACACATCTGGTTGTATTTATGGTTTACTATAAAATAATTGGTGACAAAAAATAGTTACAAAACTCTGACAACTGATTTGAGATCAGATTAAGTATTTAGCATATGGGACCAATGTCTAGAATGTTCACCTTCATTTGAGTACAGGAACAAGGATGTGTTGCCACAATCATACAGGGCAGTGGCGAGGACACACCTGGAATATTGTGTGTAGTTTTGGTCTCCCTATCTGAGAAAGAATGTTCTTGACACAAACAGAGTGCGGCGAAGGTTTATTAACTTTATCCCTGGAATGGCAGCTATGACATATGAAAAGAGATTGAGTTGGTTAGGATTCTGTTCACTGGCATTTAGAAGCATGAGGGGGGATCTCATAGAAACCTATAAAATTCAAACACGATTAGACTGCTTAGAGGCAGGAAGGATGTTCCCGATGGTGATGGAATCCAGAACCAGGAGTCATCATTTAAGGATAAAGGTAAACCTTTCAGGGCAATGATGAAGAGAAATTATTTCATGAAGAGAAATTATTTCACCCAGAGAATGGAATTCACAACCACAGAAGGTAGTTGAAAACTATGTGTTTTCAAGAAGCGGGGAGTTGTGGCTAAAGGAATCAAGGGATATGGAGGGAGGATGGGATTAGGGTGTTGAGTTCAATGATTAGCTATGATCATATTGAATTGCAGACCAGGCTCAAGGGGTCAAATGACCTCCTCCTGCTCCTTTCTTCTATGTTGCTATGTTTAAAATCTGTATGAAGTCCTGACATCCTATTTGAACCAAGATGAGTTTCTGACCTAATCATCATGGTTGTCTATTTGCACTTCCGACTCTTGTCCCTAATATATCAATACCAGGCTTGGATACACTCAATAACTGAACTTCCATAGCCCTCTGGGTTAGAGAATTCTAAACTTTCATCAACTACAATGTGAAAATATTCCTTCTCATTTCAGAACTAAATAGTTTGTCCCTTAACCTAAGACTGTGCCCCCGGATTATCATTTCAGCCAAGGGAAACATCCTTTCCTATCTGTTCTGTCAATCCTTTTAAGAATTTTCTGTTTGAATGAGGTCACCTCTCATTGTTCTAAACTCCAGAAAATATACAGACAGTCTATGTAATCTATGGCCTTCCTTGGATGAGAAGACCAAAATTGCATGCATAATACAACTGCAGTCTCATTAAGGTGCTATATAATTGCAGTAAAACATCTTTACTCCTATACTCAATCCTCTTTTAATAAGGACCAACTGTACAGTTACAACACTGGTATCTAGCAGAAAATGTAGAAAATTGCCCAGGTATATCCTGTACATAAAAAGCAGGACAAATCCAACCCAGCCAATTACCATTCCATTATCTATCCTTGTCATCAATAAAGTGATGGAAGATGTCATCAACAGTGCTATCAAGTGGAACCAGCTCAGCACCTCCTCAGTGATGCCCAGTTCGGATTCTGCCAGGGCCACTCAGCTCCTGACCTCAATACAGCCTTGGTTCAAACATGGACAAAAGAACTGATTTCCAGAGGTGGGGTGAGTATGACAGCTCATGACATAAAGGCTGCATTCGACTGAATGTAGCATCAGGGAGCCCTAGCAAAACTGGAATCAATGGATATTAGGGGTAAACTCTCCTCTGGTTGGTGTCATCCTGGTACATGGGAAGATGGCTGCAGTTCTTGGAGGTCAGTCATCTCAGCTCCAGGACATCTCTGCAGGAGTTCCTCAGGTGAGTGTCCTAGGTCTAGCCATCTTCAGCTGTTTCATCAATGACCTTCCCTCCATCATAAGGTCAGAAGTGAGGATGTTCGCCAATGATTGCAAAACGCACCATCCACAACTCCTCAGTTCCTGAAGCAGCCCATATTCACCTGCAACAAGACCTTGACAATATCCAGACTTGGGCTGACAGATGGCATGTAACATTTGCACCACGCAAATGCCAGGCTATGACCATCATCAATAAGAGACAATCTAATCACTGCCCCTTGACGTTCAATGGTGTTACTGTCACTGAATTCCCCACTATCAATATCCTGGGGGGTACAATTAACTTGCTGCATAAGTTAACAAGAACAGGTCAGAGCCTAGGAATACTGCAGTGAGTAACTCATGTCCTGACTTCTCAAAGCCTGTCCACCATCTACAAGGCACAAGTCAGGAGTGTGATGGAGTACTTCCCACTTGCCTGGATGAGTGCAGCCCCAACAGCAATCAAGAAGCTTGACACCATCCAGGACAAAGTAGCCTGCTTGATTGGCACTACATTCACAAGCATTCAGTCTCTCCACCACCGACACTCAGTAGCAGCAGTGTGTACTATCTACAAGATGCACTACAGAAATTCACCAATGATCCTCAGACAGCACCTTCCAGACCCATGACCACTTCCATGTAGATGGACAAGGGCAGCAGATACATGGGAACACCACTACCTTCACATTCCCCTCTAAGCCACTCACCATCCTGACTTGGAAATATATCACAGTTCCTTCACTCACTGTTTCAAAATCCTGGAATTCCCTCCCTAATAGCATTGTGGGTCAACTTATAGCATATGGACTGCAGTGGTTCAAGAAGGCAGCTCACCACCACCTTCTCAAGGGCAACTAGGTACAGGCAATAAATTGCTGGCCAGCCAGTGATGCCCACATCCCACAATGAATATTAAAAAAATTGTCTTCTTAATTGCTTGCTGTACCTGCATGTTAAACTTTACTTTTGTTTATTTCTAGTCTTGACTATTCAACCTTCCACATGTCCCGCATCCTCTTTTCTAGAAACGTGAGATCACCCAAAATTCTGCTAAGTGTGTTTTAACCCAAACCAAGTTCCATTCCCCTATCACCCCTGTGTTTACTCACCTGCATAGGCTCCCTGGTCAAGCATGCCTTTGCTTTTTAATTTTCACCTCCGTTTTCAAATGCCTTTACGGTTTGCCTCTCCCGTTCTCCATAATCACCTCCATCCTTGTAATGCTCTGAATTATGTACTCCTGAAGTTCTGGCCCCTGAATTACTCAGATTTCAATCAGTCTAATGGTGATAGCCACACCCTCAATTGCCTATTCCCTAAACTCTGGAATTTGGTCTCTACACATCTTTGATTTCATCCTTTAATACACTCCTTAAAACTCCTCTTTGACCAAGCTTTTGGTAATCTGACCTAATATCTCATTCTGTGCCTCAGAGTCATACTTTGCTTTATGTTGTTCCTGTGAAGTGCTTGGGAGATTTAACAATTAAATAATTAAAGAGTTAAAGATACCATATAAATATAAACTGTTGCAATTGTTGTATAGCATTGCAGACAACTCCAAACTAAATGGGGGTGTTGTTGGCCTAGTGGTATTATTGCTAGACAATTGATCCAGAGACCCAAGTAATATCCTTGGGAACTGGGATTGAATCCCATCATGGCAGATGGTGGAATTTGAATTTTTGTTTAAAAATCTGGAAACACAGTGGCTTAGAGGTTAGCACTGCTGTCTCACAGCAGTAGAGACCTGTGTTTGATTCCACCTTCAGGCAACTGTCTGTATGGCGTTTGCACATTCACCCTCTATCTGCATGTGTTTCCTCCCACAGTCCAAAGATGTGCAGGTTATGTGTATTGGCCATGTTAAATTGCCCCCTAGTGTCTGGGGATGTGCAGGTTAGCTCGACGAGACATGGGAAAGGCAGGATTACAGGGATAGGGTAGGGAGGTTGTTCTGGGTGAGATGCTGTTCAGAGGGTTGGTATGGACTCAATGGGCTGAATGGCCTGCTTCCACTGTATAGGGTTCTGTGATTCTAAGTGTCTGAATAATTATTGGGGAGAAACTCATACAGTTCACTAATGTCCCTTAGGGAAAATAACTTGTCCTACTTGTGACTCTGGACTCACAGCAGTGAGGTTAACTCTTAGGTGTTGTCTGGGTAATTACGGCTTAGCCAGCAATACCATCCTGTGAACAAATTAAGTTAAAAAAACCTACAGGTGTTTCAAGTTTAGAGTATCCTTAGGTCCTCTTTCAGGACTAGCTGAGTTGTTGATGCTTATAAACAGATGTACGTTTTACTTTTTAGTCATCAGGACCACTGAAAATTCCACTGGATGATTCTTTTTTAAAAGCAATCCTTAATGGGGAGTAAGCCCCTAATTTATATCTTTTGAGAAGTTCGATGCCTGTGTTAGATAGGCTGCTTAAAATTGGCATAGCAAATTTAGCATCTGAGTGTGTGCTGTGAAATATTCCCTATCCACAGACGCTGCCAAACCTGCTGAGTTTTGCCTGTATTTTATTTTTTATTTCAGATTTCCAGTATTCATAGTATTTTACTTTCACATGAGCCGACTTTCTTGCTTTAGCATTAACTGTAAATCCAACTACCTCTGCAAAAACTGAACTACATCTCATAGTTCCCAGCCTTGACTGCAGGCCTATTTGTTAGTTCAATCTTCAGTTTCTAATTACCCTTGTGTCCTTTGCTGCATGTTTGATTCTGGCCCCAAGAAGTAGAGAAGTCATGTCATCACCCTTTGTGAGGAATTGCCAGCAGCCCAATAAATCAAAACAATTAACCCTTCCTTCCTTGAATATGTCCTTCCTGACATTTTATGACATACTCATGTGAAGTGAAATATTTTTGACATAAATGACTGTGTATATTTATTTGGCCACCAACTTGCTTAATATCCCTTGTCATCCTATTTAATGGACCTGGAATGAGATAATAAATCCTGAGCTGCAAGCTCAGTAGTGGCATTTCCCCAGTCTGGTTTGGCTAGCATTCATACACATTATCCACTACCTGTAAACTGCAGCGTTTCCTTTTAAACCTGCACATATTCACTTTGTTTAAAATTTCAGCCCTTAAACACAACACAATTCTTAAAAGCTTTCAGTGTAAAAAAGAATGAGCAAAAACATTGAAACCTGGCAAGATGAATTACCTTGTCAAACTTGGTTAGAGACAAAAAACTGCAGATGTTAGAATCCAAGTAGACAACAGGAGGCTGGAAGAACACAGGCAGCATCTGGAGGAAAGGAGAAGTTAACATTCTAAGTATTTCAGACTCATGTCTCGAAGAAGGGCAATACCCAAATCTTTGACTTCTCCTTTCTTCCAAATGCTGCCTGTGTTCCTCCAGATTCCTGTTTGTCCATCGTGTCAAACTGCTTGATACCGATTTCTTCCTCATTTGCAGAACAATCCCAACTTTAAGCTGTTTATCTTCTCTTTGTATTCTGGCTTGACCATAGTTTGTTCAATAGAATACTTTTCATTACTAAAATTGACCTCTACTTATCTTTAGCCCTCTCACTGAAGACAGCAGCCTTGTCTCCCAACTGGAAATTATTGGACTTTATTGCTGGAATACCTGGTCCAATTCTGCAATCTTTTCCCTCCACCATGGGATTGCAAATAAAGTGTTTAGGTACTACATTGTACCTGTACCTCTCTGCACTAAAAATCCTGCCCAAACTCTTAATACAGCCACACCTGGGACACAATGATTGTATGCTGATTAGGATGCCTTTTTACTGACAGTATAACTTCAGATTTTTTGCTGACAAATCCAGTCAAGTCAAAACAATTGTTATTGTCTAAAATAGAAACTGACGTGACAATTTTTTGTCAAATTGCAGAAAACTAAGGAGTGTGTACTGTACCTTAATTAGAAGCATTTACTCTCGAAACCAGGGTAACAGGGCTGGGTGGACATGGTGGATTTAAATGTATGCCAATGTCATTTCTGCTGTTGGGGACAAACGAAACCCTTTGTCTCCAAACATTTTTCTTTTATGATCAGCCAAAAGTCTTGCTTTGCATATGGGCATGATTTAATAGAGCAATCCAGATTAGAATGATGGTGGAGAAGCTGGAGAATCAAGTAAGAGTATCCACTTCAGATTTCTAATTTCAGGAAAATTGTCCCCGACTGAAGCAGGATGGGAATCCTGCCAATAGTGATGGGAATAGCAATTAGACTCATGAACTAATTAAACTCAATTATCCCCGAGTCCATTGAAACTCAGGAGCAAATCGGGGATTTAATACATTCACTGACTCCCCCTTGACTCCCAAAGCCACCCAGGAAACCCTGTTGAATGGGCTTGTGGCCTCATAGGGGAATCACTCATTATCAGAGACTCAGAACTCAATTAGGTGACCCAGTTTGAGGAAGGGTGAGTGCTGATCGTCATCTCCTGTACTTCCCTCCCTCCCTCCCTCCCTTACTCCTTCCTCCACATTCCAGCAAACACTCAGAACCCACATACTGCCTTTGCTCACCTGAGCTGAAATTCAGCATAAACCTTGAACCAAAGTACATTACTCATGGTAGTCAGTGTTCATGCTTGCGCTGCCACAGCTTCTAATTGACCAGTAACTCTCAGGGACAGATTTCTGCCCCACTGGGGTCTGACACTGGCCAAATAAATGCCTTATGCACACTTAATTGTATCAATCCTTGACTTTGGAAGCAGTGGAGTATTCCTTCTGGTTCTTCAACTGTTGGGGGTGAATGGTGAGTTTGTAGTCCTGCATCTTTGGAACAAAGTCCAACCTGTGGAATTTCACTTAGCATCCTTCAAACCAAGCATTGTCATTATAGATAAGTTTCTGTATGCCAAACATGATATGTGCATTCTTTGTACTTTCCATCTTTCCTCATGGGATTTTAACCAGAATCAAGATAATGTTGCCATGGACATCTCAATAGTACTGAGAACAAAAAATTTAAGGGAAATTATGTTAGGACATCCCATAGTCAGGGGATCAGATAGTCATTTCTATGGCATGAAATATGACTCCCCCATGGTGTCTCCCTGGTGCATGGGCAAGTATGCCATAAAGCAGTTGCAGGACATCCTACTGAGGAGGGGGATCAACTATATGTCACGGTCCACATTGGTACCAATAACATAGGCAAAAAAAGGATGAGATCCTGAAAGCTGATTTCAGGGTGCTAGTAAGGAAATTAAAAAGTAGGACATAGAGAGCAGTAATGTCAGGATTTCACCCAGTGCCACGTGCTCATGAACATAAGAAGAAGAGAATCGATCGACTGAAAATGTGACTGAAGTACTCATGTAAGTAGGAGCACATCACAGATTTCTGAGGCAATGGGTTCAGTTCTGGGACAAGACTAGGTCTGATAACCTCATACAGAGATTTGCTAGCACTATTGGGGTTGTTTTAAACCAAACGCCAGGGGGATGGGGGCATGAAGGTTTTTGCTCCAGGCAATAGAGATCACTCCTGAGCCTGTGAAGATCTGATGGCTTGTATTGATTTTGTTCACAGCACCAAGCTGAGAACAAATCACACAGTTTTTGGGAAACAAAAGGCCTTCATCATAATAACTGGTCAGCAGCCCACAGACCAAGCATCTATATGTTACTGGCTGAATCTGTATTTGCTTATAAGCGTTGGTTCCAGCTCATCTACAAATTATCTACAACTGCTTGAACCAGCACCTGTGTACTCACAATGAGTGTCCAGTAGCTTGCTAACAAAAAATCTAAACACACCTTGTTTTTTTTTGAAACAGATCTTTTCCCATTTCAGCCCACAATTACAACTACACAAAAATAAAAAGCACTATCTAGTATTATGTAACAAAAAGGGGCTAAATTAATAATCTCAATGTAAAAGAACCTTAAGGCATGAGTGACCACATTTTACATTTTTTTTAAAGTAATTGAATTAAATTTGAAGCAAAGGTGTTAAGTTTGAACAAAGGAAATTATGAAAGAATTAGGCATAAGTTAACTGAGCTGGATTGGAGAAATACATTAAAAGGAATGATTGTGTACAGGCAGTGGACAGTCTTAAAGGAACTGTTGTATGGCTTACAGTATCTACACATTCCTTCAAGTTGCAAAAAACTCAAAAAATGTCAGTCAACTTTGGCTGATAAAAAGGTTAGCATTATATAAGATTAAAAGAAAAGGCCTATATAGTGTCCAAAAATAGACATTATTCTAAGAAATTGGACAATTTTGGAATACAATAAAGTAGCATCAAGAAACAGAAAGGAAAGGAGCACAAAAACATAAAAACTAAGACACCGTAAACCAATCAGCTGTTTTAGCCTGTTCTGCCATTCAATATGATCATGCCTGATACTCTATCTTAATGTAACACTCTATCATTCCCTCCATACCCCTTGATGACTTTAATATATAAAAATTTATCAATTTTGAATATACTTAGTGACCTGGCCTTCACAGCCTTCTGTGGTAGTGAATTCCATTGGTTGACCACTGTCTAAGTGAAGAAATGTTTCCTCATCTCAATCCTAAATGGCCTACTCCATCCCCTGATACTCCTGGTTCAACACTTCCCATCCAAAGAAACCATTTTCCCCACATCTTGTCTGTCTTGCCCTGTTCATTTCAATCAGATTCACTCTTAAACTCAAGTAAATTGAGGCGTAGTTGAGTCAATCTCTCCTCTATGACAGATCTGCCATCCCCATTTTCAGTCTAGCGAACCTTCGCTGCTCTCCCTCTACAGCAAGTATATCCTTTCTTCATTAGGGAGAACGAAACTGCATACAATACTCCAGATATAGCCTTACCAAGAACCTCTATATCTGCATTAAGACACCTTTACGTCTGGACTGCAATCCTGGTGTAATGAAGGCTAACATGCCATGTGCCTTTCTAATTACTTGCTACACCTGCCTCTTTAGTTTCATTGACAGATGTACAAGCAGTTGCAGATCTCTTTGTACATCTACATTTCCCAATATGTCACCATTTAAATCTCTATATTCCTGTTTTACATGCTGAAATGTATAACTTCATTTTTATCAGCATTATATCGCATCTGTCAAGTGCTTGCCACTTACACAAAATGTCTAGATTGCCCTGAAGCATCCTTGCATCCTCCTCACAACTCAGAATCCCATCTAGATTTTTGACATCAGTAAACACAGAGATACTGCAGTTCATTTCTTCACCTAAGTCATTTATATATACCATGAATAGCTGGGGTACAACAGCAGATCCTGATGGTACACCACAAGTCACCACCTGTAAAAGACCCATTTATTCCCACTCCCTGTTGCTGGACTGTCAACCAATTCTAAAGCCATGCCCATAAATTACCCCCAGTTCTGTGTGTTTTAAATTTGTCCACTGGCATCTAATGTGGGGAATAATTGTAGAAAAGTCCCAAATCTCACAAAACAAACAGGAAAACACTGCAGATGCTTGAGATCTATCAGAGATGTACGCTGGTTACTACAGAAACTCAGTACATCTGGCAACATCTGTAGATAGAGACACAAAGTAAGGCTTCAAGTCTGATATGACTCTTAGTTAACATTTTCAGTTTGGTATGACCCTTCTTCCAAAGAGTCATATGAGACTCAAAACATTAACTTTGTTTCCCTCTCCATAGTTGCTGCCAGACTTGCTGAGTTTCTCCAGCAATTCCTGTTTTTATCCCAAATCTCATTGCATAACGCTATTCAAGAAATATTTAATTATCCAGTTACATTCTCAAACAAAAATCCAGATGTTAAGCATAACTTTCAGACCTTTTCATAAACTTCCATTGATTTTTTTTCAATGCTTTCCAAGTGTTCTGTTATCATGTCTTTTATTATAGACTATAGCATTTTCTCCACTACTGATGTTAGGTTAACTGATGTATAATTATCTGTTACTTTCATAAAGGATATGTTAAATTGATACTCGGATAAAAGTGATGATAGCATGGATTTATGAATGGAAAATCACGTTTGACAAAATTGTTGGAGTTATTTGAGGATATCAAGAAGAAAATTGATATATGGGATGATTGATGAAGGTTATTAAAATTTTCAGAGATCTTTGACAATGTCCTTCACTGGAGGCTGGTTAGCAAAATAAAAGTACATGGTTTAGGAGGTAATATAGTAGCATGGATTAAGGACTGGCTGACAGGAAGTTGGAATAAATGGGTCATTCACACATTGCAGGCTATGCCTACTGGAGTACCGCAAGGATCAGTACTTGGGCTCTAGCTGTTCACAATAGGTAGCAATGATTTGTATGTGTGGACCAAATGTAATATTTCCAAATTTGCAGATGATACAACGATAAGTAGGAATGTGAGTTGTAAGGAAGATGTAAAACATTTTCAGGAGGCTTTGGACAAGTTTAGCAATTGATCAAGAATATGGCAGATGAAACATAATGTGGGAAAATGTGAGTTGATCCACTTTGGTAGGAAAAACAGATCTGCAGAGTACTTTTTCAATAATGATGTGTTGGAAAGTGTAAAATGCAAAAGGACCTGGGTATTCTTGTCAATAAGTTACTACAAGTTAACAAATGGAATATTAGTCTTGATGCAAGAGACTTGGAATACAGGAGCAGCAAATTCTTGCTTCAATTGTATAGAAGCTTGATTAGATTGCACCTGGAGCACTGTGCATAGTTTCGGTTTCCTTACCTTGGGGGAAATATTCCTGACATTGAGGGAGCACAACAAAAGTTTACTAGGCTTCTTCCTTGAATGGCAAAACTGTCCTATGAAAACAAATTGGTAAAATTGACTCCATATTCTCTGGAGTTTCGAAGAATGGGAGATGGTCTCATTAAAACCTTAAATACTTAAAGGGATCGACAGGGTACATTCAGGTAAGATCTTTCCTCTGTTCAGGAGACACAATTTAAAAATAAGAGGATGCTGTTTAGGACTGAGATGAAGGGAATTTCATTTTACTCAGAGGGCTGTGAAACTTTGCAATTCTCCATACCGGAGGACTGTGAAAGCTCAGTCTTTATGTATATTTAAAGTAGAGGTGAATAAAGTTTTAATTGTCAATGACATACAGTGTTGTGTAGATAATATAGGTAAAAGGCATTGAAGTGTTTCATCAGTTATGATCTTACGAAATGGTAGGCAGGCTCAATGGGCTGAATAGCTTGACCTGTTCCTAAACTCAGGAATTTGAGGTACAGGTTGGCAAGGCACAAGCCTCAGGGAAACTAAATATGCGTAAGACTACTGCTGGAATTCAAACAGCTAAAAGTATGCAACAGAGAGCAATGTTAAACTTCCTGCTACTTGTCATCCAAAGTCCATTAGTCTTTGATTCATTAGGCTTTGGTTTGTAAGATTATTTGGAGCTCAGTGAGGAGAATCGCCAAACCTGCAGTGACAAGTCCAGCCATCCAAGTTCCACTAATGGGCTAGGCTTTCTGAAGGATCTCAGAAAATGCATTCAGCAAAAGAACAAGACATTGCCTAGAATAAAAGGTGTGTAATACTTGGTCTCAAAATGCAGTTCTCAATTTAAATTTAGGGGATGTATATTTTTCATTAAATAATACCTTGCATGTTTGCAACTCTTGGTCTTCTGACTGCTCTAATTTTCTTGGCCAATGGATGTAAAATGAAGTCAAATTTGGAAAAGCTAAAGAATTGTACAGAAGCTAACGTATTACTGATAAGAATTTTAAGGTCATCAGCTGGAGTGCAGCAGCACTGGCTACAAGGGCAAAGATGAGATGAGGAAGCTCTGTTGGCAACAACGTATACGCCTGGTTTTGTACAAACAAATACTTGGTAGATTTTATCAAAGCTTTACTAAAATATTTTACTTATGAGTACATCCAAGAAAAATGTTTATGTTAATGAAACTCCATTAGTTGAACTGATTTAATGCTACTAGATTATTCTCGACTAGACACCAGACAAAAAACATTTTAACACAATTTGTTCCTTGTTTCTAATCAGTGTTCAGTTGGATCCTGTTTTGAAAATGGCACAGAATGTAAAGTTCTGAATTGAGTACTCAATCTATATTGTGTTTCTAATGCATTGCAAAGATTTAATCCTACTTTGTGTAGAAGTTCACATGTCACAATGCCTTATTGACTTTAATGGCTTTGTGCTGTCCTGCTCATTGCTTGGGCAATAGTCTGCAACCGCTTAGAATATTTTCATAGTCATTGCACATGTGCGATGTCACACATAGCATTTATTACCAAAATATGTATGTGTATGCATATGGGTGTGTTGTTGTACAATTAAATTCTCGGTTTGAAATCACAAAATTTATGGGAAGGTTTATTTTCTGTGTTGCCGATCAGAGAATCCTAGTGTGACTGGATCTGTTGAGACAGAAATGACCTTTGGGCCTGATCACATTGGAATTTAGAAGAATGAGAGGTGACCTTATTGAAACATAAAAGATTTTTCAGGGGCTTAACAGGGTAAATGCAGAAGAATTGTTTTTGTTCCCTTTATGGGAGAGTTTAGAGCCAGAGGCCACTGGGCGGCACAGTGGCTCAGTGGTTAGCACTACTGCCCCACAGCATCAGGGACCCAGGTTTGATTCCAGCCTTAGGTGACTGTCTGTGTGAAGTTTGCATGTTCTTACGTGGGTTTCTATCAGATGTTCCAATTTCCTCCCACTGTCAAAGATGTGCAACTAGGTGGATTGGCCGTGCTAAAGTTTTGAGGAAGGGCCACTGGACCTGAAATGTTAATTCTGATATTTTCTTCATAGATGCTGCCAGACCTGCTGAGCTTTTCCAGAAACTTCTGTTTTTATTAATAAAGCATTTGATACTGCTAGCAGGGCAGACCTTACAAGATACAGGGGAAAATTGAAACAAACTCAGACATTGCTGGAGAAAATCAAACTGTCTGGTTACTGCAGAGTTTTTCCAGTATCCTCTGTGTTTGTTTCAGATTTCCAGCAATTTTCAATTAACTCACAGGACATGGGTGTCATTGGCTGGACTACATTCATTTCCTGTCTCTAGTTACCCTTGATTAGGTGATGGCAAGCTGCCTTCTTGAACTGCTGCAGTGCATGTGCTGTAGGTAGACCCACAATACCATTAGGGAAGGAATTCCATGCATCTGCAGTATTTTGCTTTCATACGAGGGAAAATCTCATATGCACCTTCCTTGACAACATGCATTAGAGTGTACGGTTTACAGTGCCACATCTGACAGTTTCAAGTTGAATGAAGTGAATGAATACTTTGTCCTAACCCCAATTTTGTTTGGTGCTTTCTCCATAATGCTCCTGACCTCTACCTTCCCTGCAGATATGTGAAGAATTTACATGCACTCTAGCTCAGATGACAAGCTCCTCAATCTATCCATACTGAAAGAAAAGATAAAAATGCAACATGTCTTGATTAGAGAAGTTGTCCATGCTGATGATGCTATGCCAAATGCTCACTTGGAAAGTCAGCGATGTGGATTATCTCTCCTGTGATTGTAACTTGTTTGTCTTTACTGTGTGTGTCAAGCAAACCATTGTCATGGGACAGAGTATCACAATAACAACATCCTGGTTAATAATTACTGCTGTTTTGAGTTTATGATGACAGACAATCTGTTTTTTGATGCAGAACTTGATATGCAAACTAATAATATTTGGCCAGCTTTCAAAACATATTTGGGGTAACGTCAGGTTGACTCTTCGGACCCAGGTGCTGGTTTATATGAGGTCTGTTTTCCTAGCACCTTGAATGTGTGTGTAACATAGGTAACCTACAGCTATAAAGAAAGGAAGCTCAACAATTTTCATCTTTAGCAATGTATTCTGAGCATCTGATGGAAGGACAAAATCAGAAATGTAGCAGTTCTCTCAAAGAATTATCAAGTCATGCAGCATTGCCTGTTACAATGAAACTCACTCAAGTAACTTCTTTTACTTTGGTTTCATTAAGGTTGACCCAAGGGATATCCATAAAGTCAGTTAATCTGCAGCACATGCATGCATTTAAGCAGGTAATTGGTCAATGTTAGATCAAACAGTCACCCTGTGGGCAGTTGGAACTGACAAGATAGCGCTGTGGATTCCCACAGAATGCAGACTATTACTGCCCCAACACAATCAAAAAGCCCTTGTCCCATGACTAAATTAGAAAATAAGTCATATAGAGTGTAAAACACTCACTGTCACCCCTTCGTTATTACTGTAGAGAAATTTCACCTCTGTCCCAGGGCAAGTTGTTTTTTATTGGAGCTGCAACAACTACCTGCAGTTTACTGGGAGACACAGTTTAACAAAAATTTCTACATAACAGACTATATCTTTCTGTGTTTTGCTTACCATAGATATTGATAATAATAAATCCATCTCGTGTAAAAATGCTACCTTCAAACCTTATTAAATCTGATCAGGTGAGACACATTTTGTGGTGCTAGAAGATGCCAGAGGCTATGAATGTATAATGAAGATGGTATTTTCATTTTACCGCTTTGGTTCCTATGAAACTTCAGAGATTTGTTCAGATGGGAATCTGGTAGGCAATGTGAGGGTTGAGCCATTGTGTATAGTCAGGAAGACTGTGAAAGACAAGGCAGAGGTGACAGACTCAAAATGCAGGCTGAATGTCAACAACAGAACCACAAGTGAATTCAGAACCTTACACATTGAACAAAACAAAAGAGACATTCAGTTTCTTTCCAGTTCTTTGCAGAACACAACAGCAATATAAAAAACTGAACCCTTTGCCATCGTAAGGCATTTGCTCAAAATTTGAGTGCATAGCACTGAACAAAGTTTTGTTCAAAAGATTACCTTGGTATCATGTGGATTTTAACAAATTCCTTGTATTTTCCATAATGTTGCTGCAATCACTAGGGAACGGATCTCACTGGAACACCTGCTACACATTTTCTGTTCTGCCAAAATGATGACAGCGACTTAACTAAGAAATCTGTTCCTGGCTATTTCAAGGCCTGCACCATTACTCAAACATTCCTAAAATACATCATAACACCCAATGCAAAGGTTTCATGGTAGTAGATATACCATATTCAGTGTAGGCGAGGAAGATGTGATCTAAAAAATAACACTAAATATGATCGATCTTCTGTAACCATGAGCCCCACAGAAAGTGTGTGTTTGTGCTTGGTGTATATAGACAATGTCATTTGTTATGATTTGTTTTTATTCCTGAGGGAGTCACAGATAACAGAAGATCAATCATAGAGGATGTAATATAATAAACACTATGCTGTCATGGAAAATCTAGGTAAGATGCTAGTGAATCACATCATTGGACTGAAACAGAATTTTCAAGTGAGTGAAATCCTGCTTGTTTGTCCAGACTTCACTGATTTTCTTTGTCTTTTCTTTCAGGTGTACAATGTTAACAACATAAAATTGCCTTGTCTGTAAAACTATGCTGTAAATTGCTGCAGCTGTCCTCCTGATATTAAATAATACACAGGGAATTCTATAAAAATCATGCTCATTCATAAGAGCAAAGAACAAAGAACAAAGAAAATTATAGCACAGGAACAGGCCCTTCAGTCCTCCAAGCCTGCGCTGATCCAGATCCTCTATCTAAACCTGTTGCCTATTTTCCAAGGATCTGTATCCCTCTGCTCCCTGCCCATTCATGTATCTGTCTAGATACATCTTAAATGACGCTATCGTGCCCGCCTCTACCACCTCCGCTGGCAACGCGTTCCAGGCACCCACCACCCTCTGCGTAAAGAACTTTCTACGCATATCTCCCTTAAACTTTTTCCCTCTCACCTTGAATTGACCCCTAGTAGTTGAGTCCCCCACTCTGGGGAAAAAGCTTCTTGCTACCCATCCTGTTTATACCTCTCATGATTTTGTAGACCTCACTCAGGTCCCCCCTCAACTAGGATATTGCCTGAACCAGTTGCGGTTAGGTCAGCTGTTGGAAATGTGGAATTAAGCCCACCTTGTCATACATCTTTTCAGCACTCCCACTCAGGAAATTACTTTGCCACAATGTAGAAAATGAAAAGCTTACAGAACTAACAATGGCAAGGGGCCTGGCATTAAGAAAGGAAACCAATACAAACAATAATGAGGAGGCAACGGCCCAGTGGTATTATTGCTGGACTGTTAATTCAGTGACAAAAACAGAATTTGCTGGAAAAGCTCAGCAGGTCTGACAGCATCTGTGAAGGAAAAATCAGCGTTAACGTTTCGGGTCCAGTGACCCTTCCTCAGAACTGATGGGAGCCGGGAAAACGTCGGTTTAAATGCAGAAAATAGGGAGGACGGTGGCTTAGGCACTAAATGATAGGATAAAACCCGAAGAGAGAGAAGAGCAGTTGGATAGACAAAGGAGTTGATAACGATCTGGCTAGGAGGGTGAATAGTTGTTCATGGGGACTGGTAGTCACTAACAATAGGTGGTATGTTATCACATGGCCTGCCATTACGCATTACCTATAGTGCATCACCACCAGTCCCCATGAACAACTGTTCACCCTTCTAGCCAGATCGTTATCAACTCCTTTGTCTATCCAACTGCTCTTCTCTCTCTTCGGGTTTTATCCTATCATTTACTCCCTAAGCCATCGCCCTCCTTATTTTCTGCATATAAACCGATGTTTTCCCAGCTACCATCAGTTCTGAAGAAGGGTCACCGGACCCGAAACGTCAACCCTGCTTTTTTCTTCACAGATGCTGCCAGACCTGATGAGCTTTTCCAGCAATTTCTGTTCATGATTTATAGCATCAGCAGTTTTTTTGGTTTGTATTTGTTAATCCAGAGACCAAGGTGATGTTCTGGGTACAGCAGATGGTGGAATGTGATTTCAGTAAATATCTGGAATTAAGAATCTAATGATGACCATGAATCCATTTCTGATTGTCAGAAAAACCCATCTAGTTCACTAATGTCCTGTAGGGAAAGAAACTTACCTAGCCTGGCCTACATGTGACTTCAGACCTACAGCAATATGGTTGACTCATGACAGGCCTCTGGGCAATTTTGGATGGGCAATAAATGCTAGCCTAGCTGGTGCCGCCCTCATCCTGTGAATGAATAAAAATATCAACAAACAGCTTATTTAATATACACTGATAAATATAATTATACAACAGTTTTAATTGTTGATACACCATTTAGCCTAATTCATTTTGATATCTGTTTTGACTTTTTGTTGGCTTGAGCATAAAATCCTGTTTTTCTAACATTAGATAGCAGCATATTTTGTAAATGCATCAATTAATATTGAAGTCCGGGACCGGAGTTTGAACTCCTGCCAGATCTGGAAAACAGAAGCAATCTGGCTCCATTCTGCCTCTGGATCATTTCCAAGAGATAGGTTTGGAGGGATGACAGGGCTGTCCATTTGGAAATGGCAGACTGGAAATCAGAAATCCCAGGGACGCTGCCTTTCTGGATTCTGCAACAGCCACAGGCTGCCCTGGATAAGGGCTGCCCTTCATCTGGTAGCACAACTCCTCACAGTGGTGACCTGGCAACTGAATTTATTTTTTACTTTAACTTTATAATTTTTGTTGAGAGGACACCTTCATTTTAGGGCACTCCTCCAACACTTACCTCTGCTTTGAAAGTTATCCCATCATCCTGATTGAACAGAAAATATATCTTTTCATCATCAATTGGCCAACTCAGGGAACATCACAAGTGAGCTACAGTTTGCCGCACTGTGACAGCTTCTAACATCCAGTTTACCCTGGCAACACAGTTTGGAAGGTGACAGGAAAAGCCTGCCCTCATTTCCTTGAGACTATTCTATTGTAACAATGCATTTCAGTCAAAATACATAAAATGCAATCGTTCTGGAAAGTTATGAGGTGAAATGTTTCTATTATTTATGCTATGATTTAAATTCCTACAACATCTGCGCTGATGTCTCGTTTTCCTCATTACCACTTCTGTGCTCCAATAAAAATAATTGGCAATCAGAAATTTACTGAATTAGCTCCACTTTGATCACTGTTCTAACTCATCATCAGGAAATGTTAGCTTTCCAACTTTAGTTAATACTCCAATGACACATATAATTAAAGTGGTAAAGCAGTTTTCTGGCAAATCTTGTCATGATTCATGACTGGTGGCTCAGGCTGTACAACAACCTGACTTATGGCATCCATCCCCATTGAAGGAAATTCTGCAGTAAAATAGTGTAAAGACATCTGATGGCAATGAACAATTCAGTAAGGAGTTTGACAATTAACTACATCACTAGAAAATATGAAAGCAGAACACTACAACTTATACTCACTGAAATGTTAGTGCAGTACGTGTGTTGAAAGGTGAATAAATTAACCATGTAGCATTTGATTGGACAACTGCATGGACCATGAGAATGGAGAATAATTCAATAAACTTGACTTTTGTACCAAATACAGAAATTTTTTACTGCTTTTAGGAAATTGTTTTACTTCTGAACCATAATAAAGCAAGATATTCAGAACAAGTTTCAAATATTTTCTACAATTTTTACATTCTTTCAATTCTTCGCTTTTGTTGAACATATATCAAATATCCAATACTCAACCCAAAATTAACATCCTCAAAACTTCCTTTGTCAAACAGTCATTCATTTAGCATATTGTGTTTAGTGTGGGAAGATGGACCTAAAAGAGACAGATCAAAGTACTTTCTAAATCGTGAGAAGCCAGGAACCACAGAGCTGCAGGACATTTTAGGATCCAAATACAGAAATCACTAAAAGCTAATGGCCTCGTGCAAAAGCATAATTAAAACAGCTAATGCCGTGTTGACCTTTACCTCAAGGTAACTGCTATACAGAGGGGTGGGAGCTATGACAGTTTCATAAGCTGTGGTTAAGTTGCATCTGGAGCACTGAAATTCAGTTTCATCTCCACATAAGAGAGAATATGGCATAAGGCATGAGCAAATGATGAAAGGCTGGGATTGTTATTTAAAGGGATGACACTAGATAGGCAATGGCAAACATTTAAAGATTGCACATATGAACTGCATAAAATTATTCTTCCCAGTATAGCATAAAAATAAAATGGAAAACTTAGACCATACCTAACAAGGGTAATCAAAGATGGTATTAAATCCAAGCACAAGGCATAAAAACTGACCATAAAAATTAACAGGCCTCAGAATTCCAGGAAGGGAGACAAAGAAACTGATTAAGAGGGGGTATATAGAGCATGAGAGTAAGTTTTCAGGGAATATACAGACAAATAGTAAAAACTTCTATGGGTATGCAAAGAGAAACAGATTAGTGAAGATGAATAAGTATGGTGCGCTGATGAATGTGGGTGGCGATACCAGGTGCAACACCAGGCATATTTAAAAATGAACTGCCAACTTGGCAAAGCCACAGCACAGGACTACATGCATGCTTAACCGTGGAAATGTATTCAATAGCCAGGCTAAGCAATCTCACGTCCGAAGGATCTACATGACAGCTTTTCAATCCTGCCACATCCAATTGTGAATGATGGTGCCCACCATCTACATGGTACAAGTCAGATGTATGATGAAATATCTACATTTTCTTGGATGAGTGTGGCTCAAATAGCACTCAGGAAGCTCAGCAACATCTAGCCCATAGCAGCCCACATGATTGGCACCCCACCCACCACCTGAGCTTCCTGAGTGCTATCTGAGCCACACTCATCCAGGAAATTGTTAAAGATGAAGGAATGCAATATAAATCCTAGTCAGGATGGTGTGTTTCCTTGAGACAAACTTGCCAGTGGTTCTTCCCTTCCCAATGTCAGTTTCTGTCCACTTCCTGGGTACTGATGGTTGAGGCAATGAAGAGGACAGAAACTGATGTTGGGAAGAACCACTGGCAAGTTTGCCTCAAGTAAACACACCATCCTGACTTGGGCGTATATTGCATTCCTTCATCTTCCATGGATCAAAATATTGGAATTCCCTCCGTAACAGCACTGTAGTTGTACATATACCAGATGGACTCTGCAGTGCAAGAAGATGGAACATCACCACCTTTTCAAGAGCAATTAGGGATGTGCAGTAAATGTTGAACTTGCCCATTGTTCTATGAAAAACACCAATACATTGGTCCCAATAATGTGTCACACAGACAGCCACACAAAAAAAAACATTTTAAGGGTCTGTCCATGCAAATGAATTGGCGCAAATAAATGAGGGCATTTGTTGATTAACACTACCTTCTTTGTTCTTGGCAACCAGGCAGAGGCCAATGTAGCTCTCATGCATGTGCATGATCTTACATATTCCATCTATCATAATACGTCAAGAAGTATTGCATATGCATGCTCTTCTGGTCGATACCAAACATTTTTCCTGGAATGTTGTCACCTTGTGCACATTTCCATCATACATTTGAATGCCAATTGTTAATTGCATCCAGAAGCAATTGAATTGAAGAGAGGAAACAACGTGACATTCTGTTCCTACATGGCCTCTCAGGTTCCCAATTCCCTCTAACACTATGGCCCATCGCCACAATTAGACCCACAAAATTAGATCTTGGCCCAATCTGACTAAAAAATTCTAGGGACCCTTAGCACCCCTAGAGACCCTCCCACTGAATGAAGAAACGTTCAGGTCCTGTTTTCGACTGATTAAGGATTTATATTTATGACTTGAAGATGTGGTGGTATGGTGGTATGGTGGTATTATCACTAGATGACTAATCCAGAAATCCTGGTAATGTTCTAGAGACCTGGGTTTGAATCCTGCCCTGGTAGGTGCTGGTATTTGAATGAGGTAAAGGTCTGGAATTAGGTAATTATATGGAATTAGGAGTCTAATGATGATTTTGAAATCATAGTCAATTATCTGGTTCACTAATGTCCTTTAGGGAAGAAAACTGTCATCCTTACCTGGTCTGGCCTGCATGTGGCTCCACACTCATTGCAACATGACTGAGTGATAGGAAATGGAGAGCTATGATCAATGGATATTTTTCAGGCTAGAGGAAGGCTTGTAGTGGAGCTCCACAGCGGTCTCTGTTGGAACCCTTATCTTTATTGACATGTATTTCTGATCAGGGTTTCTGAGCAGGAGACAATTTCAAAGTTTGCAGATAGCACACAACTTGAAAGAATGATAAACTGTGAGGAGCACAGTGTGGAACTCTAATAGGACATTGGCAAGTTGGTGCAGTGGATGAATAGGTGAAAGATTAGGTTCAATCCAGAGAAGTGTGAGGTGGTGCACTTTGATAGAAAAAACATTGAAAGACAATTCAAAATAGGGGATACAATTCTAAAGGGGTGCAAGAACCAGAGGAACCTGGGTGTACATGTGTACAGATAGAAAATGTGTACAGGAATATAGAAAAGGCAGAAAAGGTACTGGGTAACAGAACCAGTACAGGCATGATAGGCAGAATGGCCTCCTTCTGTCACCATAATAATTCTGTGTTATTAGTTCTGTGTTATTATTCTGTGGTATAAACATGACATAAATTATACAAGGAACACTCATGTTATGGCCTGTCCAAGTATTAACTAACCTGAAAAACCTTCCAGAGTTCAGTTAAATTTTTATAATGGAAGAGAAAGGTCAAAGTGAACAAAGGCCCCAGTGAAAAGAAAACAAATCTGTGGAGATAGTTAGGGAGAACCGTGAAATGGCAGATGACTTAAACAGATATTTTGCATCAGTCTTTAAGTTGGAAGATACTTCAAACATCTTATTAATACTAAAGAATGTGTGGTAGGAATTAAATGCGATCACTGTCACTAAAGAAGCCTTAGACAAACTAGTGGGACTAAACAGATAAGTTCTCCGTCCCTGATGGCTTGCATCCAAGGATCCTAAAAGAGGGAGCTACAGAGTTAAAAGATGCATTGGTTGTTAATTTTCCTAAAATTCTTTGATCCTGGTGAAGTACCAGAGGACTGGAAAACTGCCAATGTGACACCCCTATTCAAAAATGGGCAGAGGCTAAAAGAAGGCAACTGTAGGCCAAATAGCCTAACATCTTTTGTTGGAAAGATATTGGAATCAATGCTTAGAGTCATAGAGTGTACAGCATGGAAACAGATTTGTCAGTTCAACTAGTCCACGCCAACCATGTTCCCAAACTAAACCAGTCCCAACTGCCTGCATTTGGCCCATATACATCAAAACCTTTTCTATTCATGTACTTATTCAAATATCTCTTAAATGTTGTAACTGTACCTGCATCTACCACTTCCTCTGACAGTTCATTCCATACATTAACCATTCACTGTGTAAAAACTTTGCCCCCATACCCTTTTATATCTTGCTCCTCTCCCCTTAAAGTATGCCCCATAGTTTTGAACTCCCGCACCTTAGGGGAAAAAAAACCTTTGCTATTCACCTTATCTAGGCCCCTCTTGATTATATAAACTTCTATAAGGTCAACCCTTAACATCCTAAGCTCCAGTGTAAAGAAAACCAGCCTATCCAGCCTATCCAGCCTATCCTTATAACTTAAAACACTCATTCTGGGCAATATCCTGGTAACGCTTTCCTGAACCCTCTCCTATTTAGTAATATCCTTCCTTTAACAGGGCGACCAGAACAGCACACAGTACTCCGGATGAGACCTCACCACCATTCTATACACTCTCAAAATGACAATCCAACTCCTATACTATAAGGTCTGAGCAATGAAGGGAAGCGTGATAAATGCCTTCTTAAACATCCTGTCTACCTGTGACGAAATTTCAAAGAATTATGTACTTGAACTTCTAAAAATCTCTCTAGAACTCTACTTGAAGTCTCTCTGTTCTAGAACACTGCCCAGGGGCCCAATGTTAATTGTATAAGTCCTGCCCTTGTTTGTTTTGCCAAAATGCAATACCTCTCATTTATCAAATTAAACTCTATCTGCCACTTCTCAGCCCATTGACCCAATTGATCAACATCTCTTTGTAATCTTAGATAGCCTTCTTCACTGTCCACTATACCACCAAATTTAGTGTCATCTGCAAACTTGCTAAACATGCCTCCTATATTTTCAACCAAATCATTTGTATAAATTACAAAGTGGATCCAATACCGATCCCTTAAAGAAATAATAGCTGTACATTTGGAAAATCATACTCTAATCAAGCAGATTCAGCGTGGCCTCATTGAAAGGGAAATCATGTCTGACTAATTTACCCAAGTTTTTGAGGAAATCTCAACCAGAGCGGGTAGAGGAAA
Source organism: Ginglymostoma cirratum (assembly GCA_024137785.1). Taxonomy (NCBI): domain Eukaryota; kingdom Metazoa; phylum Chordata; class Chondrichthyes; order Orectolobiformes; family Ginglymostomatidae; genus Ginglymostoma; species Ginglymostoma cirratum. The sequence continues at coordinate 27,431,552 of JAHRHZ010000263.1, read as the reverse complement.
ATCAATAGATGTGTTGTATTTGGACTTCCAAAAGGCATTCAACAAGGTATCTCACAAAATGTTAAGTCATAAGGTAAGAGACCATGGTGTTAGAAGTAATACATTGGTATAGATAGTGAATTGGCTAATAGGCAGAAAAAGCAAGTGGGGATTAGGGTTGCTTCTCAGGCTGGTTGCCCACAGCCAGTGGGGTTATGCAGGGGTCAGTGCTGAGCGCACAACTGTTTATGCATTCATAGTCAGAAGTGACTTAACGCCAGATATAGTCCAACAGGTTTATTTGACATCACAAGCTTTCAGAGTGCCACTCCTGCTTCACTTCATCTGCTGAAGGAGCAGTCCTCTGAAAGCTTGTGATTTCAACTAAACCTGTTGGACTAGAACCTGGTGTCATGTGACTTCTGACTTTGTTGACCCCAGTCCAACACCAGCACCTCCACATCACATTTATATATTCATGACAGGGAGGAAGAAAGTGAATGTATCACAGCCAAATTTGCAGACGACACAAAAATACGTCAAAAGGCAAGTTGTAAGAGAGCCTGTAGAGAATTATTGATGGGTTAAGTTAGTTGGCAAAAAGTTGGCAAGTGGAGAATAATGTGGGAAAAGGTGGAGTTGTTCATTTTGGAAGGGAAAACAAAGCAACAAAATATTATTTAAATGAGGAAAAGCTGCAGAAAGCTGCATCACAAATGTACTTGGGGGTAATGCTTGGCCTGCTGTGTTCATCCAGCTCTACACCTTGTTATCTCTGCACTTGGGGGTAATTTTGCACAAAACACAGAAAGCTAGCACACAGGTGCAGTGAGTAGTCAGGAAGGCTAATGGAATGTTGGACCTTATTCCAAGGGAGTTGGAGTATAAGAGTCTTACTGCAACTGTACAAGGTGATGGTGAGACCACATCTGGAATACTGTGAGCAGTTTGCTCTCCCTCTTTAAGGAATTATATCATTTCATTGGAGGTTGTTCAGAGAAGGTCCACTTGGATGATCCCAAGTACAGAGGAATTGTCTTATGAGCAAATGCTAAAGAGGTTTGGACTCGCCTCACTGGAGTTTAAAAGAGTTAGGCGATCTCATTGAAACATATAGGATTCTTCAGGGGCTTGATAGGATAATTGCTCAGAAGGTTATTTGCCCTCATGGAGGGTCTAGGACCAGACAGCATAGACTCAGAATGAAGGGGTGTCAGTGTAAGACTGGGATGACAAATAATTTCTTCTCTCAGAGGGTTGTGAGTCTTTGGAACTCCAAGCCACAGAGAGCTGTGGGGGCAGAGTCCATGTGTATATTAAATGCTGAGATAGATTCTTGATCAACAGGAGAATTAAGGGTTATGAGGAAAAGGCAGGACTGTCAGATGTGAGGAATATTAGATCATCCATAATCCTATTGAATAGCAGAGCAGGCATGAGGGGCCAAAAAGCCTACTCCCATTCCTATTTGTTATGGTCTTATGGTCTACATACTAGTCAGCTTTGAGAAATAAGGCAAAATTTCCATACAATCTTACAAATATAGAGACTGAGGCAGAATCATCTAAGATTGCTGAATACACTTGGTAGAGACCAGTAGTGTTTAAGAAAAGTAAACATTGCTTGTATGAGTTGTTTAAATAATCCAGGCTGGTTGCCTGCTTTTATCTCACTTTAGACAAGGAGAGGAAGGAAAAGATTCTCCATAGCATTCCATAATCGTAGCACCTTGGCTTTCCCCTTATTCTATTCCTTGTCCTGTTTCTCCTTCCCTTGGCCTTGCCTCTCTATAACTCCGTACGTTTGTTATTACGATTCCTGCATCTGTACTCACAACAGCCATCTACATCTTTCTCCATAGTTGCTTCATCTCTGTTGCTTCTCTACTCTCAACAGCCAGGCTATATTCCTTTCCCATTGTTTCCAATGTGACTGATTGTCCTTCCAATCATCCCAATACAGGAAGACCCCAAAACAAATGTTCCCACAGAAATATCACCATTTCCCAAGTTAAAAGGCCAACTCAAGACACTACCTCAGGATCATAAAACCATGGAAATTGTTACAACACAGAAGGAGGCCATTCACATTTGCATTCATTCTCCAAATGACTAATGTCCCTACTGCCATTTCCCTGCCTCATGCCTGTAACCTTCATGTTCTTCTTATATTGTATATTCCAAAGTACTGCAACCTGCCTCCAACTTACCTGCATCCTGCAACATTTTTAAAAAATTGGATGGTGTAGAATATGTTTAGAGATGTGTGTAATAGATACAAGATTACAAGTATGAAAGTAATAGTTATACTTTATCGGAAAATATCACAAAAATTACACAATACCACATAATAAAATTTAGTTTTAGTAAAAGTTTCAATTACCATAAATCAATAGCTCGGAGCAAATTTTTTACCGTGCATGGGATAAAGGTGTATGTTATCTGATTCCTGATGACAAACAGCACAGGAGATCCAACACTAATGCAGTAAAAAGATATATATTGAATGTTGTTATATATTTTTTGTGACACTGTCTATAAGGTTTCTCAGCATTACTTAATTCCAGTTTTGTTTCTTGTACTTTAGGTGCAGGTTTTCTAGGGGTATTTCTTGGATTTAATTGGCTCCTTCCACTTTTGGAATACTGCATACAATTCTGGTCTCCCTGCTATAGGAAAGATGTTGTGAAATTTGAAACAGTTCAGAAAAGATTTACAAGGATGTTGCCAGGGTTGGAGGGTTTGTGCTATTGGGGGAGACTGAATAGGCTAGGGCAATTTTCCCTGAAGTGTTGGAGGCTGAAGGGTAACCTTATAGAGGTTTATAAAATCTTGAGGGGGCATGGATAGGGTGAATAGCCAAGGTCTTTTCCCCAGTGTAGGGCAATCCAAAACTAGATTTAAGGTGAGAGTGGAAAGATTTTAAAGGGACCTGTGGCAAATTTTTCACGCAGAAGTTGGTGCGCATATGGAATGAGGAAGTGGTGGAGGCTGGTACAATTCCAACATTTAAAAGACATTCGGATGGGTATATGAATAGGAAGGGTTTATAGGGAGATGGACGAAATGCTGGAAAATGGGACTAGATTTATTTAGGATATCTGGTCAGCATGGACGAGTTGGACCGAAGGGTCTATTTCCATGCTGTACATCTCCATGACTCAATATGTTTGACTGCTGGACAAAACTGTCATTTTCTCACCACCATATTCAGAACAACACAGAGTAAACACAATATTGATTCAAGAACAAAAATGAAGGCATAATTCAGTTTATTGCAACCTTGTTTCACTTTAGACCTCAGTGAAAAAAGTCTTAATATACTATAATTATCACAATCTTTCCTCTGCTAATGTGATAGATATCTGTTTTAGCCTTAGTGCATTCAATTGCATTCACTTTTTTCAGCTTATCCAATGCCTTTCTTAGTGACTTCCATTGGTTACCCTTCTCTTACCACGTGGACTTCAAAATCACCATTACCATCTACAGTTCCATTCAAGGACTTAGTTGGAGACAAAAAAAAACTACAGATGCTGGAATCCAAGGTAGACAAACAGGAGGCTGGAAGAACACAGCAGGTCAGGCAGCATCTGGAGGAAAGGAGCAGTCAACGTTTCGGGTATTACCTTTCTTCAGGACTGGGAAGAATCTTGCAAACTTACAATTTTTAATGTCTGATATGAAGTACAAAAATCGTTTGTTGACTGTGTGGATTCTCTGTCGAATATAGAAGAGTAGACGCCCTCTGCAATTTTGGGAAAGGGAGGCCTTGAGCTGGAGGAGGGATGAGGAGAGTGAGTTGAGGTGTCAGCGCATTGCAGTGAGGGTTGAGCAGAGAATCCAGAGAGAGAATTGTTTTTGGAGGCATTGAACATGTTGTGAGTATGAAGCATCAAAGGTGGGTCCAAATTTTGAAGGTTTAAAATGTAGGCCTTGAGGGATGAGATGGTGGCAAAGACAGGAGCTGAGGAAGGTCACATGGCTGTAGTAGCTGGTTTGTTTTTGTGGTATGGTCAAACAGCTGAAGGGCTGAAGAGGTCACAGCAGTGTGGCAGTCAGAAAGGCTCTCACCGAGTTCACATTTGAGGGAGGCAGAGAACTTCTTCAAAGTGGGCATCCTTTGAAGAGACCTTGCAGTGGTAAAACTTAGTTAGAGATAAAAAAAAGAACTGCAGATGCCGGAATCAAGGTAGACAAACAGGAAGCAGAAAGATCACAGCAGGCCAGGCAACATCTGGAGGAATGGAACAGTCAATGCTTCGGGCACTCAGGATTCATTCCTGAAGAAGTGTAATACCTGAAACGTTGACTGCTCCTTTCCTCCAGATGTTGCCTGGCCTGCTGTGTTCTTCCAGCCTCCTGTTTGTCTACTACCCAAGGACTCAACCCATGCTTTCTCTGGAATCTTTTCAATCTGCCCATGGCTTATTGCTCCATTATAGTTGAAAGAAAGAATTTGCAGTTAAGTAAGATTTTATGCCTTCTCTCAGAACTGCCACAAAGCTTTTGAGTGACTTATTTTTGACACCGTAGTCTTTTTGTACATTTTAATGTGCAACAAGCAGCAAATCAATTAATAGCCAGATAAGCCAGAGTGGAGGTGTTGGCGCATTGCAGTGAGGCTTGAGCAGAGAATCCAGAGAGAGACAATATTAACCCCACTGCAAAGCCTCTTCTAAGGATGCCTACCTTGAAGAAGTTACCCTCCTACCTCCGGAAAGAACTCAGAGGATCTCTCTCCCCCACTGCAACTCTCTCGTAATCTCTTTGGCCCTGAAACTGTTCAACCACGTCCTGAAGCAAACCAGGTACTTATTTCAGAACCCTCTTCCCCTCCCCCATTTCTGATGAAGGGTTTAGGCCCGAAACGTCAAGTTTTCCTGCTCCTATGATGCTGCTTGACCTGCTGTGTTCATCCAGCCCCATGCTTGTTATCTCGGATTCTCCAGCATCTGCAGTACCTTTTATCTCAGGTACTACAGCCACATTACCTTTCTTAGTACCTGCCTACAGAACCGGATCATCCCCAATGGACTACAGTCCACATTTAGGCCTTCCCATTTTGGCCCCAACCGTGACAATCGCTACATTCAGAACATTGAGATCCTTCAAAAACGTTTCTCCCTGCGACTCCTCAAACACACACTTGCAGCAATGCGCCGGCATCTTCTGGTACTACAATTAAGCCTACCCAGCTCAGAGCCTCCCTCTCCCAGACCTGCAAAGGACCTCTCCTGTTTTTCATTCTTCGCAGGATCCACTACCTGAACTCACAATTCTACTTGGCTTTCTTGGACACTAAAAACCATAAGTACACTAAGCTTACTAGTGCCTGCCACCCAACACAGGCGTCCTCCACCCGCCAAATCCCCAACCCTACCCAGGACCTTCCCCCTAATGTGCCTGCTGCCATTGGCCATGTGGCCACTTTCGGAGCACCCTCTAATGATGTCACATCTATTGCCGCCTGGTACGCCACTTCCGGTACAGCGAACGCCATCAACACTGCTGCTGATGCCGCCACCTCATTTTCTGAGGTCAACACCACAGACATCAAAGACGCATCTGTTGACACAGCTGCTGCCGCCACAGCCAACATCCAGGACTTACCGACTGATTCCGCTCCTCCCACCATCTACCTCGCTTCGCCCACTGCCGACGCCAACGTCGCTCCACCCACCATCGACGCTGACGTCGCTCTGCCCACTGCCGATGTCGCTCTGCCCACCACATCTACAGGCAGCAGCTCCAGAGAAGACAGCAGCACCCAGCCCTGCCGGGTCTTCACCATCCCCCCAGACATCCCCCTTACTGAGGATGAAAGGTCAGTCCTCAGTAAAGGGCTCACCTTTGTCACCCTCCACCCAAATATCGACGAATACAACTCACGTTTGGACGTTGAACAGTTTTTCTAGCGCCTCCACCTCCGCACTTACTTCTTTAATTGTGAGCCTAACCCTCCCTCTACTGACCCCTTCTCCTGCCTCCAACACACCCCCTCTTCCTGGACACCACCCCAAGGCCTCCTACCCTCCCTCGACCTCTTCATCTCCAACTGTCGTCGAGACATCAATTGCCTCAACCTCTCCACCCCACTCACCCTTTCCAACCTCTCCCCCATGGAACGTGCAGCCCTCCACTCCCTCCACTCCAATCCCAAGCTCACCATAAAACCCGCGGACATGGGATGCGCAGTTGTCGTATGGCGCACTGACCTCCACATCACCGAGGCCAGGCGCCAACTCTCCAACACCTCCTCCTACCATGCCCTTGATCATCACCCCACCCCCGACCACCAAAACATCATCTCCCAAACCATCCACAACCCTCATCACTTCAGGTGACCTCCCACCCACAGCCTCCAACCTCATCTTTCCCCAACCCCGCACCACCCGTTTCTATCTCCTTCCCAAAATCCACAAACCTGACTGTCCTGGTCGACCCATTATCTCCACCTGCTCCCGCCCCACCGAACTCATCTCCACTTACGTCGACTCTATTTTCTCCCCCTTGGTCCAGAAACTCCCTACCTACGTCCATGACACCACCCAAGCCCTCCACCTCCTCTAAAACTTCCAATTCCCCGGTCCCCAACACCCCATCTTTACCGTCGACGTCCAGTCCCTATACACATGCATTCCCCATGCAGATGGCCTAAAAGCCCTCCGCTTCTTCCTGTCCCACAGGCCCAACCTTTCCCCCTCCACTGACACCTTCATCTGCTTAGCTGACCTCGCCCTCACCCTTAACAACTTCTCTTTCAATTCCTCCCACTTCCTACAGACAAATGGGGTGGCCATGGGTACCCGCATGGGCCCAACTTATGCCCGCCTTTTTGTAGGTTATGTGGAACAATCCCTCTTCTGTAGCTACACTGGCCCTAAACCCCACCTCTTCCTCCGTTACATTGATGACTGTATCGGCGCTGCCCCATGCTCCCACGAGGAGCTCGACCAGTTCATCCACTTCACCAACACCTTCCACCCCAATTTTAAGTTCACCTGGACCATCTATGATACCTCTCTCTCCTTTCTGGATATCTCTGTTTCCATCTCTGGCAACCACTCTGGAAACTGATATCCATTTCAAACCTACCGACTCCCTCATCTACCTAGAATACACCTCCTCCCACCCACCTTCCTGAAAAAATGCCATCCCCTATTCCCAATTCCTTCACCTCCGCCGCATCTGCTCCCAGGATGAGGCATTTCACTCCCAAACATCTTAGATGTCCTCATTTTTTAAGGACCGCAAAATCCCCCCCTCAGTGGTCGAGAATGCCCTTGACCGCGTCTCCCGTATTTCCTGCAACTCATCCCTCACAACCCCTCCCCGCAATAACAACCAAAACAGAATCCCCCTCGTCCTCACGTACCACCCCACCAACCTCCGGATCCAACGCATCATCCTCCGGCACTTCCGTCATCTGCAATCCGACCCCACCACCAAAGACATTTTTCCCTCCCCACCCTTGTCTGCTTTCCGGAGGAACCACTCGCTTTGTGACTTCCTTGTCCGCTCCACACTCCCCTCCAGCCCCACCACACCCAGCACTTTTCCCTGCAAATGCAGGAAGAGCTACACCTGCCCCTACACCTCCTCCCTCACCCCCATCCCAGGCCCCAACAAAACCTTCCACATCAAACAGATGTTCACCTGCACATCTGCTAATTTGGTATACTGTATCTGCTGTTCCAGATGTGGCCTCCTCAACAGTGGGGAAACCAACAGGAGGCTTGGGGACTGCTTTGTGGAACACCTACGCTCGGTTCGCAACAAACAACTGCACTTCCCTGTTGCAAACCATTTCAACTCCCCCTCCCATTCCTTGGACAACATGTCCATCCTGGGCCTCCTGCAGTGCCACAATGATGCCACTGAAGGTTGCAAGAACAGCACCGCATATTTCACTTGGGGACACTGCAGCCCAATGGTATCAATGTGGACTTCACAAGCTTCAAAATCTCCCCTTCCCCAACTGCATCCCAAAACCAGCCCAGCTTGTCCTCGCTTCCCTAACCTGTCCATCCTCCTACGTAGCCCCTCCTCCCACCTCAAGCCCCACCCCCATCTCCTACCCACTAACTTCATCCTGCCCCTTGACCTGTCCATCCTCCCTGGACCGACCTATCCCCTCCCTAACTCCCCACCTACGCTCACCTTTACTGGCTCCACCCCTGCCTCTTTGACCCATCTGTCTCCTCTCCACCTATCTTCTCCTTTATCCATCTTCTATCCGCCTTCCCCTCTCCCCCTACTTATTTCAGAATCCCCTTACCCTCCTCCATTTCTGAAGAAGGGTCTAGGCCCGAAACATCAGCTTTCCTGCTCCTCTGATGCTGCTTGGCCTGCTGTGTTCATCCAGCTCTACACCTTGTTATCTCAATAGCCAGATAATTTTCTTTTGGCCAGTGCTTAATGGCAAAGTGCTGCTCAAAATACTGTTGGAACTCCTTGTTCTTCAATTAACTCTGTAGGGTCAAAAAGTACCCTGGGACCACTGAAACAAACATTTATGTTCCTGATATCTCTGAAGTGAATGGCACTGAACTGTTGGCCTGGATTTGTACACTAAATCTGCAATGAGATTTAAATCCAAATTGTCTACTTGAAGGTACCAGCAGATGCCAGGTACTTTGTCACTATAACTATGGGAGGTTTAAGGAAATCACATAAATGATTTATGTTTTTCTGTTTCTTCATCTCATTTTTCAAAGTTACCTTGGGTGAATGGGAAGACCTCTATGGAAATTCATCCCTTATGTCCTTCCACTTTAAAATTTTCTTCTTAAATCACGCCATCCCTTGTCGCAGATCTTCCTATCCTCAGCACCAACCACTTTGACTAAGCACTCATTCACCTATCCTATGCCTTCCATATTTCCTATTTAATGCCTGATGCACCTTGCCATTGATATGTTTCTGAGTCAAAGATATGATACAGCCCAAGTTGTTGCACTATCAGAAATAAAGCACAAGGCTGGAGCAGACCTTGAACAGGAGGGAAAACAGAAAATCCTTTATAAATACCAGCATATCTATTTATGATGTAAACAGGCCTGTTTTGTGTTAGCTCAGGCAGTTCCTGGCCTAGTGGTTACACGAAAAACTTATTGTAATGCTGTTTTGCGGCTTTCCATCTGAATGAATAATTGAGATTGCCTACTTATGCAATTCCACATATTTCTCCTGTCCAGAAAGCATATGCTCCCTCCCCATTACTGTAAAAGTTTGAAGGAGTTTACAAAATCACCCTTGCTTTTTGCTAGGAAAGAAGGGAGGCTGGAAATAGAAATCAAATTAAAATCCAGTCAGAACGTATTCTTCTATTTCTATTCTTCTGTGATGAGCTGCATTCTTCCAATAATCTAAAATTTGACAGACTGACAGTGTTGAAAGTAATTTTGAGACTTTTTTTGTCACACAGCAAACTGCATTGATTATAACATATGGTCTTGCTAGATATGGTCAGTGTCGATATCTTGTGAATATTGCCAGGATAAACATAAATTTCAAACATAATATATGTGCATTATGATGCCCTTAGGAAGAAAATGTTGAAAAAGTTATGATTGGTGTGAAAAGAAAATAATTATGGATAGATCTCTCTGATTTGCACTGCAGTAATTCTAGACTTGAAAACTAAGAAGCAGTGCAAGAAGTGAACTATTCTATTAGATACCCCCTCAAGGTATCGTGAAGAAAGAAATTACCTGTCAGAAGATTGTTGTATTGTGAACCAATCTTCTCCTCAAATTAAATATGACATGTATGAAACATTAGCAACCTAAGTTTCATCCAGTCACACATGTCACAACAGGAAGTAACAGCAGGCAGGTACAGCACGATAAAATGGGGAAATTAAGTGAAGTGAGCAAGAATAAAATATCCAAATTCCTGTCAATGTCATCCTTTAGTTGGTACAAGCATTGAATATATTTCTTTTTCAATGAAATGCACTGTGCTACTAATGATAAGCTATTAGCTCATTGTGTTTAAAATAGAAGTCATATTATGGTATTTTGTAATTGTTTGTACAGTGTAAAATGGAAACATTGGCATGGGACCAATTGTTCTCTTATAAGTGTTGCCAAGTATTGGCAAGGTTTCAAGAAAATGTTTTCATGGGTTGAGAGCATTCAATTCATGTAATATCTCATACCTTCCTGCTCCTGAACAGCTCCTGTGCTCCCTTTACATATCAAAGAAGCACCGAAAAAGGACTTATAAATTCTTCTTAATTCTTAAACTTGAGCTTTTGTCCTGGAAAGTAATGCCTTTTATTTAATTAAAAATAATTGGAATGCAGGGATACCAGAAAGTCCTTCCCTTATGATGGTCTTAAGGCAATTCAGAATAGGTTTTCCAATAGTAATTGTGTACTCCTGTTACCATGCTATCAGCAGGAAGATGTTGAATCAAATTAAAGTAGAAATCAGTTAAATTTATTTGTGGATAGTTAAGAGCCACTTAGCTTGTAGATATATTATGAATATTTTGCTGGATGGCCAGAAAGGACAGAAAATGGAACTGAAGTCTTCTCTGAAACAACTTATTTAGAATTATATAGAATTTACAGCATAGAAATGGGCCATTCAATTCAATCAAACTAGTCCTTTGGTTCTTATTTGTTTATTACATGCAGGGGAACTGGCAAGACCAGAATTCATTGTCCATCTCTCATTGCCATTGAGAAGGAAGTGTTTGAACGTCTGGAGGTGATGTGGTTTAGGTACACTCGGAGTCCATTCCAGGATTTAACCCAGTGATGGTGAAGGAACTGTACTTTATTTCTAAGTCAGGCTGGTGTTCATGTTTTTCCAGGTAGTAGAGATTGTAATTTTGTATTTTGCTGTTGAAGAAGGCTTAGAGAGTTGGTGCAGTGCAATTTGTAGATAGTGTACCATACAGCCACAGTATGCTGAAGTGGAGGGTGTTTTAAGGTGGTAATTAGGATTCCAATTAAGCAGGCTGCTTTGTTTTGGATGGTATTGAGTTTGGTACTGGATTGCACCATTCAGGCAAATGAGAGCATTCATTTATCTACAAGGCACTAGTCAGAAGTGTGATTATAAAATTGACACTGGCTAGATTTATACTCAAACAGCTCAACACTATCTGGGACAAGTCAGCCCTTTGATTGGGAGCCCATCCAAAACTTACTGTAGTTATATAAGACCTTGTTGAGACCACACCTAGTGCCTGTAGTTTTGGTTTCCCTACCTAAGAAATATACACCTTTGATTGAGGAAGTACAGCAGAGGTTCACTACATGATATTAGGGATGGCAGGACTACCATAGAGTCTTACGATCATATAGGTCTACAGCACAGTCCTTTGGCCCATCAAGTCTGCATCCAACAAAAGCAACCACCTAAATATTCTAATCCCATTTTTCAGCATTTGGCCCATAGGTTTGTCCGTCTTGGCATCTCAAGTGCACATCTAAATAAGTTTTAAATGTTATGAGTGTTTCTGTCTTGACTACCCTTACAGGCATACAGTCAAAAAGCAAGGAAACAGAACTGTATGCAGTACTCCAAGCATGGTCTTACCAATGTTTGTATAGCATATTTTAGCCCAACTCCTGTACTCAATGCTCTGATCAATGAAGGCATCCATGCTGAATGTCCTCTTCACCATTCCATCTACCTGTGATAGCACTTTCAAAGAACTATGCACCTGCATTGGTAGGTCTCTCTGTTCAACAATTGTCCCCAGGGGCTTATGTTAAGTGTGTAAGTCCTTCCTGGTTTGTCTTACATTTATCTAAATTAAACTCCATCTGCCATTCTTTGGCTCACTGACCCAGCTGATCAAGATCCCTTTTTACTCTTAGATAACCTTCTTCACTGTCAAACAATTGGTGTCATCCGTAAACTTACTAGCTATGCCTCCTATATTCTCATCCAAATTGTTTATATAAATGATGAACACAGTGAACCCAGCACCCGATCCATGTGGCATACTGCTGGTCACAGGGCTCCAGTGTGAACAGCAGCTCTCTACCACCACCCTCTGTCTCCTACTATCGAGCCAATTTTGTATCCAATTGGCTGGGTCTGCCAGGATCCTATGTGATCTGTCATTAACCAGTCTACCAGTGTGGAACCTTGTTGAAGGCTTTGTTAAAGTCCTTGTGGACAAAATCTACCGCTCTGCCTTCATTTATCTTCTTGGTCACTTTTTCAAAAATCTCAATCAAGTATGTGAGATGCAATTTCCTACACACTAAGCCATGCTGAATATCCCCAATTAAACCTTGCCTTTCCAAATGTGTGTAGACCCTGTCTCTCAGAATTCTCTCCAACAACTTATCCACCACTGATGTCACGCTGACAGGCCTGTTGTTCCTTGGCTTTTCCTTGCAGCCTTCCTTAAAAAAATGGCACAATATTGGCCACCTTCCAGTATTCTGGTACCTCATTTGTGGCTATCGATGATACATATATCTTTGATAGGGAGCATATGCTGTCCTCCACTCCTCTTGTGATTCTAGTGTTTTGAGCCCTCAGGATCTGCTATAAGCCTCCATGTTTCCCCATATCCAATCCTGTACATCTCTTGATATTCAGTGTTCACAGTATTGCTGGTCCCACTTTTATCTTTATTAGAATGTAGTAGCCTGTACTTGAAGTAACTTCACTGAGGCTGATATCCCTTCACCAAGTCACCCTTTATTTATTTATACATGGAGAGCCTTGACACTGATCCAGCTCCCTCAGAGCCACCTCTCAGAGTGAACAGGATGTCTGACATTCCTATTCTTATCTGTTAACTACGGCTCTCTGATTGGACCAGATTAACAACACCAATCAGGGAACTCCTATTCCATAAGGTCCACCTTGCTAATCTTGTTATACTCACTACATCCCTACCTCTCTGAGTCTGAGGACATAGACTGGTTCTTTTCTTTTTGGCTCCTTCTGGGGCATTTTAACACCAGGTCAGGTTCATCCAACTCTGCCTATTGCATCCAGAGCTTCTCAGGAAAAGATCATTCTCTCTTCAGACAGCAAAAGCATCAAAGAAGCAACATCTGCCATATCCATTTCAGACTCCAAGGTTTCTTCAAGGCTTGATGGAGAGGGAGAACCGACAAGTTCTGGAACAGTCAGAAAAGTAGTCAAGAAACCAGGCAGGTTTTGCTCCTGTACCATTTGTGAGTTGTAGCTTTCATATGGTCCACCTGCTTATTCAGCACTGTTGCACCTAACTGAACTTTATACATCAATGGACCTGACTTCACATCGACCATGCCTCATATCCACACAGGACTAGTCCCGTGGTTCCTACACAAAACTTCATTCCCTGAAGTAAATTGTCTCTCTTGCTTAGCAGAGTCTTGTGTCCGGCATGGGTGTTCCTGATGCCATTTCACCCTACCAGCCAGATCCGGGGTCAGATTTAACCTGGTGCAGAGTCTTCTCTTCATTAACAACTCTGCTGGAGCTATCCTAGTAGTTGCATGAGGGATGGTCCCATAATCAAATAGGAACCAGGAGAGTTTAGTGTCAAGTGAAGCTGTAGGCTGTCTCTTTAAGACTGCCTTCAAAATGTGGACTGTTCTTTCTGTCAGACCTTTGGATGATGGATGGTATGCAGCTGTCCTTATGTATTGAATACCATTCAACTTTAGGAAATACTCAAATTCCCTGCTGGTAAACAATGGCTAATTATCTGTGACCAACACTTTCAGGAGTCCATGTATTGCAAACGGTGTGTGCAATTTTTCTATCATTGATCCCATGTTCGATGAGTAATGCTGTGCATGACCACCCACTTTGAGTGGACGTCTACAATGGCAAAGAACAATGACCACATGAAAGGACCTGGGTAGTCAACATGTAACCTTGTCCAAGGTTACCCAGCCATTCCCACTGCTACTGGGTGTAATTTTTGTCTTGTTGGCTCTCTTGACACTGCCCCACTAATGTGGCTATGTCTGCATCTAATCCTGGCCACCAGATGTGACCTCTCATCAACATCCTCATTTTGGAAATCCCTGGATAACCCTGGTGCAGTTCAGCCAGTATCTGGCAGAGACCTATGCTTGGGACAATCCAGCGCATGGACCTCGAGTGAGCCTGGTGCATGGACATTGAGTGAGCTCATTGCAGAGGAGAGTGGGCTTGGAACAATAAATCTTGTTCTCCATAAGAATATAACATCCTCTACTGTGATCTGGTCTTTCTGAGTCCAAAAAGGTTTCAGTTCGGATTTTGATGGCTCTTTGATAACTCCTTCACCAAATCTGTTTCAATTTTGCCAGGACCAGATCTTTCTGTGTCCAAAGTCTGACATTATCAGCTGTGACTGGAATGTGTCCAGAAAATTTTAAGACCATTACGGACTTTTCCAGAAATGGTACGACTGGCGGTATGCCCGTCAACGGGAGTCAGCTCAATGTATCCGCATTTGCTACTTCACCTCCCACACAGTGATCCAACTCATAATTATACACACTTAGTGTTAGACCCCACTACTGAATTTGACCTGAATCTATGGACGGCACTGCCTTGTCCTTTTTAAATAGACCTAGCAGGGGTTTGTAGTCCATTAGTATTACAAATTTACATCAGTGATGTTATTGGTGGAATTTCCTGACATCAAATATGACCACCAAACCTTCCTTCTATATCTGGGCGTATTTGTGGTCTGTATTAGCCAAAGTCCTGGATGCACATGCTATTGGGCATTCCTCTACATTGGGACACCTGTGAATTAACATTATCACAAAACTGTACAGGGAGGCATCGCATGTCAATACCAGATCTCGCTTGGGATCATAGTGTCCCAACACCTTAGAGGATGATAACTATTTTTTCACTTCCCTGAAAGTTGTGGCTTGGCTATGCAAACATTTCAAAGGGTGACCTGTTTTTCAAGAGTTGATGCAAAGGTGCCAGGATGGAGGCCAGGTTATGTATAAAATTTCCATAATAATTCATCAGCCCAAGGAAACCCCTGTGCTGCAGTACAGACATGATCGTCCTCGCTTTGTCTTCCAACAGTTGTAACCCAGTCTTGTTGGCTCTGTAGTCCGAGGAGGTCACTTGGGGTCAGAAACAAAAACAGAAATTGCACAGCAGGTCCTGCAGCATCTATGGAGAGAAATCAGCATTAACATTTTGAGTCAAGTGACCCTACCTCAGAACAGCAATTTCCGTTCTTGTTTCTGATTTACAGCATCTGCAGTTCTTTCAGTTTTCATTTAGGTCACTGGTGGTGCCTGGAACACACATTTGTCCCTTTTCTCCACCTGGGAGAAATGTCTATACACTATGTACAAGTTCTCCAAGTGCTCCTTTTTGGTACCTTATGTCCTTGGTACCAAATATGTACCATTATCTGTCTGTCCCTTCAGAATGCCCTGTAGACGTTCAGTGACATCCCTGACCCTGGCACCAGGGAGGCAACATATCATCTTGGAGTCTCATTTGCAGCTGCAGAAATGCTGTCTGATTCCCTGACAATTGAATTCCCGCCACTATAATCCTGCTGTTTTTCTTCCCCACGATGCCAAGCTGCTACTACTTTCCCCTGTACAGTCTTCTCCACTAACAGTATCCAAAACGGCACATCTGTCAGAAAGGGGAATGTCCTTGATACCATACTCGATCAAATGCTGCCTTGACGTTCAAGGACAATCACTCTCACCTCATCTCTGGAGTTCAGTTTTTTTTTTGTCTATGTTTGAACCAAAGCTATGATAAGGTCAGGAGCTAAGTGGCGCTGACAGAAATCAAACTGAGCATAAGTGAACAAGTTGTATCAGAGATAATTTTTTTCTGATGAAGGGTTTAGGCCCGAAACGTCAAGTTTTCCTGCTCCTACGATGCTGCTTGACCTGCTGTGTTCGTCCAGCCCCATGCTTGTTATATAAGTGAACAAGTTATTACTTTTTGCAGGTGCTGCCTGTTAACACTGTCAGTGACCCCTTTCATCACTTTGTTAATGATCAAAAAAAAACTGATGAGACAATAATTGACCAGGTTGGATTTTCCCTTGTTTTTTGTGCACAACCAGCACAAAAGGCAGAGCAATTTTCCACTTTGTCAGGTAAATGCCAGTTTTGTAACTGTACTCGAACAGCATAGCAAAGAGTGCTGCCAGTTCTGAAGCACAAGTCTTCAGCACTATTGCCAAAATGTTGTCAGGGCCCATAGCCTTTGCAATATCTAATGTCACTAATATTTCTTGAAGTCACATTACTAAACAAAATGGTGTTAGTGTAGAGCACCTGAGTCGCAGCTCGTCTGCTCCAAATGCTTTTCTTTCCATTTTTTTCTCTCTTTCCTCGTATTTTTTTCTGTCTATGCCTTTACTTACCTCTTCTCCTGAACTCAGACAGCATCAGTAGCAGCAATCCTTGAGCGAGCCCACCACAGTCCTCGAGCGGGCCCAGCACATGTACCTCGAGTGGCCCCAGCACAGACTTGAGCAAGCCCACTGCCAACCTCAAGTGAGCCCAGCACATGGATGTTGAGTGAGCCCGGCGCATAGACCTCGAGTGAGCCTGGCGCATGGCCATTGAGTGAGCTCATTGCAGAGGAGTGTGGGCCCAGCATGGACCTCAAGTGAGCCCATGCTTACTTTTCCGGGGCGACCACAGAAACCTGGCATGAGAATCAGCAGCTGCTATGTCGGCGAGGTAGACCCAGTGGTGAAAGTTGGCACCTGAGGATCAGTGACTTCGGCTGGTGGTGGTGAAGTACTGGTGAAAGGAAATCACAGCAACATTAACGAGCTGGGCCCAATGGTGAGAGACACAACTTTGACATTGATTGGTCTGACACAGGCTGCTGAGAGTTGGTGGCGGAGGAGTATCAGCCCAGCAGTGAAAAATAACGCCTGAGAATTGGCGACTTTGACGTTGGTTGAGTCCAGAGAGGATGGCAGCCAAATGATGGAAGAGGGATAGCGATGCAGGAGTCATTGATGGTGAAAAGCTGGCTCAGGACTGATAGGCTCTCTTTAAGCTATACCTGTCCTTTATTTCCTTATTGTTAAATTATTCAATATGGTGCCAAATCGTGGCAACAAATGAAACCTTGTCACTCTATTTTATTGTATTCTCACTGTAAAATACATGTGACAATAAAATCATTCATTCATTCATTCACTCACATGGGCTAACAGTTAAGAGCCACCACATTGCTGTGAGGCTGGAGTCACATGAAAGCCAGACCAGGGGCAGTCGTTCATAGGCCCCCAGCTGCAGAACAACCACTGAGTCATCCATGATATTGTTGAGGTAGTCTTCCCCCATCTCCTCCCAAGTACTGAAGTCAGGCTGTAATTTTACCGGGAAGTAAGTGGGGCGTACAGTGATCTGTTTTCCCTTCCATTGATTAGCCCTTAATTGGACTCTAGTGAAATGACTGTAATGAAGTCAGTCAGGTAGACCTCTTAGAGTATGAGTTCCTTGATGACGGCTGTTCCAATCAGGGACCTCAGGTTGTCGATGGAAGCAGACACTGTCGTCAGTCTGACTGAGCTTGTGGAATACTACTTGACCTCTGGCTGCCAGTTATAAACAGGAGTTTTTTTTTGCGCCTACTAGCTGAAGCCCAACTGGGCTTCAAACGGGCACTACAACTGATATTATCATTGGAAAATGTTGCAAATGGAGCGCAAGTTGCAGGGAATGTCGACGGAAGTGGACACTGTGGCCAGTCTGACTGAGCTTGGGGAACACTACTTGAGTGAAGGCAATTGCATAGCCTCACTCAGGTATTATCCTGAACAGAGGGACTCTAGGTCAGCCCACAGCAAAACCCCAAAACAAAGCCAAGCCTCAGCAAAACAGTTAACATTTCTTTCAGGATCCGGGCCGGTAAGCCGTTCTAGTTGCTGTAGGTATGTGGACTCGAGACAGCGAAATAGTCCCACTAGGTCTGAATTGAGTAACAGGTCTCATAGGCTGGTATCCAGGAAAGTGCACACACTCGAAAGCCTACCTACATCTGGTTTGGAACAGTTAAATTGCATAGCAACTTCCAAATCAGAATCAATCAAAATAAATGTTTTGTTAAATGCTGACCCAATCCTAATAGAGGTTGATACTGGGACAGCCATTTCAGTGATCACAGAACCAGTCTTAAACAAAACTCACTCTGGACTCCAGCCCTTAAGTTTACATGAAACTCGGCTCAACTAGGAACCTATTCAGGGGAACCTTTACAGATTAAGGGTACGACTTCAGTTTCAGTTTCGTATGAGAAGCAGCTGGTTCAGTTCTCGCTGCTTGTACTAAAAGGCTCAGGCCCAAGCCTAATGTGGCCAAACTGGTTGACAAAAATTCACCTTGATTCGCTCAACGTCTTTCAAATAGAAAATGCCTGGCAAAGTGAAGTCCTAAAAAAATACCCAGAAGCTTTTCAGAAAGGTCTATGGATTATCAAAGGAGCCATGACTACCTTCCATGGTGACCAGGAAGCAATTCCATGATTCTGCAAGGCCCATTTGCCTTATAGGCAAACGTAGAGGCAGAAATCAGGAGGCTGAAAGGGAAGGGATCTTCAAACCAGTCCAGTTTGTGGAACTGGATTGTATACAACACTGATTGTATTGATTGTGAAGCCCAGCAGGTTGGTTTGCATTTGTGGGGATTTTAAACAAATGGTAAACTGTTTCTTGCAGCTAAATAAAGACCCAGTCTTTCGCATAGAGGATTTATATGCAAAGAAAGGCTGTCAGAACCCATAGATACCCACCTCTGTCCAGCATCGAAGAAGCCTCAGAATCTGAGATGGACATGGAGGGTGTTGCAGCCTCAAAACCTTTAACACTTGAAAAAAAGGATGACTTTCTTCTGTGATGCTCTGGGCGCAAGAGGTGGGCTACGATCGATTTGTACTGCCTGTAACTGAGGCTAAGTTTTCAAAATTGGACCCAGTACAAAAACATCCCAGGAGAAGCTACAAAAAAAAGAACAGGTCTGTGTCCTCAGACTTAGAGGGAGAGGAATATAATCATTGTTACAAGGTGAGCCAGGTGGACCTCCTAGAATATGAGTTCCCTGATTGGGGCTGTTAATCCAGTCCAATCAGGGAGCCTTGGCTGATAGATATTAGGAGGAGTGTCGGAGGTTCTATTCACTCTGAGATCTGGCTCTGAGGAAGCCAGACCAGTGTCAAGTATTATGCATGTGTAAATAAAGGGTGGCTTGGTGAAGGGATATTGACCTCTGTGGAGTTAATTCATACAGGTGCTCCATCTCATCCTTAACTGTGAGGCAGAGTGGGGGGCTCAGGCTCAGGGAAAGCTTAACAGGCTACCCTAGCTGGATCCTGGTCAACTGAAACAGGTTATCACTATCATTAGCTCCTTATCCAGATGTGTTCCACCCACACGACCTTGCCACTATGATGCATCATCCTTGCCTAGCTTTTCAATTAGGGTCTACATTGCCCTCTCTTCCCATGCAACTCCAAGCCAACCTGCTCCTCCTCCTCTTCCTTGCCCCAGAAGACTCTGGATTTACCTGATCCCCTGGAATCAGGAGACTGTTTTGTACCTCCAGCAGCGACCACCATTCACAATGACACTGCTGGGACCACAGCGCTGCTGACCAATCTGATTGGCTCGGCTTTCTAAGGTAGGACTTCCTCCCAAGTGAGTGGTAGAAGTCTTGTTTTCAGCCAATTCACCTTTCTTAGAGGGTTAAATGGTCGAGGGACAGCTATAATCAGTGAGGATGCATTCTCCACCAACTTGACAAGGAGCAGAGTAGGGAACCCAGTAGGGAACACTGCTACCTGTTAAATTCTGCTCCAGACAATAACAGCTCATACAAATGCAGCAACATGATTTCCCTAACAGGAAAGGTCTTTCTTTCCCTCACCCCATGCCTGTATTGCCTTTTTCTCTGTCGGAGTCTTCCCCTCTACATCTTTAAGTTTCTTGCTTTGCTTTCCTGATTTCGTGCCCTATCTGCGACCTCATTTCGAAATTATCTTATTTCCTCCCATCTTGGACTTGACATAGTTTGGATTACGCCTACTCCAGCTCCTCCAGTGAGAAAGAAGTACAGGATTCATAAATTTTATTCCTGCAGTACTTCTTTTCATCTCACTGCAGGATCTGAACCTGGAGTAGGTGTAGCTATGTTTGTGGTGTCATAAGTTGAAGTATGAAAGTACTGAGAGAGCAGCCCCAATGTGGCAAATGAGGTGAGGGGATGGGGTAATAAAGATGAGGAGAGAGGTTAGGATCACACATCAGGCTCAAAATGTATGTGAGAAAGGTCATAATTACAATGGTCAGTGGAGAATAGATATGCAGTAATCATAGTAGCTATTTTGAGCGGATTTAGGATTTTTCTGAGGAGGCAGTGTACAATGACAGAGATTATTTAATGTGAGTAATTGTGTCAGAGATCCTCTATTAATTTTTGCATAAACTCTCCATCCTATCTGATGGAATACAAAGGATCTTGCTCCGATACGTAATCATGCCTTGAATTATTAATCAGCAGGGCCTGATCATTGTTTTCCTGCTGTATGATATAAATCATTAGGCTTTTTGGATACGTTCTGCACATTATTGCCACCTTTCAATTTCTCCAATTTGTTTTCATTTTATTGTTCTTGTCCAGCAACTTCCTGTTCCTGTTGAATAATGCATAATCTTAAATTTCTTCTGCATTTATACCATATATTGTGTGAACCAGTCTGATTTTGAAAAGACTAAACAGTAACAACTACTCTGCACCACATGGTGGAACTATAGCTACACAGTCAGTGCTAAAGCATCTGCTTCTTAAGTGACGAATAACCAATAGTTTGTTGTTTTGGCACAAGAGGCTTAGCTAAATATATAGAATGAGGTCATAGTTCTGGGCTCCCTAAAGCTTGCATTTTCTGCTGCAAGGCACTACCATTTTATTGCGCGAGAGCAGAATTTCTCTTGCTGTAAAATCTTTAGGAATGGTATGTTTGAAAAAAAGCAGAGGGAAATAACTTTGAGAAAGGGTAATGTTATTTTGCAGTTTATTTGACATTGCCTGTATTCCAAGTGTTCCCGCCTCACTTAATGCTGCTTCAGGATCAGTGAAGATTAACAAGTACACGAATGAGCATATTTATTGTTGTCTATTGTTCAGTCATGTGATAGTAGGGTGACAGACTCAAGTTGAAGCTGAACAGGCACATAAAGCTGCTGTCTACTTAGAATGTCTTAAAACAATCTTTACAAGGTCAGACCTGGAAGGCAACTTGAGGTATTCATTTATTTGTAATTTATTTGTGAACTTGACAGAGCATTGATTGCAAAATAAAAATATTAAGCAAAACTTCCAAGCTCTACTGCTGCTTTGTAGTATTGATAAGATTACATAGCATTCAGAAATCCTTTGTTTTCTATGTATTGGTCAGTTTAAAGAAGCTAATGGAGTAGTTAGTAAAGTGATCAGTCATGTATAGAAAGAGATTTCAGATACAGTTCTTGGTAGACAATAGAATATTGACAGAAGTAAGAACTTACTTCTTTCAAGATGATCCTCTTTTTCTGCTTTGTATATTGATGAAATAAGGCTTGGCTTTAGAGGAAAGGACATTCTGTCTTATGGGATTTCACCACTACCTGCAATGCATTTAAGGTACAATGCTGCTTTTCTCGACTGCACAGTGTATTTCCTTTAAATGACGTGATCCGAACCATGTGACACATCTGTGTATATTTCCAGTGGAGATTGCCATATTAGAACAACATAAAAGGAAGCATAATTCCAGTTGATCCTCGTAGTTGGCAATGAAAAGTGAAGGATTGTCACATTATTTCCTGTCTAGTCAGATTCTCCAGAATTCCTATTTTCTGCTGAGAAGAAAGAATGTTTTATGTATGGGTTTCAACACAAAGGTACAAACAATGATATTCACAGGGTATTGTATATTGAAATATTTATAAATTAGTGAAATCCATCTCCGACATTAACACCCAAAAAAGTTGCTGATACATTTTGCAAAATATGACCTAAATGAACTGCATAAACATGGAAACTTCAAGAAATAATTGCACTTAAGATCTCAAGACACTTCAAATGATGTACCTTTGAAGTGCAGTCATGTTGTAATATAGAAAATACGGAAACCAATTTGCACACTGCAAGCTCAAACGGACGAGATAATCTGCTTCAGTCATTTTGATTAAAATAAACAGGAGTCAGGATGCTGCGGAAATTTCTCCTTCAACTTACCAATGTTATTTGCCTCCTCCTGAAAGAATCAATAGCCTCAATTTAACATCTCATCCAGTGGTGCCATGGTTTATACCTAAATGATACTGACCCAGGTTAGCTCTCCACAGAGTCACAGTGGATAATTTTTTGACTGAATAGTTATATTTAATGGTCAACGTAGCTACAACTAAAAGAAAAAAAAATTGCATTTTTGTAGCGCCTTTATCTCCCTCAGGATGTCCCAAAACACTTTGCAGCCAGAGAAACATTTTTTGAATTGTAGTCACAGTTGTAATGTAGGAAATGTGGCAGCCAATGCATGTACAATTAGCTACCAAAAGCAGTGATGTGATAATGACAGTGAAGCTGTTTTTGTGACATTGATTAAGGGTTGAGAATTGACTGGGGTACCATGGATAACTTACCTGCCCATGCTATCCTAGATAGTCACCTGAGGGGCCAAACGGTGTCTTTAACATCTCATCTGAATTCCATGAACTGAATTTTACCAGAAATTAGCCAAGTGTCAATTTTGTCAGGTTTCATCGATAGTTTCTCTCTCTGAGGCCTAAGTGTTTGCTCGCACTGTGAGAGTACAAGCCTGGATCTTTGGTGACGAAAGGTCCGGAGCTTGGATTCTTTGCAGCAGTAGTGCCCATAGCAGTGAGTCCTGACGGTGGTAGGCCTGAAGTCTGGACTCTAGGCAGTGTTGGCGAGGCAGTGTTGGCAACAGAACAGTGGTCTACTGGGGCATCGGTCTCATTGTTGCTGTTCCCAGAGTGATACTCCTTAAGGATGAGAACACATTGTAGAGACCTTGCAGAAACCCTGAAGCTATGCTTATGACCCTGATTTGAACAAAAGAGGAACTCTTATTTAAGTAATTTCTTTTTATCCTCATTGTATCTCAAAATGGCACTGCGTTGTGGTGACGAAACACTTTTCACTGTTTCTTCAAGATATACATGACAATAAATAAATCATTCAAATCATCATTCCCAAACGCAACTCATTTTATCAATGCATCATGACCCTATAGTGCCTCACTCTTGTACTCGTTACTGCAGAGATATCTCATGAATCCTGGCACCAGCACCATATGTACAAGCTCCGCACAAGGTAATGCACTCCAAGCATATCAGGTAAAGAAAAAAGATGCCCAATTTTGATGGTGGAATCATAGAATCCCTACAGTGTGGAAGCAAGTCATTTGGCTTATTGAGTCCACACCAATCCTCCGAACAGCAACCCTCCTGGACCCTCCTTTCCCCACGGCTAATGCACCTAGCCTGCACATCCCTGGACACTATAGCAGTGCACCTAACCTATAAATCTTTGGACTGTGGGAGGAAACCAGAACACTCAGAGGAAACCCATTCAGTCATAGGGAGAACATGCAAACTCCACACAGACAGGCACCCATGGTGGGAATTGAACCCAGGTCCTTGGTACTGTAACGTAGCAGTCTAATCACTGAGCCACTGTGCTGTCTATGTACTGGGATCTCCTGTTGGAGGAGGTGATACAAGGGAAGGTTGTCCTCTTCCCATGGGAACAAAAGAGGACAACTATGACACCAGGCCCTGCCAGTTTGGTCTGTCAGCCAGATCAGTGCTGTTTTCATGGTATGGATGAACACCCAGCAGTGCTGCAGGAAGGTGGAAATACTCCACAGGTGAGGCAGCATCTGTGGGGATACAGAGGTAACGGAATCTTCTACCACCATTGATAGCAAGGTAGGAGGCTGGAAGTGCATTTAATTAGCAGAATAAATGGCTTACTGAATCCCCACCACCTTTCTACTTTCAGCTGAAGTAAGTTCTGGACAGGAAGGCCCATGGTTGACCTTCCTGCCCAGAAGCCAAATGAAGCCTTTAGATGGCCAAGCATTGTCCACACATGATACCAACCATATAATTACTGTGGCTACACAAGCAAGTCAGAGACTAAGAACTCCATGGTAAGGAATTCAAACCCTGCCTTGCCAGTCTTTTTCCACTGTCTATAAGGCATGAATTAGGAATGTGATGGGATATACCTCGCTTGCCTGGATGGATACAATAATATGCAAGAAATTTGATACCATCCAGGACAATGCAACCTGCTTGATTGGCACTTGATCCAAGTTTAACATTTACCCCCTTCAACCATCATTTCACTGTGCCCTCAGTTTGTGCCATCTGCAGGATGAGTTGGAGTAACTCATTACAGCTCCTTCGACAATACCTTCCAAACTGGCGATGTCAACCATGTAGAAGGACAAGGGCAGCAGGTACATGGGAACATTACCAGCTGCAAATTCCTCTCAAAGCCACTGACGATCCTGACTTTGAAATACATTGTCATTCCTTCACTGTCACTGGGTCAAAATCCTGGAATTCCCTTCCTAATAAGATTGAGGGTATTCGTACACTACATGGATTTCAGTGTTCCTAAGAAGGCTTGTCCAGGGCAATTAGGAATTGTTAATAAATGTTGATCTATGTGCAGATGCCCAAATCCAATGACTGAATAAGTAAAAGAACAGGCCAACAAGATAGCAGATGGAGATCAATGTTGGGAAGAGCAAGGCTAATAAGTTTTCAATTAGGAATGAATAAGCAGAATGGTTTTTAATGGCTTGAAATTTGTAACTGTCCGTGTTCTGAGGGACTTGGGAGCACTAGTACAAAAAAAACAGAGAAAATTAACAAGCCTGCATGACAAGCAATTAGGAAGGCGAATGGCATATTGGCCTTATTGCAGGGTCAATGGAATACAAGAATAAGGAAATTTTACAACAATTACACTTTGCTGAGATCGCACTTCTACACCACATAGTTTTGGTGTCCACATTTAAAGAAAGATACACAAGGCATTGCAGCAAAAGATCACTAACTAAATAGGACAACTGTCTCATTCACCAGTGGTGAGAGGTTGAGTAAGTTGAGCCCATGCTCTGAGATTTTGAAGGATGAGAGGTGATCTAATTAAAACATGTACAATTCTGAAGAAACTGGAGAGGGTATAAAGTGAGGGCTGTTTCCCCTAGCTTGGAATATTTTGTTCTTCTGTCCAGAGTGCAGAGATGGGTCATTTCCAGACTCTGCAAACCTGCTCAGGATAAACTGGCCCTGAAGATCTGGGGTGGTGGGGTTCCCTGAGAAGTAGACTGAGAAACTGCAATATGAGAGTGAAGGTTGCTGGCCGTAGATGCTGGCAGGGCACAAGCCAGTCTCCATGCATCAGCTCTGTACGGCTGCTTTAAGAAAAAATGGATGAAACCAAGGACATCCCTCCAGCCTGCACCCCTTTACACACTCACCATGCCTCATCAATGGCAACCCACGCCACTGCATGCCCTCGATGTCACCTCATGCCTCTCTCTCAGCCCCCACGGCTCTTGTATCCCTATGCCCCAATGATTTTGTATCCACCTCACTGAAAGTATGTAGCCCCTATGCCAAGACGCGCCTGTACCTATAACCTTGGCCTTTCTCAGCTTAATGCTGATTTATTAGCCATTCATTTTTCTCTAATTCTCAAGAACGCCCAAAAGGAATGGTTTGTCTTCATCACAGTTTATTCACTGCTCAGTTACATAGCTCATTCTAAACCCAGTACCAATTGTTCCTTTTTACATTTACTCTGTTTATATTTTCTTAATTCGTCAACTAATGAGGCAGCAGATTAGCTCTTGCTATTGTAAAGCTATGCTTCTATTTATAAAAACTAGGATGACTTATGTTTGAAGGTGTTTATGTTTCTGAACCCCTTCCCAGTTGCGTTCTTTATTTTATTTTGTCTTTGCTCATTCTTTATATCAAAATGCATCAATAAATGTTTGCTTAACTTTAAAATCAGCTGAATTTCAATTTCATCAGTTTAAGGAGGTCATGTTTCAGTCAAGGAGGTCTTTGCAGCAGCAATCTAATGAGTTTGAGCCTGACTTCTTTTCTGTCAACATCTTCCTAATATTCCCAGGGAAGAACCAATTATAGTAGATTTGAGTTGAAGATTGTTAATAACATAGAGATTTGGGGAAGCAATGGCACAGAGGTAATGTCACTGGACTGGCACTCATGTGTTCAAATCCCACCTCAGCAAATGTGAAATTTGAATTCAGTAAACAAATGGAATAGAGAGCTAGCCATTCAACAAATATGAAATCACAGTCAGTTATCACACATATCCTGTGAACAAATAAAAAAAAAATCAAAACAAAATGAAAGCAGGCTTCCAGATAAATATTGAAGAAATGCTTCATGTGAGTTGTTTGAAATCTGGAAATTTCTTAGAAGTTTGACTTGCATGAGTACTACTATCCCAGAACAAGATATTCAATTATATCTATTAAAAATGCAAAATAATCAATGCTACATTCTGTAAAATTTAGTTAGCTTTCATTCTAATAAACAGAAACACTCGATTGCTGTGTGAGCATGAATGAATGATTGATAAGTTGTATTCTCACCCATGAAATTTTTGAAGAATTGATATTGATGTTTCAGGGCCATTTCAAAGAAACTTCTAGACTTTTGAACCCACACAAACCCAGCTGTTGGTGTTGGTTCTCAAAATGACAAATGAAGGAATAACCATTTCTTTGTACTTTATCCCCTGAGATACTGCATGCAGCTTTTGGTCTTAAGTATTTCCTTCTGGGAGTTTGACAAAGATTAGAGAACATCCTCCTTTTAACTTGCACAGTAGTAATTTTTCTTTCATTTTTTAACCATCATCTGCAAATAAAGAAACAATTCCTTTCTGTTTAGTCTCTTCAGAAGAAATAAAATTGTACATGTTCCTACCATCACAGCCAAATCTCACAGAGGATTGTTCTTGCTTTTTTGTGAAAATATAAGTAACAATTTTGAAATAATTCTTTTTTATGTTACTTAAATGCAGCCCATGAATGGGATTTGAAAAATTAATGAGTAAAATGTGTGAAAAAAAGATTATTGCAGGATGATGGTATCAGTCTGGTTATTTCTGGCGTTTATTTCATACCACTTTAAATGCTGCAAGCCAGGAACTGCCCTTGACACTGTAGTGCTCCAGCCTTTGTATTCAGGACATTGTTCAGAGAAAACAAAAGTTCAGTCCCTGTTTCACAGACAGAGACCTGAAGATCTTAGTGGATAGGATGCTGTAAGGAGAACAGTCCTTTTTCAAGTGCCCTGCCATTGAACGTCTATGTTCCTGGTTCCTTTAAGGGACCTGTGTGGCATCACTCATTGTGCATCCACAAATGCGTCAGGAAAGTGCCCGATGCCATCTGTGCACAGCCACAACGGTTCATTTAATTTCCCAATGATGAGGTCGGTGCAGCAGCCCAGGAAGGAGAATTTGGAAACATAGTTGGCTTTCCCCTAGCCCATGGTTTATTAACTGTACACAGGTGGCACTGAGGCCAAGTCACAACACTGAGAATTCATCCGTCAAGAAAGATTCCAGGTGATTAATGTCCAATAATCTGTGATGGCCATTACTACTTCCTGGAGGTGTGTGCCCAACTGCCCCGACATCTGCCATGACTCCTGCAGCCAGGAACACATTCGAGTACCTGGTGTGTTTGACGGACCAGCTGCCTAAGAAGGCTGGTTAATGGAATCAATGGATACCCACTGTGACCCTAGCTCATAGCACCATTTCTCAGCCCCCTGACTGATGTGCAGCACAGATCCAATGCTGCCCATGTTTTGACCAAGGGTGAGACGGAGCAGATAATAGGGCTGCTGAAGATGTGGTTCTGCTGGTTGGATCAGTCTGACATGGCCTTTCAGCATTGTCTGGACAGAGTGTTCTGCAACATCCTGGGGGTGTTGTGCTCTGCATAATTGGAGCAGGCAATGAGGTGATGTGGTAGATTGCTGAGGAACTGGGCAATGGGGATAGTCTTCTGAGGAAGAGGAGAACAAGGATAACGGGGAGGAGAAGGCCCTCCTTGTGCACGACTGCTCGACTGTGTCAGGTTCTGCAAGTCAGACAGGAGCCAACTGATACCTACCCCTAGTGGATGAGACCTGGGGTGGAGCAAACCATCACATGATGTTAAATGGTTGTTAGTCATCATGCCAATTCCGTGGGGGTGGATCTCAGGCTCCTTGTTTTGATTTATTTTGCTTTTTGCTGGTTGTAAGTAAAACCTCATCTTTGGAATTGTCCATTTACTTGCCTGTAAGTGTTGTTTCTCTAATGGACAGTGACAAGATGTGGTTTCCAGTGAACACTGGGGATAGAGTTGTAGCAACTTAGTGAGAGGGATGGGATATAGTTACGGACTAGTAAAGTGTTGGCCTGATGGTTAAACAGTGACTCCGATGATAGAATGGGGTTGTATGTGAGAAGAAGTATCAGGTGTGCTACTATATGCTTTGAACAGCATGGTTTTGTGGTTGCTGTGGCATTATATTCCTTGTGAGGGATAACTCTGGATTGTCAATGCAGTCTTTTTAAGTGGCATGGGCGCCAAGGATAGTGGTCTTCAGCAGAAATCCAGTGAGTAACGAGTCGTGTCGGGAGCAGTGAGTGATAAGACAGGGCTAGGTTTGAAGAAATGTGGCACTATAGGGCTGGATTTGGTGGATACTGAAGCAAGTTTGGTCAAATGCAGTGAGAGATTTTGCTAGGTCTCAGAGTGAGAACCCTGAAAACTGACAGGTAACCAAAAAATGTGTAAAAATCAGGCCAATGGAGCTTACAAATCAGCTAAATAGCATGAATCTTTTAGTTTACACTTTGCCAAATGTTGGTGTCTCCAACTAGTGGAGCATTTATTGCCCATATCTAATTGTCTTTGAGAAGGTGGTGGTGAGCTAACTTTGTGATCTGCTTTGTTTCACGAGTTGTAAGTAAACCCAAAAATTCTGATAGACATTCGAGGATTTTGACCCAATATCTTTGTGTAGAATCACTACAGATCTGCTTTCCATTGACAGAATCAATGCCCACTAACCTAAGGCAAAATAACCCAAAGTAAGATACAGAATATTTTTTAAATTCACAAACTATTATGAATGCAGAAAAGTACTTCCTGGAAGGATGTTGAATACAGATTCAATAGTAACTTTAACAGGAGAAAATTGCCAGGCAAGGCAGAAAATGAAGAGTAGCAAGAGATCAAAGGAGAACAAGAGTAACTGAATAGTTCTTTCAAACTTCTGGCGCAGGCTGAATGGCCTCCTTGTGAGCTGTGAGGCTCTATTTCATGGAAGCAGTAAGGAGCTAGCCCACCAGCTGGAGTGTAATCGAGAGTCCCTTGTCAATGATTGGCTGCCAGACTCGGTTTCAAGACTTTTACATTTGGGTCTTGATTCTCACCGCCTGTGGGTTGGTATTATCTGACTGGCTTGTGATTCCATGGACCTTCCTGGAAAGAGGCAGCGGGGATCCCTAATCACCAGTTTGGCTGGCAAGCAACGCCTTCAAACTCTGAACAAGATTCCTCCCTGTCATTCTATATGCACAAACAAGCCTTCAGAGTTTTTTGGCACAGAGTTTACAGATTGATAGTTAATATGAGACAAAGGTTGGGTATAACATTCAGTCTAATAAAATACCCCTGAAATAAGACTTTGGAACTTAACATGTTTGAGAGGACTACAATGTATACTTAGTATGTCAATGTGTAAACACCCAACACTTCCTATGGAATGGTTTATTTCTTACTTGTAGAAATATGAAATTCTTTCTATTTAATAAATTTAGATAAAGAAAGCTTATAGATAAAAATTCCAAAAATTTCACGTATGTCAAGAACAGTTTTCTTATTCCTCCCCTGAAGATATTAAAGCAATTAAAGATATCATTTGTTTAAAATAAAGCCTGTATCATGTCATTGTTGTTTAATTGAGTGTAAAATGCAAGTTCACAGCAAAATGAAATTCAAACAAAGTCTTTTTTACATTATGTGGAAATGGCTGAGTATATTTTCTTCCATTTGCTATTAGCAATAGAGTTAATGAGAATAAAACAAGTTTTGGTATTATTTCCTGATTTTGACATTTCCACTAAGATTAGCGAATGGAAAAATATACCGCAGGAAATTCAAACATAGTATTTGCATAAAATGTAAACTTTCAGGTCATTATGTATTTCACTTTTGTTAATATGTTTAAACAAAAGTGGCCAAAACTTAACTATTTTTGAGTTTCCCATAACCTTGACATGTGCAATCACAAATCACCAGGCTTTCTATATTTGGATCTTGAGATCTGGCAGGAGCTTTAACAGTGACCTGAAGCATGGAACCCTTCATTTATATCACATTCCAGAATTCTGTTGAAACATTGCTAATAGCTCCAGCGCTCAGCATCAAGCTCCATAACGAACGTGAAAGTACATTTAGGGCTAATAATTTCTACTACAGATGACATTTTTCAATATGTTTGTTGTAGGGGAAATCAGTCAGACTTGATGTGAGACAAATGAATGTGCCTACAGACATAAGCAATCAGGCAACATATCTGGAGTGTATTTACTCAATCTCTTCCCAGAA
Source organism: Ginglymostoma cirratum (assembly GCA_024137785.1). Lineage (NCBI taxonomy): Eukaryota > Metazoa > Chordata > Chondrichthyes > Orectolobiformes > Ginglymostomatidae > Ginglymostoma > Ginglymostoma cirratum. The sequence goes on along the minus strand of JAHRHZ010000263.1, from coordinate 27,400,909 downwards.
ATGAACACTAGGAAGTTCTATGTCTGTTTTCAGTGTCATTATTTGAGCTATATTGACAGCTGTGTATTCTCTCTCCAAACCCCACTGGTTGAACATTTGCTTTCAGCAGATTTATTTTTGAGGGTAGCTTCTCAGTCAATAACCTTAGTTTATACAGCTGGAGTGTATCTATTGGATTGGTTTTTTAGACTGAATTATAGCCCTGTTATCATTAGTCACTCTTATTTATATCTGCACTTCAACTGTCATAAGAAAGATATCAAAGTACAGTCCACTAGTTAAAGCAAAGTGGAACTTCAATCAAAACATAGAAAGCCATAAGTTCAAGTTACAGCCTGAACTGTTAACTAATCTGCTTTAATTCAGTATTGATATGTTTAGTTGTGCACATCTGAGCTGCCATGAAATTTGTCTCAACTTGGTTGTACTGTGTAATGTCTTTCATTTCTAAAACCAAATGGAATTGTAACGTGTTTGACTACAAATTTTGGCAGCCATGGATAAAAAAATTCTGATTTTTGGTTATTTGAGTGTACTTATTCTGTGACAATCACCTGGGGAAATGATTTCCTCTCTCTGTGGTAGTAAAATTGCAAATGCGAGCTTAAACAATTTTAATTCTCCTTGACTGGCAGAAATGAGGCCTAGGGGTTAGTTAAAACAAGGTCAGGCATTGACCTAAATTCTCCTGGTCTGGTTGAGTAGGGCAGTGGTGGTTTCTCAGGGTGCATTTGCCACACGGGGGGATTATAAGCAGAGGAGGCCCAGCAGGTGAGTTTTAAAATTTGCAGTTTAAAAGCATACTTGGAACTTCCTTGCGCTGAGCTCCCTCCTCTTTCCACTTTGGCCTTCTCCATCAATGTGCCAGATCAGAAGACAGCCCAACCTCTCCAGTTGGCCTCAGGACACCATCCACATCAGCTAATGGCAAAGAAAGCAAATAGCTTTGATGGTGAGGATGGTGTTTGTGAGCATTTTTGGACTGCTAGTATATTGGGAAGAGGAGGAGTAGGTCAGCTGAAATATTCTTGCATTTATTGTTTACTGCTTTCATTCTTCCTTACTGTTGACCCTACTTCACTGCTAATTATTTCTACCAGGTGGTTGCGAGAGCAGCCCTGCTATATTGACATATTGAACAGCCTGCAGCACATGAGAAAACATTTGGAGACCTGTCTGGCAGAGCTCCTCCAGAACATTCCAGGCAGTACTACAGTCGTTGGAGCGCACTGGTGGAATGCTTAATGTAAATTCGTGTAGCAGCATGGCTTTCAACATAGGAAATCTGTAGCTGTGCCTGGGTTCCTAATGTAGGTAATGAGTCAGCTTGGAAGGATATCTCTTATCATCAAGTAGCTTCCAAAATGATGGCGTGGGCTGAAAGAATGTTGCATAGAGGACTGCCACAGAATCAAGTAGTCATAGCTGCAACCAGCCTATTGACAAGGGCATTCATTATGCATTACTTGAGATTGAAAACCAGTTGCACATTAAGTGATCGGCAATCTTTTGTGCTGAGGAAATTGGGCAGTCTGAATGCAGCATATAATAATTATCATGGCAAAGAAGCCAACAAACATTAATCTTACTGTTATCTCATCCTGTTCTGCTTGTTCCTGTCAAACAGCTTGGTTGATGGGAAAGTGTGTTGATTCTAAAGCCTCACTATTCCTGAGGTTGCCAAAAGAGTAAATGATTCAACTAAAGCACGCAAAGTCTCTGATTTACTTTTCTGATGGAATCAAGTTAATAGAAAACATTGACCTTCCTGTGCTTAACAAGGTTCAATTTTTATTACAAATAAGTAAATTCTTAACTCAAGTAAATAGCTTTGAACTATCAGCATATGGTTTTACTGGTTAAATCTCTAACTCCCTCTAAAACTCCATCATACACATAGAAACAGACATGGACAAACAGAAAAAACATTGGTTTTATGGGTAGAGGATTAAAAAAACCTGGGAAATACAGTTCAATAGCACCAGACCACAAGGTTCACTAAGATGATCCATTTGGCTTGCCAGAACTTTCTGGCCTTCATTTTCTTTGCTCCAGATTATTTTCACTTCTTCACTAAACCCACAGGTGATTGGTACACTAACTGCAATTCTCTTTGTTACTGGTTAAGGGCCACAACTTACAGCAACTAGTCGGAGAAAATCATTAGCTTTCTCCAGACTTTAAGTATTTCTACTGCAGAGAATAACACACCAAATCCTCTTCTAGATGTCTGAAGGCTTCTCCCTGTGTCATTCACACCCACAAGCTGTCCAACTACCCAGGAACCAATCAAAGAGATGTTGTCAGACTGATGATCTCCAACATCCATGACCGGTCACAATTGTACAGTCCAATTAGCTGCTTGTTGCCATATAGATCTCTTTGTGCCCCACTGCCTTTCTGCCTACTTTGCCCACTGCTTTCAAAGCAACAATTAAACATGACTATGATGAATTTCAGTAACTTCTTTTTCAATGTGTGCAATTCCTTCCACAGTCTTCAGTTTTAAAAGTTAGTTTCTCTATTTAAGAATACAATCAAAAATAAAGAAAATATAATGATTAGAAAACAAAATAAATGGCACAGTAAACACAAAATACTTAGGTTTCACGACTATGTGGAGCAATTCAATGACATAAAATCTAACAATGACAATGACCTTGGCAGCTGTGGGCAGTGCAGTCAATGTCCTGATTTGAAGCTTGAGTGATAGCCATGGAAGGTGCTTGAATTCTTTGGTGAAGTCATTCTGTTTGGCCAGGTTAGAGTGTGAGAAGTATTTCCTGAAAGCCAGTTATGTGCAGTGTCCTGTTTCATTCTCTTGTGCTACTCCCACTGGCTACTATATTCTATGATACTGCTCCTTCTTCTCCAGCCCCAAAGACAACCTAAGTAGCCACTTACGAGTTAAAAACAACATTTGCAATGCACACAGATAGTCCAATGCCAACACAAGGTTGTTCCCAGAATTTTCAAACGAATGGAATGGAGAAATAGCCAAATAATGCCCAGATGTTGACTATCAGGACAGGACAAACAATAACTAATATACACAGAGATGAAGAGCCCATTAAATAATACCCATGCTTATATGTTGCTGACTGTGAACCATGGAAATTGCCAGGCAAATTTATCATGTCAGGTGGTTGGTGTGATAAATGTTTCTAATATAGTATTATCATTTGGAAATTTGTATTTAAAGGTGGAGGGAAAATAGATGTTAGTTTTCAGTTCTGTGAGGGTGGCTTGGGTTTATTTCACAAAGATCAGAAAGCAGTTTTGTAGTGAATTCAAGATAATCTTCCAAGAAAGTATGAGAGTTAAATTAAGTGACTCAATCAGCTACCTGGGAAATTTTTGCTGAATGTTTACAATGCTGAATTTTATGATCTGCACAGAAACAAAGGGTTGAGGCCATTAGTAGATTGAGTTCAGTTGAAGAGAACAATTTCAACCAGTAGGAGGGCAGTTCAGTTTGCGTCAATCCAGGCTTTCCAAACTGGAATAACAACCTTAACAGCTTTTTAGCAGTTTAAAGCAGAGATTTTCTTGAAGTTCATCAATGAAGTCATCAGTGTCTGTGTATCTCAGGAGAGATTGTAACAGAGGGAATTACATTTGGCATAGAACGTCACTTAAAAGGAAATGCTTGCAACCTCATCAGTTCGTAACAAAATAAAGAGTTAAGATAAGATATGTGATACCTCACTAGGATTGAAAAACTGTAAAAGATATTGCTGAGAAAAGAATTAAATTTTACTTTTTGCTGTTTGTATTGAGATCTTCCTAAATGTATGTATGTATGTATAATATATATGTATATGTGTATATATAATTTATCTAACCACCACAATGACCAACCTGCAAAATTAAAACTTACCATCTATCAAGCCAGGTTTCACTCTTAAATGTGACTTGTCCAATATTACCATCAGCTCAGATCATAACAACATGGGGGCAGTTGTTCAGAAATTAGTACATGGAGGTATTGGATGTAAAACAGCAGTGTTGTGGAGCTTATTGCATAGATTGGAATTTCAAAATGGCTTTGGTGGCTGCCAAGATTTTTCTGGGAGTAGAAAATATAACAGTGGACCATTTAAAGTCTTTGACTAAGGCTGCACTGAGGAAGTAAGCATCTATACTGAAGGTAGAAATTAAAGCAGGTGTTCATAAGGGTGTGATGATTAACATGATTATCCGGCATTTAGAAATGAAAGAAGTGAAATCCAAAATTGACCTACCACCGCTAGAATTAACTAAAATCCAGCTAGAAATGGATTAAAAACCTGATTCATAAGAAAAAGAGAAGAAAAAGCAATGGAAGCTGAAGAGAATTAAAAGAAAGAGCAATGGCGAGGGAATATAAAAGAAAGAGACCTGGAAATTAGGAATCTTGAAATGGAAAGTGAGGTGGAGGGGAAAAAAAGCCAATGGGAATTTTAAAAGTAGATTGCATTTTAAAGAGTTAGAGAAATCAGATAACAGAACTGGTCCAGGGAGTAGCTTGCACCCCTGGCTTTTGAGAAGTTATATTTCTTCTAGTGAGTCCTTCATGTTTAAAGTTAGGTGAAAGCAAGAGTTTTACTGGATAAAGGGCAAAAAAAGACAATAGTGAGGGAGCTGGATTTTTGCAGAACTATCATGACAAATAGAATACCAAAGTCTAGACAGTTAGGAATTTGAAATTCAGTTCTATGTGACTTAGAGGAGAATGTTGTTTTGATGTAGATTCAGTGGACAGTGGATTTTAAGATAGAAGGACAAGTGATCAGGGATAGCCAATTGAGATGTTGGGAATAGAAAAGTCACTTAAGGTGTCATAAAAATGGTTAACTCACTGTAAAAATCATCTCTTATTTTGCAATCTACACTGTTCATTTAAAATGAAGATAATTATTATAGAATCATACAGCACAGAGACAGACGCTTTCGTCCAACATGTCCATGCTGCCCAGATATCCCAATCTGATCTAGTTCCCCACTTGCCAGCATTTCGCCCATATCCCTCCAAACTCTTTCTATTTGTATACACATCCGGGTGCCAGGTTGCAATTGTATCCACCTCCACCACTTTCCCGGGCAGCTCATTCCATGTGCGCTTTAAACTTCCTGTTTTATTATCCAAATGCATGCTTTAGAATATAGAGCATCCAACAGTACAGCATAGCAATGGGCCATTCGGCCCACAATATCCTCTCAAACATGACACCTAAATTAATCTGAGATAACAAGGTGTAGAGCTGGATGAACACAGCAGGCCAATCAGCATCAGAGGAGCAGGAAAGCTGACGTTTCGGGTCTAGACCCTTCTTCAGAAATGGAGGAGGGGAAGGGGATTCTGAAATAAATAGAGAGAGGGGGGAGGCGGATGGAAGATGGATAAAGGAGCAGATAGGTGGAGAGGAGACAGACAGGTCAAAGAGGCGGGGATGGAGCCAGTAAAAGTGAGTGTAGGTGGGGAGTCAGGGTGGGGGTTGGTCAGTCCAGGGAAGACGGACAGGTCAAGGAGGCAGAGAAAGCTAGTAGGTAGGAGGTGGGGGTGGGGGTTGAGGTGGGAGGACTGGATAAGTGGGAGAAAGGACGGACAGGTCAGGGAGGCGGGGACGAGATGGACTGGTTTTAGGATGCGGTAGGGGGAGGGGAGATTTTGAAGCTTGTGAAGTCCACATTGATACCATTGGGCTGCAGGGTTCCCAAGCGAAATATGAGGTGCTGTTCCTGCAACCTTCGAGTGGCATCGTTGTGGCACTGGAGGAGGCCCAGGATGGACATGTTGTCCAAGGAGTGGGAAGGGGAGTTGAAGTGGTTCGTGACTGGGAGGTGCAGTTGTTTGGCGTGAACCGAGCATAGGTGTTCCACAAAGCGGTCCCCAAGTCTCCGCTTGGTTTCCGCGATGTAGAGGAGGCCACAACGGAAACAGCGGATACAGTATACCACATTAGCAGATGTACAGATGAACATCTGTATGATGTGGAAGGTTTTGTTGGGGCCTGGGATGGGGGTGAGGGGGTAGGTGTAGGGGCAGGTGTAGCACTTCCTGCATTTGCAGGGAAAAGTGCCGGATGTGGTGGGGCTGGTGGGCAGTGTGGAGCGGACAAGGGAATCATGGAGGGAGTGGTCCCTCCAGAAAGCAGATAAGGGTGGGGAGGGAAAAATGTCTTTGGTGGTGGGGTCGGACTGCAGATGGTGGGTGGAGGATGATGCGTTGGATCCGAAGGTTGGTGGGGTGGTACGTGAGAACGAGGGGGTTCTGTTTTGGTTGTTATTGCGGGGAGGGGGTGTGAGGGATGAGTTGCGAGAAATGCGAGAGATGTAGTCGAGGGCGTTTTCGACCACTGTGGAGGGGAAATTGCAGTCCTTGGAAAACGTGGACATCCACCCACTCCTCGGATGACATGTCTATCCGGCCTTCCTCCAGTGTCACAACGATGCCACCCGAAGGTTGCAGGAACAGCACCTCATATTTTGCTTGGGAACCCTGCAGCCCAATGGTATCAATGTGGACTTCACAGGCTTCAAAATATCCCCTCCACGAACCACATCCTAAAACCAGCCCAGCTTGTCCTGCCTCCCTAACCTGTCTGTCCTTTCTCCCATCTATCTGCTCCTGCCACCTCGACCCCGACCACCCACCTCCTACCTACCAGCCTCATCCCTGCCTCTTTGACCTGTCTATCTTCCCTTGACTGACCAAAGCCCATCTTAACTCCCCACCTACACTCACCTTTACTGGTTCCATCCCTGTTTCTTTGACCTGTCCGAATCCTCTCCATCTATCTGCTCCTTTATCCATCTTCCATCCATCTCCCCTTTCTCTCTATTTATTTCAGAATCGCCTTCCCCTCCACCATTTCTGAAGAAGGGTCCAGACCCGAAACGTTAGCTTTCCTGCTCCTTTGATGCTGCTTGGCCTGCTATGTTCATCCAACTCTATACCTTGTTATCTTTTATTTTGGGTCGGGACCCTCCTTCAGAAAATTTTGCACAGGATAACGTGTTGACTAAGCAACAGAAAAGGAAGTAGAGTTGAGAGAAGAGATCAAGAGATGACACAAGAAGGTTAAGAAAGGTAGAAGTAATAGACCCAAGTCAGGATCTGTAGCCAGAAAACAAATAAATGAACATAGGGACATGGCTCATGTTAGGATGGATAGCGCCTGGTTGTCTACTCCCTGTCCTCTGATTATAATGTGAAACTGTCCAAAGGTAAAGTCAGAGGCCTTCTGCACAATGAGATTAACTTGTATATACAAATATGCCAGCTTGGAGATTGAGAAGTGAACCTGCGCTGGGATTCAGAGACGACTTTGGAAGCTGAGGGAGCCTAAGAGCTGTTGGAGATGCTGATTGTTTGTGGATACAATACTGAAGTTTGTCCATTGGAAAATGACCATGTGAGATGTATGGAGAGTTGAATGTGAGCCAGCATTGATTGGATCAAGGTCCAAAAGAGGTGAGAAATGGCATTTGGGATGTTTCAGAGCAGCTTGATGAAGCAGCATAAAAGTTGACAACTATATCCCTTCAGTCAGCTTGACACTGGCGCTGAGTTATGCCCCATCTGTCAACTGAGTTGGCATTGAGTTACTCCCCAGCATTTAGGCTAAGCTGGCATTTCACTATTGTGCGGCTGTCAGAGTAGTGATGATATTGTACTACTTGCACTGATGGTGAGTCTGAATGGAGCTAATGAATCTCAGTCAGAGTGAGCTAGGGTTACTGTATGCAGCTGTTTCTGCTGTTTGAAGGTAAATGTGACTCAAAAACATAATGTGACAAGGGAATAAGGTTTAGGTTGGTATTTTACTGAGCTATTATAAGCAGAAGTAAAATAGACCTTTCATATCTTTGTTGCTTTATTAAAAACTGAGTTCAACATTCAGCAGGGCTTCCAGGTGATGTTGTGGTGAAATAACCACCAACACTAAACTAAAGCTAAAATTAGCCAGATTGACTGATTAATTATTAGTTTTTCTTCACTGGGACTACATTATGAGAGAATGTACTGTACCTACTATCCTGCATCTCAAATTAGTGGAATCATTGTGGATGGTTGGATATCTGCAATGGTACAAAAAGGAGCGATCATGTTAGAAACCACTGCTAATCTAATAAAAAAAATGCATGCCACCTAATTGCTTACACTTTGTGGGATAACATACATTGCTGCTGCAGAATTGAACATAAGAAACCAAAACATTCAAACGCACTGTTAGCACGACTAACAGAATGACTAATTTCCAATAAGTCATGGATATGAGTCCTATGACCACTAGTAACTGTGCCCATCTCTACTAGCATTTTGTTAGGTCTTCAGAGAAAGCAAGAACTGCAGATGCTGGAGTCAGAGATAACACAGTGTGGAGCTGGAGGAACACAGCTGGCCAGGCAGCATCAGAGGAGCCGGAAAGTTGACCTTTTATGTGGGAACATTCTTCAGAAATGGGGGGGGGGAGAAGGTAGGTGGGATGGTGACTGGGGAGTGGCAGGGATTGGTCAGTGGGACAGGAGGTGGGGAGAAGATGAACAGGTTGTATCAGGCCAAGGAGGCAGCGATAGGGGGAGGGTTGGACATGTAATGAGGCTGAGGGTGGGGAGATTTTAAAACTAGTGAATTCCATGTTTAGGCCATCAAGCTGTAGGCTCCTCAGGTGGGATATGAGGTGTTGCTCCTTCAAGTTTGCATGTGTCTACTGAAGTATTTCTGGAAGGACGAGGACAACTTTCCTGTGAGGTCTTTCCAGAGGGAGGAGGACAACCTTTTGTTAGGTCTTGCCTGCTTTCTGTACTACTTGCCTGATTTACAAAAGACTTATTTCTAAATTCTATTTATCTGTGCCTCTGATGAATGGATTATTTGCTTAAAATGAATACAAAGCATTTTATGATTATTTAATAGGATTTAATTAATTTCCCCACCTCCACTCCTGGCCTCCCAACAGTTAGCTTAACACCTTCACAACAGCCCCAGTTATATGATTTGCCAAAAAAACTGATCCCACAGTAGTTCAGATAAAGATGGGCCCAATGGTTCCATTCAGTACTGGCGTCAGTGTCACAAGGATCAAAACACATTTCTCCCACACCCATCTCTGAATCATGTATTCGACTTGCAAATATTAATTGCTCATGACTTGGATTGTTACCCAGACATTCATTAATTTATTAACCAAGGTAATCAATGGAAACCTAGCAGTTTTGCAATTTGTTATGATAACCTCCACTCTGGATTTTCTCATACCCACAAGCAAGATTAAATTCAGGGTGCAGCTCTGGGGAATTGACCCTATACTGTTGTGGTGATGACAGTTATATGGAATTAGCAACTCTGGTAACGATATTATTGGAAGCATCCTGTGTCACATGACCACCCATCTCAATTCACCAAACCCCACTCTGCCACACTTATTCTCTCGACATAATGCCTTTTCATCTTTCTACTGGGATAGAGGAATGACTCATCTCGCCATAATGAGGAAAAGATCCAGGTCTGTTCTATTCACAAAAGGCAGGACAATTCCAGCAAAACAAATTTGGTTCACTCTACTCTTGATCATCAGCAAAACGATAGAAGGTGTTGCCAACGGTGCTATTAAGCAACATCATCTTCTCAAGGGCAGTCAGGGATGGACAAGTGCTGGCCTTGCCAGAAATGCCCACATCTCATGAATGAATGAATGAATGCCAAGTTAAGTCACTGTAGCCTTACCAGACAATAGGGCTGCACTCTCATTAGAGAGAGATAACAGGTGGTGATTTAACCTAAAAGCCATGACACCTCAGGTGAGGGGAGACATTGAGAAGAAGAGTCCTTCATGATAACCTCAGCCAGTGCAGGAATTGAACAGCCAGCTGAACTAAACCGACCCCCATGAATGAATGAATTATTCAAAGACTTGGAGGCTTTCCACTTACACTGGAATGCCAGGGTCCTCATTCACTGACCAAAGTCTTTCCGCCCAAGGTGACTTGATGCCTCCTTCTACCCAAGCCATAAATGTGCCGATCTCAAATTGCTTATGTCAACAAAAGATTGACTGTTTAACCAGGTTTCTACCTATTATAAACATTTCCTACCCATTATTAAAGTGATAGTGATTGTTTAAATCAGTATCAATGACATCAAAAAAATCAGAAGTTCATGGATCAACAGGCTCATGAATATTTTCTGATTTACCTATTAAAAAACTTCTGAATGTATGAATTCTGGTATCAATGCACCAACGTTTCCAGGCTCATGGCAGAAGTGTATTTGCACAACATATTATTTTTCTGAATGCAGTGCATGATGATATGATACAGATTTTTAAATTCTGCTCAGTTTTAGATGTGCGCACTAAGGGAAAGCATTTACTTTAATGCAGGAAGTGAAGGAGGAAGCAAAAACATGGAAACATCCATTTCTATTTTAATTCCAGGTTTGCTTTTGACAGTTTGGCACCAAAGCAAATTACAAACTCCTGGAGCCTATTCAAAATCTCTAAGTTGACACCTGACTGAGGCAGTCTACTAGTTGTTAGTCAGTGCTCGGTTTGGCTTCCTGGTCAAATCCACAGGGACTTTGATATCAGGTAGGGTCATGTCCAAGTTTTCCTTAGTTTTCCATATGGGACATGAAAAAAAACAAAACTGCTGCCCCACCTGGCACTACAAAGGTTGTGAGAATTTATAATTACTGGGGCTTCGTTACCACCTATCCTCACAAAAAAAGACACAGTTGCTTTTTGATCAAATTCCCAGGATGAAACTGTAACCTTTCTGGATGATATTACATGTAGATGTAAATGAGGACCTTTCTGGCTAAACTCAGTGATCTTACCACCTGCTTGGTTAAGCCGGTCAAATCAGCAACCATCAGCTTCCAAAATTCCAAGTTCGGTAAACTCATTTTTTGAAATATTTGGTTGAAATAGAATGATATTGACAAAATGAAAAATTTTGGCCTTGATATGGAGGAGCAGAATTTCCTGATTGCACTAATGTGCCACTTCTTCACCATAGACATGATTCTTGGCCATTTTTCTGGAGACTAGATCAGGTGATGAAAAATACCTGCATGCAACCAGTGTGTAGCTTGTTAGGTCAGTTAAAAGACCAGTTAAGAGGGTAACCAGCTTTTTTCAATCAACCAATGGGCCTCCTGCAGCATTGGGAACATGGATGGTGCCTGGGGTGCAGCACGCCAGTGGTGTCAGTGCTCCATGATCACTTTACACATCTTCCCTTTAACCCAGCAGGTGGCAGCTGTATACAATGTTTTGTTGAAAGTTCTAGGAGGCGCTGTCTGTGTCTCTCTAACTCCAGTGGCAGGTTCCATCTCTTATATTTTCTCTACCTTTGAAAGCCCATCTGCCATTCTTAATTGGATGTTGAATTGCCCTTTGGTCAAACGTTAGTCAATCCAGCAAAATCAGCGTCACTTACTGCGACATGCTGCAGGGAGGGAACCTGCTTTCATCTCAGTCTCAGAATGTGCTAGTCTATATAGTATATAGAAAGACCACACATAAGGACCAAATACTCAATTACATGAGCAACCACCCCAATGTCCACAAATGGAGCTGCATCAGGACACTATTCAAATGAGCCACAACACATTGCAGCTACCCGGAACTACACAAAGCGGAACAGGAACACTTATACAGCATCTTCAAAAGAAACGGATACCCAAAAGCACAATCCGCCATTACCTCCGACACAGACCACAACAGAGAATACGCAACACAACCAGAATCACTTATCACCCTACCATACATCAAGAACATTTCAGAGACGACCATGAGTCTACTCAGACTCCTAGGTATCAGAGTAGCCCACAAACTGACAACCACCCTACAACAGCTACTGACCAATGTAAAGGACCCCATACCCAAAACTGGTAAAACTGGGGTAATATACAAAATACCATGCAAGGACCACGAGAAACACTACATAGGCCAAACTGGAAGAAAATTGACTATACGGATACATGAACACCAACTAACCACCAAGAAACATGACCAATTCTCACTTATCTCACTACACACGGAAAGGAATTCAACTGGGCCAACACATCGATAATTACACAAGCCAAGCAGAGACTCACCAGGGAATTCCTGGAGTCCCAGTATCCCAACTGGAACTCCATCAACAGACACATTGAATTAGACCCCTGTGTACAAACCACTAAGAAACAGAACCAGAAGTAATACCAATCACCCCAGCAAACTGAGGCATATAAATAACAAGCGGGACAGAACACTGATGTTTCACCGGAGGTGCACTGACAATGTTACCTAGCAGGGTGATGAAACATTTGCGATCAAACCCACTGGCTCGGTGAGCATGTCTACAACCTCATCCACAACCCGAGCTACAAATCTCCTTGAAAAACTTTAATGCTTATCATTTTTTGGAGTTTGCTTTAGTAAAACATTTAATTGAGTGCTTTGATAACAACTGCAACTGTTCAGGCTTATTGCTTTGTTGTTTTGAATCAGAGGAGAAATTCATTAACCACAAAAGTAGTTAGCCTGACACTGGAATTACCTCCAGAACTAACCTGACCTTCAGGGGTGTTTGAAACTGCCTTCTAATCTCAGTGAAGTTATGATGTGGAGGTGCCACTGCTGGACTTGGGTGGACAAAGTCAGAAGTCACATGACACCAGTTTATAGTCCAACAGGTTCATTTGAAATCACAAGCTTTCTGTGTGCTGCCTCTTTGTCAGCTCAAGTGAAGAAAAGCACACATGCACAGAATTTATAGGCAGAGAGATCAATGGGCAAAGAGACCAAAAGATCATACAAATAGTGTGAGTGGAGTGTCGAATAATAACACTCTTCAGGTGATCGAAAGTGTCAGACGGTGTGAGTAAAGTGTCAGCAGCTGAATAGTAAGTGGAGGGGATGATTGATAATCCAATTAATTGAGGTAGAGAGATAATTACAAAAAAAAAATAAGGTGGTGCTGAGACAAGCCAAACAGCTGGAAAAACATACTGAATGTCTAACCAAGTAACAAACAATCCAAAACTGTACAAGGACAGCACACATCCTTGCTTCATGCTATTGGAGATTCAGAAGCAGCTCAAGAGGACATTGGTATGACTTATCCATACTGATATTCATGAAGCTGCTTTACCATGGCAAGGAACACAGATGGGCATCTGAGTTTTTCAAGGATTTTCCATAGTCCAACTCTGCTCAAATTCTTGAATACCTTGTTGAAGACTAAAAAGGTGTAACACAGCCCTTTGTTTGGCCAACGGCACTTTCCTGCATTTGTCTGCAAGCAAATACCATGCCTGTGGATCTTCTGCTGTGAAATTTCCAGCTTTTTGGGAAGTTGTTTTCCACATTGGTAGACACTAGCCTGTGGTGTCTCTATTTGCTTTGAAACTGTACTGGGTGATTTTTTTCTGCAATGGTAGAGAGTAACCTGTTCTAATATCTTCTAGCCAAGATCTTCTCAGAAATAGAAAGGAAAGTGATCCCATGATTTTTGATTTTGTACAAGGTGATGATAACAGCATCATGAAAATCTATTTTCCCTGCTCCCAGCAGGCCATGAAAAGTGTGTGAAGCTTGGTGTGCAGGGTGGGGTCACCATATTTGAAACTTCAAGTGAAATTTGGTTTACACAAGAAACTTTGTTGTTGATCATCTGTTTTATGACAGTTAAGTTTCCTCCAGAGTTGGGCTTTTATTCAGGTCATTTTGACAGGCTGTTGTTGGATGTGACTGACATCTAGTATCATGACTGTGCACTTGGCACTGAAGAGTCTTTAGTTATTTGAAGTACTTTAATTTAATAGACTTTTAATGTAGTATTACAACACTGATTGTAATGAATTTTCAATTGTTGATTCTTGCAGGAACTGCCATCTGACGATGTTTTTCTGTGGTCAGACTCAATGACTTTATTGATGAGAAAACTCGACCAGCTGAACATGGACATTGAGGATGCACTTAGTTCCAGCCCATCTCCTACCAGCACTCCTGCACCCAAGAGACGTCAAGATCTTCAACAGCCAGTAAGCGATCCTTACATTCTTTTTATCATATCTGATCTATTCAATATACACAGCAGAAAAGGGTAGCTTTGGGCAATGTGCAATGTGTTTTCAAACAAAAACTAAATGGAAGCAAATGTTGGAAATCTTAAAGAAAAACATGTGATCGCTGGAAACAAACACCAAGTCAAATATAGTTCTGATGAAGGGCTATGACTACAACATTAACTTGTCACTTTTCTTCATAGGTGTTATGCCTGACTTTGTTCAGGCTATTTATCATTAATGCTTCAGTTTATTTTATTGAGTCGCTCCTCAATGCTTTTTATTTTTGTCATGGCTGTATTGATAAAATATGGTATGAAATCTGTAGAGTTCATTAGATTTATACTAAAAACGTAGCTATTCTCCTTCATTAATTCTCAGCGATCAACATGCACTCAACATACTTAACCATTAGTGCTTTGGCTCATTTTAATTCCAGGTGGATTTTGAAAAGATGGGTAGTGAAATAAATTGTAAAAAGCTTACAATTAACCCTCCTAATCTCTTCTTCAGATCAGTGTGTATAATAGTTAATAACTCTGTTTAAAAAATGAAAGCAACTATGTGCATGCAAATTGTTGTCATTTCTGTTGCTGTCATTGCCCACTGGTGTGCTGAGGTGTTGGGCTTGACTAATTATTATAGCCTGATGGATGGAGACTGCTCAGTGTCGCTCTAAAATGCCTACTGATGAATTGTACTTGCAAAAAGCTGAACTGTACTTAACCACTGAGTACTAAAATAGTTTACTCCTATTACTGATTTCACACGGTGGCACTGGGACGTCACTGACCTAGTGAATAAATTCATAGCCTGTAGTGAAGATATAGTGAAATAGTGATGCACGTTTGCAGCCAATGTCAAATTACTGCAGATTAGAAAGATAAATTTAATAACTTAATGGACGCAAAGTGTGATGATTTCCAATTAAAGGAGGAACAAACTCACGACTTACCTTTCAGCCAAACACCTTTTCATTTGATTAAGCGGGAAAATATATATGTACTTTGAAAAATAAAAGAGTAGCTGAATGATGGCACCAAGATTGAAAGATCAAATCCATCAATCTTACATCTTAAATTCAATTTGGCAACCTAGATTCATCATTCAAGCATATCAAGGGTTAATGCTTATTTTAAAATGTGAACAATATATTCTGTAGTTTTAGTGTTTTTGAAGGCGACATTATCCATCAATGAAATATTATCATTGTAATGTTTGGTACAAAACCTCACCTCCATGTATAAATTGATCAGCATGATTTAGATCTGACCTGTAGGTAATATTAAGCTCGTAAAGAGGCGCTCCTATGACTGTTGTCTGAGCGCATCTTTTTAATTGCTCATAGGAAGTGAGTGCTGGTGACAATGGCAGCATTGGAAATTCAACCCAAAATGTCCCTGAGAAGGTAGTAGTCTGCCATTGCTTTGCGTTAATGCTGTTGTGGTGTAGTAAAATGTGCTAATAGAGGAGATTTCTTGATTGAATGGCAATAAAGAAATCGTGATACAGTTTCAATTCACGATGATATATCTCTTGGAGAACATGCAGGTGGTGGTGGCCTGGGGCATAGAAATAGCACGAATTCGGAGCAGCAGTAGGCCATTCAGTCCCTCAAACCTTCTCCACCTTTTGATAAGATTACGTTAATTCAACCCCACTTTCCTGCCTACCCCGATAAACTTTGTTTCTCTTATCAGTCTAAAATACATGTGCCTTCATGGAAATAACTGCACAGAGACCAGTATCCCATTAAAGTCACCCTTTATTTACATGTGGAGAGTCCTCAACACTGATCCATCCTCCTGAAAGCCTGCTCTCAGAGTGAACAGAACTCTGATACTCCTGTTTATATCTGTCAGCCAAGGCTCCCTACTTGACCAGATTAACAGCTCCAGTCAAGAGATTCATATTCTATGATGTCCACCTTGCTGACCTCATTACAATCACTACATTAACAAGGTTTAATTTCTCTGCCTCCACAATTCCCCGGAAGAGAATTCCACAGATTATGCATCAATGGGAGAAGAAAACTCCCCTAATCATCATTTTACATAGGAAATTCCTACTTTTTACACTATTACTTCTAATGTCTCATTTTTCTAAACTCCAGTGGATACAAGCCTAACCTGTCAAACCTTCCCTCATAAGACAGACTTCTATAAAAACATAAAAACTAGGAGCAGGAGTAGGCAATTCCACCCCTGAAGCTTTCTCCATCATTTAATCAGATCATGAGGGATCTTATCTTGGTCTCAACTCCACTTTTCTGCCCACTTCCCATAATCCTTTTACCCAAAACTAATTTTAAAAATCTGTCAACCTCCTCCTCAAAATTATTCAGTGTCCTGCCATCCAATGTACTCTGGAGTAGTGAATTCCATAGATTCATGACCCTTTGAGTGAAGTATCTCCTCCTCATCCCTGTTTTAAATCTGCCAGTCCTTAGCCTAATACTATGATTTCTCAGACTAGATTGCCGCGCAAGGGAAAACTTCTCCTCTAATATCTTCTATACCTCAATTCGATCTCCTCTCATCTTTCTAAACTCTAGCAAGTATAGACATAAAGTGCTCAATCTCTCATCATAAGGCAAGCCTTTCATCTCTGAAATTAATCTAGTCAAACATCTCTGCACTGTTTCCAATGCAATTATATAATTTCTTAAAAAAGGTGACCGGAAGTGTGCACAGTACTCTAGATGTGGTCTTACTAATGTCCTGAATACCTGTAGTTTCCTACTTTAATAAACCACTACTGTTACAATACATGACAACGTTCCATTTGCCATCCTAATAACTTGCTTTACCTTCATACTAGTGTTCTGGTTCATTTACCAGGAAACCCATACCCCTCTGTACATCAGGTTTCTGCAATCTCTCTCATTTTAAATATTACGCTTCTTTTCTATTCTTCTTGCCAAAGTGGACAAGATGACATTTCCAAACATTATACTCCCTCTGCCAACTTTTTGCACAGTTGATTAGCCTATCTGTATCCCATTGCAGAGTCCTTATGTCCCCTTCACACCTTAGTTTCTGAACCAGCCTTGTGCCATCAGCAAATTTAGCAAGCATACACCTGATCTCTTCATTCAAGTCATTGGTATACACCTTAGATACCTGAGACCCCAGCAACCTATAGCACTCTACTTGTCACATCTTGCTAGCGTAGGAACGGCCTATTATACCTACACTTTCCTGTTAGGTGACTAATCCTCTATTCATGCTGATACATTTTTCCCTACACCATGAGTTCTTGTTTTATTGAATAATCTTTGATGTAGCACCTTGAAAATCTGTCTGGAAATCCAGATCCACCACATCTGCACAGTCTCCTTTATCCTCATTGTTTGTCATTGGCATAAAGAACTCAAATAAATTAGTCGCACATGATTTCCCTCTAACAAAACCATGTTAACTTTGCCTGATTACAGAGATTTTTTAACTGCCCTGCTATAATTTCCTTTAGATAGATTCAAGCATTTTACGTACCATAGATGTTAGACTCACTGGCTTGTAATTTCTTTTTTTTAAATATAAGAATTATATTCACTATTTACCAAATGGATGGGAACCTTCAAGGGAATCCTTGTTCTTCAGGGTGACACAGGTTGTAGGTTTGAAGAATGTTGTTGAAGCTGACTTGGCAAATTGCTACAGGAATACAGGTAGATAGGTGTCATGAGCGAGTGATTATGCAGCACTGAGGGCAAGCAGACTTAATGGTGTACGGGGTTGGGGTGAGTGAGAACAAGTGAGGGAACCTATTACAGGCAGTGGTGAGAATGCTAGAGTATGAGCCTTAGTGGCAGATGAGTACAGTGGTCGAGATAGAATGAATATAATGTTTTGAAGAGAAGATGGTAGCATTTAATGCTAGAGGAGTGGAGAAGGTCATTGACCATCTACCTACAGATAGCTGAAACAGTTCTAACATGGGTAGTAACCTTTGACCACTTCAGAATGGTCTGGTGTCATGGCCTCCACTGCTGGTCCTATGCAAAATGAAAGTCAAGTCACTGAATTACCCTGTCCTGCAGGATCTCCAGGGTTCTGCCTGCACAGCGAGATTACAATTTCCCCATCTGTCATGTTTGAGGCATACATTGTTTTTTAAAGAAGGCACAGGTTTTTTTTTCCCCTTTATTAATTTATGGGATGAGGGCATCACTGGCTAGGCAGCATTTATTGGCCATCTCTAATTGCCCAGAGGGCAGTTCAGAGTCAACCGCATTGCTGTGGGCCTGGAGTGACATGTAGGCCAGACCAGGTAAGGATGGCAGTTTCCTTCCCTAAAAGGCATTAGTGAACCAGTTAGGTTTTTCCAACAACAGACTCACGGTCATCATTAGACGACTCTTAATTCCAGATATTTTATTGAATTCAAATTCTGTGGTGCTGTTGTGGTGGGATTTGAACCTGGGTCCCTGGAACATTATCTGGGTCTCTGGATTAACAGTCCAGCAATCACACCACTAGGCCATCACCTCCACTGTGCAAGGTGAAAGGGAGATCAGTAACAAATTGTTTTGGGAGTGGCAGGTGGTGCGATGGGGCTAAAATCTGATGTGACAGGTGCCATGGGGGCCGGGTAGGTAGATAATGAGGCAAGTTTGATAAGCTACGAAAAGAAAGTCCATTAGTCCTTTTGGTGGAAATCCCTGCAAAAAGCTCAAAGCAACTTGGACTTAGCCAAAAAATGTTAGATTCAGCCCATGGTCTTATGCCCTCCTCTAAAATTCTTATTGAATCCAGGTTGAACCCCAACATGATGGTTCTGCCTGTCCATGAGGTTACAGATCGTAGTTTAATATAATTCTGTTGCTACTAATGACTCTCATAATGCCCAGTTTTGAGCTGCTAGATTTGTTCTGAATCTAAAATAAAAACATAAAAGTCTGGTAAAACCCAGTATTCATACAGTACGTTTGGAGAGAAGCAGAGTTAACATTTCAGGTCAAGTGATCTTTCTCAGAACTGAAGAAAGATAGAAATGTAATTGAGTTTATTTTGTTTTATTTAATATGTTAGTCTTCTCTTACTTCTTTCTTTATCCCTTCAATACATTCAAATAGTTTTTATATGGACATTGATGTTTCAGCAGGACACAACATTTATTTCTTCACTATACCCATTTCTATTCTGTTTGGCTGGTAGATCATGTATTCTTTCGCTACTATGCTCCTCATGCTCTCAAGCCTGTCACAGATTCCCCCTATTGTTCTTCCTGCTCCACCCAGAACTGACTTAAAAGTCCTTACATTTCAACATATACAGTTCTGGTTAAAAATCTCTGGACCCGAAACATAATGCTGAAAGTTATGGTCCTGTGGCGGAAAGTTGTGAAGTGGGATGGGCACGTAAAATATATATGGTAGTGCACTCTAGCAACCTGAATGCCCAGGCCCAGTGTCCATAATGTAGAGGGTGCGTAACATGCCCGAGCCCACCCACCCTTGGAGCTCCCTGAGGCATTTAAAAGGATAATTAACCCTCAACTTGCCACTACTGCCATAAAATGCTGGGCAGTGGAATGCAAGCAGAACAGAAAGGCTTTTTTAAACAGATTTGATGAAAAGATAGGAGTGAAGGAGAGCATAAATTCTTTATTGGTGGGAGGGATGCCCTTGCACACTGGGCCAAAAGCCCCTACCAAGATGTTAAATCTACCTCCTGACTTTCTTCCAAAACCCAGCCCCTAAGCCCTAAAAAAGCCCAGCCCTCAAGCACTTCCCATCCTTCCTTGAATGTCTGATTCCCTCCCAACACAAAACTTCCAGGACTTACCTAGGTTCAAGGTGTGTCCCCTTGCAGTCCCAACAACTCGCTTTTGGTACTGCTAGGTGGCAGGACTTGCCAGCCAATCAGATTGGTCAGCAGTTCAAAGCAGGGAGATCTTTCCAATGAGGCAAACAAGTCTGGCCCTGTGCTTGCTTAGACCACCTGCAGAATGTTATTACTGTGGTGCAGCCTTTATAAACTTTTACTTCTCTCTGTTGTTGCTGACTGACCTTCTGAATTTTTTTTCCCAGCATTTATCGTCCTTTTAATTTCAGTTTTTCAGCAGCCACACTATTTAGCTTGAATATTGGTATTACTGAATCCTTTTGACTCATAGAACCGCTACAGTGTAGAAACAGGCCCTTTGGCCCAAGAAGTCCACACCGACCCGCAGAGCAACCCACCCAGACCCATCCACCTAATGGGCAATTTAGCATGGCCAATCCACCTAGCCTGCACACCTTTGGAATGTGGGAGGAAACCAGAGCACCCAGAGGGAACCACGCAGATACAGGAAGAATGTGCAAACTCCACACAGACAGTCGCCTGAGGGCAGAATCGAACCCAGGTCCCCTGCGTTGTGAGGCAGTAGTGCTGACCATTGAGCCATCATGTCAGAGATAGTAGGCACTGCATATGCTGGAGAATCTGAGATAACAAGGTGTAGAGCTGGATGAACACAGCAGGCCAAGCAGCATCAGAGGAGCAGGAAAGCTGACGTTTCAGGCCTAGACCCTTCTTCAGAAAATCATTTTCTGAAGAAGGATTTAGGCCCGAAGCATCAGCCGTCCTGCTCCTCTGATGCTGCTTGGCCTGCTGTGTTCATCCAGCCCTACACCTTGTTATCTCAGAGCCATCATGTCGCTCGTTTTGCCCATTTAGCATGATAGTAGCACCAACTGACTTCTCAATAATCTCTCTCTCTCTTTGCACCTTCTCTGCAGCTGTAACACTGTAGTCTTCACTCAGTTCTGCTACCCTGATGCACTTTATATGATAGGAGCGACCTGTATGGCACATAAAACAACACTTTTCACAGTATCTCAGTACGTATGGCAATAATAAATCAAACTCAAACTCAGTAAGATGGAGGCATGCTCAGCAATAAAGTCTGAATTCCATCATCAAAGAGACTGAGAGGTTGTCACTCCTACTGTCATGGAAAATGCATCTTTGACAGATATTTTAGAGAAGGCAAGGTCAGCTAGACTCTTCTAACTCTTTTGATTCAGTCACCACCTTCCACAGATCCAGCCTGGCAGATTTGTGCCTGGGACTTGGCCACCTCTAGTAGCAGTAATGTTATCAAGCTGCTTGATGTGAGGGGCATTATGTCCCTCATCCAGAGAACATGCACAGCCCTTGCTACCCTTAGGTTAATGAGCCCTGTGAACTTGTAGTTCTCCTTTATTTTAGCTCATAATGAAACTAGTTGCTAGCCTGGAATGGTTTTCCAGAAGTTGAAGGATTGTTGTCGACTGCAACAATATTGCATCATGCAAGACTTTAGAGTCATGGAGTAATACAGCACAGAAAAAGACCCTTTGGTCCAACCAGTCCATGCCAACCATAATCCCCTCCTAAACTAGTCACACCTGCATGCATGTGGCCTGTATCCTTCCAAACATTTCTTATCCATGTACTTATTTAAATGTCTTTAAATGTTATAGCTGCAGCTGCATTCACCACTTCCTCTGGAAAGTCATTCCACACACAAACCACTCTCTGTGTAAAAACAATGCCCTTTATGTCTTTTTAAAACGTTTCTCTTCTCACCTTAAAAATATGTCCCCTGTCCTGAAATTCCCCCTCCCTAAGGAAAATACACCTGCTATTCATCTTATCTATAACCCTCATTATTTTATAACACTCTGTAAGGTCACTGCTCAAACTCACATCCCCAGTGAAAAAGTCCTAGCTTAATCTAGTCTCTCTTTATAACTCAAACCATCTATTCCCAGCAACTTCCTGGTAAATCTCTTCTGAACCTTCTCCTGCTTAAAAATATCCTTCCTGCAACAGGGTGACCAGAACGGGACGCAATACTCCAGAAGCGGCCTCTGCTACGTCCAGTACAACCTCAATGTAAAGCCCGAATTCCTATATTCTAATGTCTAAGCAATGAAGGCTAGCATACTAAATGCCTTCTTAACCGTGTCATCTATGTGTAATGCAAACTTCAAAGAATGATGTACCTGAACCCATGGGTCTTGCTGTTGTACAACGCTGCCCAAGGCCCTACTTCTAATTGCATAAGTCTTGTCTTTGTTTGTTTTACCAAAACGTAATACCTCACATTTATCCAAACTAAATTCCATTTGCCACTCCTCGGCCATTGACTCAATTGATCTTTGTAATCTTAGATAACCTTTTTCACTGTCCACTTTACCACCAGCCTTTGTGTCATCCACAAACTTACTAACCATGCTTTCTGTATTCTCATCTGAATCATTTATATAAATGACAAACAAAAATGCACCCAGCACCGATATCTGTTTAAAGAAAATGGCAGGCAATCTAAATCTAGAAAGCATTCATGCAAAGATCAGTGGTTAAAGGTTAATGAAATCCGCTAAATAATGTGGAGACATTATGAATGTAATAATGTAAGAAGAATGTAAGAACTAGGAACAGGAATAAGCAAGTCAGCCCTTTAAGCCACCTCCACCATTTAATACAGCTATGACTGAGGATAACGTCTCATTTAAAATTCCATTACATACCAATCATTTTGAGGATTTTTACTTTTGTTTACATAAACATAACTACTTTTTTTTGATTTGAGTGAATTGTGATTGAGTTGTTCTCACATGCTGTGTTTATCTTCTAACATTCTTGCAGTTGGCATCAACCCTGCTATTTAGGTCTTGTTTAGTCAGCTGTAACCTGAAAATAAACATTCTCAGATTTGTGAAAGATGGCGCATGGGAAAACACACAAAAGTGATTGAAAACCAAGAAACATTTACTGAGGCCAATAGCTGCTGTTTGGGTTCGATCTAGTCAGAGCCATGCTTACTTTGTACTTACATTACACAGTCCTGGCTGTGTTACATAGATATAGACAGGGGCAGAGTTTTCTCAGAACAATTGAAAGTATGAATTTCTCGAAAGTGGGGAAGAGAAAAGTCCAGCTTTCTAAATTTTTACATAGTGATTGGACTGTTTTATTATTGCGCCCACAGAGCCCAACAGACTCCCTGATGCTTCTTAACATGGACTTAACACTACACTGGATTTCCAATCCATGTATTACTGACCCAACGGCTTGGTTTGCTCTTTAGTTTGGACCCTAATTCCAGTGTAATTTACTATGTAATTTCATGCTAGCACAAAGCTAATGCTGCTTCCAATAACTTTAAATCATCCTAAAATTAGTTTTCAGATATATTTTCTGTGTTTTCCCAGGAAAATGTTTTGATCTTCTGGAAGGAGATTTAATAGCAATGTTTGATGCATATTTGCATTTTCAGTTGAAGTAAAAAAATGCAGAGCAATAGGGCAAGTTCAGGGGAAAATGAAACAAATGTAGAGCTATGGTGCAAGATCAGGGGTACAGAACTTCTTTCAAAGAACCAAAACAGGAATAGTGGACCAGATGGCCTCCTTCTGTGCTATATGATTCTGTGATTCATTACGTGGCATTGCACTGACATGTTATGGCAGCACGTGCATGTATCAATTGTTAACATTGCAGTATCTCAAAGCTAATATTGTTCTACTTTATACAAATGTTAGCTTAGTTGAAAAATTACATTTCAACAGTGATTAACCTCACAGGTATTTGATTTTCTTACTTGCACAACTGAAGGTCCTGTGTTTTGTAAACTTGTAAACTGACTCTCCAATGGCTTCAGATTTGGCAGTAACCAGAGAAGGGAGGCAATGATCAATGATCAGCACTATATCCTCATAAATGTCCATGCCTTTAGCTTCCAATTGCTCTTAGAACAGTGGCCAAAATCAAATATCTTCAAAATGAATCAATTTGAAATATGATTGTTTCGCAGACAAATCCTTCAGCAAGAAGTGTATTCAATTCTGGAGACTGCAAGTTAGGTCAGCAAATGAAAGTAAATCCTTCTCTAGCACTGGCCTAATTCCCATTTGCAAATTTCTTTTTTCTCCATTGATCTGGGAAAGAAGAGAGCTCAGTAATGATAGAACATTGATAAAAATAGTTTGGGCTGCCCTTGACAGGCACCATCAATCTTCCAGAGTGGTTTCTTATTCAAAATGCCCTACTGAGTACTTTCACCATTTTCTTCTTGCATTATTAAAGATTATAATTTTAATAGAATACTTTCATTACAAGCAGAGAATAGGTTCTCAACTGACATTGTAAATGCCCAACATATTTAATCATATTTACTCAGTAATTGGCTATATGGAGCACTTGGTTCTTTGTGATTCTGTGTCATTAATCTGAGTGATCTCTACTGATAATCATGGAAATGCACTTTCTGCAAGGCAACAATGAATTAGATTGAAACATGTGACCATTCTCAAAAGGAATGATAGATATTAGACTCTGATAGTCAGCTAAAGGAGTAATTGAGCAATAAATTTTAAATAATTTATTCATGACAAACACTACAATTCACCAGTAAACAACAGCAGACATGGATGAAACATGTGGTCTCAATATAAGACGAATAAGGAAGAAGGAAAAGGTGGTCTGGTAACCTGGGATGACATCAGCACATTAGTAAGAAATGGTCTTGATCTAGAAAATGTAAATGTAGAAGTAGTTTTGGTAGTGATAAAACAAAACAAAGGTCAAAAGTCACGGAGGGGAGTGGTTTACAAGACGCCCTGGCAATAGCCATGCTGTAAGAAACGTTGTTATGTATGTAGCTGGGAATGCTGTCCCCTTAAGACAGCTGGTCTGCTAATCCAGAGAGGTGGAGCTTGGGTCCAGTCTAGAACCAGCTATGAAGGTGTGAAATTGTCAATGAAGTGTTCTCGTTCAGGTACACTATTTGTCTACCTGGTACGTATTCCTGGTTCTAAGGGAAGAACCAATATAACAGCTGGCAACGAGAGTGGAATCTGGCCACAAATTGTGTGCAAACATTTTTATTTGTCTCGAAGAGACGTTGCCCAGACTTAGGAAATGGTGTAAGGAGGTGATGGTGAGTTAAGCAGTCGCGAGGGAGGACTCAAGCCATGGTCGATGCTAGGAAAAGAGGTACTCACAGAGGAGCAGGCTGAGAGTGGCACGTCTGGCAGATGGCTGAAGAGTGGGAAAATGCATTTGGGAGTTGCCGAAGTCATCATGGAGAGCAACTGCGGGTGATGAAAAGGAAGAACAGTAGACTAGCAGAGCTGGTGAGGTAGTGGCCAATGTGGGAGTGTTTACTGATGGGACTCAAGTTGCAAACGTTTGCTCGAGTAGAATGGCAGGAAAAATTCCCACCAGCATGAAAACAAAATGGCAGGCCAATTTGGGGATGATGAAACCATTTGACAAAGAATCAGAAAATTGGACTTCATATATGGAATGCTTTAATTTATTCCTCCAGGCGACTAAAGTGGCTGAGGACATTGAGGTACTGGTTTTCTTAAGTACAGGAGCAGGATTTTTGTGATTCTAGGGAGTCTGGTACAAGCAGAGAAATCCACACAGAAAACATTTCCAAGACCTGTGCAAAGAGTTGGGAAGTTATTTCACACCTAAGTTGCTGATGTTCGTGGACCCTTTCTGTTTCTACAAATGGGTACGGCATGAAGGAGAGCCCATCACCACATTCGTGGCCACCTTAAAGCGTTTAGCAGAACATTGTAAATTTGGAGCGACCCTCAAGTTGCCTCGCAGGACCATTTGGTTTGTCATCTCTGACACAAAGCCACCCAATGGAAGTTACTAACAAGGGGAGACCTAGATTTCAAAGCAGCTTTGAAAATTGCTACATTAATGGAGTTGACCACCAGCGAAACAGCACAGTTGGCTGACGACACCCAGGCGCATCAAGTAACGGAAACTTCACCGAGTGCGGTACTAACCGTAGAATGCTGCTGATTTGGCAAGAGTGGACTCAAGGACTTGAAGCACAGTACCACAGGTGTAAGCAAGTGGGCAACCTTGTCAGAAATTGCTGCATGCACCTCAAACAAGAGAAGGGGAGTCAGAGAGATACAAACCTGAGTACGAAGCATAAGGTACATGCTGCCAGCCAGAGAGTAGGCACGCAGTCAGCTGGGTCTGCAGAAGAAGCAGAAGGGCCAGAGTCAGCAGAGTTTTGGTCAAACATACTGTCGATAGACGGTTTGTTTCTGGTCCTTCACTAAGTAGAGAAGAAGACAGTAAAAGTGGAAGTAGATATGGGCACTGCAGTGTCCCTGATTCCCCAATCAGTCTATAGGGAGAAATTGAGGGCACTACCATTGAAGTCTACTCAGAATATACAATGGAAAAACAATGAATAAGCGGTGCCACTAAATGGCTACATGCTGGCAAAAGTACAGTTAAGGGACTAATGTGAAGAATTGTCACTTAACATAGTAAAAGACAAATAACCTGCATTATTCCGATGGTCCTGTTCATAAAAATTAAGATTGAACTGGGATGTGATTTTAAGGCTGGCAGACTTGCATGAGTTTGCATGAGATCCTAGACAAGTACAAAGACGTTTTCAAAGGAACTCTGGGGGAAATGAAAGGAGTTGAAATTAAATTACAGCTGAACCCAAAGGCTTGTACTAGGAGTCTGAAGGCCCGTCTGGTACCATACACCATCCGGCCTAAAGTGGAGGCAGAACTGGAATGTCTGGTGAATCTGGGAATGTTGGAACCAGTGAATGGGCCACTCAAATCATTTTGGTCCAAAAAACAGATGGCATGGTGAGCATTTGTGGTGACTTTAGTGTCACAGGTAACCCAGCTCCGAGTGTGAATCAATACCTCCTTCCACTCATAGAAAACCTATTCAGTTGACTAGTAGAGAGAAAGGAATTTTCAAAAGTAGATCTGTCACAGGCCTACCTACAGATGGGGATCGCAAAGGCCTCTCAGCCGCCACTGACAATAATGACACACGGGGGACTTTTTTGCTGCAAGTGACTTCCTTTTGGCATCATGTCAGTGATGGCTTTGTTGCAGAGGGCCATGGAACAAATATGAAGTGGGTTGCCGGAAATCCAGTGTTATCTGGATGATATTTTGATTAATGGATCCTTTGAATAGTACCATTTGAAAAACTTAGAAGAAACCCTATAAGTTTGCAGGAGCATGACCTACAAATAAAAAGAAAGAAATGCAAGTTTTGCAAAGATTCCATAGAGTACCTGGGCCATGTGAGGAACTACACAAGATGCCCAAGTTGGAGGCTATGATGAAAGGGCCTCAACTGTGTGAATGCGTCTCAACTGAGATCATTCTTGGCAATTGTAAATTATTATGGCAAGTTCATGCCTGATCCGGTAACCATGCTAACACCCCTGCATTGATTGCTGGGAAAGGGGTGTCTGCGGAAATTGACCCAGGAATGTGAGGTGGCTTACTGAGAGATGAAGCATGCCTTAAAAGTTTTGATGCATTTTGACCTGAAGTTGCCACTACAGTTAGCATGTGGTACCTCGTCTTATGGGGCTGGTGTACTGTCACACATCTTACCAAATGGAGACAAAAGGTCCATCATTTTCGCATCAAGGTCACTAACTAAGATGAAGGAGAATTATGCTCAAGTCGATAAAGAAGGATTGAGCATCATGTTCGGTGTTAAGAAGTTTACCCATTCTGTTTACGGCAGACACTTCGTGCTACTGATAAATCATAGACTCCTAATCTCCATTTTTGGCTCATACACGTAAGTGTCATCAATGGTGTCAGTGTGCCTGCAGAGATGGACATTGGCTCTGTCCGCCTATTCATATGAGATCAAATACAGACAGGCAGTGAAGCACGGCAACACAGATGCCCTGTCAAGGCTACCAGTACTGAGCAAAAAAGATGTTCTCAACTGGAACCTGAAAATTACGTACTTTTCCCAGGATGACAAGGTACCATCATCAGCAATAGAGATAAAAGGTACTGCAGATGCTGGAGAATCCGAGATAACAAGGTGTGGGGCTGGATGAACACAGCAGGTCAAGCAGCATCATAGGAGCAGGAAAACTTGACGTTTCGGGCCTAGACCCTTCATCAGAAATGGGGGAGGGGAGGAGGGTTCTGAAATAAATAGGGAGAGAGGGGGAGGTGGATAGAGGATGGATAGAGGAGAGGACAGGTGGAGAGGAGGCAGACAAGTCGAAGCGGCGGGGATGGAGCCAGTAAAGGTGAGTGTATGTAGGGGGGTAGGGAGGAAATCAGGTGTGAAACGCTGCTCAGAATGACCCAGTTTTGAGCTGAGTGTTAGACTTAGTCCTGACAGGGAGGACCAGTCATGGAAACCACCCAAAATTATGCTGTTACCTGTCCAGAAGGTGAGAATTGCCTGTTACAGATGGATGTCTAATGTGGGGAATGAGAATTGTTATTCCTCCCATATTAAGAGGAAAGATGCTGGAACAAGTACATCAAGGGCACTCCAATGTGGTGTGAATGAAGGAGATGGAATGTGGACTTCCAGATCGAGGAGAAAACGGGATCATCCTGCTCACTAATAAGGAAGCTGATGCAGTCGTAACCCCTTCATCCATGGGAATGACCTCAAACACATCGATCGCGCGGGACTGGTAGAGGGTCAGATACTACTAGTGGTTATGGATGCCTATTCCAAGTGGTCTGAGATAGCAGTTATGAAGTCAGTATCAGCGAGAGCAATGATTGAATGAAATATTTGCCAGGTTCAGGATCCCTGAGCACGTTGTGAATGGTAATGGTCCACAGTTTGTGGCACAAGAGCGCGAAGATTACCTGGTAAATCGCATTCTGACTTGTGAGATTGGCTCCACATCACCTGCTGACAAAGAGCCAGATGGAGAGATTTGTTGAAACCTTGAAGCAGCCCTTAAAGGCCTCACAAGGGGAGGAGTTGCTAGGACAACAAATCCACAAGTTTGTCAGCATGTATATTAACACTCCACACGGCATAACCCAGCGTTTGCCGGCATCCTTAATGTTCAACTACCAGCTGAGAACTATGTTTGACTTACTGCAACCGAAAGAGGCCACAGAGGTGGTAGAGCAAAATCAAGAAAGACAGATGGCCAGAAGGGCAGGAACCTTAAGGTCAGGGGATTTCTAAAAAAGAGAGACGATGTTGGCCTGGAATTATACATCAGGGGAAAAATGGAGGCCATAGTAATGGTGACTCAAACAGGACCATTGTCATAAATGGTACAGACTAGGGATGAACTGGCCTATCGGAGACATGTGGACCAGCTGGTTACTGCACCTCACCAACGGGGGGAGATCTGTTAGAATACTAAGCACTCCAGATGGGACCAATGGGCTTGACTGAGTCATGTGTCTCTGAGCCGGGGTTGGCTGTACCCAGGAAGAAGACAACAGGAGTAGCACAGGACAACAACAGCCAATCAGAGACGGATGTACCTGTGGAACAACAGGAGCTTCCTGAAGCCCTGATGACTACACTGGAGGAGATGGTCTTTGAGGAATTGCCATCCCCGTGAGAGATTGATCATGCCGCTGTAAACTATGGATGGATTTTTTTTCATTTTTTTGTAAATATTCCTGACGACATATACATGTTAGCTACAATGCTTGGATAATAGTTATAATTGTTGTAAATATGTTTATAAATTAAAGTTTTAAAATAAAAAGGGAGGGGTGTTATGTGTGTAGTCAGGGTGCTGCCCCTTTAAGAGAGCTGGTCAGGTGAAATGGAGGGGCAGAGCCTGGGTTCAGTCTAGAACAGGTTGTGGAGGTGTGAACATCAACAATAAAGTGTTCCGGTTCAGATTGACAATTTATCTAGCTGTGTTTAATTCCTCGTTCCAAAGGAAGCACCAATATAACAAATGTATTGCAATATTTCTGGGAGATTTTAATCTTCATATGTATTGGATGAATCTAACTGGTCAAGCTTGCATGTAGAATGTTCATACTGTGCAGTTAGAACAGGTTTCATTTAAAATATTATAGTCTGAAACCAACCAAAAATGCTAACCCCTCCTTCTGGTTGCAGACTACATTCGTCATGTGCCAGGCAGTTAGCATGTTCTGCTTACACATGAGAACTATATGAAACAGCTTCCAGAAGATCACAAGATGATCGTCTGAATTCTTAGATAAAACAAAGAAAAATTTACTCTTATGACCTGATACACCTTAGTGTGCCTTCAGACACTCTAACCTGATGCAGGGCCAGGTTTATTGGGCAGCATGGCAATGAGTGCTTGTTCATTGTTGGGAATTGTGAAGGCTTGATAATGCCTTCTCACATTTCCTTGATAACGCTACCATCGTGGCTTACCATTGACTTAATTTTTCTTAGCCTCATTAATGAAACACTCCTGAGTGCAAGAAATAACAAAAGTTGGAAATATATTTGTTGACTTCCTTTCCCTCTCATGAGCATCGAGGAAATGATTGTAACCAAAGCACCACAGAGACGAATACCAGGAACCAATAGTTGGACATTCAGCAATACACGAATGCATAAGTTCAAAACCAGCAATGAAATATGGGCAAAACTATAACCTTTATCTACTTCCATTAAATAATATGCAGTGAATAAATTTTAGATTTAATTTTATAATTTCGAAACATGTAAAGAAAAGCTTAAGGAACAGCGCTGCTCATTTAATTTATATAATTGATTCAGTTCGAACTATAATACGGTTGAAAAAAGCTGCCTTTTAGCACATATTTCATGTCACATGTGCACATGAATGTATTAAAATAAAGATTGTGGCTCTTAATGTATGCAGTGCACGGAACATTTTGCCCTATGTATTAATATTATTTAGTTCTCACCAAGAAATTGGAATGTGATGAAAATATTTTCTGATTAGTTTGTTTTTAATATAAGTAAGTAGAAAAGACTATATTTTATTTCTGTGGTGACACTGTACTTTGCAATACAAATTATTTTCACTTGAAATTGCCAAGGTACATTTTATTCATAGTGCCAAGAAAGCGGTTGGGATTGTACAAACGTGGCATTTGAGGCACTGCCAGTAATACTTCTCAGTCATAGCTTTTGCTGCTGTACTCAAGGTCAAACAATTCAATTCAATATTTCACCTAAACACCTCAGGCTACACCTCTGGCAAAAAAAAAATAATTTTTCTGCGATTTTGTACTTATTTGTGAGATTTGTTGGGGCAACCTCAAGCAGACCCCAGAAACAAACAATGGGATTGTGATTGCCTCTCATCTGTTGCTTCTGCTGTAAGGAGCTTTGTGCTGCCAACTGTCTGGAAGTTAAAAATTGCAGTAGGCAACCAATTCTAACAATATTCTTGAGTGGCTTGAGCAAGAGCTGCAAAATTTCTAGAGACTAGATAGGTTAAAGCTTGCCTACATTTCTCAAAGCCACCCATTCACTCCTAAAAGGGTAAATACCTGAGGCTGGATCATATGCTAGAAGTCATTCTAAAAATGCTCTTGAATTAGGGAATACAGAATAGTACCACAACATCATGTGTATGGGCTTCACAATTTTCAGACCCATGCTCAAAAGAGGAGAGGAAGAGCTGTTTTCAATTTAAAGGGAATCAGGGATGTCTCCAAACAAAGTTGGTGACCAAAGTTAGTGGGACCAGGCACTGCCCATACAAGATTCAGCATACAAGACTCAAGATTCTTTGTGGATTTGACAAGGTAAATGTGGAAAGGTTCTTTCCCCTTGTGAGATAGTCTAGGAACTGGAGACATAATCCCAGAATTTAACACAGAGACCAGGTAGATTTTTCTTTCTCAGCAGGTAGTAGGTTTGTGGAATTCCTTAATGCTGAGGGATGTTGAGGCTGGGTGGTTGAATAAAGGCTGACCTAGATTTTAATCAGTAAGTGTATCAAGGGTTACAAGGAAAAGGCAGGAAAGTGGAGTTGAGTTTTATCAGATGAGTCATGATCACCTTGAATGGTGGACCAGACTTGACGAGCTGAATAGCTTCCTTCTGCTCCTATGTCTTAAGGTCTTATTAATGGGTGGCCTCTAGAAATATAAGTCACCAGTTAAGAATGGCAGGCCCCAAGAAACCATTAGTCTCAATCAGAAAGCTGCATTGATATCAGGCCAGCACCCTTATCAGGAACTGTGGGCACTTCTAAGGCAGGTAACCATGAAGGATCCCCAACCAAGGAGGTAGTAGATTGGACTCGTAATCCAGAGAACTAGTCTACTACTCTGGGGTTATGGGTTTGAATCCCATAGATGCAGATGATGATGTTTGAATTCAATAATAAAAAATTGTAAAATTAAATAAAATACTAGATAAATGGCAACCATGTAATCTTTGTCAATTGCCAAAAAACCCATCTGGTTCATGAGTGTACTGTATCAATGATAATCTGCTATCCTATCCCATGCCAGATCTGCAGAAATTACCTCTTTATTGATCTATGAAATAGTTAAAAGAGCCAACTCAAGGACAATTAGGGATGGGCAACAAATGTCACTCTCACCACCACTGTCCACATCTTATGTTTGAATAGGAGAAAAAAATCATGATGGGTTTAGGGCTTTTGATCCCCAACACCCTATCATTGAGTGGTGAAGTCTTTGATTAATATGGCTTTGTGACCAGCTGTTGGGATATCACCTCAATGGATCCAACTGTCTCAGCATGTAAGGAAGATACTGATCTTGTTAAAATATCAGTACCAACTCAAATGGGACCTCCAGAAGTAGGGCCACATTTCATTTCAGAATCCCTACAGGGTGGAAACACGCCCTTTGGCCCAACAAGCCCACACTGACTCTCAGAGCACCCCACCCAGACCCATTCCCCCTATAACCCACTTAACCAACATATTCCTGAACACTATGGGCAATTTAGCATGGCCAATCCACCTAACCTGCACATCTTTAGACTGTGGGAGGAAACTGGAGCACCCGAAGGAAACCCATGCAGACATGGGGAGAATGTGCAAACTCCACACAGACGGTCACCTGAGGGTGGAATCAAACCCAGGTCCCTGGCGCTGTGAGGCAGCAGTGCTAATCACTGAGCCACCGTGCCACCCCTCCATACACATTCTGTTTTCTGCCAGTCAGCCAATCTGGGGAATTTCGACTGCACCCCTGCCTCTACGACAATAATATATTTCCTGAGATAAGGAGACCCAGGCTATAGGTCCCTGTTTCTACCTCTTCCCTCTTGAATAGAAGCATTAGATTTGCTACTTTCTAGTCTGATGAAAGCCTTCCTAAATCTATGGAATTTTGAAAATTTAACATTGATGCATTAGCAACATTTACTATCTGCTTTTCTATAGCCTTTAACATGGTGAGAAACAATAGCTTCCTCCAAAACCTTTCAGCATTTTCTGTAGTACTGTGTCACTATCTTTCTTAGCTTCAATCCAAGTTTTTAGATAGTACTCAGAATATCTCCAGCAATTGCTATTCATTCCTCATCTGCAAGCATGTTGTTACAATCCCTGTAGAGATAAGCAACATTTTTTGAAGAAATATGAATTTCCTGGTGATCAATGAAAGATGTTTTCATATTTTAAAACTTTTAATGTGCTATCATCCTAGCTGAGAATAATAATAGAAATGTCAGATTCCGGAGTGAAACCTGTATGATTTTTACAACTTTTTTATCATGCTGGTCATTCACTGATCATATTCACGCTAGGCTGACAATATACTTTTAATGAATGAACCTGCATTTATTAGAAAAAAGAAAAGAAAAAAATCTACATAATTGACAATTTAGAAAGAACTTATCACAAACAACTAACTATTAATATTTCATCCACTCACTCCAGCCCACAAAGTATCAATCCAACCTTCACTCTTCAATTTCTTACTCAGCTGATAGGGTTGCAAGTGTTTCCGTTTGGTGACTTCCTGAACATTCACCAGATGTGATTCTGTTACTGCATCTCCTTAAGACACACAGACCCAGGTTAATTCACTGAACTTACTGAACTTCTTTTCCTGGTTCTTTGACTACTTCCAGGCTGCTAAACAGCTCATATGCTGGTATGGATCTTTTTTGAATGGAACCTGCTTCTGGGTTCTCTTTCTCTTTCCTTGGATTGTAAAAGTTGAGTAAACTCACAAACACTTGAGCAATAATCTCATCAGGTAACTTGTCACATCTTTTAGCCAGGGCACATGCTATTTTGACTCACTGCTAAAAAAAATGAGTTTCTGACCTTTAAACAAAACAAAGTCACCTTCGCAGAACTGAAATGAATAGCTCTACTTTAGAACCAAAGTTCCCAAATAATAACAATATATTGCGAAGCATCATCACAACTGCAACAAGAAAATAAAATTCAAAAGTAAATGGACATTATTTGGTAGATAATTGACTCATTATTCTACAAAAATGGCATTCACCTTTAACTTAACAACTAAAAATGACATGCCACATTTATACATTACAGGATGACTCTCCAAGCAAAGATATAATTATGCATTTAAATTCCCAAATTCTTCCAACTTCTAACAGGACCTCTTCTCCCTGCCCCACCAGGTTAACCCTTCAATGTCTTTTTAATAGAAATTCCTTTTACTCAATCCTCTGAACATATCAAATGGACTTCCAATGGCAAAGTAGACCGCAAGCGCATAAGGTTTGACCATTAGGCCCATCGAGTCACGCCCACTATTTGATCATCGTTGATATGTCTGTTAACCCCATTCTATTGACTTCTCCTTGGACCCTTGATCCCCTTACCTATCAAGAACCTATCTATTTAAATACACCTAATGACTTGGTCTCCTCAGCCTTCTGCAGCAATGAGTTCCACAGATTCACCACCTTCTAGCTTAAGAAATTCTACGTCATCTCAGTTCTAAAGGGTTATCCCTTCACTCTGAAGCTGTGCCCTTGGGTATAGTCTCTCCTACTCATGGAAACATCTGCCAAATTTCCACCCTATTCAGACCTCTCTGTATTCTGTAAGTTTCAATGAGATCAACCCCTCACTCTTTTAAACTCCATCAAGTGAAAACCCAGAGTTTTCAAATTGCTTCACATATGACAAACTCCTCATTCCTGGGATCATTCTTGTGAACTTCTCTTCACACCCCTAAGGTCAGCACATCCTTTCTTTGATATAGGGCCTGAAACTGCTCACAATATTCCAAATGCAGTCTGACCAGAGCTTTATACAACCTCAGCAGTGCATCCCTCATCTTGTATTCTAGCCCTCTCAAAATGAATGCTAACTTGTGTTTGCCTTCCTAAATGTTAACTGAACCGGCATGTTAACCTTTAGAGAATACTGAACTGGGACTCCTAAGTCCCTTTATGCTTCAGATTTCTGAAGCCCTTCCCCATTTAGAAGATAGTCCATGTCTCTATTCTTCCAACTATAGGGCATAATCTCACATGTTTCCACATTGTAGTCCATCTGCAACTTCTTCGCCTACTGTCCTGTTCAGTTCTTCTGCAACCTTCCCACTTCCTCAACACTACCTGTCCTTCCATTCATCTTGGTGTCATCTGCAAACTCAGCAAAATGTTCCTTTATTCAGATCGCTCAAGTATAACACAAACAGTTGCAGTCCCATCAAGCACCCGTGTGGAACTTCACTAGTCACCTGCTGCCGTCCTGAAAAACATCCATTTATCTTCACTCTCTGCTTTCTGCCAGTCAGCTAATCTTCTATCCATGCCAGTACCTTGTCCCTAATACTTTGAGCTTTTATCTTATTTAGCAGCTCAGTGCAGCATCTTGTCAAAGTATTTCTGGAAATCCAAATAGCTCACATCCACTGGTTCACCTTTGTCTAACTTGCTCGTTATCTCTTCAAAGAATTCTAGAATGTTGGTTAAGCATGACCTCCCCTTGATGGAGCTCTGGGTATTTTAGCATACAATTCCAAGTACTTTGCAATCACATCCTTAATATTTGACTCTGAAATCTTACCAGCAACCAAGGTCAGGCTAACTGGGCTATAATTTCCCATCTTCTGCCTCCCTTCATTCTTAAACAGGGTGTAACATTAGCCATTTTCCAGTTCTCTGGGACCCTTCCTTACTCCAGTGATTCCTGAAAGATTACCATCAATGCCTCCACAATCTCCTCAGCTATCTCCTTCAGATCCCAGGGTGCAGTCCACCTCATCCAGGTGATTATCCACCTTTGGACCCTGAGGAATTCTTGGTTTTTAAAACTGGACTCCATTCTCTCCAGTGTTCTGCTTGAGATTAAAAAACTTAGCTTTACTTCTGCTTGGCATAGCAGCACCTGTTATGGATCTTCTTCCCCAAATCTATCTGTCTGATTGATACTCCTGTGTTTCCACAAAACAACTACTATTTGTTTCAGTGTTATTTTATCAAGGATTTAAAATGTTTACCTTACTTACTGTAAGTTTTAATTTGAGTTTCTGCCTTCATAGCAGACAGGCTGCATGTTTTTTTATCTGAGTATATTTAGTAGGAGATCACTTGAGCTGTCTACAGGCAGGTTTTTTTAGGAGGCCACATCCCCCTCTCCAAACTATTCCATTTTACATTGAATTATAGAGACTGTTTAAAACAAAACCATGTTATAAAGTTCAGCATTCTAAAAATATAACTCGAAATTTTGTGGGAGTACTTCCGATCTCCTATAACGTTTGGCAGAAAATCAAGAGAACTAGTGTGAATTTCCATTAGTGGCAGGTTCACTGCTAGTTACAACAGAAAATCAGGAAGCTTATGGGATTCTAATTCACTGTACCACATCCACTTCTACACGACTGATTCCTAATTTCAACTGTTCACTGACCTCGGTTTCATTGTTGTCTCTTTTTGTTTGACAACCTTTCTTGAATAAACCTTAACTGTCAAATTTCTTACAATTAGCTGGTGCAGGAGCAAACCAGAGGTTAATCTTTATTCAGTTTCAGATTTCTTATTTTTCTTTTTTTTTTTGCCCATTCTCCCAGTCCAGTCACTTCTTGTCCATCACCTTGAATGTTTAATCAGCAGTTAAATGTATTGGTATCTTTTCCTACATATCCTACAATAGTTGTAGCCTTCTGCAAAATAGATCACCGGAGTTTCCAGTTTAGACAATCAGCTTTTGGTTCTGTTGTGTTGTGATAGCCCTGTTCTCTGTGCCTTGATAACTCACCATACCACCAATGTTGTCTTCTGTTTCTCATGAAAATGATCACAAACCATGAGTATATATAATAAGGGTACCTCATCATCTTCGATCGTCTGTTTGGATTTTGCAAGTTTGTAAGCAATCCCTTGATGAATGAACCTTGATAGTTTGATTCCTATGTTGGAACTCACTATCTCACCATCATGGACTATTTTTGCAGTCCTCATGGCCTGCTCTACAGTAATCCACCATTTTATCAGAATTACAGACTATCGCAGACAGTCAAGCATGCTACTTTTGAGCTCTCTGAACTTTCTGTGAGGCCTCAAAATTAATGAATGCCCTTTATCCTGCATGTTACACATTCAAATATAAAGAAAAATACAACTACTTGCAGCCCTGTGTAGGGCAGGGAGACTATCACACAAGGACAGGAGGTAATTTAGGACTCTTTCCATAGATCAAGTGATAGTTGGAGGGTATGTATTATCTGAAGTGAATTCCTTTCCAGACAGCCCATGCCAGAGCAGTTGTCAACTTACACCTTGATTTTCCTGCTACGATCATGTGCAGTATTTCATCAATCACTACATGATTGCAGAGAATCCTTCGCTGGAAGGAATTTTGGCTCTGGAATTCGTAACTACAATATTCATGACTTCACGCATATCTTTAAGCTCTCCATTAACAAATTTCCCTCCATTAAATCAGAAACTTGGGTGATGCACCATTTTCGTCCTTATCCATTTCTACATGACTTTTTCTACAATTACCATTTTGTCCTCGCATAGGTGAAGTATTAAGTCTAGTTGCCATATCTATGAAGTGTAAAATGAAAATATTTCTGTCTTTACCCCATAACTTTAAATTTATCACAATTGATTCATTAAAGTCACTTGTCAAGAGTCATAACAGAACATGGCAAAGTCCTCTGAACTTGTTTTGCATCTTTTAGATTGTACACCTAATTCTTTGATGGCCCTTGGAATCACCTGTATAATTTAGCAGGATTTTAAGTTTTTCTCAAGAAGGATAAAAAAAGTTGCCTGTGTAGCTTTAAGACAATTTGTTTATTTTCTTTAGACCTTCTGTAACATTCTGATTCGAAACATCAAGTTTTGTTAAAAGGATATAATTAACACTGCTTTGGCAAAATTGCCGATCCACTGACTTTCTGAATTCAACTGTTCTATCATACTGCAAGTCCAGCTTCATTTGTAGCTTTTCCATGGAAGGCTTACTTAACAGCACAGATACCTCATTAGAGGCTATATCTGTACTAATAAAGTAGTTTTCACTTACTTTTTAGTGATCTCATGCTACCCATAAACCTAAAACAAATAGAATTTTATCCTCCTTGATTTCATGTTGATTTTCATTGCTGAGTAAATTTAGGTAATGTTTTGGCCACATTGTTCCTCAGTTTATAGTTTTTGTGAAAATACCAACAAATGGCAATAGACCCAATACCACAGTCAGGGAAACGAATTACAACGACCCTGAAGAAATTAAACAAACTCAGGAGGCATCAGCAAGACGGATTACCAAAAAATGAAGCCAGAGGGACGCAACACACCCCACTTCTATGGACTCCCCAAGATACACAAACTAGAGGCCCCCCTTAGACACATAGAAAATAGAACATAGAACATTACAGAGCAGTACAGGCCCTTTGGCCCTCAATATTGTGCCGACCTGTGAAACCAATCTGAAGCCCATCTAACCTACACTATTCCATTATCATCCATATATTTATCCAATGACCATTTAAATGCCCTTAAAGTTGATGAGTCTACAACTGTTGCAGGCAGGGTATTCCACGCCTTTTCTACTCTCTGAGTAAAGAACCTACTTCTGACATCTGTCCTATATCTATCACCCCTCAATTTAAAGCTATGTCCCCTCATGCTAACCGTCACCATCCGAGGAAAAAGGCTCTCACTGTCCACCCTATCTAATCCTCTGATCATCTTGTATGTCTCTATTAAGTCACCTCTTAACCTTCTTTTCTCTAACGAAAACAGCCTCAAGTCCCTCAGCCTTTCCTCATAAGACCTTCCCTCCATACCAGGCAACATCCTGGTAAATCTCCTCTGCACCCTTTCCAATGCTTCCACATCCTCCCTATAATGCGGTGACCAGAACTGCACGCAATACTCCAAGTGCGGCCGCACCAGAGTTTTGTACAGCTGCAGCATGACCTCATGTCTCCAAAACTCAATCCCTCTACCAATAAAACCTAACACACCGTACGCCTTCCTAACAACCCTATCAACCTGGGTGGCAACTTTCAGGGATCTATGCACATGGACACCGAGATCTCTCCGCTCGTCCACACTACCAAGAATCTTACCATTAGCCCTGTACTCTGTATTCCTGTTACTCCTTCCAAAGTGAATCACCTCACTCTTTTCGGCATTAAACTCCAACATTGTCTCATTACCAGGTACACCAATATATAGACTTGCCAAAGAACTCCAACAGAAATTGAAATACTTAGTTGATAACACTATCCACTCCATCCACTCATCCCAAGAATTCCTCATCATCAAGGACACCAGGATGGATGAGGACGAGATGATGATATCCTTCATTGTAACAGCACTACTTACATCCATAAACATCGACCTAGCCAAAGAGACAATTGCCACACTACTGGACAAATCAGGGAGGCAGGCACCCCAGGACAATGACAACATCAATAAGGACACCACCATGAAACTACTAGACCTGTGCCTCACAACCCACTTCACCTTCAATGACAGCATATACAAACAAATCGATGGAACACCAATGGGATCCCCAATATCGGGACTTATTGCAGAAGCAGAAATGCAAAGGTTAGAATGGACAGTGCTTCCCATTATACAACCCAAACTTTGGGCCCAATATGTAGATGACACCTTCATGATTATCAAATGCACAAGACTAAAAGAAACCCACCAACTCATAAACAGCATCCTCACTGGCATAAAATTCACAAAAGAAGAAGACAACAATAATCGGCTACCCTTCCCGGACATTATGGTACAACACAAAAACAACAGGAAACTCCAGACGAGTGTATATAGAAAGGCCACACATTCGGATTAGATACTCAATTACACTAGCAACCACCCCAACGCCCTCAAACAGAGCTGCATCAGGACACGATTTCAATGAGCCACAACACATTGCAGCAATCTGGAGCTACACAAAGCAGAGCAGGAACACCTATACAGAGTCTTCAAAAGAAATGGATACCCGAAAAGCACAATCCGCCATTACCTCTGGGATAGACCACAACAGGAAGACACAACATGACCAGACGCACTAATCACCCTACCGCACATCAAGGACTTTTCAGAGATGACCACAAGACTATTCAGACCCCCAGGTATCAGGTAGACCACAAACCAAAAACCACCATATGACAGCTACCGACAAACGTAAAGGATTCCATACCCAAGACCAACAAACTGGTGTATTATACAAATTACCATGCAAGGACTGTGAGAAACACTACATAGGTCAAACCGAAGAAAACTGACTATACAGATACATGAACATCAACTGGCCATCAAGAGACACGACCAATTCTCACTTGTCTCACTACACAGTTAATATGTATTTTTTACTACATTATACATCTTAATCTCAGACTTAAATTTAACAATTGATCTAACATCGATGTTGATCTAGCATCAAGTTCTGTTGATGAAAAGTTTTTCAAACTTTCACCACCACTCTTTGTGTGTAGAAATGTTTTCTAATTTCACTTTTGAAAGACCTGATTCTGACATTTTGGCCACACTCCCTGGTTACAGACTCCCCTATATTAATTGACTCTTTACCATGTCACATTTCCTTCATTACAATAGGCAATACATTTCCAAATTATTTCATTGACCATAAGGGTCTTTAGGATGGCCAAAGGTCATAAAATGCTCCCAATTTGCAAATAATTAATTATTGTTTGTGATCTTAGTATATGGAAAAATGATTGCATATTTTTCCTCTCATACAGTCACTGGACCTCAGATAATTCACCTTTTTTTTCCCTTTTATTCATTCATGGGATGAGGGCATCGCTGGCTAGGCAGCATTTATTGCCCCTCCCTAATTGCCCAGAGTCAATCACATTGCTATGGGTCTGGAGTCACATGTAGGCCAGACCAGGTAAGCATGGCAGAGATAAAAGGTACTGCAGATGCTGGAGAATCCGAGATAACAAGGTGTGGGGCTGGATGAACACAGCAGGCCAAGCAGCATCATAGGAGCAGGAAAGCTTGACGTTTCGGGCCTAGACCCTT
>JAHRHZ010000263.1:27269862-27359259 GCA_024137785.1 Ginglymostoma cirratum | reverse complement strand
GGCCTAGACCCTTCATCAGAAAGGGTCTAGGCCCGAAACGTCAAGCTTTCCTGCTCCTATGATGCTGCTTGGCCTGCTGTGTTCATCCAGCCCTACACCTTGTTATCTCGGGTAAGCATGGCAGATTTCTTTCCCTAAAGTGGGGTAGTGAACCAGATGGATTTTTCCAACAGTCAACAATGGGTTCATGGTCATCATTAGATTCCTAATTCCAGATATTTTATTGAATTCAAATTCCACCATCTGCCATGGTGGGATTCAAACCTGGGTCCCCAGAATATTACCTGGGTCTCTGGATTAACAATCCAGCAATAATACCACTAGGCCATCACCTCCCTGTTCTATTATATAAAACGCTTTCAGATGTAATAACACATGGACTCCAGTCCCTGCAATACCCGCAGGTCACAGAAAGCCTCTAGTGTACCATTGAACTCTGCAAGTTCTGTCTCCAGGGACACAGAGGTGCAGATATAATAGTGGAATAGAGGCAGGCAGTCACACCTAATGACCTTCTCCATGGTTTCCTGCCTCAACCTTTAATTGGTCACCTTGTTCAGGCCCAGGAGCAGATCCACAAGGAAGTCCTCTGATTCACTGCATTGGGTGGTCAGGGATCAGAGGTAAGAAGCTGAAGTACAGATAAAATATTAGGAGCAGCACCCCCAAGTAGCAGAACAGGGGCTGTAGCTATGCATGACACATTTAAATATGGAACATGAACTTCTCAACCACAAACAATTGAACTTAAGTTCATTCAAATTAAACCTAGTAAAATCAAATTAAAGAGTGACAGTTCCTTAAAGGGAAACTGTAACAAAAGTCAAATTAATAAAAGGTAAAAACAAATTTAAATTAAAATTTAAGTTTGAGGTGCCATCAGTCATAGCAGTTAGTAGTTAAAAAATAACATTTTAAAAAGTTACGATGATTTGATGGTGGGAAAGCCATTCGATTGTGTGTGATAACACTTCTAGATATTAAAAAAAGGTTAAAGGACTCTTGCCTGTATATTCGGCTTGACAGTGGAAAACACATATTCCCTCTCTAGGGACATCCATGAGCAATTGTCGGTGGAGAAAGAAAGCAGGAATCAACAAAATAAGGTATATAAGACCCCATACATCGCTCGCTGCCCACACCTGTTAATGATCACCATTGCTAGGCCCAGGAGCAGACCCACAAGTAAATTTTCCAACTTACCAGCCCATTCCATGCTGAGTGACCAAAATAAAGAGCATTGTGCTGAAGTGCAGTGAAAAATTTGGGATCAGCTCCTTCAAGTAACAAGGCTGTAACCATGAATTGTGTATGTGTTAACACAGATGCCTCGAGGCAAGTGTCCTTTTTTGTAACGCCTGTAAGTTATCACACAACTAAATGGCTTTCCCACCTCCAAATCACGTGAATTTTTTTTTCATTTTTTAAAAATTATTAACTGTAGTGTTTGTGACGAGGTCAACCAGGTGGACCTCATAGAATGTGTGTTCCCTGTTTGGGGCTGTTGATCTGGTCCAGTCACGGAGCCCTGGCTGACAGATAAGAACAGGAATGTCAGAGGTTCTGTTCACTTTGAGAGTGGGCTCTCCACATGTAAATAAAAGGTGACTCAGTGATAGGATATTGGCCTCTATGGAATTATTTCATTTACCATCACCAGTAATCACCCACGCGGCCAATTAGAAATTTACATGCAAAGCCCATTAAGGGCAACGTGCACCATCACAAGTGAGTGGAGGTAGAGGGAAAGAACTAAATCAAAATGTAGTTGGAAAGGGAAATATGTCTCCTGCGGTGCTCACCACTCTTGATGGATACCACATGCTCGCTCTCCAATAATACTCGGGCATGAATATAACCATGGAAGAGGGGCAGACAGTCAGCAAATATGACCCCCTCCATAGCCTGGACCGGTTGTGTCTTTTTATTAATTCATATGCAATTGTCCAATTAATGCCCTCCCTCTG
Organism: Ginglymostoma cirratum; assembly: GCA_024137785.1. Classification (NCBI taxonomy): domain Eukaryota; kingdom Metazoa; phylum Chordata; class Chondrichthyes; order Orectolobiformes; family Ginglymostomatidae; genus Ginglymostoma; species Ginglymostoma cirratum. The sequence continues at coordinate 27,357,292 of JAHRHZ010000263.1, read as the reverse complement.
TAACTACTAACCTTAATTTGTTCAATTAACATGAACATTCTCCCACTAAACATTGAAAAGACCCAAACTATAAACTTTAGCTCCAGCCACAAATTTTCCAATCTTTCATGACTACTATTACAGTTGGACCACCCTATTCACAATCTTGGCTTTCTGTTTGACTAGAGATTACCTAATGACACCATACCCTCCCCATCCTAAAGACTCATTACTGCCACTTCTGTATTGTTATTTGCTTCTGCCTATATACAAGCCATCAATCAGGAAACTCTCATACGTTTTGCCAGATGACTCAATTATTTTAATAAGACAAAGAACTGCAGACATTGGAGATCTGAAACAAAAACAGAAATTGCTGGCAAAACTCAGCAGGTCTGGCAGCATCTGTGGACAGAAAGCAAGGTTAACGTTTCAAGCTCAGTGACTCTTCATCAGAACTGAATTAAAGAAATACTCAATTATTTTAATGCTCTCTTTATCTCCCATCCTCCATTGTCTATTAAAAACAACTCATCAAAAACGTTCCTTCCGATCTCCTAAACTACACCATGGCCATTACCAACAACTTCACATCTTGGTTGCCCGGTGCCTGAAATTTACAAGTTTTGGCCTTGTTTTTCAAACCACTGACAGATTCTTCTCTGCCTGTCTGATAAGATAATCTGACACCCCATAAATTCTCTATAGCTGTAGTTCTGGCTACTTGTGCACAATATCCCATCTCCACCCTAGCTGTCTCACACAATACTGTAGCTTGTAATAATACTGATCAAACATGACAACAATATGAATCCAGGACCTATTGTGGCAAGTTGTGAAACTGAATTTAAAAAAATAAAATAGAAAATGCAGCATTTCATTACAACACCCAATGGTTCACAGATGTCCTCAGAGAAGAAAATATCCCCTTTCACCCTGTCTAACCAAAATCCGACTCCAGTCCCAAAGACATGCTTGACTCTCAGTGTTTTTAACGCAGCTAGATGTGGATAATTTGCTTGTGTTTCCCACCAAGAATGCACATGAAATACGCGTTGGCAGCTGTGCTTTCAGCCATCCAGGTCCCACTGTCTGGAATGTTTTCCTTAAACCTCTCCTCCTTTCAAACAGCCCTTAAAATGTTTACTTTTAATATCTCCTTCCTTAGTTCTATATCTATTTTCTATGTCTCTGAAGTGCTTTGTGGTAATTCCTGCTATTATTATTCTGTATATTCTGTAAATGCAAGCTGTTTGTATATCGTTGTTATTTTCATTTTCACTTCAACAGCTGTTTTTCAAGTTAAAACAATTAGTCCCTTAAACCTACTTCATCAGATTTGTCTTTTTACACAAATTGGCAGATCGATTATCCAATTACTTTTCGTTCTTCAGCATTTTCCTAATGTTTCACTTTCCTTAATGTAAATTAGTTTCTAGCATCCATGTCACTTGATAAGACCTCTGACAACAGATGGTGCAAAGGTTTCTTTTCATATCTCCTGCATGGATTATTATGGAGGTTTTAGTGCTTATTGAGCTTCAGTAATAATGCAGAAACATATGGTGATCAATGACGTAACAGTTTTAGACCAAACACTGATTAAAGTTAGTATTGTCTTACCATTTGAATTTTGTGCACCCAGACTGACTGTTAAATTAGCTGTTCACAGACAAACTAAACTGTCCTGGATAACGTTTTCATTGCAACAAATTGCAGCAAGTGACGGTCTTACTCAGAAAGTGATCAGCTTGGCTTCCTTGCAAAAAAAACACTGACAGTGAGCACATTTGTTCTAGTTTGAAAAAGTAGCTGAAAGAAGCTGTACAATGTTAATATGAATCTGCAGGAATTTATAAAGAGCAAAACATATCCCGGTCGCAGTTATGTTTTGATGGAAGACAAAATGTTTAGGTCAGGGTATTTTAGTCATTAGGACATGGTGAAGTCTCTTGAGCTTTACCCTCCATTTTTTGCTGTCAATAAGTTAATTAGTTCACCAGAGAAATATCACAAAATAACTCATGACTGAAGAAACCTAGTGGCCTGAGCTTCAATAATATCCTAGTACGCTGGTGCATTGGACAGCATAAAAGCGGCCATGGCCAGACTTGCCAATTTTTGATGATTTTGTCCGACATAACAGTAATATTTTCAAACCAGTCTGCAACATTGCAAATACTTTAAATTAATGCCAAAAAGCAGTCAGGGGCTCCTGAGAAAGACTAGTCTCAAGTTCAGGTTTAGAGATGAAGAGCCAATTCAATCCCAGGAGCCTTGCATGGATACACAAACACTGTCAATGTCAGAGACAGCCACCACAAGAAATACGCAGAAAAGAAACAGCAAAAGTATTTTGGAGAACAAAATACATAATCACAGATAGGAATAGGAAGCTCCAAGGTAATTGGACTGTGTAGAATTTGTCGAGGAAACAGAAATCTTGTTAGCTAGTTGGAGAGCCAGAAAGAGATTGAAAATAAGTTTTGCCAAATCCTATGTCAACCAACATTGATGAGAAATTGCTGGGCACTTACTGGGAATTATGACCCTAGGGTGGATTTCCTGACGAGTTTCATTTTCTTTGTCTGGTGATATCTGAGCTATAACAGCAATGACTGGTCAAGCATGCAAATTTTTTACATTACTGCCCTTCCAGCCAGAATTACTATGCTGCTTATGATTTTTATTTTGTACAAGGGACTTTTGGCTTTAACTCATGTAACTGAGTTAAGCTCACCAGCTTAACTCAAACTTGGTATCAATTCCCCCGACCATCAGCTCACAGTGTGACCTCTACGTCTGCCATGGAGTTGCAGATTTCTTCTGCTCCTCTGTGTCTTCTATCAAGTTTGAATTCCTTTCTGTGGCATTCTCTGAAGCATTCTCGGTGTCGAATTTTGCTACAAATTTTGTGGGATTTGCTGAGGCATCAGTGATCAAGTTATACAGCCAAATGGCATAAAAACAGATCTTTTGGCCCACCATGACTATAACGATCAACAAACTGCCAATTGTCAGGAAAATCCCATAAGACCATAAGACATAGGAGCAGAAAGTAGGCCACTTCGCCGATCGAGTCTGCTCCATCATTCAATCATGGCTGATAAGTTCCTCAATCCCATTCTCCCGCTTTCTCCCCATAACTCTTGATCCCCTTGATAATCAAGAACCTAGCTATCTCAGTCTTAAATGTACTAAATGACCTCCACAGCCTTCTGTGGCAGTGAATTCCATAGATTCACCACAGTCTGGCTGAAGAGGTTTCTCCTTATCTCCGTTCTGAAAGGTCTTCCCTTTACTCTCAGGCTGTGCCCTCGGGTCCTGGTCTCTCCTACCAATGGAAACAGCTTCCTAACATCCACTCTGTCCAGGCCATTCAGTAGTCTGTAAGTTTTAATTAGATCCCCCCTCATCCTTCTAAACTCCAATGAGTACAGTCCCAGAGTCCTCAAGTGTTCCTCATATGTTAAGCGTTCCATTCGCTGGTTCACTAATGTCCTTTAGGGAAGGAAACCGCCATCCTTACCTGGTCTGGCCTACATTGACTCCAGACCCACAGCAATGTGGTTGACTCTTAACTACCCTCTGGGCAATTAGGGACAGACAATAAATGTTGTCCTAGCCATCAACACCCTTATCCTGTGAATGAACAAAAAAAAAAGCCATGAAACTACACTAATCCCGTTTACATGTTTTTGGTTCATACAACTATGCCTGAGCATTTTAAGTACTCATTGTAAGTACTGATCAGCAGGATCTGTTTGTCTTAAGGTCTTTTGGATCACCAGCATATTTTTCACATTTTTTTCTTGAAGGTATGAAGTATAATTTCTCTTAGTTGACACCATTTAGAAATAAAGCTGGTCACTGCTGCTCACTAACTTGGGATTGGGCCTAATGTTGACAGCAAACTGTACACCATTTGTGTGCATGGATTCTTTCAAGCTCAAGTGTTATAACATGGATGAGGATAGCCACATTTCTGGCCTAACTAGAAGAGGCTTATTGAATAAATAATTTGAAACTTATTGCTTTAATGTTATTATCGCATGAAGATGACCTACATAACTGTACAGTCTGTTAGGAGCACACTGGCCTAGATCTGTCTCCTATCAGAGATAAAAGGTACTGCAGATGCTGGAGAAAGGGTTTAGGCCAGAAACGTCAAGTTTTCCTGCTCCTATGATGCTGCTTGACCTGCTGTGTTCATCCAGCCCCATGCTTTCTGTCTCCTATCAGCCGCTTTCGTACAGTCCAACCAAGTCCCCAGAATATCACAGTGGGTGATGTTTACTGCATTCATTTAAGTATTAATCCTTTTACACTCACATACAACACTTCCTGCCAGTTCTGCACCCCTAAGCTACAGATTTTTACTGTAATGGTATCACCTGAGTGTCTCAATTGTGATATGCAGCAGGCTACATAGATCTCCAAATCTTTGGTTGGCTCATTATAAAAGAATGCTTTTAGTCTGACTCAGTGGAGTGATAGTGGAAGGATCCAAAACAGTGACTCTGCGCTCGGTATAGCCTCCTATGTCTAACATCATCTGCTAACTTCTAAGTGGTACAGTGGTAAGTCTATACTTCTATCCTTCATATCAAAGTCTATAACTTCACATTTTCCCATATTGTATGCCATCTGCCACTTCTTTGCCCATTCTCCTAGCCTGTCCACGTCCTCCGGCAGCCTTCCCACTTCCTCAATACTACCTGTCATCTGTAAATTTAGTAACAGTGCCTCAGTTCCTTTATCCTATATTGAATAGCTTGGTCCCAACACTGACCCCTGAAGAAGTCCACTAGTCACTGGCTGCTATTCTGGAAAAGACCCCTTTATCCCTTTTCTCTACCTTCTGCCAGTCAGCCAATCTTCTTTTCATGCTAGTACCTTGTCCTTAACACCATAGGCTGTTATCTTACTTAGCAGCCTCCTGCACGGCACCTTGTCAAAGGCCTTCTGGAAATCCAATTGATCACATGCATTGGTTCTCCTTTAGCCGCTGATGAAGTGGCTGAGTGGTTAAGGCGATGGACTGCTAATGTGAGGTGATTCATTTTGGTAGGACAAACTTGAAAGCAGAATACAGTGTGAACGGAAAGATTCTTGGAAGTGTGGAGGAGTAGAGGGATCTTGGTGTTCATGCCCACAGTTCCCTGAAAGTTGCCACCCAGGTGGATAGAGTTGTTAAGAAGGTGTATGGTGTGTTAGCTTTCATTAATAGAGGGATTGAATTCAAGAGCCATGAAGTTATGCTCCAGCTATACAAAAGCCTGGTTCGGCCACTTCTGGAGTATTGTGTTCAGTTCTGGTCACCTCATTACAGGCAAGATGTGGAAGCCTTGGAAAAGGTGCCGAGGAGATTTACCAGGATGTTGCCCGGAATGGAGGGAAAGGCTTACGAGGAAAGGTTGAGAGAGCTAGGGCTTTTCTCTTTAGAACAACGAAGGATGAGAGGTGACTGAGGTGTACAAAATGATCGGAGGTATAGATAGAGTGGACAGCCAGAGACTTTTTCCTTGGGTGGACGTAACTATTATGAGGGGGCATAGTTTTAAAGTGAGTGGAGGTAGATATAGGAGTGACGCCAGAGGTAGATTAAAAGAAAGCTAAGATTGCAACCAAATGTCTGCAGTAATAATGAAATCGTTTTATGGCACTCACAAATTTCTATTCATTAATACATTTAACTTAATGAACATTAACAACAAAGTACGATATTGAGCCACTTTCAGAAATATTAGGTAAACTGATCACAATACTCCAGTTGTGATCCAACTCGTCCTTAAGTTTTAAGACAGCTATAAATAACGATGTCAGGACCTTGCAGAAAGGTACTAAATTGGGAGAGGGCAAATTACACCAGTATGAAGGAAGAGCTAGTGAATGTTAATTGGCAGGAGTTGTTATCGGAAGACCATATTTGACGTAGAGTCACAGAGTCATTCAGCACGAAAACAGACCCTTTGGTCCAACAGGTCCATGCCGAACGTAATCCCAAACTACACTGGTCCCACCTGCCTGGTCGTGGCCCATATCCCTGCAAATCTTTCCCGTTCGTATATTTATCCAAATGCCTTTTAAATGCTGTCATTATATCCGCATCCACGTTATCCTCAGGAAGTTCATTCCACATGTGAACCACCCTCTGTGTAAAACATTTGCCCCGTATCTTTTTTTAAATCTCTCTTCTCTCATCTTAAAAATGTGCCCCTTAGTCTTGAAATCCCCCATCCTAGGGAAAAGAGAATTACCATTAACTCTATCTATAACTTCCATTATTTTATAAACTTCTATCACATCACCTCTCAACCTACGATGCTCCAGTGAAAAAAAGCCCCAGTCTATCCAGCCTGTCTTTAAACTCAAGCCTTCCATACCCAGAAACATCCTAGTAAATCTCTTCTGAACCCTCTCCAGCTTAATAATATCCTTTCTAATATCTCTCTATAACCCTGCTATAACTTTTCTAAATCTACTAGCCGTCTCACTCTGTACCTCACATATGCACTTAATAACATTAAGCTTAAAAAAAATTTCAGTAGCACCCTACATATAACATAAACTACCTTTAATTACCTACAGAAAATAATGTTAAAATGAAAAGACTTAAACATGTATATATTACATCAAACATATAAAATTTAAATAAAATCAACCACTTACCTGATTAGCTAATAAAAAACAACTCGTCTTCAATAATTTCCTCAAAGATAAACAAATCTTCTCCAGAGCCAACTATGTGTAGGACTCCCCAAAACCGAAGCACAACTCCTCAGTTGTGCAAAAAATAACCTATGCAACGTAAAAAAAAAACCTCCAGGAACCTTTTCAACGTGAGAGAACCCTCTAAAACATATATAGACTTTTTTATCTTTTGAATTTAAAATTTAAAAAAACCTCATCCTTTCACTGTAGACCTTTAAAAGCTCATTTTAAAAAAAGTCAGTTCTGAAAATCATTGCGGTTTTTTGAGGTTTATTTTAATGTCAATAATGAAACAAAATGAATAAAAATCTTATATTAGTAAAATGTAATGACTCTAATAACTGTAAAAAAATCTATAATAAATCTTTAACTAAGCCCGCAACACAGCGGCAGTTGCAAGATCCATGCTGCACTTCTCTCACTCAACTCTGCTGCCTTCAGTGATCTGTGAACAAGCACCCCAAGATCCCTCTGCTCCTTTGAGCTTCCTAGTGTCTCACCATTCATAGATTCTTGTCCTTGTTTCTTCTCCCAAAGTGCATTACCTCGTGCTTATCAGCGTTAAATTCCATCTGCCATTGATCTGTCCATCTGACCAATGCGACTAATATCCGCCTCTAACCTAAGACCTTCTTCCTCACAATCAACCACCCAATCAGTCTTTGTATCACCTGCAAACTTAGTTATCGTGCCCAATCATATTGTCATCTACATCATTTATACATATCACAAACAATAAAGGACCCAGCACCAATCCCTGTAGACACTAGTCTTCAGTCTCACAAACGGCCTTTAACCATCACCCCCTGTTTCAATGTCACTAAACTAATTTAGGATCCAACTTGTTATGTTACCCTGGATCCCTTCTTTATCAGTCTTTTATATGGGACCTTGTTGCAAACCTTACTGAAATCCATATAAACTACATCAACTGTATGACCTTTAATTTAATTAGTTTAATGCGGTTCAGTTGCTTGGAAATAATGCTCAGTCATGACTGATGTGTTTCCAATTAGATGAAACACCCACAGAAACAATATTTAAACACTTTTCCAATATTTGGTCTCCCAGCATGACCTCAGTCATCGCCAGCTTCTACTTTACAAACAACTGAAAAAAAACATTTTATAAACAAGGGCAAGGTTTAAGTTAATTTCCCTATGCCCTGTAACAGTGCCCTTCTCTCTCGACAATTTCATTCAAAATCTGCTCAGACACAGAGAGCAATCCTAGCACTGTTTCAAACTCAGTGGACATCATCCTTGATTTTCTCCCAATAGGTAATAAACTTCTGTATGTGTGAATATGTTCAGTGAATAACTGCCACAGAGGTCAAATTGTAAAACTAAAACATGATCTATCAAGCCAGGTTTCTTGCTGGGCCCTGACTTGTCTAATATGAAGATCCAGGTTTGTTATAAGTATGAGGTGATATATTTTGTAAGGTCTAATAAGGTTAGGAAGACACAATGAATGGTAGGTCCCTAGAAGTACTGGGGAACAAAGGGACTGTGGTGTACAAGTCCATAACTCCCTGAAAGTGTCAGCACAGGTGGATAAGGTGGTGAAGAAGGCATATAGGATGCTTGCTTTCATTAGCAGTGGCAGAGAATATCAGAGCAACTTTATAAAACATCTGTTGGGCCACAGATGTAATACTGTGTCCAGTTCAGGTCACCATACTGTCGGAAGAATGCGATTGACCAGGAGAGGAGATTCACAGGGATGTTGCCTGCGATGGCAAGTCTTGGTTGTGAGGAAAGACTGAATGGGCTAGGTTTGCTTTCCTTGGGGTGGAGGGGGTGGGTGGGTGTATTCATCTAGAACATAGAACAGTACAGCACAGGAACAGGCCCTTTGGCCCACAGTGTTGTGCTAAACATGATGTCAAATTAAACTACTCCCTACTGCTTACCCTTGTTTCATAGCCCTCCATTCCTTGTTAATTCAAGTGTCTATCTAAAAAACCATTAACACCCATACCATTTCTGCCTCCACCACTGGTCCTGGCAATGGGTTCCAGACTCCAACCACTCTCTGTGTAAAAAATTTGCCCCTCACATCTCCTTTGAACTTTCCCCCTCTTACCTTAAACGCATGCTGTCTAATATTAGACATTTCAACTGTGGGAAAAAGAATCTGACTGTCAATTCGAACTATGCCTCTCATAATTTTATAAACTTCAGGTCTTCAGACTCAGGTCTCCCCTCAGCCACCTCTGCTCCAGAGAAAACAACCCTTGTTTGTCCAGCTTCACTGCATAGCTCATACCTTCTAATCCAGGTAAACATTTTCTGCACCTCTCAAAAGCCTCCATATCTTCCCTGTAACATAGTGACCAGAATTGAAAACAATACTCTAGGTATGGCCTAACCAAAGTTTTATAAAGCTGCAACATCTCTTCCTGGCTCTTGTACTCAATGCCCTGACCAATAAAGCCATACAGCTTCTTTACCACCCTGTCCACATGTGTGGCCACTTTCGGGGAGCTATGGACTTGAGGATTCCTCTCTACATCAATGCTGTTAAGGGTTCTGCCATTAACTGTTTACTTTCTCCTAACATTTGATCTCCCTGTCAAAGTGCATTACCTCACATTCCCTGCATTATATTCCACCAGCCAAGTTTTTGACCCTTTACTGAACCTATCCATACTCCTCTGCATACTCCTTTTGTCATCCCTTGCTCAGTTACCAGTGGAGGGGACTGTGCTGGATTAGTAATGGGGGCGATAAGCGTTCTTTATTTGGATGGCAGCTCATGTAATTCCACAGGGGTCAGTGTTGGGACCACAGTTATTCACGTCACACATTGACAATCAGCACAAAGGAACAGAAGGCTACCATGCTAAGTTTGAGATGGCACAAAGATAGTTAGAGGGACAGGTAATATTGAGGAAGTAGAAAGGCTGCAGAAGGACCTGGACAGTTTAGGAGAGTGGCCAAAGAAGTGGTAGATGGAATGTGAGAAAATGTGAGGTTTTGCATTGTGGCAGGAAGAATAAAGTGTAGACTATTTTCTAAATGGAGAAAGGCTTTGGAAATCTAAAGCACAAAGGGATTTAGGAGACTCAGATCAGATTCTCTTAAAGTTAACATGCAGGTTCAGTTGACAGTTAGGAAGCCAAATGAAATGTTAGCATTCACTTCAAATACAAGAGCAGAGATGTGCTACTGAGGCTCTGGACAGGGCATGTTTGGAATATTGTGAGTAATTTTGGGCCCCATATCTAAGGAAGGGCATGCTGGTCTTGGAGGAGGTCCAGGGGAGGTTTACAAGAATGATTTTGGGGATGAAGGGCTTGTCATATGAGGTGCAGTTGAGAAGGATCCTTTAAGTGGATCAGAGATGTGCCATGAGGTTCTTATGTATCTGGCACATGTATGATCCTACTGTCCATGGACATGGGATCCATGTGGCTGGTGCACAGGGATATGTGCTGAGATGTTGGGGTCCGTTTACCAACATGGAGGTCGTTCAGAGCAAGCAGCGAGCTAAATCCGCCAGGTGATCACCTGGTTTCTATGTCAAATTTCTCTGACGTTGAACTTCTTAGGCAAGTTAGCTAAAGTGGGGAGCCACATATTAATGAGGTGAGTTGTGTTGTTAACAAGGTATTTAACATATGTTGATCCCAGTCAATTGGCATTTTATTCTGTCTAGCAAGAATCTTATCATGCCACATGTGAGAAGTATAAAAGCTGGATCAAGTTGCTCCTGACATCAATTTGGCCTTGCTGCATTCACCTCATTCTGCCAGAGATCTCACCATAGCCAACTTCGCTCAGACCCCTATGAGATTCAACCCAATGTGTTTGCCACACTGGTGCTTGACATATATGAATAGAATTAATAGTGGTACAACAGGTTAACACAAGCCTTTGCATTCAGAGACTAAATGGAACTAGATTAATTTAGAATATTGGGTTGGCACAGACGAGTTGGACTGAAGGGTCTGTTTCCATGCCGAACAGTTCTATGACTCTATATGAACAAATATACAAACAAGGGACCAGATTAGGCTACTCAGCCCTTCAAGCCTGCTCCACCATTCAATAAAACTATGACTGATTTCAATCTCAACGCTACTTTCCTGCGTACCCCTGATAATCTTTTATCCCCTTGGTAATCAGGAATCTAACTCCCACTACCTTAATTATTTAAAGTGTCTAGTAATCCTTCTGTAATATAGTACCAACACAATCCTTCTGTACCCAGTATTGTGCAGAGTACTCCAGATGCAGTCTGACCAATGCCCTATATAACTGAAGCATAAACCCCCTACTCTTGCATTCAATTCCCCTCACAATAAACCAGAACATTCTGTTAACTTTCCTAATTACTTGCTATACCTGCATACTCACCTTCTGTGATTTGGTGACACCCACATGTCTCTGCATCTCAGAGCTCTGCAACCTTTTACCATTTAGTTAATCTGCTTATTTTTCATTCTTTCTGTCAAAATGAATAATTTCATACTTACGCACATTGTACTCCATTTGCCAGACTTTGACTGCTCATTTAACTAATCTATAGGTCTACGTGCACTTCTTATCTTTTCTTCACAACTTGTTTACTTTTGTGTCATAAATAAATTTAGCTACCATAGCTTCTGTACTTTTATCCAAATCATTTATGTAACTTGTAAACAATTGAGGCCCAGCACCAACCCCAGTGGCACACCACACATGAAATCCTGCCAGCCTGAAAAAGATCCATTTATTCCTATGCTCTCTTCCTGTTAACCAGCCAATCATCCATCGATGCCAATAGGTTACTTCCTACAATATGACCTTCTTTTTTCCTCAATAGACTTTGTTGAGTCACATTATCAAGTGCCTTCTGGAAATCAGAGTATGATACATTCGTTGGTTCCCTTTTATCTACAGGGTATGTGAACACCAATGAATTAATTAAACATGATTTCCCTTTAACGAAACTGTGATGGCACTGGCTGATTATTTTGAACTCATATAAGTGCCCAGTTATATCTTCTTTAATAATATCTTCTTACGTTTTCCCAAAGACAGATGTGAAGCTAATAAACCTGTAGTTTCCTGCTTTCTGCCTTCCTCTCTTTTTGAATAAAAAGTTACATTGGCTATTCTCCAGTCTAAAGGAGCCTTCATAAATCTAATGAGTGTTGGGAAATTTAACTCATCAATTATCGGAGCGCAACAGGGTCTTGATCAACTGGGCCAGTGGTAAAGGAATGGCCGATGGAGTTTAATTTAGACAAATGCAAGGTGTTGCATTCTGGTAAGAAAATCTAGCGCAGGACTTACACAGTTAACGGTAGGGCCTTGGGGAGTGTTGTCAAACAAAGACACCTAGGGGTGTAGGTACATTGTTCCTTGAAAGTGGCATCATAGGTCAATAGAGTGGTGAAGAAGGCATTTAGCACACTTGTTTTTATTGGTCAGAGCATTGAGTACAGGAGTTGGGATGTCATGTTACGACAATAGAAACCATTAGTAAGGGCACATTTAGAGTATTATTTACAATTCTGGTTGCCCTGCTGTAGGAAGGATGTTATTAAACTGGAAAGGGTGCAGAAGATTTGTGAGAACGTTACTGGGAATGGAGGGTTTGAATTATAAGGAAGCGGCTGGATAGGCTGGGACTTTTTTCACTGGAGCGTAGGAAGTTGAGGGGTGACCTTATAGAGGCTTAAAATCATAAGGGGTATAGATAAGATGAATGGCAGGTGCCTTTTCCCTAGGGATGGGGATTTCAAGACTAGGAGGCATAATTTTAAGATGAGAGGAGAAAGATGAGAGGAAGTGGCAGAGGTGATTACAGTTACTACATTTAAACGATACTTGGACAGGTTCATAGATAGGAAAGGCTTAGCGGGGTGTGAGCCAAATGCAGGCAAATGTGACTAGTTCAGTTTAGGAAACCTGGTCAGCATAGATGAGTTGTGCCAAAAGGTCTGTTTCCGTGCTGAATCTATGACTGTATCTCATTAGATACTTCTTTTAAGACCTGAGGATGAACTCCATCATGACCCACGACTTGTCAGCTCACAGTTCTAACAATATACTCAGTGCTACTTTCCTGTACTTGTAATTTTCTTGAGTTCCCCCTTTAATTCCTGATTTACAGCTGTTTCTGGGATGCTAGCTGTATTTTTTCTAAAGAATGCCAACACCTGTATCTGTTAGTTTGCTATCTCTTTATTATCCGTTACTAATTCCAGATTGATTTTCTAAAGGACCAACACCTACTTTGTTAAATCTTCTTTTTAAAATATCTGAGGAAACTTTTCCTATCTGTTTTTATGTTTTATCTAACTTTCTCTCTCATACTCTAATTTTCTCTCCTTATTAGACTTTTTGTAATTGTTTGCTGTTTTTTGTATTCTGTTCAGTCTCCTGACTTGCTACCTAGCAGTGCACAATTCTATGTTCTTTCTTTGAGTTTGGTACTCCCATTGACTTTTTCAGTTAAACATGAATGGCAGGTCCATCCCTTAGGATTTTTCTCATTTGTTGGAATTTGTCTATTCTGTGCTTTCTGGAACATTCCTTTAAATGTTTGCCACTCCATCTCTATTGACCTATACCTTAACCTAAATTGCTAGCGTTCAAATTCTACCAACCTCCTCTCCTCAGCAGTCTGGTTCATTTCCCAATGATCATCATGCTGCTTATCTTTGACATTACTTGACATGGTGAGACTTGAAAAAAGGGAACATTACATGTGAGCGCAAGAGAGCTTTAACTTGCACATAAACTAACTCATAACTGACTTGGGAATAAATTGATGCAAACATGCAGCATAAGAAATGGAAAATGTTCTTTTCATGGCACTGGCATCCTTTACATTGATGAGCTACTGTAATGTGTTGTTCTCAAAATAACAGCATTTTTGATGAACAGCAGCAAGCTCCTTCCTATCCCTCCAGACCTTATAAAATTAGTACTGTCATGGTATCCTTGACATATTAATCTCCTGGGTGTTCAAATAATTATAAGGAAAAGCTGTAATAGAAAAGTAAATTCAATATCAGCAACCTTGCTAATACCCCAGCACAGTGCCAGCTGCAGGATATTAATTCATCACAGGAATATTGTAATATATAGCACTAATTTAACATCAAAATCTAATAAATGATTATACCACATCAGAGTAAGGCTCAAAATTTAACCATCAATTGTTTCAGTATTATGATCTGCAGCTTTTTTTCTATTTCTGTCACTTTAGGGATTTAAATGGTTGTGGTCGTAGAGTACATTTTTCATCAACCATTTTCCTGTAGAGATCTCAAGATTATAATTTTTTTGTGATTTGCAGAGAAATCTCTAAAACTTCATGGAAAATGTTTTGGTGTCAATAACAATTAATTCATGGAGCTAAAATAGAGGCACTGAGTGGTTTAACTGGGCACATGAAATGCAACCATCATTCTGGCCAGGTGTGTACATCTGCAAAACATGCACCTAATCATTTTTATTTCACATCCCTTTCTGTACACAGATGTTTCCACTTGTGACGTGTTAAAAGCAGGGTCCTAAATAATGTGATAGTTACTAACAAATCATTAAGGAATTCAAGAGAATTAAATTTGGAATTAAAGGGATATATTATTACCTGAAGTAAGGTGGGAGGAAGCTTCTGGTCAACCACAAACACAGGTATAGACAACCTTGGCCAAATGTGCAGCAAAATACTATATAATTTCTGAAATTGGTGGGCACTTAGACAATGCAAGCTGCAGTTAGCTTTCTCATGAGCAGAGAAATCAAATCCATGGTCCTTAAAAAAAGACCAATGGAGGCTTACAAAAGGTAAATAAAAAGTTACTTGTGTGGGCAGCCAGGAGGAACCAAGGAACACGTTAAAACTGCACAAATGTAGGAACAGGGGATTAAATGCTGCAGCCTTTTGTACTGTCCAGCTGCTTGCTTCCATAGACCGGTCACAGTTAAAAATCAACTCTTGCATGTGCCCAACTTTCTACCAATTGAAAATGTGGAATGGGAAAAGAGCCATCTTATATTTATGAAGTGTTTTATCATTCAATTATTCTTATTGAGGTATAGTCTTTACATGGACAAATAACACAGCCAATTTCTGCATGGCAAAATACAACAAACAACAAACCAAATGCTATCCAAGGGCAAAATGTTGATCAGGATATCTAAATAGTCTCTTCATTTAGTAGTGTCACAGATTCTTCTGTTTCCAAGCAGCAATACCTCTTTTCAAAATTGTAATTTAAATCACAGCAAAATAATATACAATTATGTATGTAATGGAATGTCATAATTATATATTCTGCACTCAGTGATTCTCTCAGGTTGAGTATTAAAATTCACTCCTATAAGTAAACCCATACTCTGTTACAAATATGATCTTTATATTCATAATATCTAGTTTTGTAGAAAGTCTGGGTTTCAATGGAAATGTTGTCATTGTATTTAGCTGACTCAATGTGATACAATCATCTCATGATTTCTAGACTTTAGAAAACATAAGTAAAAAAACACACTAATGAGCAATGACTTAAGCTATAAGTACAAAATAGGTTTCTCAATGACAAATGGATCAATAGGAACAGAAAATGCAATTGACTACAAACTTAATTTATACATCCTCAGGGGTAGCAAGTAGCTTATTGCAGATTTCTTCAGCAATACCTGACTCACATTTGTCTTTGTGATATAAGTGTAGTAAACCTGGATTTTCGCTCCTGAGGCAGGTGCAGAGTGGGGAAAATTCTCAGTTTGGTGCACCTGCCTTTGGAGAAATGGCTCCAAACAGTTGGATTGGCATGTTGGAGGTAGGGTGGAGTGCTCTTATGCATATTGGAGTTGGGTCTAAACCCTCCCAGAAACAAATCAGACGCAGCCACTATTTCTTTAGAAAATCAACAAGTTTATACATATTATGACACCTCCATGGCCAAAGGCAGTGTTAGTGCCAAGTAAATGACATGGTTAAGTGTCAATTGATTATCTTTGAATTCTTAAAAACAGGTGTCTGCGGTTTGTAGACAGGATATTTGCAATAATGAATACACCTGAATAAAGTTGTTGTCAAGGAGGAGCTCTGTGGCTTACATCTGAATTCACCGTCAGACTTAGATCCATGTCTCATAACAGCAGATGATTGCCTAAAGGAGAATATTGGAAACAAAGATCTTTATCATACGGAAGGTTGTAATCAGAGTTAGTTTTGAGAAGATGGCTGAAAACAAGTTTAAAATGTTTGGGTATGATGTTCCACGAATGTTCTGTGGAGCTGAACTAAATGACCAAAAGGAAAATAAAATATGTGGACATGGATGATGCCCTTTGCAAAAAAAAAGGTACGGCCTTGCCATTGTCATTTTCTAATAGGAGAGGGAACAGATGAAAGTGTTATCCAATAACGGATCATCAGTTGGAAACTGATGATGGTTTGAATAATCTATTAAAATTTATGGACAAAATTTTAAAGAAAGTAGATCTAATAAATGACTACAAGGCCTAGATAAATTTAGATTCTGAGAGGGAGTGAAGGTTCCTTTGACTTGCCTTTTACGGCACTGCATGTTGTGACCCTTGGTTACCCAGTTCAGTATGGCAATCCTTTAGATGGTTTGCCCTTTCATTTCCCTGTTATGAACCTTCACTTTTTCTCTCTGGTGTCGTCTTGCAGAATGTCTACTGGATATTAGGTAACATGGCATCTCAGGGCATGTCTTATTTTGATTAAACTTTTAAGATGGCTACTTTGTTAACTCTGACACTTTTCCTGCCATAATCTTAAATTGCCTTACTAATTAAAAATCTATCTCAGCCTTGAATATACTTAATCACCCAGTCTCCATAGCTCTCGACAGTAAAATATTCCACAGATTCACAAAATTCTAAGAGAAGAAATTCCTCATCATCTTTGTCTTAAATATATGACTCCTTACTGTAAGATTGTGTTCCTGATTCCAAACTCTCTTACAAGGTGAAACAACCTCTCCCCATCTAGCCTGTCAAGTTCCCTCAGAATCACACAGGTTTCAATAAGGTTGCCTCTCATTCTCAGAAACTCCAGTGAATATCGACTACTCAACTTCTCATAAGACAGCCCCTGAAATCTGAAAGATATGAAGTAAGTACTTTTTAGATATGCTTACCTTGCCAAACATCCAGATAGATCTCCAAGCACATCAGCTATTCTTGCTGGGAAAACAATGACAAATGCTATCTGTTGCCCTGGGAAGCCAAGATAATAAAAAGAGTTGTGAAAAACACCTTAGCTGCTGAAACACTGATGCAAGTATAAGCAATAGACGCAGGCTTGTATTTATCTAATATTCTAAATAAAATCCTATATAAGGGACATACCAAGAGAAGCTTGCCCATGGAATGTTCTGTGGTTAATTGTTCTCTTCAGGAAAATGTCCACTTGACAAAATATGTCACGAAACAAATGTTGAGAATTAACCTTGCTCGCATAAAATAAATGATAAAAGAAGAAATGTTTATAAAATAAAATGGATGGATGTAAATCACCAATTGTTAGACTGTTTTACGAGGAGCAGTAATTGCTCTAAGAAATTACTGGATGTCACACAAGAGGGATGTCTTATATTATGATGAATTATAGGAACATAGAAAATTTTTTTTGATACTTTACGATTATCTAAGCATGTTTTTAAATATTTTTGTGTTAGGAAAGAGTGTTTTGGGATCTATTAAAGATATATATGGATAATCTTAGTTGTCTTTTAATGAGAGATACAGGATAAGGAAAGGTCATGTTTTTAATGGTTTTTGCTCCTTCCTGTCTGAAGTGCTTGTCATATTTTTCTACATTTAAAGGTATTATGTGGTAACGAACTTTTGCTTCCTAATTTTATTCACTTCAAAAGTGGTCTAAAATCAGTATAAAGCATTACCTGGAGGATCAGAAAGTATTTTTTTAAAAAGCACATTTTTTTCTCTTAGTTGATACTTTCACCTAAGATTCAGCAGTTTGTAATGAGTATAATTTGAGCAGATAGCCAATAACATGTAAATGACATGAGTAGCTTTAAACAACTGGTTTGGGTCAATTTCTGGCAGAAAACCAATTTCATCTCCTATGCATGAGAATAACATCTTCTCCTCGATTGTCTCAACCACCAATGGTTAGTAGAGAGAGGATAATGCATAGAACGGCAGAATCCACGAACCTTAACCAATCAAAATTCAAATCAGTGGTTTCTATAATAAAAGAATATTATTTATTTTATTCTTTAAGGCCTAGCAATGTTCCAAGGAATTTCCATATTTGCATATGGTACAGCAGTATAGAGATATGTAGACAATGTAAGTATCTATTTACTGTGATCTTTGTTTTAATAAAAATATTTTTATTTTAGTAACTTCTACAGTAACTATTACTGCAGCTGGTCTTCCAATTTCTTTATATGGTTCTGCTTAATAAATGTGCCTTCTAAATGATTTTCAGCTGCTAGATTTTGATTAATTCATGCAGGGATGTAGGGCCAGCATTTCGTAGAATCCCTACGGTGTGGAAACAGGCCCTTTGACCTAACCAGTCCACACTAACACTTGCAACATCCCACCCAGACCCATCTCCCTATGACCCACCTAATCTACACATCTCCGAACACTATAGGCAATTTAGCATGGCCAATCCACCTAACCTGCAGACCTTTGGACTGTGGGAGGAAACAGAAGCACCCGGAGGAAACCCACACAGACACGGGGAGAATGTGCAAACTCCACGCAGGCAGTCGCCCGAGGCTGGAATCAAACCTGGGTCCCTGGTGCTGTGAGGCAACAGTGCTAATCACTGAGCCACCATGCTGCCCTTATTGTCAATCTCTGGTTGCCCTTGTGAAGGTGGTGGTGAGCTGCCTTCTTGAATCATTACAGTCCATTTGGCATAGGTAGATGCCAATGCCACTAGGGGAGGAGTTCCAGGATTTTTACCCAGCAACGCTGAATGAATTGTATTCTATTTCCAAGTCAGGAATTTGGGCGGCTTCGAGGAGAACTCTTAGTTGGGGATGTTCCCATGTACCTGCGGCTCTTATCCTTCTATGAAACGGAGGTGCCAGTGTTGGACTGGGTGGACAAAGTCAGAGGTCACACAACACCAGGTTATTGTCCAACAAGTTTATTTGAAATCACAAGCTTTCGGACTTCACCTGACAAAGGAGCACTGCTCCGAAAGCTTGTGATTTCAAATAAACCTGTTGGACTGTAACCTGGTGTTGTGTGACTTCTGATGTTATCCTTCTCAATGATAGTGGCCCAGGGTTTGGAAGGTATTGTCTAAGGATTTGGTGAAATTCTGTAGTGCATCTTGCAGTTGAAATGTACTGCTGCTACTGAGCATGGATGGCGGAGGAGCCAAATGTGGATGTGTTACTTTGCTCTGGGTGGTATCAAACTTCTTCAGTGTTGTTGTAGATGCAATCATCTAGGTAAGAGGGAGTATTCTCACACTCCCTACCTGTGCCTTGTAGATAGTAAACAGGATTTGGGTAGTCAGGAGGTGAGTTGCTCACTGCAGGATTCATAGCCTCCAACCTGGCACCACAATATTTACTAAGCTAGTCCAGCTCACATTTCAGGTTAATGGTAAACCCTAAGTTGTTTAGAGTGGTGATGGTAATACCATCGAATGTCAAAGGCTAGTGGTTAAATTTTCTCTTGTTGGAGATGGTCATTACCTGCCATTGTGTAACACAAATGTCGCTTTTTATTTATTAGCCCGAACCTGTTTTTTGCCCATTTCATCCTACATTTGACACGGAGTGCTTTAATACCTAAGGCAACATGAATGGTGCTGAACATTGTGCAATCATCAGACAACATCCCCACTTCTAACCTTATGACAGAGGGACTCCTACAGAGACGTCCTGGAACTGTGATGACTGTCCTCCAAAAAACACAACCATCTTCCTTTGTGCCAGACACAACTCTAAACAGTGGGGGGTTTTCTCCTGATTGCCATTGACTCTAGTTTTGCCACACTTTGTCAAATGCAACCTTGATGCCAAGGGCTGTCACTCTCACCTCACCTCTGGAATTCAAGTCTTTGGTCCATGTTTGAACCAAGGCTGTAATGAAGTCAGGGGCTGAGTGATCATTGTGGAACCTAAATGGAGTATCAGTGAGTAGGTTACTGCTGAGAAGGTGCTGCTTGACAGCACTGTTTATGACACTTTCCACCACTTACTGATAGCCTAGAGATGGGGTGATACTTGGCTGGGTTGAATTCGCCCTACTTTTATTGTTACACAGGTGCCAGTGTTGCAGCTGTACAAGGACAGCTTGACCAGGGATGTGGCAGGTTCAGTACTTCATTATAGTAGAATATAATAGAACACTATAGAGTACTTATAGTATAATCATATTTTTAGGGCTCATAGACCTTACAGAATCCGGAGTCTACAGCTGATTCTTCACATCACATGGAGTGAACCAAATTGGCTGAAGACTGGCAACTGTGATGCTGAGAACCACTGGATGAGGTCAAGTTGGATCATTCACTCAGGACTTCTGGCTGAAGACTGTTGCAAATGCTTCAGCCTTAGCTGTTGCTCTGATGTGCTGAGCTACTTCTTTAGTGAAATTGCAACAATTTAAAGATCCTCCTGCTCCACTGAGTTATTTAACTATCCTCCGCCATTCATGATTGGACGTGGCAGGACCTTTTTTTTCTATTCATTTGTGGGATGTGGGCATCACTGGCTGGCCAGCATTTCTTGGCCATCCATAGTTGCCCTTGAGAAGGTGGTGGTGAGCTGCCTTCTTGAACCGTTGCAGTCCATATGCTATTGGTTGACCCACAATGCTATTAGGAAGGAAATTCCAGGATTTTGCCCCAGCGACAGTGAAGGAATGGCGATGTATTTCCAAGTCAGGATGGTGAGTGACTTGGAGGGGAACTTGGAGGTGGTGGTGTTCCCATTTGTCTGATGCCCTTGTCCTTCTAGATGGAAGTGGTCTGGGTTTGGAAGGTGCTGTCTGAGGATCTTTGGTGAATTTCTGCAGTGCATCTTATAGGTAGTACATGCTGCTGCTACTGAGCATCAGCGATGGAGGGAGTGATCCTTAGACTGGAAACCTTGGGTCTGGTCTGTTGGTTGTGCAATCGCTTAGCTATCTATCACTTGCTGCTTACGCTATTTGGCATAAGTAATCTTGCTTTGCAGTTTCACCAGGCTGATATCTCATTTTTAATCTGGTGCTGCTCCTGGCATAACCTCCTGCACTCTTCATTGAACTAGAATTGATCCCTGGCTTGTTGCTAATGGTATGGTTGAGGTTATGTTGGACCATCAGATTAGATTTTTCTTTGGACTATGGTTCTGCTGTGCTGATGGCCCACAGCACCTCATGGTTATCCAGTCTTAAGTTGCTAGATCTGTTCAAAATCTATTCCATTTAGTGCAGTGACAGTGTCACACAATATCATGCTGAAGCTGTGTGATAGCTAGGACCGTTTAATTCTGCCTACCTGATGAAAACCTGACATTTATTTTCAGGATGACAGAGTTCAAGGCTTTCCCACCCAGGGGCCAAGTGGCCACTTAAGGACCTCAATTAAAGGCTTCCTTCTGCCATCACTGGAATTCAATCAAAAAATGGTCATAGCCATGCCACAGGGAGACTGCTAGGTGATTTCTGGTACACATTCCAGTGGTCTGATGGGAGCAGTCCCTCCTTCAAGTATCCTGTGCCTTCTCAAAGGGACTTGCGGTAAGGGAGGATCCAGGTTGCCACCCTTCTTTATAACTTCCTTCCCAACTGTCTATGGCATCTTCGTGACTGCTGCCTCCAATTCCACCCCCACTCAACTTTATGCTGGAACCCATAGATAGGCTTCATCCTTCTCCGGAAGAGACAGTTGTGCCACTGCTTCCAGTGGCAATGCCAGCTCTAGTTAGCTGGTGACCTCTATTTAGCTGGAAGCTCTGAGGCAGGATGTTCCCGCCATACCTTTCAGAATATCCTTTCAAAAATTGCCACTTGTTGAACCAGGAACCCCAATGGCAGTCAATGCAATCTTTAAATTCAATCTCTTTTTTCCTGTTACAACAATTTCACACAGTAGAAGAAAGAACATGCATTTATTGAGTTCATTGGCTGCAAGGTGCACTAGGATTTCCAAACATCATGAACAGCACTCTATAAATGCATGTTGCCTCTTAACTTCTATTAAGTGAAGTTTTACGAAGAAAGTAACAGCAAGAATGGCAGGGGATTTTAAATGTAGTGGCTATTTTATTGATGTTGGTTGAGGGAATTGATCAGGACTCTAGGAGAAATCGCCTGCTATTCTTCATGTCACTTTCTTTATTTATGCTGATCTGAGAGGCAGACAAGGACCAGGTTCAGTGTCTCATGCAAAAAGTGGCATCACCTACAATGCATCTCTCCTGCATCACTGCACCGGTAAAGAGCCAAGTTTTTGCCCTCAAGTCAACAATGACTACATTTTGCAATGTTTTTTAAGGGAACAGTATCTATATCTAAGCTGTGTTTAGATATGGTAGTTTCTTTGATCATTATCTCTTTAGTTTAAATGTATATTTAGGATTCCATATTCAAATATGATGTTCCACAGTACATAATGCTAAGAAGTACAGTGGCACTTAATGAAAAACGTGCTTTATTGCTGACCTTACACCCTGGCCAATTAGCCCTCCAGAGACAGAATCTTGAACATCACCAAGAAGATACCATTAGCTACTGGCAGGGAGACTTGTTTACGTTTCCATGTATTTTTTAAGCTGTGTCCCAACAGGTGGCTTTGTTAACTGAGAAAAAAATGAAGTTTAAAGCAGTCAACAGGATCAAGACAGATTATAACTTAACACCACGCTAAAGGAAAAAGGCTTAGTTCTGCTTCAGGAAAAGTGTGATGTGTCACTTGCACAATAGCTCTTGACCTAATTTTTTTGACAGTCATTAGAAAGACCTTTTTAAAAATGCATAGATTATCATTGGTTTTGCCATGACTGTGTTACAGTACAGATGATCAGTAATACATTTTATAAGATAAACTAGGTTTACTCTCAATTTTCTAAATTTGCAAAGACCATGACTCCACAGACTAGTTGAATACTTTTAAAGGCTCCTCATGCCTCATTCAAGCTATCATTCCTTCTGAAAAAGTCAGGACAATGCATTACTTAACCTAACCTTGAGATACTCCACACTGAGGATACTCTTACCTATGGTCCATGGATATGTAATTCTAGCAGAGAAATTTTGCCATCAGGTATGAGGGAGCCAAGAAGAGGGAGAAATCAATTTGGCTTTATCCTCACCAATGCAACTATGCCGCTGTCCATAGGTAGGAGTGACCATTGCAAAATTCTGGTGAAGATAAATATTTGTATTCACACAGAGGACATCAATTTTATTTTATAATAGTATCAGTGTGCTAAATGTGACAGGTTAGAGATCCAGCAACTCAAACTTGCATCCATAAAGCATTGTGGACTGTCAGCAGTATAGAATTGTATTCAATCACAACTTATAACCTAACGTATCCTTCACTCTACTATCACCATGAAGGCAAGAGATCAACCCTAGTTCACTGAGGAGTGGTGGAGAGCATGTCAAGAACATCACCAGACATACCTAGAAATGAGATGCTAACACAGCTACAACACAGGATCATGTTCAGGCTAAACAGCAGATGCAGCATGTTCTGGACTGAATTAAGTCATAGAGTCACAGAATCACACAGCATGGATACAGATCCATCAGTCCAACCAATCCATGCCAACCATAAGCCCAGACTAAACTGGTCCCTCCTGCCTGTGCTTGGCCCAAATCCCTCCAAACATTTTCTTGTCATGTACTTATCCAAACATCCACCATTTCCTCTGGAAGGACATTCCACATACTAACCACTTTCTGTGTAAAAAAATTACTCATCATGTCCTTTTTAAATCTTTCTCCCCTCACATTAAAAATGTGCCCCTTAGTCTTGAAATTCCCCACACTAGGGAAAAGATCTCTTCATTCACTTTACCTATACCCCTCATGATTTTATAAACCTCTATAAGGTAATTCCTCAATCTCCTACACTCCAGTGAAAAAGCCCCAGCCTACCCAGCCTCTCCTTATAACTCAAACCCTCCGTTCCTGGCAACATCCTGGTAAATCTTTTCAGAACCCTCTCCAGCATAATAATGTCCTTCCTATAACAGGGACAATAAGTGGTCCCACAAACAACAGGTGAGGCAAAAGCTTTGCAATCCTTCCAGATTCAGTGATGAATTGTGAAGGCACATGAAACAGCTAACAGGAGGAAGAAATAACACAGCAGTGTGTTATTCTGGATTCTACAAGAAGCCCACTCTCAAGGCTGGTGGCATCCAACATGGCAGCACAAAAGACAAGGCTGGAGTGAAAGCAACCACCTTCAGACAGAAGCATAGTTCATCTTGGCTTCCTCCTGAGGACTCCAACATCATTGATGCCAGACTTTAATCAAATTGATTCTCTCCATGCATTTTCAAGAAATAACTGGAATCACTGGATATAACAAAGCCACTGGACACTGACATAATCCAGGCAACAGTCCAGGACTAGCCCCACTTCAGCAAAGTTGATCCGGTATAGCTACAATACTGATGCTTACATGGCACAATTTAATGTTGCCCTGAATGTCCTGTCAATAAAATGCATGACAATTCAACACAGTCAGCATGAACCCATCTGTCTGCTCTCAACCATCAGCAAAATGATGCCAGGTGTCATTGAGTATTCTACCAATCAGCACTCCCTCAGCAATAATCTGCTCATTTATACTCAGTTTGAGTTCCACCCTAACTTTACCTCAACTGTTAACCTCATTGCATTGTTGGCCCAAATATGGACAAAAGAAATGAATACCAGAAATAAACTGAAAGTGACTCCCCTTGACATCAAGATAGAATTTGATAGAGTTTGGCATCAAGAAGCTCTTGCAAAATCGAAGTGAAAATAAATCATGGGAAAACCTTTTCACTGATTACAGCCATACCTATTGGAAAAGAAAATGGTTGCACTTGTTGGACACCGTACATCTTAATCTCAGAACATTGCTGCAGGAGTTCCTCAGGGTAGTGGCATTGACCCATAACTTCCAGCTCCTTCATCAGTGACTTTGCTAGCATCATATGATTGGAAGTGGGAATGTTCACGGATGATTGCATTGAGTTCAGTACCATTCACTGGATGCTGAAGCAATCCTTGCTTGTTCGCAACAAGATCTCAACAACATTCAGGCTTGGGCTGATAAATGGCAAGTAGCATTTGCATTACATGAGTGCCAGGCTACAACCATCCCCAACACGACAAAGTCTAATGACCTTCTCTTGACATTCAATGGATTACCATTAGCTAGAAACTGAATTGAGTCAACCATTTATGAGTACTGTGGCTACATGAGCAGGCCAGAGGCTGTGTATTCCGTGGCAAACATGTCCTGGTTCCCAAAGTCTGTTCACCATTTACAAGGCATGAGTGAGGTGTAATGAAATTATCTCCTCTTGTCAAGAAAGGTACTGCTCCTGCAACAGTAATGAAACTTCACACCATCTGAAGACAAAGCAGCCTGCTTGATCAGCACTCTATCTAATATCCTAAATATTCACTCCTTTCATTGTACACACTCCTGCCACTATGTGTGGTTAATCTACAAGATTCCCTTTAGCAACTCACCACGTTGCTATGCAAATTCGTAACCCCCACTAACTTGAAGAATTGGGGAATGTAGACAAGCGGGTAAACAACCATTTTAAACTTCCCTGCAAGCCATTCACCATCTTATTACTTGGAATTAAATCATGGACCTGCATAGTTTCTGGGTGAAAATCGTGGAAGTCCATCCCAAACAGCACAGGTGGCTCACCACCACTTTCTCAGGTTAATTAGGGATGGGCTACATATACTGGCCTTGCCGGTGGTGAAATAAAAGAAAGCAATATGAAGCAAGAATACTAGCCAGAGTTTGCATCCAAACCCAGAGTGTGCTAATGACCAGTGCAGGTGAGGTCAGTTAATTCAGCATAGACCAAAAACACTAAAGCTGGAACTTCTCTAAGGATCATTGGTCCATGTGTATATTTACCCAGTGAGCAATGAGAAGAACATGGTAATTATTACAGTTTGTTTTCAGTTTGCAAAGTCAGTTAACATATCCTGATATTTTTATCCTGCTTGATATTTTCCATTGAGGTTTCTTTTTGTCACATTTATAAACATCAAGACACCAACTATACATAAGGGATTAGTGTGTAGATTCATTCATTGTAAAAGTTCAGAAAATGGTAGTGATATTTTGCAGTTGGAGAACTTGTACATACTTCCAAGTTAATACCTTCCTCAGTACAGACTGAAACTTAAGGGCAGAATCTTGAACTATCAGAGGTCTCGCTTGCCAGTTGGCGAGCCATCTAGAGACCTTTGATGCCTATCCTGTGGCCCGCTGAATCAGACAAGTGGTGAGGCCACTGGCTGGCGATCCCCTGCAATCAGATAATGGACCATATGTCTTGCTTAGTGAGAGCTACCCACCAATCAAAGGCTAGTAGTTGTTGCATTCACCATCTACAAAGAGTCCATGGATGCTGGCAGAAGGCAACAGGGCTTCAGATGCTATTACTCCCCCTAATAAAGTGCCCTTCCCACCTCCAAACTCACCACATCTGGCAGAAGAAGATTTCATCCTATGTCTGAATCAGATGATACATTGCATCACTCCCTCCATTATGTATGCAGAATATATAACCAGGCCTAATTATGACAATATTTTCAAGATCACTCAATTCACCAATTACAGAATCAAATTAACAATAATCACTTTACCAACAAACTTCATCGAGGAAAAAATGGTGCTATAATCCGAACCTTTATTTTTATTGAACAGACTCATTATAAATGAAGCATGAAATACTCAGTGCAAATACAGTGGAATTAAAATGTCTGAAATTTAGATTGCTAAGTACATTTTAACTAGTGATCACAAAATAACTGCCATTTTGTTGGTCATTTTGTTGAATCTTCCATGAATGCATTACTTTTTGCCCCAGAGATTTTGCTTGAACACTTTACCATCAGTGAGCAATATTTCCACAAATTACTATGATGTTGACGGATATAAACCAAGATTCAGATCCAAATCATCTAGTCAGCATTGATTCCTGGGTGCATTGACATTGCCCATGAAGCTTTCTGAGATCCAACCCACTTACGGTATTTCAGCCGTATCTTCTGAACCAAGCTGAAGATTCAAAACATCAGCCTTTCTTAGGATAGACCATCAGGTGCAAGAATACACAAATGAAGGGAAGACTCATCCACTTTCACAACAGTTTCTATAGTATTGTGATAAGTTTTGAACAGGTCATGTTTTAAGTAAGTGAGTAAGTCAGTGGGTGAGTGGGTAATCAGGAAAGGGTTATCCAGGACTTGGTCAGGTGGTTGGAAGATTATCAAAAGATGAAGTAGTCAGCTGGTCAGTGATGGATAGTTGGGTTAGGGACATGTGTGAGGCAGTTGGATCAGGTTAAGTATGGGGTAATTGGATGGTTGCAGGGAGTAATCAGGTGGTTAGAAGGGTAGATTGGGTTGTTAGGGGGAAGTTAACCAGTCAGAGAGGTTTAATAGGTGGATCAGGGTGTGCGTGGGTGGTCAGTGGACATTTGAATCTGGTTGGCAGGTCAGTTGAGTCTGATAGGATAGGTAGTTGGGTGGTCAAAGGTGCAGTCAGGTCTCGAAGGGGATTTGAAACAAAAGCAGAAAGTGCGGTGAAATTCAGCAGTTTTGGCAGTATCTGACGAAGGATCACTGGACTCAAAATGTTAAACCTGCTTTTCTCACTACAGATGTTGCTAGACCTGCTGAGTTTCTTGAGCACTTTCTGTTTTTGTTTCAGATTTCCATCATCTACATTTCTTTCTTTTATACTCAAAATGGGTGGTTAGTCTGGTTGGGGTGTGATCATGGGTCAGTAGTAGGGCAGTTGGGGAGAGGCGGCTGATTTGAATTGACTGGGTGGGGGTTGTTACTGGGGCTTAATTAAATTTCATTAGAAATTCATGCCTGTATATCATTTCCTGGGTAACTGTACATTAGGGTTGGAGTCATTCATGGAGGGACCTGGACAGGTGAAAATTTTGCACTTTCCATGCAATTTCCACCTATATCTGTACATCAGAGCATCTACAGGTCATGACACACATCTCTCAAGATGTGACCCATCTCTGACAAAGTGGAGAGTTGAATAAATAAGGCCATAAATTAATCAGAGCTGAAAATACCATTATTTGTAAATCATCACTGCCCAAATCAAGACTGAATAAAATGAATAATCCTTTTTCAATTAAAGCAGGTTTTAACGAGACTTGTTTAAATTATATACTATAGTAAAGAATGGCCTAGTCCCTTTTTGCCTCTTTTGTATGTGTGGTATGTCTGAAATAGTAGAATACAGTGGTAGACTGTTATGGGAGCTGGAAAGAATTGCAGTGAGGCAATTCTATGGCACTTTTGACTCTGTTGTCTGACTGATAGCTGGCCAGCTGCTCAGTCTGATGTGATACCATCTCCACACTTAATCTGTAAAGAAGCTCACAGTTTCCAGTGTATTTTTGTCTGCCTTCCAGAAAAGAAATCCCCTAGAGATAAATCTATGAAATGTAGGTTATCTCTCGAAAAAAATGTATTAGATTAATATTCAGTCATCATTTCTATCTACTAATTTTGCACAATTGCTTACCTCTTTCTCAGGAAATGCATTAAAATAATTTTTTAAAAGCCTCTTTCAAATGCTTTGTAATGTCAAGAAAATTTTCACTAATAGACCAATCATGTTTAATTTTCTTACAAATATGACCATTTTATCATTTCACCATACACAAGAAAACGGAAAGATGCAAAAGCAATTTTTGTGAAGAGTTATTCCAAACATGAAGTAATTAGATGGGAATTAGGAATTGTAGAATTGACCCGGTAGAGTCACTTTACTTTAGCACTTTAACTTACATCTAGTGAGTCATCACCGCGCACCTGGGGGCTCGCAAAATTTGTACGGTTCAATTACATTTTATCCTCATATAGTCTCCCAGCACTTGGATTCTGCGTGGGTTAAAGTTGATATCATTGCAATTATCTTTGTAGATCTTGTCTTTCAATTTTATGCTGCCAGTGGGAATCTCACCCATCAATCATGTACATTAGGAAATTGTGTATGTACTCTGGATGACTTTTCATCTATTTAAATGAACAATGGAAATTTTTGTTCAGTATACCTTCACCTTCCTTTATGGGTGAGGCTGTCCGTTGGTGGTCTGAACGATGGAATTAATAATATTAAGGAAGAGCAAGTAGGATAGACATGTACACTCAACCACACACATAATCAGGTAAATAGAAAATCTGTTTAAGATAGATGCACACAGTTCTGACTTCCTCCAGTATGAAGTCATATGTGGAAAATGCAATACAGATGAACTTTGCTCCACAGAGAAGCAGCTACTAAATTGAAAATACAACTTAAATACCTGTATCTGGAACCAATATAAAGCTGTATTTCTAAATAAACACACACACTTCTTAAGTTGGAAATATATTAATGCTTCGATCATAGTGTTTCTAACTGTAGCTAACTAACTGAACAAAAGAATACATTTTGCGGTGCAATTATACTCGTCTTGCACGTTGTTGTTGTTGTTGGCTTTGGTCCTGATGAGGGTTTAGACGTTGTGTGGGTAGCTGGATTTTCATTTTTCCCAGTCTCTATCAAGAGTTTGTGGTGGAGGCAATGAGGAACTGAGGGTCAGAAATCTGCCATTGGAATGTTCATTCCAGACATTAAAAAAACCACTGAGTGGGTGTTTGAAAACAACTGCCAGAACAATTCTCAGGAAGAAAACGCAGTACCGCATTACAGCACAATATTAAATGTACAAAAGGCCATGGCAAAAATTGAGACTGGTATGTACAGTGTTCTTGAAATCAAGTAGAGCATCTACAGGTTATCTACAAAAGCCCTGCTTTGTTCAATTTCTGTTCAGTCTTCAGACTAACAAATATTATACATCTGACATCAAGAACCAAAGAAGTGTCATTTCTTTCATTCCTATCTGATTTAATTTACTGTCTAATTAACATCTCATACAGTCAAAAGCATGTGAATCTATTGCATGTAAGATAAGCTCCACTCCATGAATAGGAAAGAATTTCATGTATATTTAGACGATAGAAGATAGTTAAGGAAAAACTTTATATAGAGAGAAAAAAAATAAGAAAGACTGTAGGTGCTCGGAATTGAAATAAAACACGTAATGTTGGAAATATACAAAAGATTTCTTGCCTTTTGAAATAGGAAGGGAAATTAATAGTTTGGTTATGATTCTTCATCAATTGTTTTTTATTCCATTTGAAAACTTAATTTGTCTTCCGATTGGATTAGCTCAGTGTGTCCTTATCTATGTCAGTTTCCTCTGTTTTCAGTCATTTTGGTTAGGTCTCCAGTTCTTACTTTTAGTTCACATCAGTAAACAAAGCATGTTGGATAAAGAAATGATTGGGGTGCTGTGGTGAACCAACATGTTGCAGCTCCAAAATAGTCTGCCATAGGTGGCAGGATTTATCCTTATACTCAGTATTCAGTACATAATAATCAATATCTATTAGAGCCTCTTACATAATGAAATGTGCTTCACAGGTATACCACATTGCTTCCTTATCAATAATGTTCCCTGTATTCCTTGTATTCCTATCTCTGAGGCAGGAGGCCTAGGTTCAAGTTCCACCTGCTCCAAAACTCTATAATCATATCTCTGAGCAGGTTGATCAGAAAATATCTAATGCTCCCTCCAGAAGCCCGTTATGGAGCAGTGGCAGTGTGCCTTTGAACCATGGGATCTGCATTCAAGTCTCACATGCTCTTGAAGTGTGTAATGACATCTTGAAACAGGCTTTTTAAGAAAATAATATATAATGTTCACTCCATTATAAGGTTTGAATTGGGAATGATCATTGATTATTGCTTAATGTTCAGTTCCATCTATGACAGTTCGGTTACTGAAGCAGTCCATGTCCCTGTGCAGCAAGATAAGGCAGCCATCTTGATTGGCCATTCATCACCATCAACAGTCACTGGCTCATGAACCACCAAGCCTCCTTCAACAGCACCCTCTAAACCTGCGACCATGACTACTTAGAAGGAGGAGAACAGATGGGAGCTCTCTAACTGTGAGATGTTGCTTTTGGCCACCTATATTTGCTAGTATGTTTTATGCTTAGGAGTTTGTTTGATGTCTAAAGTTTTCTGCCCTTTGTATTGTTCTTCCTGTTTTTCTTTTTGTTTGGACTTTAGAATATAGAACATAGAACATAGCACAGCACAGTACAGACCCTTCGGCCCACGATGTTGTGCTGACCTATTATCCTACTAAGATCAAACTACCCTGCATACACTACATTCCTCCATGTGCCTATTCTAGAGTCACTTAAAAGTCTCTAAAGTATCTGGCTTCACTACCACTGCCGGCAGTGCATTCCACACATCCACCACTCTCTGTGTGAAGAACCTACATCTGACATCTCCCCTATACCTTCTTCCAATCACCTTAAAATTATGCTCCCTCATAATAGTCATTTCTGCCCTCTGACTATCCACTCTATCGATGCCTCTCATCACCTTGTACTCCTCTATCGTCACCTCTCATCCTTCCTTCGTAGATTCCTAAACTGGGATCCTGAAAATATGCTGTCTAGTAGCTAGGTGCAAGTGCTTACTTATTTTGTCAGAGGTGAAAACCTCTAAATGAGTTGGCATATCGTCTAAAGACTCAGAGAGAGCAATTTGTGTTAAGCATTGATTTACTCCATTTGTTAAAGATAAAAGGCTGATGACATTGAATACTTAAAAGGTTATTGGCTCTAATAACATTTTGGCAATAATACTGAAGACCTGTGCCTGAAAACTAGCCATATCCCTAGCCAGCCTGTTTAAGCACAACTATAATACTGGGGCCTGCCTTGCAAGATGGAAAAATTGCCCAGGTATGTCCTGTCAAAAATAAACACAGGACACAGCCAATGCAATTTACTCTCAGTCATCAGAAAGAACATGAACTGTTTCACTGACAGCGTTATCAAATGACATTTACTCAGTAATAGCCTGCTCACTAATGCTTATATTCCACCTGAGCCACTCAGCTCCTGACCTCATTACACAACCATAGTCCAATCATAGACAGAAAAAAACTGAACACAAAATGTGAGGTGAGAGTGACATCAAGGTTTCATTTGATCAAGTATGGCATCAAGAAGCCTTGCAAAACTGAAAGCCAGTCGGTATCAGGGGAAAACTCTCTACTAATTGAAGACATGAGTAGAACAAAGGAAGATGGCTGTTGTTATTGGGTATCACTGTCAGGGTTTATCATGATAATTAATGGCGTAGGCCTAGCAATCTTTAGCTGCTTCACCTTCCCTTCATTATAAGGTAAGAAGTTGGGCTGTTCATTGATAATTGTACAATATTCAGCTTTATTCGTGATTCTTCATGCACTGAAGCAGTCCATGATAATATATAACAAGATGTGGACAATATAGGCTTGGGCCGAAAGGTAGCAAGTAACATTTATGCCAGACAATGCTAGGCAATGGCCATCCTCAATGACAGAAAATATAACCATCTCACCTTAATATTCATTGACATTACCGTCACTGAATCTCCCACTAGCCTAATCCTGGGCAGGCTTTCGTATGCCAGAAACTGTATTGGACTAGCCACATAAATAGTGTGCTGCAAGTTCAGGTCAGAGGCTGGGGTTTCAGCAGTGTATAACTCACTTCCTGACTGCCAAAAGCTCTATCCACCACCTATAAGTCACCTACAAGTTTCCTCTAAGGCACACACAATCCTGACTTGGAATTATATTGCCATTCTTTCACTGTTTCTGGATCCTGGAACTCCCTCCCTAAACATGAGTTGACTCAATACCCCAGGACTGCAGCAGTTCAAGAAGGCCATGTAATCTCACAGGAAATTAAGAACGGTCATTGTCTGCATCTCATGAATTAATAACTAAAATATAACATAATAAGATTTAAGAGCTAATGCATTTATCATTATGCGTCAAAGGTAACACTTTGGGTTCAGGGCTGTCTGTGATTTCTACAAGTGGATCCTTGCAGTGCCAAAATGCTCAATGTACATTTTCAGGGTGTAATCGTAATACTCATTTGAGATTTGGACCAGATATTCATGGCCTTCACATATGCCATTATGGGATGTTACAAACTTTTGAAAGTGATATGAAAAATCTGTCAGAGCGATAAATGAATCATTCCATTGATCTATTTTAAAACAAATGAACATGCAGAGCAACAGATATGATCAGTTGGTTCAATCATTACAATATGTACTAAGGCAAAAACAATTGGTGGAGTTTGATCGCAATGGAGGAACACAAAGTGAATTTAGCTGGTAATGACTTGGTGTTTACAATTATATGATTACTATTAAAATTTAAAGAGTGTGCATGAATGACATATATGTTCTTGCGGCAAAGGGCACTTTTCAGTGTTGAAACCTGCTGTCAGCTGACTGTGCAATAAGTACCAGTAGGCTATAAAAGATCCTCCTGGACAAACAGGGACACTCGTCATCATGGAAACAACTTTCCTGCCAAACTCCATTATCCTAAGACTTATTGAGAGCACAAAGATGGCTTGGCTGTTTTTCACATTTAAATTCCATTTGTAATAATTTTACAGGGACCTATTCCCTGCAGAAATAAAAGAAACATGCCCAGGCATTGCACCTTTTTGAATTTAACAAAAGCGTGTGGACAATGGTTCCCTTGTGCATTCTTCACAGTAACATCCTGACTCCAAGCAACATCCTTTCCTCATGCAACATAAATCGTAGCTGCCTTTAAATTTTGGCATTCTTGCACCTGTCAGGATGAATGCAAAATGAAATGCTTTGAAAGCATGCTTTTTGTTTAACAATAACCGATATGTAGCAGGTGAACTCAAAAGTCCTGGAGGCTCTCAGCCAGCCTAACACCCTGAAATAGACACGTGATTTGGGCACCACCCTCTAGCACATGCATTTACTTTCATTGTCTGTCAACCAAACAGCCTAGGTTAAAGCTGTCTATTCTGAGGATTTACAGTCTCAAGCCGGGTGCTCAAGATCAAGAGCTGCTTAAGGATGCCTTGTATAATATTTGCAGTCAGCAGCCATCTTTCAGCCATGCAATGAGCACTGAGACAATATCATGGACCACCAGGACAAGCAACGACATGCAAAAGACTCATAATAAGGGCAAACAGACAATTAATATTTAAGGATCAAACATATTATTGGAAGCACTACTGGATAAAATTGTTACTGCCTGTCTGGAGGTATGTTTTATTTCAGGATTTTGTTCAAGAGTATGCCCTGATGCTCCATTACAAAGAGATGGGAAAATGTGGAACAACAGTAATCTGGCAATTTTGTATAGAGGAACAGAAATCTGAAGAAATGCTTACAGACCACCTATCTGCTAGATGATGTCAGCTGTCTCCTCCCATTCTCCACCTCTCAAGTAGCCTCAAAAGATCTGGTGCTGAAGGCTACATTCTCATGATTACCATGTATTGAGTGATATAGCAGTTGACCAGAAATTGTGAAACATCCTGCAAGGTGTATCGAGAGCTCTCCTGAGTGTTTTAGCATTGGAACAATTGTTTCACACACTGAGTCTATTCTGCAACATTTCTAGCTGCAATGTGACTCTCATTATAGGAGCACTGGCCTCATATGGTCAGATGGTGGCAGGGTATAATGAATCAGCAGGAGCAGGACTCTTGCCATTTTCTTTGTCTTTTGTTTGTTTAGCACAACTTTAGTATGAACACAGCACAACTTTGTGGTCTCCGTGTACTGCGGAATATTCCAGAATCACTTTCTGTCAAAGGTTTTTTAACTACACAAATAACATTTGACAAATCAAAAGAAAGGGAGGGAATCTAAATAGTGTTGGTTGCACAGAATGGGATAATCAGACAGCTTGGTCAGCCTGTTTAACTCTGCAAATCTCCTAGAGGCAAATGACACAATAGATCCGCCAATGCACTGACAGTAAATGATGCTAGCAAATCCTCAGCTGGGAATTTGTGTAGAACAGAAGAAGAGGAGTTGCTCTGGTAGCATTGAAAATAACTAGGAAAAATGGAGACAAGCATTGATGTACAGACTGTAATGTAGACAAACGTTACAGGTTACAATTCTGCAGGAAAGCACGCTGCTCAGCATTCACATTATGAAATCAGAGGTGACACTGTCCATTTACTGGCAGCTGTTCATCACAAAAAGCTGTAGACTGTGAGAGCTAATTTGTCTTTTTCCCTCTTGGCCTTGTATTTTGTTATTAATTACTTAGAGAAAGTTTTCATCAGTAACTTTGGTGAGTACTTATTAACAAAGAAAGTAAAAGCTGTTAATTGGGAAATATATTTCAACCGTGATAAAATACATACATTTCTAAGTAACTGTGACTGACGTCAGCTGTCCGGTAATGCAACAGGGACAATTCAAACCATCAAACAAAGCTATTTGTAAAATGCACAAACATGCAAGATAACTTGATTTATGAAGAAATTAAATGAAAATATTTCATGGTCATGGATAATACTTACTTGAAGGGAAAATTAAGCTTTGTTTGCTTGCAATTCAGTAGTGGCTGAAATAAAAAATCATATGCACGTCCTTTCTTTCAGTACTTGGTCAACTAATTTCAAGCAGCAGTGATTCAGCAAATTTTCATCACTGCATAAAACAGTAAATGACTCTGCTTCGGGCGCACCTTTGAGTTGTGGCCAGTGATCCAGACGTCTTTTTTAGGAAGCAGCAAATGTGATATAGCCCTCAAAAGAAACTTAATTGAAGCACAGCACAGTGGTTCAGTGGTTAGCACTGCTGTCTTACAGCACTAGGGACCTGGGTTCAAATCCACCCTCAGGTGATTGTCTGTGTGGAGTTTGCATATTTTCCCTGTGTCTGTATGGGTTTGCTCTGGGTTCTCCAGTTTCCTCCCACAGTCCAAAGATGTGTATGCTAGGTGGATTGGCCATGCTAAATTGCCTGTAGTGGGGTGGGTCTGGGTGGATGCTTTGTGGTTTGATGTGGACTTATTGGGCCAAAAGGCCTGTTTTCACACTGTAGGAATTCTGTGAAACATATTTGTTCTTTTTGTGTAATTTGAAAACTGTAACCCAAAGAAAGAAAAATCTTGTGCTTGATATTGTAATATGGGTAAGATAGAGAAGATGATGGTGCAGTGGTAATGTCACTGAAATAGTAATCCAAAGTCCAGGCTACTGTTCAAATCATACCTTGGCAGCTGGAGTTACATTCAATAATTTTAAAAATCTAGAATTGAAAGCTAGCCTCAATAATTTTGACCTTGAAACTATCACCTCGTTGAGGTTCTCTAATGTTCTTTAGAGGGGGCAATCTGTCATCTTCACACACCCTGATGTACATGTGATTTCAGACACACATCAATATGTTTAACTCTTAAGTACCTTTGATCTCACCCAGCAAACCACACAGTTCTACTGAAATTCAGAATGAGCAACAGTCCTGTGAAGCAAAAAAAGTGTCAGAGCCAATTTGTACACAGCCATTTCTCACAAGTAGCAACTACATAATTTGATTTTAGTAACATTTATTGAGGAATAATTGAGGCCAAGATGCAAGCATAACTTCCCAGTTCTTCAGAGTGGCCACTGGCCTTTTTAATGTCCATCTGAGAGGGCAGACAGGGCCTCATTTTAAGTTTTGAAAGATAACCTATCTAGGCGTGAAGCATTTGCACTGCACTGAATCGTCAACCTAAATTTCACATTCAAATCTCTGAACTGCAGTGCAGTGAGCATATGTCTGAGTTGCAGAACTAATCAACACACCAACTCCACTAACTCAAAATGGCATTACTGGTTAAACTAGAGGTTCCCCAAAGGCCTTTGGAAAATAATGATTGGAAGTCATGTTTTGGTCATATTTTCGCTAAGGCAATTTATTATTCCAAAAATCAAGAAAATATCTTGTAGGACAGTATAAAATTAATATTGAATATTGAATAGTCATTCTTCTTATGTTTAACCATATTTCCAATAGAGTATCCACAAATGCTTAGTAATAGCCTTGACCATGGATTTTTTTTTAAATTCTTACATGGAATATGGATGTTATTGGCTACTGTCCATCCTTAACTGTCTTTGAGAAGGTAATGGTACGCTGCCTCCTTGAATCGCTGCAGTCCTTAGAGTGCAGGAAAACCCACAGTGCTGTTAGGAAGGAAGTTCAAAGATTTCGACTCAGCAATAATGAAACAATGGTAACATAGTTTCAAATTTCGATGATATATGAATTGGAAGAGAAATTGCAGCTGATAGTGTTTCATGTATCTACTGCTCTTTTCCTTCCAGGAGGTTGACATCACAGGTTTACAAGGTGGTGTAAAAGAATATTGGGTTAGTTGCATCTTGTAGATAGTACACACTGCTGCCATTATGAGTCATTGGTGAATGGAGTGAGTGTTCAAGGTGGTTAAAGGGGTGCCAGTCCAACAGGCTGCTTTGATCTGGATGGCATCAAGTTTACTGAGTGTAGTTAGAGCTGCAGACAGCCTAACAAATGAAGTGTGTTTCACCCTACTCCTGACTTGTGCATTGCAGATGGTGGTCAGGTTTTGGGAAGTCAGGAGGTGAGTTATTCATCTCAGAATTCCAATACCATGGTAGCTACAGTAAGTATATGGCTGATCAGTTCAGATTCTGGTCAATGGTAACCCCAAGATGTTAATTGTGAGGGATTTAGCAATGGCAATTTCATTGTATGTCAAGGATAAATATCATAAATTGTAATGGGACAGTAGAACACACATTAAAAGTATGGGCTGAAGCAGGACACTCAGTAGTTCAAGCCAGTAAGAAAGATCATAGCTGATCTTCTATACCAACTCTACTTTTCTGTACCATATCCATATCTCTTGATTCACTTAAGCTTAGATAGATTTCTGGATGCTAAGTTCCCAAAGCAAAAATGGACACCGTGATATCACACAACGCATAGCCATTTGACAGCAGTTAAAGATACATTACTTTTTTAAATTATCAGATTTATGCTGTTTCTCTTCCCAGTTGATCTATGACATTCCTTACAGTAATTCATTTTAACATTCAGATTTCTCCAGCAAAAGTTGAGGATG
Organism: Ginglymostoma cirratum; assembly: GCA_024137785.1. Lineage (NCBI taxonomy): Eukaryota > Metazoa > Chordata > Chondrichthyes > Orectolobiformes > Ginglymostomatidae > Ginglymostoma > Ginglymostoma cirratum. The sequence continues at coordinate 27,319,365 of JAHRHZ010000263.1, read as the reverse complement.
AAAATGTTGTACCTTTTTTCAATTTGCTGTTGATTGTTTAGCATCATATAACGGTGATGTAATTCTAACTTACACCCTTCCCTAAAGGCTATCATTCATCCTCAAAGATGTTTTCAAGTGTTGATTTTAGAATTTGCTTTTTAACACCTCACTACTAACAGTGAGAGGTGTTCCAAGTTAACTTTTACCTCAAAGAGAGCTGTACATCAATTGCATTGCCATTCACAAAATGTTGTGCTCTACATGATGGTGATGTTGCCTATAAATGTAGGCAAAATGTATTTGGTCTCTGTATTGATTATGGCAGTGTTTGCTGACACCCTCAACTGTGGGGAACCGATGCATGGGCAAAAAAAGTGCATGTGCACTCATTCAGGATGCACATGCGCACGGTTCCAAACAAATTTGTCATCACAGAATTTACATGTAATATCACACATAAACGTAGTACTGCGCTTGGGACCGGAAGTGTGAATTTTGAAATAGGGTCCAACAGTGGGAAGAAAGGTAGAGGGCAACAAGGAGGATCCTGAGGATGGCTCTGCATGGCCATCTCTCCTTCTCTCTCCCTTCTTCCATGATCCCACAGGTTCTCTTCCCCAACCCCCTCCAGTTCTCTCCTGTGTCCTGATCCCACGCCATGTCCTGATCTCCTTCTTCACTGGGCACTATTTGTACATGCACATGCAATTTAAAGCCATGCATGCTCTAAAGTCAGCAAACACAACCTTTGAGTATGCTGAGTGACTCCTGGTCAGCTCAGTTGGCTGGGTTGTACTGCAGAATGATGCCAACAGTGCAGGTTCAACCTCTTCACTGGCTGAAGTTATCATGAAGGTCCCATCATCTCAACCTTTCCCCTTAGCTAGGTGCAGTAACCCTCAGGTTAAACCACCACCAGTTGTCTCACCCTAATGAGAGAGCAGCCCTATGATCCTCTGGGAACTATGGTGACTTTATTTACTTTACTCGATCACTGAGCATTTGTCAGAGGTAAACAACTGCACAAAGACACACAATCCTTTGTGCAAAGAGATTTCTTCTCATCTCAGGCCTAATTGGCTGCTCCCACCCCCAATTGAGAGATTAAGACTCCCAGCTCTACACTCCCCAGTCAGGGTGTTTCAGTGTACAGCATAGCAGTGTGTGCCACACAAGTACTTTAATGAAGAGAAGCTTAAAAGGTTTGCCAAAATAATGTGTGCATCATTGCAGGGGTCACATGACTGTGGCAGCCTGGAACAGATATTTGTATATGATTGCATTTCAATCCAAATATCCTTCTTAGATAAAAAAGAAAAATGTAGGCGCTATCATGTACCTTTCTAGTTACCCAAGTTACCAACTATACAACTATTTTCATACCTTAGCAGTTTGTCACCTTCGTCAGTCTCTGCGTATACATTGCACACATAATCCTTAAAACGTGTTGACTGTAGGCTACTCTTCCCAGCCTGCCTCACTGAGGTGCTAAACTCTCACAGATGTTGACCTAGTCTCCTTAATTTCTTTTAGTACAATCCATCCATCCAAGAGATCAATCTATTGAACCACCATTGCACTCCCTCTAAGGCAAATGTATTCCTCCTTTAGGCAAGGAAATCTAACTGCATACAAGTCTCCCAGACATGGTCTCATCCCAAGACCCTATTTGGGTTTCTTGACTGTTTTATATCAATCTTCTTTGTAGACAAATAGGCAAGGATCGGTGTTGGGTCCACTGCTTTTGGTCATTTATATAAATGATTTGGATGTTAATATAGGAGATACGTTTAGTAAGTTTGCAGATGATACCAAAATTGGTGATGGAGTGGACAGCGAAGGAGGTTACCTCAGAGTACAACAAGACCTTGATCAGATGGGCTGATTGGGCTGAGGAGTGGCAGGTGGAGATTATTCTTGATAAATGTGAGGTGCTACATTTTGGTAAGGCAAATCAGGACAGAATTTATACACTTAATGGTAAGGTCCTGGGGAGTGTTGCCGAGCAAAGGGACCTTGGAGTGCAGGTTCATACTTCCTTGAAAGTGGAGTCACAGGTAAACAGGATAGTGAAGAGGACTTTCAGTACGCTTGCCTTTATTGGTCAGTGCACTGAGTATGGGAGTTGGGACGTCATGCTGCAGCTGTACAGGACATTGGTAATGCCACTTTTGGAATACTGCATTCAATTCTGGTCACCCTGCTATAGGAAAGATGTTGTGAAACTTGAAAGGGTTCAGAAGTGATTTACAAGGATGTTGCTGGTGTTGGAGGGTTTAAGCTTAAGTTAAAGGGAGAGGCTCAATAGATTGGGGCTATTTTCCCTGGAGCGTCAGAGACTGAGGAGAGACCTTATAGAAGTTTATAAAATCATGAGGGCCATGGATAGGGTGAATAGTCAAGGTCTTTTCCCCAGGGTAGGGGAGGCCAAAACTGGACAGTATAGGTTTAATGTGAAAGGGGCAAGATTTAAAGGGACCTAAGGGACAACTTTTTCATACCAAGGCAGGTGAATGTATGGAACAAACTGCCAGAGGAAGTGGTGGAGGTAGGTACAATTACAACATTTAAAAGACATCTGGATGGGTATATGAATAGGAAAGGTTCAGAAGGATATGGGCCAAATGCTGGCAAATGGGACTAGATTAATTTGGGATATCTAGTCAGCATGGACAAGTGGACTGAAGGGTCTGTTTCTGTGCTGTATATCTCTACGGTGCTATGATTCTGAATTAAATATAACATTTGCTTCCCTGACTATTTGCTGTATATGCATTTTAAAATTCTGCGATTCGTGTGCAATGACACCCATATCCCTTTATATTATATTATCCCTTATCTTTTCAAAATACTCTGCCTTTCTATTCTGTCTACAAAAGTACTAATTTCACCCTTCATCACATTATATTCCATCAGCCATGTTTTTGCCCATTTACTTAACCTGTCTATATCTTTCTGTAATCTCCTTACATTGCTCTCACGTCTTACATGAAAATGGCCTGTTTATTCCAATCCTTTGTCTTCAGTCCCCTAATACATTTCCCACAATCCCATGAATCCTAGTTGTATGTAATAATCACCTTTGTGGCACGTTATTGACTGTTTTTTTTAAAAAATTCAAAATCTACTACATCCATTTAGGATAAGTTTTACTACTTGTTCACCCTGCTTGTTACAGCGTCAAAAAGCTCAAACAGATTTGTCAACCACAATTTCCTTTTTGTAAATTTACATTGACTCTGCCTAATTGTATTATGACTTTCTAAATGTTCTGTTATTGTGCCCCTAATAATTAGGTTTTAGCACTTTTTCCATTGCACTGATAGGCTAACTGGACAGTATTTCCCTACTTTCCCTCTCATTTCTTCAATAGAGGAATTGTATTTGTTGCATTCCAATTTACAGGGACTAGACAATCTAGGAAGGTCTGCAAACACAAAACCAACACAACTCTGCTGTCACCTCATTTAGGAATGCCAAAGTAGGCATTATGCTCCAGTGGACTCATTGATTTTAAGTCAGTAGAAGCTGATACTGGATCCATTTGTCTTTATTAAATGTTTTTGTCTGATATTTTACTTATTACACTTTGACATGCTAAATATTGTAGATTAATGCCACAATGCTGTCCATTTATAAAATCTCCTCATCTATCAGTCTTAACCAACCTTAAAATGATGACATTTTTCCGCTAGTAACTTCTCCAGATGAGGCACACACGCTTTAGAAAGTGCACTTTATTTGACCTCGTACATATCCTAACCATACCTCTCTCAACATTGATGTCTCACCTCGTTAACTTCAAACCGTTTCATCTTGTTGAAATAGTTTATTTGCTTTTATTAACTCCCAGACCCTCTTGAAATGGATCTGTATAGTTAACTATGTCTATGAACACTGAAGTGCCACTCTCAATCTTTCCAATGTTTTCGTAAAATGGTCCAAAAATTTTAATTTTCACTTTTCAGTAATATTTACTCCCAAATGTCATTTCTGTCATTTTGTCTATTATTGCTCATTTATGGATTAGGTAGGATAAATTGGATAGGTCCACCACCTTCATAAAAAGGCGGGGATATCATGAGACACAATTATCATTTGCTTATTCAATAAAAAATGCAGGCAATGTAGCACTTTAATGCTGCCTGCTCATTGCTGTCCCTCCCAGCAGTCAGTCCTAACTCTAATCTAGCACAATCAATAGAAGTCCAAAAATTGACCTTGCTGCTTAAGGCTAGCCGCGAACCAGGAGGCCTGGGTTCAAGTCCCACCTGCTCCAAAGGTGTGTAATAACATCTCTGAACAGGTCAATTAAAAAAATTACTAAAACTAGCCTGCACCTCTTAAACGCCATCTGCTTTGTAGCTGTAGCAGGTGCTGGAAGTTCTAGGAGTCATAGAATCATAGAGTCATACAGCATGGAAACAGACCCTTCGGTCCAATTAGTCCACGCCAACCAGGTTCCCAAACTAAACTTGTTCCACCTGCCTGTACTTGGCCCATATCCCTCCAAACCCTTCCTATTCATGAACTTATCCAAATGTCTTTTAAATGTTGTAAATGTACCTGCATCCATCACTTTCTCTGGCAGTTCATTTCACACAAGAACCACTCTCTCTGTAAAAAAGTTGCTGCTTGTGTCCTGTTTAAATTTTCCTCCTCTGATCTTAAAAATATGCCCCCTGGTTTTGAACACCCCCACCCTAGGGAAAAGACCCTTGTCATTCATCTTATAAAAGCCCCTCATGATTTTATAAACCTCAATAAGGTCATCCCTCAACCTCCTACACTCCAGTGAAAAAAGTCCCAGCCTTTCCATTCTATTTTTATAACTCAAACCTTACATTCCTGGCAACACCCTGGTAAATATCTTTTCTAAACCCTCTCTAGTTTAATAATAAGCTTTCTATAACAGAGCAACCAGAACAGCACAGAGTAACTCCAGAAGAGGCCTCACCAATGTCCTTTACAACCTCAACATGAACTGAATGTAACCTGGGAAAGTGGAAAGAGTAGCTGGCCATGGGAGAGCGCAGATAGCCAGGTTTTCCAAAGTTGCAAGAGGTATATTGATGCAGCATGTGAAAAAGTGAAGAAATGTGCAGAGGCTGACAGGTCCTCCAAATACACAAAATGCAACTTCGATCAGATGGGCTGATGGGCTGAGGAGTGGCAGTTGGAGTTTAATTTAGATAAATGTGACGTACTCTATTTTGGTATGGCAAATCAGATCAGGACTTATACACTTTATGGGAGGGACATGGGGAATGTTGCCGAACAAAGACAACTTGGGGTGCGGGCTCATAGTTACTTGAAAGTGGAGTCACAGGTAGACAGGGTAGTGAAGAAGGTGTTTGATACGCTTGCCTTTATTAGTCAACGCATTGAGTATAGGAGTACGGCCGTCATGTTGCTGCTGTACAGGATATTGGTTAGGCCAGTACTGGAATATCGTGTTCAATTCGGTTTCCCTGCAATAAGAAAGATGTTGTTTAACTTGAAAAGGTGTAGAAAAGATTTACAAAGATGTTGCTGATGTTGGAGGCTTTGAACTTCAGGGAGAGGTTGAATAGGCAGGGGCTATTTTCCCTGGAGTGTCGGAGACTGAAGGATGAAGTTTATAAATTCATGAGGGGCATGGATAGAGTGAATAGTCAAGGTCTTTATCCCAGGGTAGTGGAGTCCAAAACTGGAAGGCATAGGTTCAAGGCAAGAGGAGAAAGATGTAAAAGAGACCTAAGTGGTAACTTTTTCATGCAGAGGGTGGTGTGCATGTTTGGAATGAGCATCCAGAGGAAGTGGTGGAGGCTGGTACAGTTACAACAATTAGAAGGCATCTGAATGGGTACATGAATAAAAATGGTTTAGATGGATATGGCCCAAGTACTGGCAAATGGAACTGGATCAATTTAGGATATCTGTGTTGGCATGGATTAGTCGGACCAAAGGGTCTATGTCTTTATGACTGTAACTTTAATTATTTCACACATATAGTCAAGATCAAGTGAATACATATTTGACTATACAAATACAAACTTTTTATACAAATGTGAGCTGATGCATTTTGAACGATCGAATTCAGGTGCAAATTATACAAAAATTGGCAGAACCCTTAGGCGCATTGACAGACAAAGAGATCTGGTTGTACAAGTCCGCAGATCCCTGAAAGTGGCAAAAGCTATGAACAACGTGGTCAAGAAGGCATACAGTCAAATGGGACATTCAAATGAATCATTTTGTGAGCAAGGGTGTCTTTAGGGGAAAGAAGCCTTCATGTTTGTACTGACCTGATGCCAGTGGCGTAAGTGACCCCTGCTTTATGATCTTTGAGTGTTCAGTGTGTTCAAATCTCATGTTGCAGGTGGTTACAACTAAGAAGGTATTTGATGGAACTGCCATGGAGACATCCAACCAGAATAAGTAAATTTAATTACTATGCCTATAAAGCAACAAGGGTTTGAAGTGAATGTGTTTGTATAGAATGGTGCAAGCTTCAGATTTTTCCATGATTCCCCTTGTAGTTAGTACTCGCTGTCTAGGATAGGGCTTCCCAAAGTGGGATTTGATTCCCAAGCAGGGTCTAAGCTGATGTTTTGGGTCATAAGCTCTGAGGCAGGAATGACTCTCCCTCCATGATTCACTCTCTAGCACTTCACTGCACACTCCCTGCTGTCATAGATTTTCTCGCCCACCTCTCAGATTTATCGAGGCAGCATGACAAATTTCAAGCCTCAAAAGGAGGTAAAAGTCAGAAAAAGTTTGAGAAGCACTGGACTAGGCTCATACCAGAAGAATGACCATCCAGATATGCACCATCAAGTATAGGAGTCTTACCCACATTTCGCTATGTTCACCAGGTAAAGGCGCCAGAATATTTTTGTGGTCATATTTCTTCTCACTGGAACATTCAGGCCATTTTAACTCAATGAAAATAAATTTACTTTCAAAATTCTTTTTGAAACCACTCTGACCCTGTCATGTTATGGTGCTGTCTTACTCAGATCAGGGTTAATTACAACTCTAAGGAGTTTACTAATTAGTTAAAACTAGCAGTGACAACCCTGGCTTTGTAAGCATTAGGTATTAAGCTTTTTGTTATGAGTTAATACACATGTTTGGTAGATATACTGAAGTATCCATATATTGGAGTGGACATTTTTATCTTGAGTGGTATATTCCTAAATGGTTTCACTAGTGTACAGAAAAATATATTGGCAGTGCTCTCAACAAATAAACAGGAATAGAACTGTACAGGCCAAACACATTACAGTCAGACCAACAAAACCAGCTTTTGAACTCTGAAGCTTTTGTGACTCATTTTTCCTGCTTGGGTTGATACATTTGGTAACACTGCACAGTGGCTGGGATTGACTGAATGAGAATGGAGGAGGCGGGGAGTGCTAATTTCAGCAACATCTGCAAAGCATAGGAAAGTATTTGGCAATGAAAGGGGAGGAGAGGGGTAACAGCAGAAAAATTTTACGATTTGAACTCTCTTCAGCTCTTTTTGGATGGTTTATTTGTGTATGGTTAAAATACGATATGCCATTTTGAGTGAGTATATCACTTCAGTTTGTTATTATTATTTATACTTGTCACTGTGGTGAACTGTCACTATCATAATTCTTTAAATTTATATTTCAAGTTGATCATGCTTTTGCAGCCGATGTGTAGTACTAGCGATGCAAGGCTAGCTGTGTCAGTTCTGAAGAAGAGCAAACTGGACTTGAAATATTAACTGCTTTTTTGCTCCACATAAGTCACCAGACCTACTGTGCTTCTCCAGTGCTTCCTTTTTTTTTTATTTTAGCCCTATTAGGCAGTCTTCCTACAGACGTCTAAATATTCACCTTAAAAACCATATTGTAAGAGATCTTATTCTGTGGAATCCTCAAATGTTGACTAAATCAGACCAGGATGTGCAGACCTTCTACTGGGGTGACATTCAACAGGTTTACTTGTGTCAGTTGCGGGTGACTGGTTGATCGTAAAGGGTAGATGAAAGAGTTTGGAGATCATCTAAGGGGAACAACCCTGAGGAATAAAGAACAAACTACCTCACAGTGCCAGGGACCCTGGTCAATTCCAGCCTTGAGAGTGTGTCTGTGTGGAGTTTGCACATTCTCCAAGTGCTGGTGTGGGTTTCCTCCGGGTGCTCCGGTTTCCTCCCACAGTCCAAAGTGTGCAGTCTAGGTAGACTGGCTATGCTAAGTAGCCCAGAGTATCCAGGGATGTGCAGGTTAGGTGGGTTAGCCATGTAAAATGCAAGGATACAGGGATGGGGTAGGTCTGGGCGGGATGCTCTTTGGAGGGTCGGTGTGGATTTGATGGGCCAAATGGCCTGCTTCCACACTGTAGGGATTCTATGATACTATGATTTCAGTTATTCTTCACTAGTAAGTAGCTCAAGAATCTCACATTTGTAACTTGATTTAGTATCTGCTTTTGAGTAGAGCACAGCAGACAGGCTCTGAACTTCATTATGTATGGCTGCTTGCTCTATCTTGGTTGGTAACTGATATTCAGTGTTGGCAGTCCTGATGTCAGTTACACAGAGAATTGAATCTATCTGATGAACAATAAGCACAGCAAGGATTGGGAAATAAACAATTTATATAAGTATTTGAGAGAATGCAATGGAGTCTAAAAAGTTAATAATGCTGCTTCAATTTCTGTTGCCAAATATTCCCTCTGATATCTATATTCTAGCCCTGAGTTATTCATGTTTAATTATTTGAGAGCTGGACATTAATTATTGTGAATTTTGTGTTGGGTTTGAACTAAGACTACCTGGATAATATGCCTCTCTGTCAATTTGGCCAGCATTTAGTGGGTCACCTGCACTGATCAGTAGCTTAAATACTGTTACCTAGTGGTCTTTAGGTGTGTTAACTTTCAAGCTCACCCAGAGTATTGTCAAGTTAAATCAAAATTTATACTTTTTTCTTATAGGCACTGCCATTGAAGTTGAGCCAGGAGACAGCTGGTGAGTTTTTTCTTTACAGCCTCACAGTCTGAGCTCATTTTCTTACCTTCAATAATCTTTAAATTGGTTATGAAAGTGACAATAAAAATGCAGCCATTTCTCTGTAGATTTATGCTATGAGCTACGTAGGGAACATGTTGTATATTTTTTCAATCACTAGTAAATATACCAACAAGTGAAACTTTCTTCTTTATTTTAATTTAGGTTGTAAACGATTTCAAACTAGTGGTAATAAGAATGCTGCACACTGTTCTGGCATATCTTTATTGTTTTCTGAAATACAACCTTGTTTTTAAAACCTGTAATTTATAAGGTGAAAAACCTCTTATTTTGAGGAGCGGTATTATATATTTCAAGTTGCAGGCAAAGTATTGCAATTTAGTGAAAAGCGTGCTTTTTTTAAAAAATTATCTCTAGCTGTTCCTAAATCAAAGTGTACAATAATTTAGGTTTGAGAGAAATCTGGGCAACACTTAGTAAGTGCCACATTAGCTGAATTATCTTGTTAATATTTTTGTTTTGTCCCTCAAGACTGATATTATTTTGAATCTTTTAAACACCTTCACAGTTTAAGCTGTTATTATCCTGCTGAACACTTTTCTGAGAATATTTCCTTGTTAAATTGTTGTGTTTCATGTTTAGCCTAATAAAAGGAATTTAATTCACAGTTGGAAAACAAGTTACAATCATTAGTTTTACTTGGCCTTCATATGCAGCCGTGACATGACAATACATTTGACTACACTTGACTCTTAACTGCTTTGTACAACACATATCTTTTATCATCGCCTTCAAAGGCTGTGCTGAAATATGCATTAGACATTGTCTCCATAGACATTGAACACCATACATTCAGTAGATGAATTTCTTCCCTGATTCAAGGGGCAAAGTGCCATTTGTGCCTTTTGCTGTTAGCATTCCCATTTATTTCTGGCATTAGGTGGATTGAATACTCTGCACAGCCATAGAACCCTGCAGTTTTGTTTTCACACTGTTGCCCACATGTTCCCTCAACCTGGTATGGTCCTGCTATAGCCAGAAGTATATAATTGTAATATTTGAATATCAATAATTGTTGCTATGTCACTACAGCTATAAATTCACCTCTCCACTAAACAGGAATTTCTAAACAATGTCATATATTTCCACTTCGAGCAGTTTGGCAGTATAAACGTGGTGTGAATTTCACTGCTTAGTCCAGTTCCATTACCATATATCAGGAATATTGCTCCACTAAGTCAAACTGGCAATAAAAGAGATTCTTATAGGCAGCCTGATCAGTATTACATTTATGATAACAGATGTGTTCCCTTCTGGTTGGGAGAAAACTGGATGGCGTAGCACCCTAGACACTTCTAGGTTCAAGGCTTAAATCCAGCATGACTGATGTGATAGAAAATCTGCTCTGTCTGACCAGGATTGTAATATGGAAGGAAATGGATAATTTTAATCCACTTCTCAATTCTGTTGTTGTTTTCCACCATGGTTTGGGCCTACAATAGAAATTTAATTGGTGTTCACATTCATTGAGGCCACAGGAATGTTCATGGAGTCATACAGCATGAAAACTGACGTTTCGGTCCAAATTGTGCAGATTCCTCTGGCAGCTTGTTCCATACACGCACCACCCATTGCATGAAAAAGTTATCTCTCAGGTCTTTTTAAGATCTTTTCCATCTTACATTAAACCTATGCCCTCTAGTTTTTGACTCCCCACCCTAGGAAAAAGGCCTTGGCTATTCACCCTATCCATGCCCCTTGTGATTTTATAAACCTCTATAGCTCACCCCTCAGCCTCCGACGCTCTGGGAAAAATGCCCTAGGCTATTCAGCCTCTCCCTATTACTCAAGCACTCTATTCTCCATCCTTGTAAATCTTTTCTGCACCCTCTCAAGTTTAACAACATCTTTCCTATGGAAGGACGATCAGAATTGAATGCAGTATTCCAAAAGCGGCGAACACGGCATTCCAAAACTGGCCAAACCAATGTCCTTTGCAGCTGCAACATGACCTTCCAACTCCTGTACTCAATGTACTAAAGGCAAGCATACCAAATACCTTCTTCAACACACTGTCTAGTTTTGACTCCACTTTCAAGGAACTATGTACCTGCACTCCTACGTCTCTTTGTTTGGCAACACTCCCCACAGCCCTGCTATTAACTGTACAACTCCTGCTCCAGTTTGCCTTAACAAAATGCCATACCTCATATTCATCTAAATTAAACTCTATCTGCCACTGCTTAGCCCATGGGCCCATCTGATCAAGGTCTCATTGTGCTCTGAGATAATCACTTTCACTGTCCATTACACCACCTATTTTGGTGTCATCTGCAAACGTACGAACCATACTTCCTATATTCACTTCCAAGTCTTTTATTTAAGTGATGAAAAGCAGTGGACCCAGCACTGATCCTTCTGGCACATCTCTGGTCACAGGCCTCCAGTCTGAAAAGCAACCCTCTATCATCACACTCTATCTCCTACCTTGAAGCCAATTTTGTATCCAATTGGCTAGCTCCCCCAGGTCCTATGTGATCTAAGCTTACTAACCAGCCTACTACTCGGAACATTGTCGAACACTTTGCTGAAGCCTGGATGGACAGCATCTCCCTTTGTGCCTTCATCAATTTTCTTTGTCACTTCAAAACTTTAAATATGTCATTCTGTTGTAGTCAGTAATTCTTATCCGAAGTTGGTCAGACTACAAAATGCTTTAAAGCATCTACCTGGGAATACTTGAGACAGGCACAGTATGGGTAAAAGGACTCCCATTCACTGGAACTCACCTTGACCACTGTAAGCATTAAATGTAAAAATAAATCTTAGCCATTTCATTGTCTAGTTTTGCCACATTTCTCCCTTAATATTTACAAACAGATGGAATAGTAGAATACTCCAAAAGTGGCCGAACCAATGTCCTGTACAGCCGCAACATGATCTCCCAACTCCCATACTCAGTGGACTGACCAATAAAGGCAAACATACCAAACGTCGCCTTCAATGTCATGTCTACCCACAACTCCACTTTCAAGGAACTGTGAGCCTGCACTGCAAGGTCACTTTGTTCAGCAACACACTCCCGGACTTTACCATTAAGTGTATAAGTCCTGCCCTGATTTGCCTTTCCATAATGCAAACCTCACATTTATCTAAATTAAACTCCATTTGCCATCCACGCTTCAGCAAAGTGTCCGGCAAGGTTCTGCATGGTAGACTGGTTAGTAAAGTCAGATCACATGGGATGCAGAGGGTACTAGCCATTTGGATGCAAAATTGGCTTCAAGGTAGGAGATAGAAGGTGGTGGTAGAGGTTGCTTTTCAGACTGGAGGCCTATGGACCAGAGGTTTGCCACAAGGATCCATGCTAAGTCCACGGCTTTCTGTCATTTATATAAAAGATTTGGATGTGAATATCGGAGGCATGGTTAGTAAGTTTGCAGGTAACACCAAAATTGGAGGTGTAGTGGACACGAAGAAGGTTACCTCAGAGTACCACGAGATCTTGATCAGATGGGCCAATGGGCCGAGGAGTGGCAGATAGAGTTTAATTCAGATAAATGTGAGGTGTTACATTTTGGAAAGGCAAATCAGGGCAGGACTTATACACTTAATGGTAACTTCCTGGAGAGTGTTGCTGAACAAAGAGACTTTGGAGTGCAGGTTCATAGTTCCTTATAAGTGGAGTCACAGGTAGACATGATAGGGAAGAAAGTGTTTGGTATATTTGCCTTTATTGGTTAGTGCATTGAGTAAAGGAGTTGGGAGGTCATGTTGTGGCTGTTAAGGACATTGGTTTGGCCACTTTTGGAGTATTGCGTACAATTCTGGTCTCCTTCATATGGAAGGATGTTGTGAAATTTGAAAGGGTTCAGAAAAGATTTATTAGGATGCCTCCGGGGTTGGAGGGTTTGAGCTATAAGTAGAGGCTGAATAGACTGGGGCTATTTTCCCTGAAGTGTCTCTGAACCAATGGCGGCTGAGGGGTGACCTTATAGAGGTTTATAAAATCATGAGGGGCATGTGTAGGGTAAATAGGCAAGGTCTTTTTCCTCGGGTGGAGGAGTCCAAAATGAGAACGTATAGGTTTAAGGTGAGAAGGGAAAGGTATAAAAGGGACCTAAGGGCAATATTTTTACACAGAGGGTGTTGCATGTATGGAATGAGCTGCCAAAGGAAGTGGTGGAGGCTGGTACGATTACAACATTTAAAAGGCATCTGGATGGGTATATGAATAGGAAGGGCTTAGAGGAATATGGGCCAAATGCTGGCAAATGGGACTACATCTATAAAGGATATCTGGTTGGCATGGACAAGTTGGACCAAAGGGTCTGTTTCTGTGCTATATATCTCTCTGACTCTAAGACTGTAAGAAATTGACCATTTGGCTCCTTAAGCCTCTTCTGCCATTCAATAAGATCATGGCTAATCTGTTTGTGTTTTGAATTTCACATTCCCATCTGCTCCTCAGTAACTGTTGATTCCCACACCAAACAAAAATCCAGCTACCACTGTCTTAAAAAATATTCAATGTCCCCACTTCCTGTGCCTTCTGAGGCAGAGAGTTCTAACATTGCACAACCTCTGAGAGAAAAACATTCTTCTCACCTCTGTCCTAAAAGGGCCACCAGTAACTTTAAAGCAGTGTCTCCTCGTTCAGGACTGACCCACATGAGAAAATGTTCTTTTCCACATTCACCTTGTTAAGTCCATTCAGGATCAAATACTCTTCAATCAAGTCATCTCTCACTTTTCTAAATTCCAATAGATACATGCCTAGCTTTTCCACATTATCCTCATAAAGAAACCCACTCATTCCAGGTATCAACCCAGTAAGCTGCTTTTGAACTACCTCTAAAGCATCTATATCCTTCCTTAAATAGGGAGACCAAAACTGCACACAGTATTCGACTTGTGTCTCATCAATACCCTGTATTATTGAATACGTTTATGCTCAATTCTTCTCATTTTAAAGAAAACAACCAATTCATTTTTCAGATTATGTGCTATACCTGCACACTAGCTTTTTGTGAGTCATGCACCAGAACACTTAAATCCCTCTGCACCTGTGAATTTTGCAGTCATTCTCTGTTTAAGCAGTACTCTCCTTTTCACCTTTCTGCGAAAGTAAACGACTTCACCTTTTCCCACACTAAACCCCAAATGCCAGATTTTTGCTCACTCATTCAACCTACTGGTTTCATTCTCTAGATAGATATACATCTATCTACACCACATTCTCCACGATAATTAGGAGTGGCCTAGTCATCCACTTGCAAATCCCACAAACAAATTTTAAAAACCTGTGAGCATGGTCAATGAGCATCTGTGGGATATGTAATCATAGTAAGAGGCATCACAATCTAGTCAAGTTCTAGCCTCGGAGCAGTTAAAACTGTACAGAAATGATGGCATGACTGCAGGAGCTGCCCTGCTAAAGCTAACTCAGCAGAAATAGATTATTAAATCTGGGACCTACCTGTATATGGCTGGCTTAGAGTTGCATCACAGTGGATTTGCCCAGTGTCTCATTACTTTATATGATTTATTTTCTGATCTCAATCTTCTAGTAACCATTGCTGGCAATGAAAACCATGTCTAGGCATGTCGAAGCAAAGTCTTATTTACACACCAACTAATAACCTTTTAATAGTTCCCTAAAGCATTTAGTTTTAAACTTACATTTAATGTTTTACAACAGAATTGTGGAAATCTATCTTCCTATCTAGTCGGCATTCTGTGCTTTGCTTTAACAGCACTGCTTCAGTGCAAATGCCAGAAATATAGATGAAATTATGTATCAAAAAATGAATTCAAATTGCATTCATTTACAATTCTCGATTAATTGATTTGTCACCTAATCAGCGTACAATTTACAGAGTCACACAGCAAAGCATTCAGTTATTATTCAAATGGGCAAATAGGGATATTAATCACTGCTACTCCTGATGCTTCTCAGATCCGTCATTAAGTGCACCTCACGGTGCCACAATCTGTATTTTAACTCTAGAGTAAAACAAGGAGCCATTGATTAATGTGTTTCATCCTATTGAGCACACCAAACATTAGTAAGAATGCCAGCATTTCAATTTCCAACTTCCCATCTTTTTCAATCATCTTCATGTGCAAACCTTTTCAAATAGCTCATGATACAAACTTGCAAGTTCTGCTTTGAATAGAAACTTACGGAATCGGTTATCATGAATGTCATGTTGTTTCGAAATGGGTGTGAGATGACAACCTGGTAACTCTAGAACTTCAAGGCTTGACCCCCAACCAAAAAATGAATATCAGAATTTATGCCTTCGTTTATAATTTCTTTCACGATTTCTTCACAGGAATATTCTAGAATCAAGTTACTTTCAAATGTCAAGTTTTTAAAGCAATGCATACTTTTAAAAGTATTTTAAAAGGCATTGAGATGAAAAGTTGTTAAAATGCTAACATATTAAGTATTGTTGTAGTTTTCTGAAACAAAAAGAATAAGCAATTTTCTTTCCCATCAGGCAACTGGTAAATGCCTTATTATTGTGTAGCGACATCCCTAGTCACGATCGCTCAGTAGTTCTTGTTAGGCATAAGACTTCTCACCTTATCTTAGGAAAATGGAGGGAATAAAAGAACAGAAGCTGATTGCCAGCTAGGCTATCAAACAGAAATATGCTTGGGCAAGTTTTCACCAGTTTCAAAAGATTAGAATGTAGCATTTTGTCATTTTGTTTAAGTCAAGTCCAGGTTGAATTAAGTGAGTTAATTCTTAACTCTCACTCTGGATGTTTGTTAACTGACTCAGAAATAAAGCAGCTTAATGATTTCTCTTGGCCTCAAAATATTTGAATTCCATCCCATTCAATGTACAATCACGTGATGGAGCTATGAGTGGAAGCACCAATGCTTTTCAGCAGGAGAAAACAGAGAATGGTTTGCTTTGTGAATGTTCAGAACTTAGGAATGTTTAAGATTTCGTTTGGCTGTCCCATAAGACTATAACTTCTGTGAAGCCTGCCTGAGTTCCACATATACACCATATCACATTTTCAGTCTTTTATTAGGAAGGAGTTGTTATTAAAATTGATTGGAGTAGCTTTACACTGTGCTAATTGGTGATAATGAATCAGCAGGTCATTTTCCTCAAAACTAGCTAATGCCTTGCTATGAGATAGCAAGAACTGCAGATGCTGGAGTCAGAGATAACACGGTGTGGAGCTGGAGGAACACAGCAGGCCAGGCAGCATCAGAGGAGCAGGAAAGCTGACGTTTCGGGTTGGGACCCTTACTATCATCCCTTGCCACGAAGTCAAAATCTATTGCATATTGTTGTATATCTAATCGATTTTTCTCTGCTCATCTGGAGATTATTTATCCATTCAATTTATTTCTCAAATAGCTGTAAATACCTGAAATTTTAAATAAAACTGAAAATGTTGGGAAAAAATGGGTTATGGTGTGGAGCCCCTGATAAATAACGGCCATTTCGATAGTTTATCCCTTCAAAGAGATTGCTTTCCATCTGATCTCACCTAGTAATCCCATTCTGTGGGAGATCAGGTAGCATGTTCCCATATAGCCATTCAAAAGCTATATTAGCATTTGTAGGAAAGGCATTATTAACTCCAAGCCAAGGTGAAACTTAACTGCATTGGAACTGTGAGCTGGATTTTGTCCTACCGATGTTGAATCTTTCAATGGGTCCAGAAGAATCAGGTGCAGGAAGGATACGACTGCCTGAATCTGATCACGAAGCAGCAAGCTCATGAATGTGTGTCACATGGACTTGCTACAACTTCACAAGGTCAAGATGGCTTAGTGTTGGAAGACCTTTATCCCCTAATCCTCTTGCAGGAGAACACACTACATTTAAAGGGCAGAAAGCCCTGTTTCAAAGCTGAAATTCTGCGTGCACTCTTTCTGAAGGAAGACTTCAGTTGACTGTCACAGCATTGTCAGATATGTGAATATCCCAAAAGAAACCTTTTGAGGGTCCAGGTAGAAGAAATCTCCAACTTTGCTGCTTTCCTACCTCTGCCCAGAATTAACTACTGGTTGGAAGGCACATGGCTGGACTTTCTGCCCTACCGCCAATTGAGGCCCTTAAGTGGTCAATAACTTTCCACTTAAGGGCCTCAACCTGCTGCTGAAATGAAGCTGCAGGTGGGCCTGTCACTATGCAGCATGCATGGAAACTAAAGCGATGGCCATCTTGAAGGGGTGGGGTCCCTTCATAAAAGGCACTCATTACCTGATCAGGAGATTAGACATTGGAAAGGTGGAGCTCCCAGAGAACAATATCTCTGCCCTTCCTCCCCATATTCCTGCACTCCCCTCCCTGTGATCCCCTACCCAGCAAATCAAAACCCCTACCCACACTACTTTTCTCTGGTCTCTGTTGCTGTGTGATCCTAGAACTCAGGTGCCTGTCCTTCTGGGCTATAGCCTCACTTATGGCTGTGCAAAGCGCAACGGCTGCTATCATCTGGTCAGCAGCTCTCTATTGTCGAATTTAATGCTTACCTTATCTCCACTACCTCCTTTTACTCACTTGCGATGTGAGACTTACAAATTGGAAGCCAATTATCTGTCATTCCAGAGGGCTTTATGACACAACTGTGTAGTGTGACCATATGTCAGAGTCACATGTTCTGTTCCTGAAAGAGAATAATCAACCAGTTGGACTTTTATAACAATCTGGTGGTTTTCATGGTTAATTATTTTCGAGTCCCACCTCATAAATCATCAAATATATTGAATTGTTTACCTCATTAAGTATTCACCATGCCTCCCCAACACCTCTAACCCACAACCTTGCACTCAGCAGTGGCAGAAGTGTTTGCCTGGTGCAGGGACTATCTGGCATTTATGCCATGACACCAAATTTAAACCCCAGTTGCGCACTATGTCAAACACTACTAGCATAGTCTGAAGGAGACACCCAAGTCAATGTAGGGTCAACACTCTAGATGATTGTGTAGCAGTGCTGCGAAAAGGTCTGCATTCCACAAGGGTAAGTGTCACCATCTTATTTACACTATTTCATACTCACTCTCTCTCCGCCATTGTATCCAACTCCCACTAAGGCTCATGGCCTATCATTCTCAATATTGAACGCAGCAACTTTCCTCAGGGACTCTAATTCACTCCATTCCTCCAAACTATTAACCCTTCCTGCTCTCTGCACATTATATTCACTCGCTTGGCCTGCCTCACCACCTTTCCTGACCGATAGAGGACCAACTTATGAATGACCATTGTCCCCCTTCACTGTTCATTGCAGCCAATAGTGACAAACTGCCAGCTATCTGTCTGCTTGAAAAGCCAAGACAAAGCAGAAGCCTAGAGTTGCTGTGAGCATCCAGTTTGGCACAAAGTGAGTGAGCACTAAGAAAGAAAGCTAAGAGTTCCGAGATGTACCCTATTGCAATATCTGTCCCTGCATACAAATTGGCATGTAAACAGCCTTCTATTGTAAGGTGTTAATGGGCTCCAAAGTGCAGTACTAAGGTGGTAAGCTACTCTAAAAGCGGGTCCTGCCTGTAACCTGATCATGTGGTGAGGCTGTGCTTTGCCCACGTCAACCTCCATGGATAGAATGTGAATGCAACTGCTGCCCATGGAGCATGGCCTGATATGTAGGAGAATGCTGACGAAGATGGATGCTCAGAGAAAACGGCAGCAAGCCGCGGGTGTCAGATACCCATTTAGACTTTCCTGTCAGGAATTGATGCCATCTAGTTTCTTTCAACTGTCTGGGAAAACAGGAAACTGTATATAAATAAGGTGAGATTAGGTAATAGTGACATGTTAATGCGTGCAGTTAGGCCTTCACTGCTCATTAGCAAGATTCTTGTCTCTCTGTTAAAACCATTACGGAAAGTCATAACTTTTTTTTTCCCAGCATTGAAAATCCAATTTTTCTGATCTCATCATATTTTCCCAACTGAGTTATCATTGCCCATGTTGTTCGGAGGATGGGAACTTCCTGCCCATTATTACTGTATTAAGACATTTTAAAATAAATAACCAAACTATCAACAGCTGTAGATCTCAAGAAGGTGAGATAATTAACAGAAGAACTGGATGGATGGTGGAGTTGTATGGGATGACAGTGCAATTTGTTTATGTCATGAATTGTTAGGCATTACTTTACATGGGTACAGGCTCAATACCCGTATTCAGAAAGAAATTGGATATATGCTTGATAAGGAAACACTTGCAGAGCTATGAGAAAAATCAGGATAGTAGGAATAATTGGATAATTTCCTCAAAGAGCAGCACAGGCACAGCGGGACAAATGACCTGCTTCTGAGCTGTATACTTCTCCATTCGCTTCAGCAATCTCTGATGCTTCACCTTGTGACGCTGATACTGCCTTGTCATGACTGAAAAGAGCATAGACAAACAGGACTGAAGTACTGTCACAGTCTTTTTCCATTTGTATAATTTCTCCATGTGGTGTTAATTTCAGTTTCACAGCACTATCAAGTAGTTCTTGGCAACTGGCCAGAATGTCAAACGAAAGCTTACTGACTTATCAGCAGCCTGAATATTCTGCACTGCCATAGGACCAGAATAAGGCAAGAACATGTCAATTGCCTGATAACATCAAAATAAATGCCACAGATCAATATAAAGCTTATATTACAGACTACAGCCCTTTATGAAGCATCACAAAAATGTAATAACCAAAGGCTGTATTTACAAATGTAATGTCAACTGGGAACATTTCATTACAATGTTTATTCAATGTCATACTGAACTTTTCCAGTTCACATTAACCATTGGAACAGAAATCAGTGGAGGAGTATTGTGTAATCACATTGGTGGTTTGGCATGTTCGCCATTGTTGGGTCAGTGCTGAGAATAAAGACCATCACCATAAAGGATCCAATTCTTTCAAAGTATGAAGAAACTATACTTCGTTTACAAACTTGCTTGAAATACCATTGGAAGGCAAAAAAATGTAGAAGGAAAAATGCTAAAATGGAGAGCTAGGCTGCATGCTGTCACTATTCAGTGTGCTCTTTATAACTCTGCTGAGGCAGGCCCACGGGATCGCCAATTAAACAGGATGTTATAGGGAGGGTAGGACATGATGATAAAATATTAAATACTTCATCTTCCCCATTCCTGGAAACGATTCCGAATGCCTATACTGCTAATAACGTGGGACAAAATTAACCTTTTTTGTGCCAATATATGAAAAATGTAAAGCATGGCATCTAATTAAGTTTATGTAGTGTCCCCAAAATATTTTTACTTAAAATCATGAAAGCATTTGGGGAGACCACACAAGAATTTTGTAGCTTGGCAAACTTGTCTTATGATAAAAATTGTATGTAAAAATAACATTTGAAATTAATAGCTAACTGAAACCATGTTAAAGCATTTGATATGTTCACTTCTTTTTTGAGTCTCTACAAATTGCTGGGAACATTGCTACACTGACTAGAACAGAATACTAATATAAGCATGATGCAGGGCTTCTAATGGACAAGCGTTAGGTCGATGAGACTGCAAGCAGCTGCTTAATGATGCTGCATTGCAGCAGAGAATGGTAGTCCTTGAATGCCCTTGCAGATCTGAGAGTGAAGTGTAAGAGGACCTGCTGTGGAATTCAGTGTCAGTTCTGCTGAACCAAAGCATATCTATGAATAAGACTGATATGTTTTAGTTACTTCAAGAAAGGTAAACTAAGCAGAAAACAATTTGTTTTTAAAAAGTGGAAGAAAGGAAAATATACATGTACAGTCTTAAATAAGTATCTATTTAGGTAAGAGATTATTTCTGTCCCATTTTTGCCTGAGAAGATACACATTTCATGTAATTTAAATAGTGGGTTCGCTATGATATCTAGTGATGGTGTTCTTGCATCTATCAATTCTATTTCCAATCTTCTTATACCCTTTTTCCTTCTTCTCTCTTTATTTCTCCTAGTCTCTTCGCTCCGGCAATCATGCCTCCTTTCGTTTTTCACCATTCAGGTCCTCTGCATTCCCAAATCCCTAACACAACCATTTAGTACTCCTTAACATTTTAACACAGCTGCCACTGTTCCAAATGTAATTCCATCTTGGATGAGCCTTTGATATTCCTCTGTGCTCTCTAGGGATCCTCCAAAGGGCCCATTGAAGCACTTATTCGTGAAGCATTCAATTTCAACTGGCCCCATTCTACTGTCTCTTGTCAAACCTCCCATCTATCACAATTGCTGCAAGCTATCCTTTTTTCCCCCTTTATTCATTCACGGGATGAGGGTGTCACTGGCTAGACAGCATTTATTGCCCATCCTTAATTGCCCAGCAGGCAGTTCAGAGTCAACCACATTGTTGTGGGTCTGGAGTCACATGTATGCCAGGCCAGGTAAGGATAGCAGTTTCCTTCCCTAAAGAACATTAATGAACCAGATGGGTTTTCCCTGACAATCGACAATGGATTCACGGTCATCGTTAGATTGTTAATTCCAGATATTTATTGAATTCAAATTCCACCATCTGCCATTGCAGGATTCGAACTCCGGTCCCCAGAACATTATCTGGGTCTCTGGATTAACAGTCCAGCGATAATACCACTCAGCCATTGCCTCCCCACATTCTTGTCAATGTCTTCACATCACCTCTCCCACTACTGATCCTTTGGACTTTGTTATAGGATCAACTATCACTTCCCTTCTCTGCATCTCCCTCCATAATGTCCCTTCTTTTGTAAAGGAACTTGATCAACTCCAAACAGTTTTTCACAGATCAGTTTCGTGGGGCCAGGAAATGATAGAGTAATGCTCCCAAACTGGGGTTAAAAATCAGGCCAAGGAGTTGAAAGATTTTGGATTAATTTGCATACAAGACTGAAGAATCTAAGTGGAAAACTCAATTGAGTATGTATAACCTTCAGAGCAAGAATGAAATTTCTGTCTCATTGTGAAAACATGCATGTTAACAAATGGTAATTTCCCATTTAATGTTTATTTATTTTTATTAATTCATGGGATGTTTGCCACGTGGGCTGTGATCAGCATTTTTATTGCCCATTCCTAGCTGCCCTTGAGAGATGGTAGTCAGCTGCCTTTTGAACTGTTGCAGTCCATTTGATGCAGGTAAACCCACATTGCCATTGGATAGGGAGCGACAATGAAGGAACAGCAAAATGTTTCAAGTCAGGATGGTGAGTGGCTTGGAGGGGATCTTGAAAAGGATAGTAATCCTACGTATCTGCAGCCCTTGTCCTTCTCAATGGAAGTGGTTGTAAGACTGTAAGGTGCTGTCTAAGGATCTTTGGCAAATTTCTACTGTGCATCTTGCAGACAGTATACACTCCTGCTACTGAATGATGGTGGAGGAGTGACTGCATGTTTGCGGATGCAGTACCAATCAGGTAGGTTGCATTGCACTGGATTTTTTCAACTCTATTGAGTGTTGCTGGAGCTGGGTGTATCCGGGCAAGTGGGGAGTATTCCATCACACTCCTGACTTGTGCCTTGTAGATGATGGACTGGTTTTGGGAATCAAGAAGTAAGATACTCATTACAAACTTCCTAGCCTCTGAACTGTTCTTCTAATCACTGTATTTATACAGTAAGTCCACTTGAGCTTCTGGTCAACGGTAACCCCAGAATGTTGATGGTGGGGAATTCAGTGATGGTAATGCCATTGAATGTAAAGTCGTGGTGGTTAGATTGTTTCTTATGAGAGATGGGCATTGCCTGGCATTTGTGAAATGGAAATTGTACATTGATTTCAGTCTTTGCTCGAAACTTTGCGATAACAGCATGACTGTTACTGTTTCTAAAATAAGAATATCACATCAAAATAAGAATATCACAAAAATTGATGGTGAACAATGCCTTTCTCAGCAGGACCTTCTGTAGAGGCTCATTGATGTGGATTAGTGAACCTACCTTATTCTAGAAATGCTCTTGTATTTTCCTTGGAAACCCATGGAACTTATTAAAGAAGAAATGTGATGTCCATTATATTAATGATTTGGATGAGGGACCAAAATGTAACATATCCAAGTTTGCAGATGATACCAAGTTGGGTTGGAGGGTGAACTGTGACAAGGGTCCAGAGATCCTACAGCATGATCTTGACAGGTTGGGTGAGTGGGCAAGTTAATGGCTGATACAGTATAATTTGGATAAATGTGAGGTTATTCACATCAAAAACAAGAAGGCAGATTACTACCTGAATGGCTGTAAATTGGAAGAGGGGAGTGTGCAGTGAGACCTGGGTGTCCTTGTTCACCAGTTGCCAAAGGTAAGCACGCAGGTGCAGCAGGCTGTAAAGATGGCAAATGGTATGTTGGCTTTCATTGCGAGAGGTTCCAAGTACAGGAGCAGGGATGTGTTGTTGGAGTTATATAGGGCCTTGGTGAGGCCATGCCTGGAATATTGTGTGCAGTTTTGGTCTCCTTTTCTGAGGAAGGATGCTCTTGCTCTCAAGGGAGTGCAGCAAAGGTTTACCAGGTTGATTCCAGGGATGGCAGGTCTGACGTATGAGGAGAGATTGACGAGGTTGGAATTGTTTTTGCTAAGAGTTCAGAGGAATAAGGAAGGATTATCATAGAGACTTATAAAATTCTAACAAGACTGTACAGGGTAGATGGAGGGGGAATGTTCCCGATAGTGGGTGTGTCCAGAGCCAGGGATCACAGTATGAGGATTCGAGGTAGACCATTTAGGACAGAAATGAGGAGATATTTCTTCACCCAAAGAGTGGTGAGCCTGTGGAATTCATTACCACAGGAAGTAGTTGATGCCAAAACATTGAATGTATTCAATTAGTGACTAGATATACTTGGGGTGAATGTGATCAAAGATTATGGGGAGGAAGCAGGATTAGGCTATTGAGTTGGATGATCGTGAAGAATGGCAGAGCAGGCTTGAAGGGCCAGAGAGGATCCTCCTGCTCCTATCTTCTATGTTTCTATGTTTCTATGAATTGAGTTCAGTTTTAGGATTGATTTCTAAAGGTGCATGAATTCTTAACATTGGGTGTTTTCAGACATGCTCATTTCTTAAGAAATGCTGGTCAGCAACATTTCCACAGTATGACTGCAGTAAGTGGTCATGTCTAAATGTAATAAATCGTAGGATGATCTCATGACTTTTGCAAGTCTACAGTTCTGAAAATAAATTTGCCATAACTGGTAACATTTAAAGCAGGAGAGCTGACATTCCAACCAATACCTTTTTTCTCCTTCTACTCCATGAGAAATGTGTTTTTGGAATTGTGAACTGCCAAATTTAAGAGTTTACTGGAAGTATTGGCTCTTGTCACCTATTCTTCGATTCAAGGATCACGTCTCCTAAGGATCACAGTTTACTGCTGTGTTTCTCACATGACTTAGCAGGTTGATTCTTAACCCACAAATCTTTAGGCACACAGGACAGTATATTCCATGAGATAATGGAATCCGGAGTGCAGAATGTGCTTCCTTTTCTTTCCTACTTCATCGTTAATGGTACCTGCACTTCCTAAGGCAAAGTAAAGAGGAAGTAAGAGTATGTAATGATGCCTGGCTCCTCTCATGTTTGCATACCTTTGGAAGAATTGCTGGTCACTTGTTTTACTCAATTATTCTTTCATCAAAGTTGATTCCATGGTTTGCACAGTAATTAGGTGTAAATGACTGCTCATATCAGATTACCCTCACTGACCCTTCCCCTGAACTTTCTCACTACTCATTGTAAAATTAACTGTACATGTTTGCAGTCAGGACTCAAAGGTTTGCAGTGTGTATTGAAATGCGCATAGTTAATATATATTAGTATCATTGTTGGAATTTGGTGATCAAAATAGAAGCAGATGGGCATTGGTTACTGAGATAACAAGATGTAGAGCTGGATGAACACAGCAGGCCAAGCAGCATCAGAGGAGCAGGAAGGTTGACGTTTCGGGCCTAGACCCTTCTTCAGAAATTAAAGGGTTTTGTGACTTCTGTGAAAGGTTTTCTTTTAGAAAAAGAGATGGTCAGAGAGTGTTTCTGGAAAAGTAAATCCAGCATTTAAATTGGACGGCAAGTGACTGTGGCCTCCTGTGATATTCAAGGGTAGTTATTTATTCAGTTGAGTTTACAACAGGTAGAGTAAACATGTAAGGCCATTAGCTATGATGAGTGTTTATCTCCTGGAAGGAGGATTCAATTCTGGTCAAAGAATAAGCCAACTCAGCAGAATGATTTAAGTTGTGAAATTTCCCAGCCAGGTGAGTGTGGTTAGAAATCTGCAGGTTTCTAGAACTGGGAAATTTGAGGTTCTCTCAGATTTCTGGCATGGCTCCATTCAACGAAAAGCAAGGGACCTTTTCTGGTGTCCTGGCTGACATTGTTATTTCTAATACACGCTAAATGGTAAAATGTGTTCATGAGTATTGTGGCACAGTGGTTAGCACTGCTGCCTCACAGCACCAGGGACCCAGATTTGATTCCAGCCTCAGGTGACTGTCTGTGTGGAGTTTGCACATTCTCCCTGTGTCTGCGTGGATTTGCTCTGGGACCTCTGGTTTCCTCCCGCAGTCCAAAGATGCGCAGGTTAGGTGGATTGGCCGTGCTAAATTGCCCATAGTGTCTAGGGTGAGAAATGCAGGGATAGGGTGGGATGCTCTTCGGAGCATTGGTGTGGACCCGATGGGCCAAATGGCCTGCTTCCACACTGTAAGGACTCTATGAGTAACATGACATCTGGATGCATAACTCCCCATGCCCTCACCTATTGCCAATCTAACGTTTTGGAGGCTTGCCTTCCCTAGCCACAATAGGGGCTTTCAAGTGACCAATTATTGACCACTCAAGGATCATCCCATCTAACACCCTAGATTCCAGCCCCAATGGTGAGGCTGGACAGAGGATAAGAAAATGCAAGGGAAGACTTAAAAGTCATCTGCTCAGGCCTTAGTTGTGTGTGAGGTTGGGGCTGATGTTAACTTTCCTTACAAACCTTTCCAAACATCAGCAAGCACTCTCCTTTCTACCCTACACCAACCCCTTACAAGGCCTGCCACCTGGTAGCTGCTCCTTCAGAGCTCCATATGACTACTGGGCTGCTGTGATCAGCAAAAGTGCGTTCTCCACCAACTGTTCAGTAGGCAAGACAGGAAACACCAGCATCTGAAAAGCTTTACCCATGTTGTTTGCACAGTGTACACTTTGTTCGAACAGATTGCTGAAAATTAGTTCTGGTACCCCACAATGTGGAAATATTGTACATGACAGTTGCGGTACTTTTGCTAAACTGGAATTTACATCTCCACAAAACTATCATCAGAAAGCCTATTGACAATGATGATTGTTCCACCTTCCATCTCCCACTAAGGATGAATGATGAAAATGTTGAGTATGGTGAGGAATTCGTTCTAGCTTGGGATGTTGACGCTTGATCAGATTATTTTGTTTACTGTCATCTATCTGTTGCAACTCTGAGCATGTGACACTGTCATAAGTCTATTGATATTCTCCAATACTTTTCAGGTTGGTTGTAGAACCCACTTTCAGTCAGATTACAAAAGTTCACGGAGTGCCATAATAAAAAATTCTGGTGGGTGAGTTAATATTTCAGAGGGATAAGCAATTTTCTGTGGAAGTTGCAGATCAGCAAAATATAATCCAATGTTTCCCTTGCGGCATTACTGAGTGCAAGTATCATAGAAAAACAACATTGTAAGATATCTTTAAACAGCAATTCAACATTGACTTACTGCTGGCTTAAGGGATCGTTGAATGCGGCAGAGGCTTTCTCAAGTCATCAGTGATTTCATAAAACCAAAGGACTGGTTACAAGTAGAGGCTTCCAGTGAAATACTTGAAGTTGAAGGTCAGAAATTTTACTGCAGTGCCATTAATTTGGAACATTGCCTGTACTGTGCATTGTTACGATTCACTGTATTCCCCCTCTCGAATAAATAGCAAATGCAGTGAATTCATAAATAATCTCATTGTCACCCACATGTTAATATGTGCACTAAAAAGCAACTGATATGAATGCATTGTATGTTACAGAAATCCACTGAATTTATGTGCTAATTGATTCATGGACAGCCAAAGCAGGAATTTCTAGAATTTTCCAATGAAAAAAACTGATGTTTAAGATCGAACTTGCGTGTGATTTTCACTCTTTAGTGGTCTACTTAATAGTTATTAGAATTCCTTTTTTTATTACAATCTAGTATTCATTCAGTTACAGTGAACAAACCTCAGCACCTTCATTCAGTTCTTAATTGTACAGTTTTAGCTCCAGGTAAGCGTTTGCAGAAAAGCTTTCTGTGTCAGATCCCTGATTGATTAGAAGTCAGTCATTTATTTCAAATTGGAGAGGAGGAGAGTGGTAAAACCAAAGGAGTTGAGCTACAAATGGGATAACAAAAATCCATCATGCTGTTCTACCTTTGCATTTGCTGTTTGCTGATTGTCGAACAACATTGACAGTTGTAATGGGGAAGTAGGCAAGTGAGATATCCTGACCGAGAGAAGCTGCAATTCTAGATGAGTGAAAATCGGGGCTGAAAATGCATGAATCTATGATCTGTCTTAATTGCCATGATGCACCATCACAAACCTCCATCTCTGACCCCATGGCCCAAGGAAGACCTCCTCATTCAATGTTATGAGGAATGGCCTTACTGTGAGCACATTTCTTATACCAACCATTGGAGCAATACAAATCTGCAACTCACAAACCTGCTAGCACCATCAGACGAAGAGAAAGGGTAACCCCAATCCACATCTGGAGGAAATTTAGAAAAAGAACAAAATTTTCATAGAACCAAGTCCCAGCTATGGAGCCCAGATGGACCCTACATCAGGGTCAAGTGAAATCCCAGCCCTTTGCTTTGTCCTGGGTAGTGTCAAGCTTCTTAAGGGTGCTGTGCCTGGACCCATCCATGTTAGTGGAGAGTATTCTGTCACACTCCTCACTTGTGCCTTGTAGATGGTGGATGGATTTCACAGAGTCAGGAGGTGAGTTACTCGCTGCAGTATTCCTAGCCTCTGAACTGCTCAGGTAGCAACTGTATTTATATAGCAAGTCCAGTTGAGTCCTTGGTCAATGGTAACCTCCAGATGTTGTTAATGGGGGATTCAGTAATCGTAACAACATTGAATGTCAAAAGGCAGTGATTAGATCATCTCTTATTGGTGATGGTCTTTGCCTGGCATTTATTTAGCACAAATGTTACTTGCCACTTGTTAGCCCAAGCCTGGATATTGTCCAGATCTTGTTGTATTTGAATATGGACTGCTTCAGAATCTGAGGAGTTGCAAATGGTGCTGAGCTTTGTGGAATCATCAACAAACATCCTCATTTCTGATCTTATGATGGAGGGAAGGTCATTGATGAAGAAGCCGAAGATGGTTGCGCCTAGGATACTACCCTGAGAAACTCCTGCAGAAGTGTCCTGGAGCTAAGATGACTTCCAACGACTATAACCATCTTCATATGTGGCGGATATGACTCCAACTAGCAGGGAGTTTGCCCCCTGATTTGCATTCATTCCAGTTTTGCTAGGATTCCTTGATGCCGCACTTGGACAAATGCAGTCTTGATGTCAAGTATTGTCACTCTCACCTCACCTCTGGAATTCAGCTCTTTTGTCCATGTTTAAACCAAGGCTGTAATGGGGTCAGAAGTGGCCCTGGCAGAACTTTAACTAGGCATCACTGAGCAGGTTATTGCTGAGCTGGTACTGCTTGGTAGCAGTATTTATGTCACTTGCCATCACTTCACTGATGATCGACAGTAGACTGATGGGACGATAATTAGCCTGGTTGGATTTGTCGTGATGTTTATGTACAGGACATACCTGGGCAATTTTCCACATTGTTGGGTAGATGCCAATGTTGTAACTGTATTGGAACAGTTTGGATAGGAGTGTGACATGTTCTGAAGCACAAGGCTTCAGTACCATGAATGTTATCAAGGCCCATAGCTCTTGCACTTTCTAGTGCCTTCAACCGTTTCTTGATTCACAGGGGCGTGAATCAAATTGACTGAAGACTGGCATCTGTGATGCTGAGGACATTAGAAGAGGCCAAGATGGATCAATCACTTGGCACTTCTGGCTGAAAATTTTGCACTAATGCATTGGGCTCTTCCATCATTGAGGATAGGGTTAGTTATGGAGCCTCCTCCTCCAGTAAGTTGTTTAATTGCTCACCACCCGTTCATGACTAGATGTGCCAGGACTGCAGAGCTTAGGTCTAATTCATTGGTTGTGGAATCGCTTAGCTCTGTCTATTACTTGTTGTTTGACATGCAGATAGTCCTGTTTAGTAACTTTACCAGGTTGACATCTCATTTTAACTGATGCCTGGTCTTGCTCCTGGCATGCCCTCTTGCACTCTCCATTAAACCAGGGTTGATCCCCTGGATTTATGGCAATGGTCGAGTGGGAGATATGCCACTGCCATGAGGTTGCAGGTTGGAACAATCCCTGTTCCGTACCTACACTGGCGCTAAACCCCACCTCTTCCTCCGTTACATTGATGACTGTATCAGCGCCACCTCGTGCTCCCACGAGGAGCTTGAACAGTTCATCCACTTCACCAACACATTCCACCCCAACCTTAAGTTCACCTGGGCCATCTCTGATACCTCTCTCTCCTTCCTGGACGTCTCTGTTTCCATCTCTGGCAACCACTTGCAAACTGATATCCATTTCAAGCCCACCGACTCCCATAGCTACCTAGAATACACCTCCTCCCATCCACCTTCCTGCAAAAATGCCATCCCCTATTCCCAATTCCTTCGCCTCCGCTGCATCTGCTCCCAGGATGAGGAATTCCACTCCCAAACATCTCAGATGTCCTCGTTTTTCAAGGACCGCATCTTCCCACCCACCACCCCCCCCCCCCCACAAAGTGGTCAAGAACGTCCTCGACCGTGTCTCCCTCACTTCCCAAAACTCATCCCTCACACCCCCTCCCGGCAAGAACAGCCAAAACAGAATCCCCCTCTTCCTCACGTACCACCCCACCAACCTCTGGATCCAATGCATCACCTTCCAACACTTCCGCCATCTGCAATCAGAACTCACCACCAAAGACAGCTTTCCCTCCCCACCCTTATCTGCTTTCCGGAGGGACCACTCTCTCCATGAATCCCTTGTCCACTCCACACTCCCCTCCAGCCCCACCACACCCAGCCCTTTTCCCTGCAACTGCAGGAAGTGCTACACCTGCCCCCACACCTGCCCCCTCACCCCCATCCCAGGCCCCAAGAAGACTTTCCACATCAAGCAGATGTTCACCTGCACATCTGTTAATGTGGTATACTGTATCCGCTGTTCCCGTTGTGGCCTCCTCTACATCGGGGAAAACAAGCAGAGGCTTGGGGACCGCTTTGTGGAACACTTACGCTTGGTTTGCACTAAACAAATGCACCACCCAGTCGCAAACCATTTCAACTCCCCCTTCCATTCCTCAGACGACATGACCATCCTGGGCCTCCTGCAGTGCCACAACGATGCCACCCGAAGGTTGCAGGAACAGCACCTCATATTTCGCTTGGGAACCCTGCAGCCCAATGGTATCAATGTGGACTTCACAAGCTTCAAAATCTCCCCTCCCCCGACCGCATCTCAAAACCAGCCCAGCTCGTCCCCGCCTCCCTAACCTGTCCTTCCGCCCACCTATCCCCTCCTCCCACCTCAAGCCCCACCCCCAACTCCTACATACCAACCTCAACCCGCCTCCTTGACCTGTCCATCCTCCCTGAACTGACCAATCCCCTCCCTAACTCTTCTTCTATCTTCTATCCGCCTCCGCCTCACTCTCTATAAATTTCAGAACCCCCTTCCCCTCCCCCATTTCTGAAAAAGGGTCTAGGCCTGAAACGTCAGCTTTCCTGCTCCTCTGATGCTGCTTGGCCTGCTGTGTTCATCCAGCTCTACACCTTGTTATCTCAGGTTGCAGGCTGTGTCGGGTTATGATTCCACTACTGTTGAAGGCCCACAGTAACCATGGATGCCCATTCTTGAGTTGCTAGGTTTGTTCAAAGACCATCCCACTTAACATGATGAAAGTGTTACACAACATGATGGAAGGTTTTCTCAACGTGAAGGCAGGACTTCATCTCCACAAGGATAGTGCAGTGGTCGGTCTTACCAATGCTGTCGTGGACAGATGCATCTGCAGTTGTAGATTTTTCTTTTCTCCTTTATTCACTCATGGGATGAGGGCTTCACTGGCCAGACAACATTTATTACCTGTCCTTAATTGCCCAAAGGGGAGTCAAGAGTCAACCACATTTCTGTGGTCTTGAGTCATATGTAGGCCAGACCAGGTCTGGTTGGAAGTTTCCTTCCCTAAAAGACATTAGTGAACCAGATGGGTTTTTCCAACAATCGGCAATGGATTCACAGTCATCACTAGATTCTTAATTCCAGATATCTACTAAATTCAAATTCCACTATCTGCTGTGGCAGAATTTGAACCTGGGTCCCCAGAATGCATCTCTGGATTAACAGTCCAGCAATAATACTACCAGGCCATTGCCTCACAATTGTAGGGAAGAAGTCAAGTCTGCTTTCCCCTTTTGTTGGTTCCGTCACCATCTGCCATAGACACAGTCTAGCAATTATATTCTTTAAAACCCAACCAGCTCATTCAGTAATGCTGTTGCCAAACCACTTTTGGTGGTGGACATTGAAATCCCCCATCCAGAGTACATTTTGGCATCACTGAATTCTCTCTACTGTCAGTATCCTGGGGTAACCATTGACAAGAAACTGAAATGGATCAACCATACAAATACTGTGGCTACAAGAAGAATATTGCAGCAAGTAACTCATGTCTTGACTCCCCAAAGTCTGTCCACCATCTACAATATACATCAGTCGTGCGATAGAATACTCCTCACTTGGCTGGATGGGTGCAGCTCCAATAACACCCAAAATGCTCAACTCCATTCAGGTGAAAGCAGCCATTGATTGACACCACATCCTCAAACATTTACTTCTTCCAAACTAAGTAGCAGCAGCAGGTTGTACTAGCCACAAGATGTACTCCAGAAATTCACCAAATTTTCCTAGACAGCCCTTCCATGCGCACAACAAGAGAGGTAATGGCCTAGTGGTATGAAACTCTCATCCTTACTTGGTCTGGCCTACATGTGATTCCAGATCTACAGCGATGTAATTGACTCTTAACTGCCTTATGAGTAATTAGAGATGGGCAATAAATGCTGGCCTATCCAGCGACGCCCCTCATCCCGTGAATGAATAAAAAATAACAACTACTGGCGAGAAGGAAAGTGCATTAGGTAATTGGAAACACTACTACCTGCAAGTATGCCACCAAGACACTCACCACACAGACTTGGAAATATACCATCATTCCTTCAGTTTCACTGAACACCCTCCATAATGGCATTGTAGGTCTATCTGCAGCAGACGGACTTCAGCAGTTCAAGAAGGACCCCCACCACCACCTTCACAAGGGCAAGCAGGGATGGGCAATAAATGCTGGCTAGCCAGCAATGCTCACATCTCATAAATGAATAAAACAATTGTGCTGTATATAAACTAGTTCCAGAATGTATGGAGTAGACTTAAGACCACAAAACCATAAGAAATAAGAACAGGAGTAAGCCTTTCGGCCCCTTAAGCTCAAGCTTTCAATAGGATCATGGCTGATCCAACATTTCTCACATCTATTTTTCTGTCCTTTCCCCATAACTCTTGATTCCCCCACTGGTCAAGAATCTATCTATCTATTTCAGCCTTAAAAAGAACTTTGTCCCCATGGGAACCCTCTGAGAGAAGAAATTTTTTTGACTGATTGATTTTATTGTCATGTGTACCGAAATATAGTGAAATACTCTGTTTACCTACGATATAGGCAGATCACAGCAAGCAAAGGATGTACAAATCAAAAAGAGTTAGAGACATATTGGTTATATTATTTGAGGCTAGAGTCCATTCAACAGTCTGATAACAGCTGGAAAGAAACTGTTCCTGAGCTTGTTAGTGCATGTGTTCAGGCTTCTCTATCTTCTGCCTGACTGAAGCGGTTGTAGGTGGTCATTACCAGGGTGCGATGGGTCTTTGATGATGTTGGCCACCTTTCTGTAGCAGCAAGCCATGTGAATAGAGTCCATGGATGGAAGGTTGGCTTCCGTGATGGTCTGGGCTGTGCACACCACCTTCTGTAGTTTCTTTCGGTCCTGGGCAGAGCAGTTACCATACCGGACCATTATGTACCTGGACAGCATGCTTACAATGGTGCATCGATAGAAGTTGGTGAGGGTCCTTATGGACATGCCAAATTTCCAGAGCCACCTGAGGAAGAAGAGGCATTGTTGTGCCTTCCTGACTGTCGCATCTATGTGGGAAGTCCAGCACAGGTCTCCGTTATCGTCACTCCGAGGAACTTGATGCTCTTCACTTTCTCAACCTCAGTTCCATTGGTGTAGATGGGAGCGTGTTCTCCTCCTTTCTTTCTGAAGTCGATGATCAGTTCTTCGTTTTGCCGACATTGAGAGACAGATTGTTCTCATTGCACCACGTCACCAAGCCTCTATCTCCCTTCTGTATTTTGACATGTCATTGTTAGATATCCATCCCGTTACGGTGGTGTTGTCAGCGAAATTGTAGATGGTGTTCAATTGGAATTTGGTAACACAGTTGTAGGTGTACAGGGAGTACAGTAGGGGGCTGAGGACACATCCTTGAGGGGCTCCAGTGTTGAGTGTTATTGTGGAGGAGGTGCAGTTACCTATCCTCACTGATTGCGGTCTGTGGGTCAGAAAGCTGAGGATCCAATTGCAGAGGCCGGAGCCGAGACAAAGGTCACACAGTTTTGAGATCAATCTGGAGGGGATAATGGTGCTGAAGGCGAAGCTGTAGTCAACGAGCAGGAGTCTGATGTAGGTGTCCTTGTTGTCCAGATGTTCCAGGAATGAGTGCAGGACTAGGGATATGGCATCCTCTGTGGACCTGTTACATCGGTAGGCAAACTGTAGGGGATCGAGGCAGGTTGGGAGACTGGAGCTGATGTGGGCCATGACCAGCTTTTCGAGCCCTTCATTATTATTGAAGTCAGAGCTATTGGGCGGTAGTCATTAAGGGATACTGCATGTTCTTTCTTAGATACGGGGATAATGGGGGTCTTCTTGAAGCAGGTAGGGACTTCAGCTTGTAGGAGGGAGAGGTTGGAAGATGTCAGTGAATATCTCCGCCAGTTGGCGCACCCATGATCTGAGTGCTCGGCCAGGAGCTGTGTCCGGGCCCGTTGCTTTCCTTGGGTTGACTCCCAGGAAAACCGATCTGATTTCTAAAGCAGAGACAGAAGGAGTGGGTGTGTCTGGGGCTGTCAGGGCAGGCGTTGCCACGCCAATGGTATTCTGCTCAAACCAAGCATAGAAAGCATTGAGCGCATCAGGGAGGGATGTGTCATCTCTTTCAAAGCACGAATTGTAGAAGGTATTTTAAAATAATTCAAAAAATCTCTAGCTTTGTATTTAGCAAATAAAGTTACTGCAGAGTATAAGAGGTAAAATTTATGATAGGATTTTTTTTTAATTAGCTGGATTTCCTGTCATGCTATCTGAAGTCTGAACGCAAGTGCATACATTTTAATTGCATCAGCCCCACAGCCAATTAACACTCTGAGGAATGTAATTAGCTGCAGATGGAACTTGCCTCCCAAATGGAACAATGGAAATCCAATCTCAGAGAGCAGTCAGCCAAATTCACTTCCAACAACGGGAACAGTGCCTGGACTGAGACTGCAAACAATCCCTGGAGAAGGAGGGGAGGTCTGCAGGAGGAGAGATAGACAATACCTGTGGGAGCAGAACTTGAAGGGAATACTGAACACAAGATGTGGAAAGGGTACTCTTGAGAAAGTTGCCCCTTTCACATCCAAGGCCCAAGCTGTGTGACCAGCTCCCTGTCCCATCCCTGAACATCTCCCACTTGCATCAAAATTGATATCAGGCGAGAAGGCCCCAGCCCTCAGTTCGGGTGAAGGCAGAAAGGCCAGCAAAGCTCCGACCCACCCTCAGTAAAATTGCGCCTTGGTCAGAGGAAAGGGTGCTCCCAAGGAATTTTAATGACTTCCCAAATGCAAACCTGCTGGAAATGAACCGTGAGTTTCTGACCGTGGAACTTTATACTTGGAATTGACCAAAGTGGCCGCAATAGTTTCTTCCAGTCTGCTACACTCTTATAATCTGATGTATCACTTTTTAAGGAGTGTTTTTTTTTGGGAGTACTGCATATAATTCTGATTGCTATGCTATTGGAAGGATGTTAGTAAACTGGAAAGGGTGCAAAAATGATTTTGATTTCAGGAGAGGGTGGATAGGCTGGGATTATTTTCCTTGGAGTGTAGGAGCTTGAGTGTTGACTTTATAGAGACTTATAAAATCATGAGGGGCATAGATAAGGTGAATAGCCAGGGTCTTTTCCCCGGAGTGGGGGAGGGCATATACAAAACCAGAGGGCGAAGGTTTCAGGTGAGAGGAGTAAGATTTAAGAGGGACCTGAGGGGCAACTTTTTCACACAGAAAATGTTGCGTATATGGAACGAGCTGCCAGAGTAAATGGTCAAGATGGGTACAATTACAACATTTAAAAAGACATTTGGACAAGCACATGGAAAAGAAAAGTGTAAAGGGATACGGGCCAAATGCAGGCAAGTGGCATTAGTTCAGTTTAGGTTGGCATGGTTGAGTGGGCCAAAGGGCCTATTTCTGTGCTGTATATCTCAATTCTAATAGAGAAGTCATAGCAAAAATATTTCCAATCGCAGAGAAGCCCAAAAACCTGGAGCTATAAAAATAAATCCTTAATAGAGCTACAAATAATTATCTTAAGGGAAACGTATTTACCCAGAGAGTGATTAGAATATGGGATTCTCTACCACCTCAAATAGTTGAAGCAAATGGGATAGAAACACTTGAGGCGAAGCTGGATAAACATGTGAAGGAGATAAGAAAATCAAGACATGCTGATATGCCTGATTGAAGTAGAGTGGACAGAGGTTCCCGTGTAGCATAACAGCAGCACAGACCATTTGGGCCGAATGGCCTGTTTCTGGGTTTTAAATTCTATGCAATCTGTGAGAGGCATAATAGGACATTGTTATAGTGTGCCTTTATTTATTCATACACACGATACTTCCATAAAAATCCTCTTTTTAATAAAAGTCTTTGAACATAATTACTTGGAGGTATTAATTTCACTTTATTTTTCTGTCGTGAATAGTTAACCAGTAGTACTAATTATTGGATATAATATCCTCTTCATCTTTTCCCTGTGTTGACGTGATTGCCCTGAACAGCACCAGTTCTTGGGTGTGAGATTCCGGTCATCATTTCCCCCAAGTTTAAATGTGCACTCTGGTCCAGATGACAGTTGATGTGTCTTTCATCATTTCAAGAGCCCAGAGAGCAACAAGCAGTTCAACTCTCCAGATGTGCCAAGCCCTTGAGCTCACAAATGGATAATCAGAAATCAGACTCCCTAGTGTGAGGCTACCTTTTCCCACCACTAATAGTTGAACGGCAGTGTGATTATCTGGGTGTGGTGGCAATGACATCTTTCCAGAGATAATTTTTTTGATACATTCCTGTCAACAATTTTTCTTTTCAACTGCTAGTTATCCACAGTTACTTGAGCCTAAATTAATAGACGTAGGAACCTCACTGACATGTCAGATAAGGTTCACTGAAAGAGGTACGCAGTTGGTATTCACAATAGTGCCTAAAGCTAAGGCTAGACTGTTTCTCTTGATGCTTCGCAGTAAAGTACTTGAGATTAATGGCATCTATAAAAAAAAGTACAGCAAGAAGGTCGCTGTTTTGCATTTTGTGATTGTTCAGGATGAAAAAGCACCAGCCAACTTAAACCCCACTTTCCAGGTCTTGGTCTGTAGCTGATATAGATAATTGTAGATTACCACATTGAAGTGCATACCGTCGTATTTTTAATTGCTTCAGGATTTCTGCCTGTAACATCCTTTTAGACAGCTTTCCTGACCCAGCAAATCTCTAGTTGAAAATAACTTTCTTTGACTCACTTCTAATCTTTTTTGAATATTGTTTCATGGGATGTGGCTTTGCTGGATGGGCAAGCGTTTATTTCCCATCCTTAATTGCCCCCAAGAAGTGGGGGGTGAGCTGTTTTCTTGAACAAGTGCAGTCATTGGTGAGTTGGGGCATCCATAGTGCTATTTGGGAGGGAGTTTCATTGTTTGTCAATTAAGGATTTCCTTAACAAACCCATATTGACTGCCTTTATCTTTATGAACTACAACTTATCCTGTCCATTAGAACTTATCTAATGTTGTGCCCACCAGTGAGGTTAGCTGACTGGCTTGTAATTACTTTATCTTCCCTTCTTCCCTTTCCAATCAGTAGCACTGTATAACATTAGCAACATCTCACACTGTCATTGTAGCAAAATATGAATAGATTATCTTTTCCATCCTTTACTCCTTTATTTCTCTTTGCAACCTGGATATTATTAATCTGGGATAAAAGCAAAATACTGAGTATGCTGGAAACCTGAAATAAAAACAGAAATGCTTCAGAAA
Organism: Ginglymostoma cirratum; assembly: GCA_024137785.1. Lineage (NCBI taxonomy): Eukaryota > Metazoa > Chordata > Chondrichthyes > Orectolobiformes > Ginglymostomatidae > Ginglymostoma > Ginglymostoma cirratum. The sequence continues at coordinate 27,281,876 of JAHRHZ010000263.1, read as the reverse complement.
CTCAGTGGGTCTGATAGTATTTGTGGAGCAAATACCAGAATTAATGTTTGAGTCTAGTATGACTCCTCTTGTTCATGGGATCAACTCGAATGGGGGCTTTGACAGTCAGAGATCAAGCCCAATGCAGGAACAGCGAGCCCAATATGGCAGTGAGGGAGGTCCCCCAGCATCTGAAGGGGTGGGGAAAGCAGGAAGCCCAAGGTCTCCTGGAGATTGGGCCAAAGCAGTGAAGATCGAGCCCTTTGGGGGACTGTGAACTCAGCATGACTAAGCACTTAAGAAAAACTGTTGAACTTCTAATTTTATTTCTTTATTTTTCTACTTAATTTTTTTAATTACTCGTTCAAGGGATGAGAGGTGCCACTGGCCAGGCAGCACTTATTGCCCATCCCTAACTGCCCAGAGGACAGTTCAAAGTCAACCACATTGCTGTGGCTATGGAGTCACATGTAAGTCCGACCAGGTAAGGATGGCAATTTCCTTCCCTAAAGGACATCAGTGAACCAGATGGATTCTCCTGACAATCAACAATGGATTCATGGTCATCATTAGATTCTTAATTCCAGATATTTTATTGAATTCAAATTCCACCATCTGCCATGGCAGGATTCAAACCTGGGACCCCAGAATATTATCTGGGTCTCTGGGTTAACAGTCCCGCGATACTACCATTCGGCCATTGCCTACTAAGAAGGACTGTGATGTTTAATTTTTAATATTGTTTCTTTATTTTTCTTCTTTGTACATAGGTGCCTTTGTACCTGAGATGGCACCAGGAATAGCTACATTGTACACTTTTCACTGTATTCATGTACTTCTGTATTTGAGAACACGTAATAAAATTTGATTCTGATTTTAACTCATTTGCATGAAAAAGTTGCCCCTCAGATCCCTTTTAAATTTTTTCCCTCTCACCTTAAACCCATTCCAGCTATAGTTTTGGACTCCCCTACCCTGGTGAAGAGACCTTGCCTATTCATCCTATCAATGCCCCTCATGATTTTATAAACCTATATAAGGTCATGCTTCAGCCTCTGACACTCCTGGGAAAAAAGCCCCAGATTATTCATCTGAGCATGGCAATTTGACTGCTTTCAAAATACCAAAACTCCCAGTTTTTCCTATTTAACTATGTTTTTTCACCATCCAATCTTTCATATTCCTCCTTAACCAAACTTTCTCCCTTCTGTGAAGTTAGGTGTTTGATGTTGATTACCAATCAGACCCTCATTTTCCATCTTACACGCAGGCTATCTTTTAGATCCCAAGTAGGTATTTCTTTTCCCTTCTTATCCTCTTACTCTTTTTCCAGATTTGACTTACCAATCTTTATCATGCCCTCTCTTCGCTTTTCTTATTTCCTTTTTAATTTCATCCCTACATTTCTACATTCCTGTCACCTTTTTGCATTCAACAGTTGATACCTAACATAATCTTTCTTCAATTGTCTTGTGCTGATATTCAGGTAGCCCTAAATTTGGGAATCTCATCTTTATTTTGTTGCAATATATTTGTTTGGAACTCTTTCTCTCTAACTCCAGCTTAAATGCCCTCATTGCTCTAAAACTAATTGGCCTTCAAGTAGCTGTCCCCAATTTAGTTTCGCCAAATTGTTTTTCAGCTTTGTAAAACTGGCCTTTACCAGATGTAAAGCTCACTCACTCATACATACATCCTTTGTTTGAAGTCCTTTAGTTATTGGCTGAAACCCAAAATTCTGACTGAATACTACTGGAAATAGATGTTGCCAGCTTTATAAACAGATTGTTCTAAACTACATTCAAATTGCTTGAACACAGAATCACATCCAAGAACCTACTCACTTCTACAACTAAATTCTGGTTGATCTATTTTTCATATGTTAATCTTAAAAGCAGCTTGGTCCCATGTTAGCCTCTTTGCCACAAAATGTTCTTTATTATTCTTCTATAGCTCATCACTATGGATTTTTTTGCCCCAAAAGTACACAAGCCATAACATTTAATATCCTGGCAGTCATGAGGACCTTGCTGACAGGCCTTCAGAGATCTCCTGTGCAGACAAAAAATGATGGGCAAGAAAGTAGATGATGAGGAAGGCAAGTGAGACCTTGGATAGGCTGTGCGTAAGTGACTCATCAGATTCTGATGCCCTGAAAACATTAGTATTGCTCCAAAATTCCCTATTTTTCCATTGCTGTCTATACAGCATCCTGTTGCTCATAATACTGAACTAAAACATACCACTCAAAAAGTACATTCCAAAACAATTTTATCAATTAACTGTTCCAAGAATGTTTACAAAACTTGTCAACTCACCGTGTATATTCCTTTATGCTGCTTTGAAGATCACTTTGCAACATCTCCTAAGAAGTGTTATTTCAGTGGCTGCAATATGACTGAAGGAAGACTGTTGGGTTTCAGTGGAGGAGACAACTTTGCAGGACACTATCAAATAGTTCTGGTCCTTGAAGGCCTTGTTCAGTTTGCAATAGCTTGGGCGTGGAGTATTGTTAAGGCAACAATTGAAAAAGTAAAATAGTCATCCTGAGAGACACAGTAATTTTATGCTCCAAGAAATAATTGCCAGTGCCCCATGATGTTGCCTTAGCAATCTTCGTAATTGGTTGAAGTACAGATTGTTGGACTGCCATGAGAGTCTGAAGCTCCTTTGATCATTGGTATCAGCAGAAGACCGAATCTGGGATAAACTGGGATTTAATGGCAAATAACTTACACAATCTCCATTTCACATATCCTCATGAGTTTCCACCGCAGCATTCAGACAATGGCCTGGATTTTCGCTCCTGAGGGTCTCTGCATTACTCTCAGGAAAATACTCCTCCGAATGGCAGGATCTTTATTGCAGGGGATGGGTGCAAATGTAGATCTGAGGTGACCACGGGATTGCCAACTGCTGTGGTATGCTGTTTAAAAGTATTGTTATGGAAGGGGATTGGCCGAACCCCTCTGATAATTAAACCAAAACACAAGCCCCAATCTGCTATGATGGGATTAGAGGTTCCCTTCTAATAATCAACCCCAAAACACCCAGAAAAACTCGCCTTTCCCCTCATAATCTGTTAAAAGAAAGAAAATCCCTGATCCACTTTATAAATAACAAGAAACTATTTATTTATTTAGCCTTAACAATGAACAAATTAACAGAACTACTAACAAACTGAACAAATCCCCCCTAGACCACTAACTACTTCCTAACAGGTCTAAATTCTACTGGAATGCTGTTCAATTAAACACAAGTCCCACTTGTACAAACCCAGTTAATAAAAAAAAAATTAAAACTTAATCTCTCCAAGTTCGCATAATCTATGACTTCTCTGCTTTATCTCCAATCTTCCTTCTGTTGATTCACATCACAAATGCATTTCTTCCACTGATTCTGCTTTCTTGGATGTTTTTCTATTTAATTTCTTCAGTGAGCATTTTGAGCTAAAATGTAGTGGTGCCTTTGCTGGGTCTTTTCAGAGAGCTCAATAATTTTACATGAAAGTCAGGTTTGCATCTCAGACAGTGGACTTGTTTTCATTGCACCTAATGTTTGGATCTTCCCTCAGATGGCAATTGGCTCTCTCCCAATTTCCCAAATGCCCTCAGCTTTATACCCGTAACAACATAATAGTATTTCTTACGTAAGATTGGTTCAATGTTGTCAACACCATCAATTTTCAAATTCAATTGGCTTTGAATCACTGAGTGATTGGTTTAAATTTATTGGCCAAATTTGAACTTGCTGTCTTAGTAAAAATGCTGCTTGGCTGTTTGATAAAAAATATTTCATTTTGGGGACTCTCTGTACTTGTAAGTACTTGTACTCTCACAGTACTTGTAAGCTTCCAAGCACAGATAAAACACAATCTCTTAAACGGACTCTTTTTCCCAACTATCATTTTTTACCAACCATTCCAACTTCCGGCCTTCCAATTCATGAATACTCTACGCAACTTCGTAACAGTACCACCTCGATTCTCTGGAACACAGTACAATAGTTTATCCAATTTTTTTAAGACTATTAGATCATAAGAATTAATAACAGTAGTAGTTTATTCAGTCCCTTGAGCTGTCATTCAATAGGATCATGGCTGATCCAACATTCCTGATGTCCACTTTCCTGCCCTGTCCCCCTAACCTTGATTTCCCTAGTGCTCAATTATCTATCTCAGCCTAAAATATACACAAGGACTATGCCCCACAACCCACTGTGGCAAGGCATTGCAAAGATTCACCACCGTCACATATGAAATTCTTGCTCATCACGGTCTTACGTTAGTGCTCCTTCCTTCTGAGACAATACTCTCTGCTCCTAGACTCTCCCATCAGTGAAATATCCCCTCAGCATTTATCCTGTCAAGCCACTTAAGAATCCTATATATTTCAATGAAATCACCTCCCATTCTTCTAGACCCCAGCAAGTAGAGTGCTAACCTGTTATCCTTTGCTCATAAGATCCCCTCCATACTGGGGATCATCCAACTGATTCCTCTCTGAATTGTCTCCCATGAAATTATGTCCTTTCTTAAATAAGGGGATCAAAACTGTGTGTACTCCACATGTGATCTCACCAGCACCTGTACAGTTGCTGTAAGACTCTTATACTCCAACCCCTTTAAATAAGGCCAACATTCCATTAGCCTTCCTGACTACTAGCTGCACCTGTGTGTTAGCACAAGTACCCCATGTACTGGGCAGCATGGTGGTTCAGTTGTTAGCACTACTGCCTCAGAGCATAGATTCCGGCTTTGACTCCACTCTCTGTCTGTGTGGAGTTTGCACATTCTCCCCATGTCTGCGTGGGTTTCCCTGGAGTCGTCCAGTTTTCTCCCTCAATCCAAAGATGTCCAGATTAGGTGGATTGTCAATACTAAATTGCCCATAGTGTCTAGGGATGTGCAGGCTAGGTGGATTAGCTATGGGAAACGCAGGGTTACAGGATGAAGATAGAGGGGGTGTGTCTAGGTGGGATGCTGTTCAGAGGGGCAGTGTGATTTGTTGGGCCGAATGGCCTGGTTCCACACTATAGGGCTTCCATGACAAGTCCCTTCGTGTTGCAACTTTCTGCAGTTTTTCTCCATTTAAATAATATTCTGTTCTTTTGTTCTTCCAAAATGAGCAACTTCACATTTTTCCACATTATCCTCCATTTGCCAACTTTTTTGTCCACTAACTTAACCTATCAATATCTCTCTCCATAAACCATCTGTATCTCGCTCACAACCTGCCTTTCCACATACTTTTGTGTCAGAGCACAGCAGGTCCTAATCAAATGGGCCAATGAGTGGTAGATGGTGTTTAATTTAGATAAATGTGAGGTGCTACATTTAGGTAAGGCAAATCAGGGCAGGACTCATACACTTAACAGTAGGGTCCTGGGGAGTGTTGCTGAACAAAGAGACCTTGAAGTGCAGGTTCATTGTTTCTTGAAATTAAGGTCCCAGGTAGACAGGGTATTGAAGAAGGCATTTCGTATGTTTGCCTTTATTGGTCAGTGCATTGAGTATAGAAGTTGGGTCATATTGTGGCTGCACAGGACATTGGTTAGGCTACTTTTGGGACACTGCATTCAATTCTGGTCTCCCTGCTATGGGAAAGATATTACTAACCTTGAAAGGGTGTAGAAAAGATTCACAAGGATGTTGCCAAAGGGTATGAGTTATAGGGAGAGGTTGGTTAAGCTGGGGCTATTTTCCCTCGAGCGCTGGAGGCTGAGGGGTGACCTTATAGAGGCTTATAAAATCGTGGGGGGCATGGATATGGTAATTAGTCAAGGTCTTTTTTCTAGGTTAGGGAGTCCAAAACTAGTGGTCACAGGTTTAAGGTCAGAGGGGAAAGATTTAAAAGGGACCTGGGACAACTTTTTCACATAGAGGGTGGTGCAAGCGTGGAATGAATTGCCGTAGGAAGTAGTGGAAGCTGGTAAAACTATAACATTTAAAAGACGTCTGGATGGGTATATGAATTGGAAGGGTTTAGAGAGATATGGGTCAAATGCTGGCAAATGGGACTAGATTAATTTAGGATATCTGGTCAGCATGGACAAGTTGGACCGAAGGATCTGTTTCCGTGCTGTACATCTCTATGACTCTATTTGCAAAATTGGCTACAGTATGTTCACATCCTTCCTCCAAGTCAGTGATATAAATTGTAAACAGTTACAGTCCACTGTTGAGCTTCACGGGTCGCAGGTTACCAACCTGAAAAAGAACCCTTGATCCCACTTGCTGCTTTGTGCCCATGAGCCAATTCTCTATCTATGCTAATATACTACACCCAACACTATGGATGCTTGTCTCATGGCTTACCTTTTGTGAGCTACCTTGATGAATGCCTTCTGGAAGTTCAAATACAACATATCTCCTGGTTCCCCTCTAACCAATCTATATTGATTAAGCTCATTGCTGGCCTTCAATTTGAGAATTTTCAGTATCTGGCTCATTATCTGCAAGTATAGGCTCCTACCTTCAATCTTCCCTGGCATAATACCATTTCAAAATATTTATGTGACACACTCATGGATTTCTTTGTTTCTGGCATACTATTAACATAAATTATCTCAGTAAGTTTCCTTTTAATTGAATAAGGTCTATTAAATCTAAACCTTAATGGTCCACTCCACACGAGTAACCGAACCAGTGCCTTATCCCAGGAGATGAGTTCTTCAACCGTCTTATCTGCCTGTTTATCATTGCATGTTGAGAAACCTTCAGGTGTTTTTGAGCATCTGACAACCATTTGACAGCCTGGATTGGACCTCGAACATATAGTCTAAAGGAGTAATTTCTTCTTCCTGATCCACAAATTTATCTTTAATAACTTTAAGTGGTCGTTTCAATATATGCCCGAAGATTAAATCAAAGTGACAGTGAACTATTGATTTAGTAGGCACATCGGTAATTGAAAACATTAAGTTATAGACCTTTTGTGTGGAATCTTATAGGGACCAGATAATTGTGGGCTTTTTGAGATGTTTAGCATAATTAGGCGACAAGTGCAACAGGGCCCATCTCGATGTCAAAATCAACGTGCACCATCTTTTGTGCCTTTCATAAGTGGTGTGATAAGATTCTCACTAGGCAGCAGTGAGGTAACAATTGATGCTCATCCATAGATTGCCAAATAACTGGTAAATTCCTGTTAACTATTCCCCTTCCTAATTAACTCCTATTTTGTTAATTAACCAAACAAGCTCAACATCAGGAAGATTCAATAAGGAAACTAGAGTCGGACTCTGGTGGATTCAGTTTGCTGTTTGCTCCAAACATCCTCCATGTTGGACAATGGGTATCAATATCTTCAGTTGTGCTCCATGGGCATTCGCCACACACAACACAGATCCACAGATGTGAGCCAGGCTCTGAGAACCTTCATGGTACATCTCCAATCCACTTACAGGACACTTCTGAACTTCAATGCTGTACCTTGGGCTGCACCTGCAACTATCATTGTCATGTGATAGCAAGGGCACTGTGCATTCAAGGACACGCACCTAGCTCAATGACTAGATCAGGCTGCACCTCTGGGCTCTTACTTACTGTCATAGCACTCACTGATTCTGACCACACCTAGATGCTCACAGCATCCCTGCCTTGCCATTTGCACTTTGCCATCTCAGCTACAGATAGTAAGTTCATATTACTGCTGTATAGTGTGGACACAAATCCAGAAAGCTTGTTATGGTCATAAGCAGGCCTTCACTCGAGTTCCCAGCTCAGTACGCCAAGGGCAGTCTCCAATATTAGACTAGTTCTGCCAGGAGGTGGTCAAAGTCAGGATCCTCTTCTCATAAGGCACAAAAAACAGGTGGTCAACCAACCTTGCTGAAACTTTCTGCCCTATTGTGGGCTGTTTACCTCAAGAAATGAGAGGTGGATATTATGAAAATTGAAGGCATTAGAGGGTGGCACGGCCATTTTTCTTGATACATGTGGGAACAAGTCATGAGTGAGTAAGGGTATAGACAGCACAGAGAGTATGCAGAGCTAGTGGTGTTGTGGGTTGAGGTGGGTAAGAGCGAGAGGGAAATATATTGCAATGAATAGTGAGAGTGGTGGAACATGACCTTTATTGAGAGGTAGGTACAATAGCAGAGCTAATGTGATGTATCAGAACTTACCCTTGTGAAATGGAGAAGATCATTGAACTCCTTACTACATTACTGGGATTCCACCAGATGGCTGAGAATTCTTTAACTTGCGTGATAACCTCAGACCAGATTGGCACAGCCTGGTAATGTGTCCTACATTGCTGGCCCTGGAGGAAGAAGAAATCCCGTGTTGGCATCATCCTGTCCAGCATGATCTCCTGGAGCCTACCCATCAAGCAGACATCAATTTCCCAATCTGCCAAATCCAAGGCAAATGTCAGTAGCCGTGCAGGACAACTCCAGACTTCCAGTGCTTGTCACAGGCTTTCAGGGATAGAGGAGGCATGAAGAACGCCAGTTGATATCCACTGAGTGGACAATTGTTGTGAGAATGGAGGGTGGGTGGAAATCAGACATGAGAGACACACCAGGGGCATGGTAGGCAATTGATGATGTGTGTTTGGTAAAATATAGAATGAAAAACCGTCGAAAAACCTGGACACAACTTGAACTTAGCCAAAAACATAAAATGATTCAGTCTGTAGAGTTTAGCCCATTGTACCTACAGCAGTCTTCCAGCACTTAAATACTTTGATCCCATTTACTAGTACTTGGCCCCTAGCCTTATGTGCTATGGCACTTCAAGTGATTGTCTAAACACTTCTTAAATGTTCTGATGGTTCCTGCCTCTACCATCCCTTCAGGCAGTGAATTCTAGATACTACCACCCTTTTGGTGAGTAACATTCTTCCTTAAACTCCTTCTAAACTTTCTGCCTTTACTCTAGATCTATGGACCCTCATTAGTGATACCACTACTGATGGAAAAAGTTTACGATATCATCTTCCAAATTAACTCCTAATAAGAGAAAATTACTCGTTCAACAGACAAATTAGGAACAACGTCTACAGAAGTAAGTCTGTACAAAGTCACTTCATAGCTTAACTTTATACGAGGGAATAAGTTCATAGCTCCAATAAATACCACATATTCATACGTTGTCTTTCATCAGACTATCTGGAAGACAAAATTTACCAAAATACCATTTGTTTTATTTCATTAGAGGAGTATGTGTCTCCTTCTCTTTTAGAAACAAATCTTGTACAACCTTCAGTAATCTGATTCACTTAACTAGGACATAAAAAAAATCTAATCATCCCAATTATTCTGAGCAATTAGATTCACCACTGTAATAGGTTTGGAGGACGCTTTACAACTGAAGTGTTCCTATGGTATAATTATTAATTCTTTATCATCTTTCTGAGGAGATTTCAGATGTTTCTATAGCTAGTAAAAGTTTCCTAAAGGTACCACAGCTCAAGGTTTTCTTTTTAAGCTTCTAACAATTTAATGTTACATATTCTGGATTACTGCAATAAAAACATGCCTTATCCTCAATATTATCATCCTTGTTAGCAACAATAGCCTCAAACTTACCTTACATCCAGAATCTCTGCCAACTTCCTTATGGATTCATAAATGTAGATTTATAGCTCCCTAGCTGTTTATGTGAAATCTCATTTCAAATGGCTTAAACTGCAACTTCCCTTAGTTTGGAAACTCTCTGTTCCTCCAAGTGAGACCTAATAGCTACTGGAATGCTATACCTAAACTCTTCCAGGACCTAATAGTTACTGGAATGCTCAAGCTAAATTTTTCCAGAGCCACGGCTTCACACATATTTTCAAAACTCCAAGATAATTTCATTGAATGTTACCACAATATAGCCTTCCAGGATCCTTAATTTTGTAGAAGTGTTTTTTTTCTCCTGGCAGCCCAAAATTTTAATTAATGTGCTTTAGGAACCAAGTTGCCTACTTAAGTAACTATTTTTAATTCTCACAAACTCCAAAATTTGCTCTTGCAAAAGAGATGAAGAAACGCCCATTACATTACCAACCAAAGCTTTTTCATTTCTCTTTCTTCTTCTATTTCAAATTTGTTCATCTGATATTGAATCCTAGCCAACTCAATCTACAATGGATCTGGATTAATCTTTACTTCTTCCAATTCTAAATGATTCACTATTATGTTAAATACCTGCTTTTTAACTCCTGCTTTTATCACTAACTTAAAGTCTACTGCTAATTCTGTTAATCTCATCTTTGCTAATTGTAGCAAATCACTCAGGTACGATTATTTTTGCCCAAAAATGATCTTCACAATTGACAGAGCTATTCTGCCATTCACTTACTGTTGTAAAATTCACCATGGACTCATGTTAGCCTAAACTTTAACAAATATCTTAGTGTATCTGTCATAATCTATAAACTTGTGACCCAGCTATAGCTCCAATTCTTATGACATCCACAAAGACCTGTAACAAGTTTACTCATTTTGTTTTAGATCCAAAAGTCCAGATATTTACTAAAATAATGAAACTACAATGTTTACATTTTAATTGAAAGAATTTTACCTCACAAAAATCATTTGATCATACCAAAAACTTAATTATTGCTGAAACAAAGACACATTTTGCTGAATCCTTTTGCCTTGCACTCATGTGTACAATTTTCAAGATCAATGCAAGAGAAAAATCAACATTTACAATTTCTTTAAAAATTTATTCAACCTGTTTTCTAATTGACCTATTCAGAGATATTATTACATGCTTCCAGAGCAGGTGGAACTTGAACCCAGACCACCCAAGCCAGGAGAAGGGACATTACCACTGCACCACAAGAGGGCCCCCAACTAACATTTATACTGCATGAGAAGAGAGTGATGACTGTTAGCAAGTGGACTCTGATTGATGGGGTCATTGTCATAAAGAATGTGCCCATTAATGCTGATTGACAATAAACAGCTGCCTTTGCCAGGCTAATATTTATCAGAAATTGGAAGATTAACCACTTGCGTCTTCTACTTCGTCCAGCAAGTTGAACCCTTCAAATCTCCTCCGACCATCCCACAGTTGTAGAATCCCTGTTGAACACAGGTGTCACTAGCAATATGGGTGTTTTCACCTAGGGTCAGAGCTTCCTGATTCCAATATTCTTGCACTTTGGAATCTTGCATCTAAAACTCTCTCTCTTTTCTTAGTGTAGCCATCACTAGAAGTTTCATTCACTTCAGTGAGCACTTCAGTTGGACTCCAGTGACTAAAGAAGGCATCTCACCACCACCTTCTCAAGACCAACAAGAGCAATACATGCTGGACCAGCCATTGAAGCCCATTTCACTTGAATGATTTATAGAAGGTTAATAAGAGTTTTAGACTAGTTTGGCCAGCACTGCTTTTCAAGAGAAATCTGCTTCAAAGAGATGTTTCTTGCTTTGCAGACAGACCATGCTAAACTAAACCCAAACTGTTGTAACACAGAAGAACCCCAGGACCTCTGCTCTTTATAATTAATTTCTTATTGAACCTTTGTTTTCCATTCTTTAGCTCCCAGGCAACTTTATCTACATCAGAATCAGGGGCAGGCCATTTATGACTAGGATGAGAAGGAATTTCCTTCACTTAGAGGTTGATAATCTTTCGAATTCTCTATCACAAAGGACTCTGGAGGTTAAGTCATTGAGTACGTTCAAGCACAAAATTTGCAAGCTGCCTGCCTCAGTCAGATTTGGGATAATTCTGTGTTGCATTCCCTGTGTTTGCAAACAAGCAATTTGAATTTTTTCATCCAAGTTCTTTGTTCAGTAAAACCAAATCAAATGAAAGGAATATTTTAGATGGATAACTATGTAAATGTTATCTTAATAGAAAATTGGATCTTACCAGATCCTTGTGAGCAAAGCAATTCACAAAAGATAAATTTGTTTTGCTTTGCAGTCACTGATCTAAAGCAATGAAAAAAATTAAGATTTGTGTTTATATTGTGTCTTTCATGAATTAAGGATGTTCATAGCGCATGGCAATCAATGAATTACTTTGAAGTGCAGTCGCTGTGTTATGGTAAGAAACTACACAAAATCTCTAATTTCCAAAAAAA
>JAHRHZ010000263.1:27235091-27264185 GCA_024137785.1 Ginglymostoma cirratum | reverse complement strand
AACGTCAAGTTTTCCTGCTCCTATGATGCTGCTTGACCTGCTGTGTTCATCCAGCCCCATGCTTGTTATCTCGGATTCTCCAGCATCTGCAGTACCTTTTTATCTATGGCTAGACAGATTTATGCTTTTGATGTTGTATATATATAGATGTCTAAAATCCCTGTTTTGTCCCATTTTAATATCTTCATTTGACTGTCTAGATTGAACATTAACACATTTTCAATCCTAAAAGGAAACACTGTGCTTTATGTACATTATGGTTAGCCATTTCCTCTCTGTAACTCTGCAATCCCAGCTTAGTTATTTTAAAAGCTAACTGGAGTTAGCTGGTAAAGCAGGCTGCTGATTCACTATCACTATAATATTATCAATTCACCTGCATAAAAATTCCCAAGTCCATAAAATTATTAAAATTTGTGCTAAATATTACATTTGAATAGAAATATTCAAATATGCATTAGGGCATGAACTAATTTCTACATTATTTCGAACAGCCTCAAGGGTGTGGCACATGATATTCTTGTCACAAACTTCCATGGGATTTTTTGTAAGTGTCTATCCTAATTTCTGAGCCTCTTTTACAAGAGCTGAGACAGACTATTGGGATATGTCCAATGATAATCCAACTCTGTTCATACCATGTGTTCTCCTTATAACTGCTTTAAACTGTAGAGACGTGAAAAACTCATTTGTCATGGCTTTCCTGGAATTAATCAAGGGGGGATGAATTTCAATCAATTGGGCAGCATGGTGGTTCAGTGGTTAGCATTGCTGCCTCACAGTGCTAGGGACCTGGGTTCAGTTCCAGCCTCAGGTGACTGTCTGTGTAGAGTTTGCCCATTCTCCCTGTGCCTGAGTGGGTTTCCTTGGGGACCTCTGGTTTCCTCCCATAGTCCAAAGATGTGCAGGATAGGTGGATTGGCCATGCTAAAATGCCTGTAGCGTTCAGGGAGGTGTATATTGGATGGATCTGGGTGGGATGTTCTGTGTGTTGGTTTGGGCTGAAGGGCCTGTTTGGTATGCTTTATCATTCCAAACTAGACTGCTGTCAACTCATACAAAATTGCACAATCAAGTTCAGCAATCTTCAAGGTATTTCACAATATAGCCATAATGAAGACATTTGAGGTAATCCATGAAGTGAATTTAAAGGGATAGATTTTATGGAGATGTTAAGGGTTTTGCTTGCAGTCTGGAGCACCAACAAGGGTCCAAGATGCCTTGTCTAGGAAGGACTACTGTTATTAAATGTCACTTAGGCACTTAAGAAGCCATCAGTGGATCTTTCTTGTGATTAAACATGCTGGGGGCAGAAGTACTGCCTACAGAGATCCACAAGCCAATCAGAGGCCGAAAGCTCCTTTAAATGGCAATTCCATTGGAAGGCAAAGGCTGCTACTGAAATGACACATACTGGCGTCCCAGGATCAAGGAGACGTCCACGCAACAGATGCAAGTGGCTTTATGGTTTGGGGAACATGAAGAAGTGGGTGCAATAGGATCAGTAACAAGGACAGAGGGTAGCTTTCTGCAGGCCCCCAGTTCCCAATGTCACATTCCTTGTTAGGCAGAATCCATGCAGGTACTGAAACTGAGAGGGCAGATATGTGGGGTTTGTGCTGGTAGCACATACGTTGAGAGGGAGAGAAAACAAGATAGAAGTAGAATGAAAGGGTGAAACCTTCCTTAGCAGCCGAGTTGTAAGACTTGCTTCTTCCTTTCACGTTTTCCAATATAAACTCCAGGAAGTCTTCTGGACATATCGACCATGGTTGAACAACAGAGCAGATTCAAAAGTCCAAATGGCTTAATTCTACTACTGTATTTTTTGGTCTTATGGAGTCTTTCTTATTGTTCATTATTCTTACTGCTTCTTTCAGTTTCCAAAATGGTTGAGGCATTGGATAAGAAAAACATTGAAAAGAGGAGGTGTTAGAGAGGGAGCAGTACTCAAAATTGATAAATGATCAGGGCTGGATGATATGAAGCAGAGGGAAACAAGATATGAGTCTGTAGAGACACTGGCCATAATTTTCCAATCCTCCCTAAATACGGAGCTGGTGCCAAGAGTATAGAGAATTGCAAATGTTATATCCTTGTTGAAAAATTGGTGTGAGATCAAACCTAGCATTTACAGGCCTGTCGGTTTAAGCAGTGGTTCAAAAACTTTTAGAGTAGGTAGAAAAAGTAAAGTGAAGAAAAGATCAGTCATGACTTTACTGAATGGAGGAGCAGAGTAAAAGAACTGAGTGGGCTATTCCCCCTCTGGCTTTAAACTGATTTCAGTGAGGGACAGTTAGGCCTATTGGGTTTACGTACCCTTAGAACCAAGATAATAAGGTGGCACTGCAGGACAACTATTTTGATAATGACACCTAGAGTGGGATAGGAACAGACAATGTATACATGCATGAAAAAAAGGTAGCAAATAGGGCCAAAGGAGGATCAAAAGCTAAAGATGCAAAACGATTGGGATAGAATAAATGAATTAACAGTACAAATAGAGGCTAGTGGCTATGATTCTACTGCCATTATGGAGACATGGATACAAGGAGATCAAAGCTGGATATTTCAGGGGAATATAAATTTTTGAAGGGATGGACAATAAGGGAAGAGAGTAGAGTAGCTTTATTAGTATGAGATGGAATACATACTGTAGCAGGAAATGATGTTGGATTGGAAGATGTAAATTGCTGTGGCTGGAGGTAAAAAATAGCAAGGGGAAGAAGATAATGTTGGAAGTAGTCTATAAACCTGTAACAGTAGCTGTCTATAGGACAGAGAATAAATCAGGAGATAACGTGAATATATAAAAAAAAGGTAGTTATATTAATCATGTTTGTCATTAATCTTCATATTACATAGAACAGTACAGCACAGTACAGGCCCTTCGGCCCACGATGTTGTGCCAACCTATTATCCTACTAAGATCAAACTACCCTGCATACCCTACATTTTACTATCATCCATGTGCCTATCCAAGAGTTGCTTAAAATTCTCTAAAGTATCTGACTCCACTACCCCTGCCAGCAGCACATTCCACATACCCACCACTCTATGTGTAAAGAACCTACCTCTGGCATCTCCCCTATACCTTCCTCCAATCACCTTGAAATTATGCCCCCTCGTAATATTCATTTCCGCCCTGGGAAGAAGTCTCTGGCTATCCACTCTATCTGTGCCTTTCATCATCTTGTACACCTCTATTGAGTCACCTCTCATCCTTCTTTGCTCCAATGAGAAAAGCCCAGGCTCCCTCACCCTTTCCTCATAAGACCTGCCCTCCAGTACAGGCAGCATCCTGGTAAATCTCCTCAGCAATAACAAGGTATAGAGCTGGATGAACACAGCAGGCCAAACAGCATCAGAGGAGCAGGAAAGCTGACGTTTTGGGTCGAGACCCTTCCATTTCTGAAGAAGGGCCTTGACCCGAAACGTCAGCTTTCCTGCTCCTCTGATGTTGCTTGGCCTGCTGTGTTCATCCAGCTCTACACCTTGTTATCTCAGATTCTCCAAAATTGGCAGCTCCTACTGTAACAATTTTATCTCCTCTGCAACCTCTTTAAAGCTTCCACGTCCCTCCTATAATGAGGCAACCAGAACTGAACACAATATTCCAAGTCTGGTCTAACCAGGGTTTTATAGAGCTGCAGCACAACCCCGCAGATCTTAAACTCAATTCCCCTGCCAATGAAAGCCAATACACCATATACCTTCTTTACAACCCTATCAACTTGGGTAGCAACTTCGAGGGATCTGTAGACATGGACCCCAAGATCCCTCTGTTCCTCCACACTGCCAAGAATCCTGCCATTAACCCTGTATTCTGCATTCAAATTTGACCTTCTAAAATGAATCACTTCACACTTTTCCGGGTTGAATTCCATCTGCCACTTCTTTGCCCAGCTCTGCATCCTGTCAATGCCCCATTGCAACCTACAACAGCCCTCCACGCTATCCACAACTCCACCAACCTTCGTGTCATCGGCAAACTTACTAACCCACTCTTCCACTTCCGCCTCCAGGTCATTTGTAAAGATCACAAAGAGCAGAGGTCCCAGAACAGATCCCTGCAGAACACGACTGGTCACCGAGCTCCAGACTGAATACTTTCCATTTACTACCACCCTCTGTCTTCTTTTGGACAATCAGTTTTGTATTCAGACAACCAAATTTCCCTGAATCTCATGCCTCCTTACTTTCTGAATGAGCCTACCATGGGGAACCTTATCAAATGCCTTGCTAAAATCCATATACATCACATCCACTGCTCTGCCTTCATCAATGTATTTTGTGACATCCTTAAAGAATTCATGACTTGCTTCTCACAAAGCCATGCTGACTATTTCTAATCAAACTATGCTTTTCCAAATAATCATAAATACTATTTCTCAGAATCCTCTCCAATAATTTGCCCACCAGAGAAGTGAGACTGACTGGTCTGTAATTTCCGTGATTATCCTTATTCCCTTTCTTCAGCTTCCTAAACAAAATGTTGTGGATTCAACCAGGGATCAGGCTATTTTGGATCTGCTAATGTGAATGAGGCAGGTTTAATAAATGATCTCAGAATGAAAGATTCTCTCGGATAGTGACTATAACAGGATAGAATTTAGCATTCTATTTGAGAGTGAGAAACATAGGTCAGAAACAACTGTGCCAAACTGAAGTGAGGGTAATTGCATAAGAACGAGTACAGAGTTGGCTGGAGTAGACTACGAAAGAAGTTTAGAGGATTTGAGGAGTAATGATAGACATTTAAGAAAACAGTTCATGGCTCACAGTTAAAATATATCCCAATGAGAAAGAAAGATTCTAGGAAAGAGATAAATTGACCATTTTTAACCAAGGAAGTTTAAGATTAATCTTTGCCACGTTGTATTTCTTTTTCATATATAATCTATTTTTTACATATAATCCTTAACTTCTCTGGTTAAAAGAATCTAATGATTCAGAGTCAGAATGGCTTCATGAAAGGGAAATCATACTAAACAAATTTATTATAGTTATGTAAGGAAGTAACAAGCAGACTAGATAACAGAATACCAGTAGATGTAACATATTTGGATTTCCAAATGTGATAATGTACAGTGTTTTAGATTACATAGTAAAATGAGCCCATGGTATTGGGGGCAGTGTAATGTTTTATGCATAGCCTATTTTTCTAAACAACCTTTTCAGAGATGGTATTGCACACCACCAGTAAGTGGGACTTGAACCCAGGCCTCCTAATCCAAGGACAGGGACACTACCAATGCACCACAAGAGCCCTCCATGGAGTCAATATAGTAGCATGGATAGAGAGTTGGCTAATTAAAAGAAGAAAGACTGTTGGGATAAATGGGACATTTTCAGGACGGCCATAGGGACCAGTGCTAGTGTCACAATTATCTATAAATTGATACCAATTATCAATTATCACAATTCATTTTGGATGATAGAAGTGAATACACTATTATCAAGTTTGTGAATGACACTAAAATAAGTGGGAAGACAAGTGGTGAGGATGATACAAAGAATTACAGGGAAATTTGGACAGTTAAGTGAGTGTGCAAAACTTCGACAAAAGATGGAATATAATGTTGGAAAATGCAATGTTGAAAAAAGGCAATGTTATTCACTTTTTCCAGGAAAATAGAAGAGCTGAAGATTATTTAAATAGGGACAGAAAGCTGCAGCACAATGGGATGCATGAATCACACAAATCTAGCATACAAGAACAGGAAGTAATAGGGAAGGCAAATGGACTGTTGGCCTTCACTTCAAAGGGAATGGAGTATAAAACTAGGGAGATCTTGATAAGTCTATACAAGTGAGACTTCCTGGAATACTCTAAACAGTTTTGGTCCTCTTATCTAAGGAACGATATAGTGGCATTGGAGGTAGTCTAGAGAATGTTCACTTGGTTGATTCTGGGTTTGAAGGGATTTTCCGATGAGAACAGGTTGAGTAGGTTGGGCTTATGCTCCCTGGAATTTCGAAGAATGAGAGGAGATTCTTCGAGAACTTGACAGGGTAGATGCATATTGTTGGTTGGTTTCACCTTTTGGGAGAGTCTAGGGTCAAAGAGCATAACCTCAGAGGTACGGGACACCCATTTAAGATAGTGATGAGGAGTTTTTTTTCTCTCTCACAAAAGGTAGTGAACCTATAAAATTCATTATCAGAGAGGGCTGAGAGAGACGGACATTTAATCAGTAAGGTAATCAAGAATTATAGGTATAAGGCAGGAAATTGGAATTCAGGATTATCTGATCAGTTATGACCTAATTGAATAGCGGCACAAACTCACTGGGCTGAATGGCCAACTTCTGTTCCTGTTGTCTATTGTCTTATGGCCTTGAGGATGATTGCTTTGTTGACATGTTAATGAACAGAAGATAAAAAATATGGAAATTGTGTCCACTCAAAGGAGGGTAGTAACAGGTTTCAAGAGGACATAGGCAGCTGACAAGTGGCCATTGAAATGTAATGATATGAAATATGAAGTGAAGCATTTGTATAGGAAGAATAGAGAAAGGCAAGATAAAATGAAGACTTTAAATCTAATGGGAGTGTAGAGCAGAGATATCTTGGAGTATATTTCGGGAATTGTTGGCCAAATGGTATTATCATGACACTATTAATTCAGAGATCCAGGTAATGTTCCTGGGACTCAGGCTCAAGTCTCACCATGGCAGATGGTTGTTGTAGTTCGATAAAAATCGGGAATTGAGAGTCTAATGATGACTATGAAATGGTTGTTGGAAAAACCCATCTGTTCGCTAGTGTCCTCTGGGAAAGGGAACTGCCATCCTCACCTGGTCTGGCCTACATGTGACTCCAGAGCCACAGCAATGCGATTGACTCTTAGCAGTCATCTGGGCAATTAGAGATGGGTAATAACTGCTG
The DNA here is from genome assembly GCA_024137785.1 of Ginglymostoma cirratum. NCBI lineage: Eukaryota > Metazoa > Chordata > Chondrichthyes > Orectolobiformes > Ginglymostomatidae > Ginglymostoma > Ginglymostoma cirratum. The sequence goes on along the minus strand of JAHRHZ010000263.1, from coordinate 27,257,294 downwards.
CTTAGCATCTTCTGAATGAATTTTCTAAAAGCACGCAAATTGTTGCAGGTGGCAGAGCAAGTTGAAAAACGTGTTTGAAAGAGATATGGCATTCTGTGTTTTAAAAATTGAGGCTAGATTTTTCCATCCTGCCACAGGAACAAAGTGCACTCTTTTGAAATTGGCAATTTTAATCCATGTGAGAAAGAGAGTGGAGCAGAATCTTGCTAGTAGCAAATCCTACCTTGCTGGCATGTGGGCATTTTGGAATGTCCATAGTCTTGATGGAAAGGTTTGGTAGGTGAGGTTAATCACTCCAGCACAGTGGAGTTATAGACTGTAGTTGAATCTTTGTTTGGGGGCAGGAACCACATGGTGAATACTGGTTGAGAAGTTTGGTGAATGGTTGGTGAGGAAGGAGTGGAAGATTTAAGGGAGGTGCCAGGGCAGGGTAGTCATAGTGGGTTGATAGGTGAGTGAGGAGACACAGGAATGAGGGTGAGGGTAGCTTCACACATCTGCAGAACTGGGTAGATAGATGTTCAATGCACAGAGGCAGGCTTTTTCGGCTACCTGGACATCAGTCTGCCTTCATCTTTGCAGGCAACAGTCATCTCTGACTTTGCCTCTGCCAGGTGAAAGTCCTACTGTCTAGCACTGCTAGGTAGGAGACAGGATTGAAAAAATCGCAAAATTTCCTGATTCCAAATTACCGCCTCAAACATGAAAATCCCATACCAGGAGTAGAAATGCAAGGAAGTTATTGTGAGCTTTATACAACACTTTTCCAGTCTCAACTGGAGAATTTTATTCAATTCTGAGCATCACATCTTATAAAGGATGTAAAAAAACTCAGAGAAGGTACAGAAACGATTTACAAAAATGGTTGCCCCGATGCAAGACTTCAGTTATGTGGATAGATTAGAGAGGTTGGGGCTGTTATCTTCAGAGAAGAGGAAGTTGAGAAATGAATTGGTAAACATCGCCAAAATAATGAGGTATCGAGACAGAGTGGACAGGGAGTAACAGTTCCCGATGAAGAAAGGGTCTTGCACCATAGAACACTTATTTAAAAATGGAGAGCGAACAAACTAATGGAGACCTGAAGGAATTATTTTTTATGCAACCGGTGGTGAGAATCTGGAAAACGCTTCTGGACAGTGTGATGGGAGTAGATATCATCAGGACCCTCAAAGAGAATTGGATATGCACTTGAAGAGAAAACAATTTCACAGATTTGAAGGTAAGTGTGAGGGGAGTGGTGAATTGCACTTGCAGAGAACAAACAGAAATATGATGGGCCAAATGGTCATCTTCTGTGTTGTAAACATTCTGTGATTCCAGGAGGACCAAATTGTAAGCAATGCAGTCAACTTTTCTCAAATGTGGTGCCACTTTAAATAAGCCTCTGAAAGTCCCATCAGTAATATGAACAAAATAGAAATATGCAAATTTGGAGCAGGTGTAAGCAGCTCTGCCTTCTAAAAAGTTCATGGCTGATCCTCGAATCTGAATTACTGCCTACCCCTGATAACCTCTCACCCCTTTGCTTTACAAGGATCAATCTACCACTGCTTGAAAAATATCCAGGGACTTTGCTTCTCCCACTTTTTCAGAAAGACTCACAAACCGCTACTTCTGTTCCAATAGACGACCATTGATTTTTAAATTTATTTGAAGTGTATGAATTTAGTTCAGTCACAAAATCAGCTGGGAAATCAGCTTATCCAATTTAAATGAGACTAAGGAAATAAAGGAGTGAGCCAAAGCTGACGACAGTCCCCATGTCCCTTCCCTTGTTATTGATAAGAGCCCAAGTTATAGGTGACTTTGTATTCTCGCTAGGAACCACTGAAACCAGGTGGTCGATTTTACAGCCACAAATTGGGTGACCTGTATAAAATGCTAGTGATGCTGTCAGGTTATGACAGATATGAGGAAACAGCAGGCAGACAAGAAAACCTGGAAATGGAATGATGGCTATTTTTTAGAAGCACAGTTTCCTGCTGAAGGTAGCGTTGTTTGGCTGCTCATAAGTTTTATTTCTTCAGTTTTGATACGCAGACATAAAGGGAGAATGAGAGGTGATTGGACCTGGTGAGAATTCCAGCAGAGGAATCAGAAATTGCTGCATATCCCCATGGGAAGCAATCACTCTCAAGCAGGCTGCTCTAATAAGGGTGAAATGAGAAGAAGGGGGTCAGCTGCCGAGGGCCAGCTGTGTCCTATGCTCAAGGACAGAACAAGACAGACAACAGCCCAGGAGAAGCCAACATGCTAGGAGAAGATATCTCATGCAGACAGTCTACATGAAATGAATGAACTACCTTCAGCTCTCGGAGTACTGGTATCTTTGTAAGACTGCAGCCCTCCAGGATGGCAATGACCTCTCTTTATGAATGGCTGGCTAGGGAAATCAATCCAAATTATGTTGGTAGTTACCCAAAAATCTATCACTCTTGAGGTGACTGTGGCCTTGGACTGTAATGATTTGGGGTCATTCCAGGAACCAGCTGGAATACCTTTGCAGCATATTTCAAGCTTCAACTCACTATTGCAAAGTGATAGTTATGGATGCAACGTTTAGGAGAAAAGATGACTTAACTACCTTCATATCAGTGTCATTGGTCAGATGAAGGGAGCCACAGGCTTCATGTGTTTGCTGAATTCCCCAAAGGTCAGGACGTGATAGACTGTACACAAGTGGCCATTAAGGTTCAGTTGCATGAATCAGGGGCATTTGTTAATTGTAAAGATTTTCATTTCATTAAGGTCCAACTTGTGGGTGACCATTGTCAAATAGCCTTGGAGGTGAATTCTTACTATCCAGGAAGTAGTCACAACACTTACATCCTTAGGCAAAAACCAAGTATCAAAGATGTTCTGTCCACCAGAGTCATTGAAGGTTTGGTTTCTTGGATATAATGATATCTACAGAAAATATGGCTGTTGACTTCTGTAAAAATTCTGTAGACAGAACCTAAGATGCAACATGATGAGAGCTGTGCATTCAGGCTGTCACTAAGCAAACCAGTGGTTGCTCAAAATGATACTTTAAAGCTTGGACTACGCAGGCAGCTGTCTGCAACATTCTCCACTTTTTTCACACTAATCATCAAAGAGTGTTGCACCACACACATTCTTGAGCTTCAGAGAGGGAAGACACTGGCACAGATGATCTCATAGAGTGAGCCACACCATCTGGCGACAAGTCTCAGAATATGTCTAAGGATGAGCAGGGTGTCCTGGTTGCACAATTGGGCTGTCCATGGTCTAGACCCCAGCATTTGGCCTGGAAGCTGCAAGCGGTGATGACGATTTAACAGTGGAAAGACAAACAGTGTTAAAATGTCAAAAATAACTCTCTTACTGAACACTTATTATTCAGAAGAGGAATTCAGATGTTACTTTCTCCCCAGTGAGGGTCCTGTTTAAAAAAATTGCTGGTGCAATTGTCTACATAAAGGAAAACATATTCTGATTTGCTGCTTTTCCCGTGCACTGATGTCTGCTATGTGTGTCTTCAGAGTGAAATCATCAAACATGGATTTCTCGTGGAACATTCGCCAACCTAATGCCGTGAAGTGGACGGCCCATGACTAACATCTAGTTCATGGTTTAATCCCACTCCTACTGAACATCCCACCCTACACAGCCCAATGTGTACAATCTCTTTACTCACTGTTAAGTGGCCAGCTGATGCTTGATTGACTGCACTGAAATAGCCAGACTGGGAGCCAGTGGTGATGCATTTCTCATTCTGCTTCCTTCACCCTGCCAGAAATGATAAAATCCAGGCACAAGTTTCTTTCATAAGTGTTTTTCCTCAACATACCATTCACGTTACATTATATTACGTAAAATAAAAACAGAAAGGGCTGGAGAAACTCAGTAGGTCTGGCACATCTGTGACAAGAGAAACAGAGTTAATACCTCAAGTCTCATATAACACTGCTTCAGAGCATATTATATTACAACTTTGATCACTTTGCTACATCTTTGAACTTGATAACTGAATCTGAGCTGCCAGCATTTCCTGAAATATGAGGTATTTTTGTTTACTTTATGAATAGCCTTTAAAATTTATTAAATGCAAAGTTCTTGCTCCATAATCGTGTTAGTTTGCTTCTGGTTACAAAAGCTTTTTAAAAATTGTCTTCATTCAAGAAAGTATAGGAAGATATTAACGGACTTTTGACTGACTGACAATTTTAATATAATCAAATGATTTCCTGTAGTTTCAAACTATTTCCTTTGTTGCTTTGGACCTTCAAATTACTTGCTGTTCAATTGAGGCTCAGGGGCATGGCTGGAAACATTTTGTTTCAAGTAAAGAAGTGGTTCCCCTTATTTCTTCATTTTGTAGCTATTGGCCTTGAAATTATGCAATGGAATACTCATAAGTAAATCTAATTTTCTAATTTTAAATCTAAACTTAAAATTACTCGCTCCACTATTTTCAAAGAAACTCAGTTAAATTTTTGGTTAAAATAGCAGATGTATTCAAGTGAATCTGCTCACTTTCTTAAACTAGTATTGATAGCATAATTTCAGTGTCATTGTGCTTAATTAAGGTTGCAAATTACCTTAAATCAGTACTTTTCGAATTCTAGCATGAGTAAGATTTAATGTAGCAAAGAATTTCAAAAAGTTATGCATTGTAGAATGTTTCAACATAATAACTATAACAAAGGCACAGCCTAGGTTTGAACAGGGCTGGAGATTTAATATTTCTTGTTCTGTTAGCAAATTAGGGGTTTGTAACTGTTTTAGAGCTGCTTGTAGAACTTTGACAGTGATGAGTGGGGTATGTGCCAGGCCTGTTCTACTCAGAGTCTGTAGTGGCTCCTGCAGCAGAAGCAGCAGCTGCCAACAAAATGTAATTTTCAAAACACGCTCCTTCCATTTGCAATAATTTAATGATCAGCACAGCACACTTCCTCCACCATCTGCCTCAGCCTGTCATTGTTAGACTAATTTGATAACTTTTACCTTTAAGCACATAATAATTGAAACCAAAGTGCTAAATGCTTCTTAAAATTTGAGAAATTTCCTTTCCCTATGTGGATAATCTCTAAAATGTACTAATTTGTATAACCTCCTAAGTTTGCATGCGCTTAAAAACTGAAAAAAAACTTCATCCAAGAATATGCAGGAAGGTGTTAACAGATCCTTGACTTACTGACACTTGACTCTTACAAAATTGAATGATTTCCTATTGTTTAACTTAGCTTAGAGCCATTAATATCTGATTTGATTTGATTTATCGTTGTAGCATGTGCCTAGGTACAGTGAAAAGCTTTGTTTTGTATGCAGTACAGGGGGATCATACCATACAAAGTGCATAAGGGTAATAGAACGGAGCAAGAAATACATTATTATGGCTGCAGAGAAGGTGCACAAAAGCAAGATCAGCTTTAAATTTAAAACCTGAGGTATTCATTCTGAAGTTTAATAACAGCGAGGAAGAAGCTGTTCTTGAATCTGTTGGTATGTGTGTTTAAGCTTTTGTATCTTCTGCTCAAGGGAGGAGGTTGGAAGAGATTATAACCAGGGCGGGAGAGGGCTTTGATTAAGTTGGCTGCCTTCCCAGGCATCAAGACGTACAGATGGAGTCAATGGATAGAAGGTTGGCTTGCATGATGGACTGGGCTGTGTTCACAACTCTCTGTAGTTTCTTACAGTCCTGGGCAGAGAAGTTGCTGCATCTGGATAGAATGCTCTCTGTGCTGCATCTATAAAAATTGGTAAAAGTCTTTACAGACATGCTAAATTTCCTTAGCCTCTTTGAGGAAGTAGAGGCATTGTTGTGCTTTCTTGACCATTGCATCAATGTGGGTGGACCAGGACAAATTGTTGGTAACCAGGATGATTGTTGGTGATAGCCAGGCTTTGGGCTAACATTGTCTCTTTGAAATGGGTGAGTTGCATCTGAGGACATGACATGTGCTGGCAACTCGCACAAATAAAGTATGTAAGGCCAAAGGCTTAATTTGAAACCAGCCATGAGTCCCCAAGATCAAACATTGCAGGTTCTCATCAGTCCTATCCTAAAATTGCAATTTGGAACATAGGACTTAGGAGCAGCAGTAGGCTATTCACCCATTGAGCCTGTTCCGTTATTCAATAAAATGATAACTCCACTTTCCTGTCTGTATTCCATAACCCTTGACTTCCTTGTATAGCAAAAATCTACTAAACCTGACATTGAATAAATTTAGTGATCCAGCATCCAATACTCTCTGGGGAAGCAAATTCCACATTATGACCATGTAAACCCACAGATTTGGATATTTCTGTTATTAGGAAGTAAAGTCCTGCTAGCTATGACTTCACTGACAAAGTAATTAAGACCAATTTTCAATCCCTTCACTTGGTACTATTGAGTAGTATTGACTGTCTAAGAGAAAATGTTTTTTTCTTATCTCCAACCTAAAAAGGGGAGCTCTAATCCTTGAACTATGTGCCCTAATTTTAGTCTCCACAAAGAGAGGAAATACCCTTCCTGAACTTAACATGGAACAACATGCGAAACATCCATACTTCACTAAAACTATCCTCATCACATTCTACGAATTGCTGCGACCATAACTGTAACGCCAGAGTATGGTAGGGATTGCATTGCCAGAGTCTGTGATGTTGACCGTGGCCATGAGGTTTTGCACATCAGGGTCTTCACAGGATGCTACCAGAGATATTTATTCTTTCATGAGCTGTGAGCATAAATGGCAAGGCAGGTATTTGTTGTCCATCCTTAACTGTCTTGAAGAAGGTGTGGGTGAACTTCCTTTAACTGTTGCAGTTCCTCTGGTGTAAGGATACCCACAGTTCTATCAGAAAGGGAATTCCAGGACATTAACCCAGTTACAGTGAAGGAATGCCAATATAGTTTCACATCATGATAGTGTGTGGCTTTCAGAAAAGCTTGTAGACATTGGTGCTTCATGCATCTGCTGAACTAGTCCTTCCATGTGGTAAAAGTTAAAGTTTGGAAGCTACTGTCCAAGGAGTTCGGTGAATTACTGTATGCTAGTAGTCGAGAGAGTGATTGTTTAAGATTGTGGTTGGGCTATCAATCAATGGCTACTTCGTGCTGGTTGGCACTGAACTTCTTGACTGTTCTTGGAGCTGTATTGTTCTATATAAGGGAAATGTTAGAATCCATTATTAAGGAAATAATAGCAGGACATTTAGAAAATTATAGTGCAATTACAGTCAACATGGTTTTGTGAGGGAAATCATATTTGCCTCATTTATTTGTATTCTTTGAGTAAATAATACACAAGATGGAAAAGAATAAGCTTTAGAGTTGGAGGACTTGGATTTTCAAATGGCATTCAATAAGGAGCTACAACAAATTAAGGGCTCATGGTGTAGAACTAACGCGTTGGCATAGATAGAAGTTTAGTTAACTAACTGGAAGCAGAGGGAGGGACAAATGGGTTTTCACTGAGTTGCAAGCAATTACTTATGGAGTGTCACAGGGATCAGTCTTGGTTCTTCCACTATTTACAGTCTATATCAATTACTTGGATGTAGAGTCGGAACGCATGGTAAATTTGTTGATGACAGAAAGAAAGCAGGAATGTACATTGTCAATAGGAGGTGACAAATATATACAAGGATTTAGATTGATTAAGTCAGTAAGCAAGAATCTGTCACATTAACTATAATGTAATAAAACATTAACTTGTCCACTTTGACAGAAAAAATAGAAAAGCAGTTTATTATTTCAATGGAGAGAATCTACACAATGCTACATTAGAGAGGGTTCAGGTTGTCCTAATACATAAATCACAACAAGTTAGCATGCTGGTGCAGCAAGTGTAAAGGAAAGCAAATGGAATGATGGTGTTTATTGTGAGGGAATCAAGTATAAAAATAGAACAGTTGCCATAGGGATACAGGATCATAGTGAGACCACATCCAGAGTACTGTGCATAGTCCTTACTTAAGTAATCATACAATTTCCTTAGAAGCAGTTCAGAGAAAGTTGACTCAACTGATTGCTGGGATCATAATGTCCTCTTATGCGGCAAGGTTGAGCAGGTTGAATTTATACCAATTAGAATTTTAAAAAATAAGAGTCATAGAGTTTTACAGTATAGAAGGAAGTCCTTCTGTCCATTGCATCCAGACTGGTCATCAAACAATTATCTACTCTAAGATAACAAGCATGGGGCTGGATGAACACAGCAGGTCAAGCAGCATCATACTCTAGTTCCATTTTCTAGCAGTTGGCACAGAGTCTTGTATGCTATGGTGCTAAAGTGATTATTTAAAAGCTTCTTAAGTTTCTGCATCCACCACAATTTCAGGTGAGTTCCAGATACCCACCATCCTCTGGGTGAAAGAAATCTTTGTTAAATTCTCTCTAAACCCTCTGCTCCTTCCCTTAAATCTTTGGTCACAGTTATTGAACCCTTTACTAAGGGGAAGCGTTTCTCCCTATGAACTCTATCTATGGCCCTCATAATTTTGGACACCTAGATCAGGTCCCCCCTCAGCCTTCTCTGCTTTCAGGAAAGCAACCCCAGCCTACTTAAACCCGAAACGTCAAGCTTTCCTGCTCCTATGATGCTGCTTGGCCTGCTGTGTTCATCCAGCTCCACACCTTGTTACCCCAGCCTACTTAATCTCTGTTCAGAATTGAATTCTATTTGCCATTGTTCTGCCTTTCTGACCACCTTGTTTACATCATCCTGTAAACTAAAGCCTTCCTCTTTGCTACTTAACACACAATAAATTTTCATGTCATCTCTAAACTTACTGATCAAGCCCCCTAAATTCACTTTAATTCATTAATGCATACTATGAACAATATTGAACCCAGCACTAAACCTTGAGGTATACCACCATCTGCCACATTATAGTGTTGTAAAATATCAACTTTCCACTTTGGCAGGAAGATTAGAAAAGCTGTTTATTATTTGAATGGAGAAACTCTACATAATGCTACATTAGAGAGGAATCACGGTGTCCTACTGCATATATCTCAATAAGTTAGAATGCTGGTGCAGTGAGTTAAGGAAAGCAAATGGCATGATGGTGTTTATTGAGAGGGAATCAAGTATAAAAATGGAACAGTTGCCACAGGGATACAGGACCTTAGTGAGACCACATCTGGAGTACTGCGCACAGTACACTGAATCAGGCATCCGGTAACAAAAATAACATTTGACTACTATTCTCTGCCTCCTTTCATGAAGCTAATTTTAGCCAATTTGCCTAATTGCCCTGGTTCAGAGGGCTCTTACCTTCTTGACCAGTCTCCCATGCAAGATCTTGTCAAAAGCCTTATCAAAGCCTATGTAAATCATATCAAGTGTGCTACCCTTATCCATACACCTGGTCTTCATTTTGAGAAGTCATCAAGACTATTAGTCTACTGCAGGCAACAAAACCTTGTTATCATTGGGGAACAGCCCAGCCTTTGCAAGCAACTGAGGAAGTGGAGAATGAGGGTAAGGGAAATCACAAGGTGATAATTGCATACCTGTGTGGAAAAGGAGGAAGAAAGCTAAGTGGAGGATAAAGAATGCACGAGGTAACCTATGGAGTCCTATTTTTCCTGCACTCTCCATTAAAAATTCATGCAATGTCACATGAGTAACAGCAAGTACAGTTCACCATTCACTAAAATCAAAGTCCCACATCTTTCCCTCCCTGAGTGAGTAATCATCACATTATCTGCAGGTCCACAGGCAAAAAGTCAAACTCCCCACAAAATAAACCTTTTAGATCAAATTTGTAGAATTCACTCAGTTGGCTAGACAGATGGCTTGCGATGCAGCATGATGCCAATAGCATTGGTTCAATTTCTCCACCCGACTGAGGTTAAGGAAGGACTCTCCTCCTCAAACTCACCCCTTGCCTGAGGCATGCTAACATAACCCACAACCAGTCATCTCATGATAGAGCAGCCCTGTGGTCTGGTACGACTATGGCAATTTTACCTTTAGTTGTGCATTTCAATTCCTGTACCAGTTTACTGAGGTATCCAGTGTAGCCAACAATCTCATCAATCAGGATGGATACGTTTGTTTCAGCTCAACCTCATACCTAGCGCTACAGCAAGCTTTTAAATGTTTAACAAAGGTTCATATTCATAAACATTTCACTATGCTGTTGAAGATTATGCTGGAATATGTAAATTTATTAACATTCAGCTGTTCAAAGCTTGAAATTGCAATACCAACTCTATTAAATTAATAGCGATATCTATTGTTAGTGTCCATTTATCATTATATTCCTTTTCTAGGCTCTTTCTTTACTTAAATTGTGGACTATTAGCAGTAAAAATGTTGCATCATATTATCAAATTTGCAACAGTAGCTCAAACTCAATAGCAACAAGTTGGAAACTATGAAGAATGTAAGTCAAAGGGTTCCGTTCCATCTCCTTTGTTATTCTACATGCATTCAGCAAAATTCAAGTGAAAATGAAAAAAGTTTAGGTCAAAGGTACAGTGCTAGCTAAACTCCTTGGAAGCCCATAGTTAATAGTAAAGTTAATTATGAAGTCATTGCTTTGTTGGTCCATCAAGTACAACAAAGGCAAGCTTGTTGGTCTGATCGTCAAGTGTCAAGCTTTTAAGCTGACAACTAACTGAGGCTACAAAAGGTCAATTCATTTGAGAGAAGATTCAGATAATTATCTTGGACTCCACAGATGGAAACTCTAATGTTACATAAAACTTAAAGCAAACCAAAGCATGTGCATTATGCAAATTGGTTCTATGTACAACAACTGAAACTTACAAGTAAAAGCCTAGATGACCAAATCAAAGGTATTCATTATAGCTTTGTTTAGGAAGACTGATTTGTGAATGTATGTAAGTTGAATCTGCCAAAATTGTAAAATGATATGTATGTATTTGATTATCCAGTTAGTACTGTTATTGAGTCCTAAATTCGATCTCAATCTGAGCTAAATTAGCTGATTCCAGCCAGTGCACAATAGAGGGTGATACGATCTGACTATGATGTCCTTGGCAAGGGAGAGGAAAATCTGCCAGGGTCCCATTGTTGATTACAGTACAGTGACTGCAAAACACATCGGTTTGCAGGAATTTTAACTCTGTTTATGTCCTGAAGTCTTTGTCAGACTTTAATTTCTTTATTTATTGCAAAAGGTGATTAGTTACTAATTTGGCTGCAGTATCAGTGAAATTCTAATGGAATGGTTCATTTTCCTCTATTACAGTAGTGCTGGCACTTCTATTTTCAAAGTTGTCTTTGAAATTGCCCAAATTAGGCTTGGATGGATATTAGTTTCAGTGGACCTGGGATAACATTGTCTTACTCAATGTAGTAATGTTAACCAAACACAGTCATTAATTGAAGTGTTACATTCTGTCAAAGCTAACATGAATCAGATGGTAGCCACGTATACCTGGAAGCACAGATTCTACTCCTGTTTGTCCTAGTGGATGCAATGTGATTATAATGTGATCTTTATCACTTCTTCAAATCCTGTAGGTAAATTGCTTTATGTTGATTTAGGAATTTACATTTGTTTATTGTTTTGTGTGTAAGCGCACAACAAGAATGCCAGTGATGCAGGGTAGAATATTGTTTTAGATTTTGTATCTGTTATCAACACCTAGCACGCATAGTGTACTACAAAATGACCTAGTTACAGATGAAGTGGGAGAAATGTGTTCTCATAGCACTACTTCAAAGTGGTGCTATATAAGCCAGGTTAATTCCCTGTGATTGGACAGCACTGCAGATCACAAGTTTCTTAATTCAAACATCATCAAGGTTTTTTTAAATATTATTCATTCATTGGATGTGGGCATTGCTGGCTAGGTCAGCAGTTATTCCCCATCCCTAATTGCCTAAAAGGTCAACCACATTGCTGTGGATCTGCAGTGACATCTGGCCCAGACCAAGTCAGGTTGGTAGATTTCCATCCATAAACGGTGTTGGTGAACCAAACTGGTTTTTACAACTGAGAGTGGCTGCATGGTCCCCATGAAGCTAGCTTTTATATCCAGATTTTAGTGAATTCAAATTTTTATATGTGCAATGAAGGAATTCAAAGCTCTGCTTCTCTCCACTGATGCTGCCAGACCTATTGACTTTCTCTAGCATTTTTTGTGTTTGTTTCAGATTTCCAGCGTCCGCATTATTTAGCTTTTGTCCATGAACATTGGATTGGATTGCTGGTCTAGTGATATTATCACTAAACCATTGTTTTCCCAAAGATTGCAATCCACAGCAATGTTTGATGGGAAATCAATATCGTCCACATGCTGCTTAAGTGAGTTTCTCACACACTGTATTTTACCCCAACTTCATATAGATTTGCTTCTTCACTGTTTGGGCTAGATGCAGCCTAATAGGTTCATTGTTTTCTCAGTATTAGCTATTAATTTGCTTCATTCAATGTTTATAACACCCTTTCGAAGAACGTTCTTGCACAGCTGCCTCTGTCATTACTGACTTTCAGAAGACATTTATCTACACATGTATCAAGAGCTGACACAAAACTATTTTCCATTATTGCATTAAGAGAAAGGTTTACTATTAGTTTCGGATTAACTGAGGTGTGTTTTGCTACTCAGTGTGGTTAGAGATTCCTTCAGGGTTATTAGGATTGGATTGTAATCTAAAAATAGTCATTTAACTTCTTAAGGATTCTCAGCTAAATGACTAGATGAGTAGTTCCTTATATCATTATGAAAGAGGCCGTTAGTTTTTACTGTTGAGCTATGCTTTTACTCTTACAGAGCAGCAAACTAAATATAAACTAATATAACTGTAACTTATGAATTAATTGATTTTCAGAAAATAAACTGTCATTTTAGGTGAGATATTTATTTTCTGCTGCAATTATTTGTATATAAACAGACCCATGGAAACTGTCCCAATGACAAACATGATTGACAAAAAGTGTAAACGCAGCTGGTGTTCCCAGCAGTACTGTATTTCCTGTTACTTCCAGTAACTGCTCTCACTACACACATTTCAGAGGCGTTCTCAAAATAGCATTAAAAGACATAAGCAAATATTTAAAGTTTTGTTAAAAAGACTCCCGCAATGATCTTCCAACAGTTTAGCCACAGAATGAATTCTAATACTGGTCCAAATCTAAAAAGTTCTGAATTTTCTTCATGATAAACTCGGTAACTTCAAAAACATAATTGATTTTGTAGCTTCTTTAGGGAGAAGCTTTGTGGTCTATGAATGGGAAATGATAAATGTAGTATGGTTCCCAGAAGAAAGTGAAGGATTGTCTGAATTCTGTGGTAATCTAATGAGGCGATCCCTGTTCCAAGCTATTGATAGAAAAGGGATGGAGGGGCAGATTTTAGCTTAAATAGCAATGCATAGTGGCATGACTAACTTTTGAATGATTATCTTTCCTGAATTTAAAAGGCTTGGGTCCTAGAATTAGAATTAAAATTAGAATTAGATTTTATTGTCATGTGTACTCAAGTATAGGAATACCTGAGTACAATGAAAGGTGTGCAAATTCACCATTCTTCTGTGCCATCTTGGTCACAAAACTAGAATACAAGTAAACTACAGAAAAAATGTTGAAAAGAGCCAAAAGGTAAGAAAACTTCCAGATCTTAAAGTCTAAAGTCTTTTCTCCATAAATGTGTTTGGAATGCTCAGCCACTGATGCAGGCACCTGGGCCTAGCCATGGCCAGATCAGCCTGCAGGTTTTGCATCGATCACAAGGAGGAGGATCGAAATCTTAAACATATTCAAAGCTGAAATTAATCAGCTTCCTAGAAATTCTTCAGTGGCTTATATTTATTGTTTTCTCCAAGATGCTCATGTTGATTTTGACTATCCATTCATTTAACAGTCATTAGGTGATGTAAAGCAAAATGTTACTTTGCTGCTTATGGAAATTTATTATGCACATGTCTACGATGCAGAAAATTGTAAGAATTATTAGAAAATTACAGGAATATTGAGACCACTGTATAATATTAAGTTAGACCACACTGATACCATTACACATAGAGAAATAATGTTCACCCTTGTCAGAAAATCAGAATAGAAATTAGGGATAATTGCATATTTCTGAATAATGAAAGGAAAGTGGAACAAATTACATGAGCCAAATTAATATTTAAAATAAATTTAGGAACAAGATGATTATGGAATGAAGTTGCCCAACAGTTCTCTCAGATCTAACTGGAGGAGAGGATAGACTCAAACGTTGTCCCCAATTTCCCACCCTACCCTATCTGTCCGTATTTTTGGAAGGTCTCTAATAAAGCAAAATAATATTTAGCTGTATGTTAAAGGAGGATGGCCAAACGTACCTGTATTTAAGGAGAACATTAAAGGACAGGAGGGTTGGAAGGGAAAGGGATTTAGAGTTATAGATCAGAGGAGTTTGAGGATAGAAATTTATGTTGGGTTTAAGTGATTGATGACTGATATCCTTTCCTTTGATGTTCTTTGAATTGTTTTAGCAGCCAACCTTTATAGGATTTCACCTCCTCCACAAAGCACAAGGTAGTTGTGCAATATGTGGCCAAATCAATCCTATGAAAATAAGTCACAACATTTGAGACATGTGTCTAATGTCTTTTAGGGAAGGAAACTGTCATCCTTATCTGGTCTGGCATACATGTGACTCCAAACCCACAGCAATCTGGTTGACTCTTAACTGCCTTCTGGGCAATTACGGTTGGGCAATAAATGCTGGCCTAGCCAGCAAAGCCCACATTCATAAATGGATTTTAAAAATGCTATAATTCAAAAACAGCTGCTGACCACTATTGTGAATTTTCCCAGTTCAACAAAAATTTCTTGGCTCACACAATCCAAGTTTACAGTCAAGCAGTAAGTTTCCATGGGGCTTCCCCTGTTCAGCTGCTGGAAATTGGGCAGAGGTTTGACAAAACTTACTTTACAGATATTTATCCTTTTCCAGAGGAAACTCTGAAGAAACTTTCTTTTTCTGTTAAAAGTCAAAACAGAATCCATTTTGTTGTATAAAGAAGCTACTACGTGAGTTAGCTGACATCACTAGAACAGCTCTGCCTATCAGGATATGAAAGACTGTTCCTGGAAGCAGCTAACCAAACTTATGCATTTATGACTGAACCAATACTGCTTCTGATTTGTGCATGTTACTGTAACTGTAACTAGTGGAACTAGTAACTGTAAAGTGAACTTACTCGTAAGTTTACAAGGTGCAGAGCTGGATGAACACAGCAGGCCAGGCAGCATCAGAGAAGCAGGAAAGCTGACATTTCGGGTCTGGACCCTTCTTCAGCTTTGCTCTTCCTCTGATGCTGCCTGGCCTGCTGTGTTCATCCAGCTCCACACCTCGTTCTCTCAGACTCCAGCATTGGCAGTTCCTGCTCTTACTCATAAGTTTGACTTGACGTCTCACAAACACAATCATGTATTTTTGATGATGTAACCAGCTGTCATGTATTATACCTCTTCTCTGTATATCACAACTGAGACTATATTCCGCCTAAGACATCCTGTGGGCACCCTTCACCACATGGTATCAGCAGCCTGAATTAACCTATCCAAAATCGTCTCCCATATTATAAGATGGCGGCAGCAGTTAGGACTTTGCTATTTAAAAGAATTTTCACTCTTTATTTTAGAATTATTTAAAAATATGTGAATGACATTATTTTCTCCATAAAGCCGAGAAGACATACCTTCCTTGTTTTATTTGTTCGCTGCATTTAAGTATTATAGCCATTGTTGCTTTATTTACTGCCCATCAGTAGTTACCTGAAGAAGTCTTGGTAGGCATCCTTAATAAATTGCTGACTCCCAAGTTTCGCCAACAATTTTTCTCCTTGTATTGCCCCACAACTTACCAACTATTGAACTCAACTTTCATTAGTCTAATATCAACATCACTATGCTGCATTACAAATCATTCTCTTATTGAAGAGTGAGAGACCACAGTCTCGAATTCTGGCACCTGCAAAGGTCTTAAAACTGTAGCGTCCCGTGAAGGATTATAACAGTAGGCATTGTAAACAGCACGGTATAAATTTAGAAGGTAGCAATAGTTCAATTACAAATAGATGGGATTTAAGCAACTAATATTTACTTACTTCATTGAACGCTTACATTCCTGGTCATGTTTATATGGAAGGTGCCTGGCTAATGTTAATCTACATAATTACATCAGTCTTCTTATTTTGAATTGCATCACATTGAATATACACGAATACAGACTTATTTTTAAATACTAGAATAGTGACAACTGCACATAAAATGTGTCATCACAGTCACCATCTGTAATTACACTACGATGGGCCAGTCATTGAACGGAATATTTGAAACATGTTCTCACCAGTAGTAGGTTCTCACGAGTAGTAGGTAAACTATCAGGGAACTCAATCTTGCATAGGTCATATGTATATTTCAAATCATTAATCTTATTTTTAAAGGATTAGTTGATATTGACCGATATAGAATTGGCAAATTAAGTGCAAATACACCAAATAGAGCAGCCCATTTTCCACATAGATGTCAAGGATTGATTTATATTTTCAAAAATAATAATGCAATGAGTAAAGCAACTTGGAATTCATTGGCTTGAATGCATCTTCAAATGATGAAAAGTCAATGAAACTCATTGATTTTGTGTGAATCTACCTTTCAAATGAGCTGCAGCACACCCGATACTCCTCTATGCAAGCAAAAACACACTGGTGTTAATTAATTGAAGCAGAAGTGATAAATGGGGTAGATGCTTGAAAGATGCCTGATTGGAAAATCTAGAACCAGGGAGCACAATTTAATAATAAGGGGGATACCATTTAGGACTGAGTCAAGGAGATTTTTTTTATTCAGTGTGTGGTGAATCTTTGGAATTCTGCACCCCAAATGGCTGTAGAAGCTCAATCTTTGAATACATTAAAAGTAGAAGTTGATCAATGTTTGATTATCAATGCCATAGAGGGTTTTGGCAATAGTGTGGATGAAAGGCATTGAAGTGTTTAATCAGCTGTGATCAAACTGAAGTGAAGAACAGCCTCAATGGGCTGAATGTCTTAATCCTGTTCCTACATTCATTGCTTTAATGTGCACCTGATTTGGAAAGCATCCAAAATTTGTACAGTCATTTCTTTCTATAAAGTTATGTTTGTAAGCATTGTCATATTTTTTACGTAAATTCATCAAAATCACAGTGTAGGAAACGGTGAAGGTAGGACTCCTTGGTGCAGAATAACATTTTTTACTATCCTGCTTCAAATAGCAGAGTTCTTGCGTAGGGTACTGCAATTTTTTATAAAAATAATCTTCATACTGTTTATAGAAACATGAGGAATGCTGTCATATAATATTAGGATATATATTAGGAAAAAAGACCCATATTATTTGGTGGAGGGATTACAGTGCAGTATGAAATGGATCCCTTTTTATTTTCCTGAAAGAAATTTTGCCTAATAAATAGCATAAATGGCTCGCCATCATAATTATTTATCAAGAGCAACTCTTGAGTCTAATATAATTGGAGTGTGTTTTATGACCTGTAACAGAGACTAAAAATATGACATAGAACACTGACTGAAAATGAAGATTATGATTCTGCACATTGTGAAGTGTCTGTGTCAAACATGAGCTTTTTAAATATTTTGTAAAAGCCATAGAAGTCACTAACCTTAGGTTCTTAGCTCCCTTTTCCACACCATTCCAAATGCCAAAGATTAATGCAATTCCATTAGAGAATGAGTGAATAGAAAAGTTCTTGTTAGACAAGTAGCCTGGAATAACATGGCTTACAGTTATTTATTTTTAAATATTAAATGGTTGCAAGAGTGACACTTTTGTGGGCTACTTGGGAACTTGGTCAGCCATGCTTTGCCTTCGTTGTCTGTTCCACAAGATTGATAACTTACGCATACAGCATCCTGATTTGTCAGAACATTTATCAGAGTCTTTTATGAATGAACCCTTCTTATGTTTTCATATAGTTCATCAACATCTGACAAAATGAGGGCTTTCTTGCTAATATTTTAAATGCTTATGCCTCTTACAATTTAAAATTTTCTGAAATATCTTTACTACATACTTCTGAAAGATTTTTTGAATCTTGAATGCACAAATCATGTCATATTTTAAACCTTGCCATCATATTAAATTAAATTGCCATAGTGCAACATCTAAATTCCCAAGTGAGGTTAGTTCTTTCAGCAGCAAAAATTCAACAATGCTGTTGAAAGTATTTTATAGGTATATTTCACTTCCTATGGTCTAAACTGCGTTTAGTCTCTGTTTCATTCATTCCAAATACAAATCAAGTGTAAAATCTGTCCTTTGATTGGGCAGGGACATGGTAATTAACATTAAAATACCATGCAAGGTAGAGCTGCAGACCACACAAAGCAGAATAGACTGATGAGGCAGGTGGTCAGGGATGGAATCCAAACAATTTTCTGCCCCTGTAGACTACACTCAGTTTAAGTGAAGTACTACTTAGGCAGATATCATCACGGGAATGTGGATGACTCTCAGAAACTATGCTAATTAACAAAATTGTGCATAGTGTGATGCCATTGTTGGGCCTTATATCAAGTGTGTGCATATATGTTAAATATATGTTGATTTCTTTGTCAATGATATAATTTTCTGAAATGGTCTGAAGGTATTATACAATAGCTGTAATATACCAATGTCTGTACTATATCAACAAATGTGGAACTTAGTTTCCAGGCCAGAATTTTAACAACTAACTTACCTTCATGCTAATGAGTTATAGCTTAAATGAACCTCCTAAGAGAAGAGTAATGGAATGGAACATTGTTGCCTTGTCTCATGGAGTGGTAGAAAATAAGACAGAAAAGCCTGTTAAGTAACAATTTATCACGTGGCTCAGAAGTGTCACAGAGTACTTCACATGGAATGAGTTATATTGTGTGCTTACTGTAGTTCTGTATCAGCCATTTTGCCCACTGAAAGGTTCCATAAATAACTATGAACAGGGAAGCAGAAACTAAATCTAAAATGTCATCTGAAGAATGCAAGCGACAATGCAGTCCTTGCTCAATAGCACACTAAGAGCAAGGAGTTGGCCTTGAAGTTAAAACTTTCATGCTCCAAGGCAAATCTGAGTCAAACTGAAACTTGGAGCAATAAATACTGCCTAAAACGAAAGCAAGCAGGCATTGCTCAGTCTACTCCATTTGAATTGCACATTAAAAGTAGATAAATCTTAGGGCCAGATGAGATGCATCCCAGATTGTTGACTGAGGCAAGGGAGGCAAGGATGCTTAGAAAAATGTTCAAGTCCTTACTGGCCACAGAAGAGCTGCTGGCAGACTCAAGGAAAGCCAATGTGGCATTGCTATTCAAGAAGGGAACAAGGGAAAGACCAGAAAACTATAGGCTAGTCAGTTTAACCCCGGTGGTAGGGAAACTATTGCAAGCAATTCTGAACATCAGAATTAATCTGCAATTGGAGAGGTAGGGATTAATCAAGAATAGTCAGTATAGTTTTGTTAAGTGGAAGTCATATCTGACCAACATGACTGAATTTTTTGAAGAGATAAGCAGGTGTATAGATGCATTTGCTGTCATGTACTTGGACCTCTGCAAGCTTTTGAATAGGTTAGCCTTGGGAGATTGATAGAAAAGGTAAGAACCTATGGGAGCCAAGTAAATTTGGCAGATTAGATCCACAATTGGCTGAGAGGCAGGAAACAGAAGGTGATGGTTAAGGTGTGTTTTTCCAACTGGAAGTCGGCATCCAGTGGGGTCCCACAGGGGTCAATGATGTTTATGGTTTAATATGCATGATTGAGACTCGAGAGTAGGAGGGTTGTTCAGTAAGTTCACGCCTGATACAAACATTCATGGGTAGTAAACGGTGAGGAGGACAGCCTTAGGCTACATGAGGATACATACAGACTGATCGATGAGCTGACCAGTGGCAAATGGAATTCAGCCTGGATTAATGTTAGGTGATACACTTGGGCAGGACAGACAAGACAAGGGAGTACAGAATGAATGGTAGGACCCTGGGAAGCACCAAGGATCAGAGGGACTTGGCGTGCTTACACTGGTCCCTTAAGGTGTCAGGACAGGTAGGTAAATTGAGTAAGAAGACATATGGTGGTTTATTTGCCTTTATTAGTCGAAGCTTAGAGTTTAAGAGCAGGGAGGCTATGCTAGAACTGTATAAAATATTGGTTAGGCCCTGCTGGGGTATTGCGTGCAGTTCTGGAATCCACATTATATGAGGAATTTGACAGCACTGAGATATTTACCAGGATGTTGTGTGTGCTGGAGATTTTCAGTTATGAAGAGGGGTTGGACAGGTTGGGAGTGTTTTCCTTAAAGCAGAGGAGATTGAGAGGGGACATGATTGAGAAGTAAAAAATTATAAGGGGCATAGACAGGAAGAAATCTTTCACCTTGATGGAGACATCATTGACCAGGGGGCATAGATTTGAGGTAAGGGGCAGAAGGTTTAGACAAGATGTGAGATAAACTTTTTCAGCCAGAGGGTGGTGACAACCTGGAACTCACTGCTTTTAATGCTGGTAGATTCAGAAACCTTCATAACATTTAGGAAGTATTTAGATGTGCATGCCAGGCTACAGGCCAAGTGCTGGAAAATGGGAATAGATGTGATTCTTTAGTGACCAGACGAACCTGAGGGATGAGATACATCAGATTGGTGCAGAGTGGAGTTTAACAAGTAACTTACTTCCCGGCAGGAGAGTTACAAAGTTCCTGTTTCACACTCAGTGTTTAGGCTTTGGCCTGTCTCAATCTGCATTTCTGACTGAGGGAGGTTCGGTGGAGCTGACACTGCAGAAAGGTGGGACTAACATCACAGCATCAAACATCTACAGACAACTCCATTTCAGCAGCTGACAAACTCCACTGAATGTCGCAAGTCTCACACTGGAAATAGTAAAGGGGGACGAGGTGGCAGAGTGGGAATAAACTACACCAAAGATTGTCATAAGCGACAGCTCTGGTGGCAGCAGGAAAGGAGCATATTCCAGGACCCTGGAGAATGATGTCAGATGGCAGCAACTGGAGGCGCAAACAGGATGAAGGCTACGGAGAGGGAAAGATGAACTTTTAAATCTGTTCCAGTTTTAGTAGTATCGATTTAATATTAATTTGTTCAGTATTTTACCATATGTACAATTTATGCAATAATTTATTCTGTAATCCAAGATGGCACCAGAATATGGTAACATTATATTACTGTTCACTGTAGCTAGGTACAAGTGACAATATTAAATAAATAGAAATAGAAATAGAATGAATTAGGTGGTTGTTTTTGAATGGCACAGAAGCAATGAGCCAAAGGTCTTTTTCTGTGCTGTAGACAGAGAATGCTCTATGACATAGAATCATAGAAAAACTAAAATGTGGGAAGAGGCCATTCATTCCATGGAGTCTGCACCAACCCTCCAAAGACCATCCCATCCAAACCCAGCTCTATCCTCGTAGCCATCCACTTACCAGAGTTAATCCACTTAGCTTGCACATCCCTGGATACTACAGCAAAATTTAGGGTAGGCAATCCACTTAATCTTTGGACTGTGGGAAGAAACTAGAGCACCCAGCAGAAATTCAGACAGACACAGGAGAACACGCAAGCTCCACACAGACAGTCCTCCAAGGCTGGAATCAAAGCCAGGTCCCTAGCACTGTGAGGCAGCAGTGCTAACACTGAGCCACCGCGCCAACTTCCTGCACCACTGTGCTGTTCTTTCTGCTATTGAATTGTTAAGAGATCTTGGTGGATGGTTGTTGTGGGAAGCGCAGTTTGAATATCCCATTCTCCCAGCTTCAGAAGAATAACTTGATGGACAAATACGTAAAAAGCGTAGTCATTTTCCCAAATATATGAAAAGATGCTGAAGTTAACTTCCTGGATCATGCCTATTAAAATAATTAAAATTTGTTGGGTCTCAATGGAGTAATGGAAGATTCTAGAAATGTGAACTTGTGAAGGATATTCAGGAGGATTAATGTTCAAAAAAAAAGCAGGAGATTTGAGGCACCAAGGGAAATATATTTAGCAGGTCATGGTAGCTATAGCATACTTGTGTTTGAAGGTGACGTCTGCCTCTACTAGATAGTAAATTGAAGAAGGATAAAGACATGGAACAAAAACAAAGCTGCTGGAAAAGCTCAGCAGGTCTGGCAGCATCTGTGAAGGGAAAAACAGAGTTAACGTTTTGGGTCCGGTCACCCTTCCTCAGAACTCAGTGAGCTACGAGGATAGAACACTGAGTTCTG
>JAHRHZ010000263.1:27141262-27234691 GCA_024137785.1 Ginglymostoma cirratum | reverse complement strand
CAGAACTCAGTGTTCTATCCTCGTAGCTCACTGAGTTCTGAGGAAGGGTGACCGGACCCAAAACGTTAACTCTGTTTTTCCCTTCACAGATGCTGCCAGACCTGCTGAGCTTTTCCAGCAGCTTTGTTTTTGTTCCTGATTTACAGCATCCGCAGTTCTTTCAGTTTTAATTAAGGATAAATACATGAATTGATGTAATTGAGACATTCCAACATTTAAACTGTCACTGCATGATGATTAAATGTAATACTGACATTGCTTGAAGTTTTGTTGAGAAATTGCATCAATTGGTTATTGAAAAATTCTACGTCCAGTATTTCTAATTACCAAACTGAGCAAGGTTATAATCCCATGACAGGCATTTTGTTTGTTTTCAATGGGTAAATTTTCCATTCTGCTACACTGGCAGCAAGATTTTCTGATGACATTTACTGACCAGGTGTCAGAAAGAAGCCAAGAAGTCTTGCGTCTACAGTCTCTGTATTGTCTCTACTGAGTGATGATGAAATTTGTAACCTTAATCTCTGAACTATGAGGCACCAGGAGGAATGTATTAAAATTCCCAAACACCTTTTCATTTTTCCGTCTTTTCAACACATTTTTTGAACACGACAGTAATAGTAGGTATAGCACTCACCTTTAACTTTTAGAAACAGCATGATTTGAATCTGGAGCTGAAATCACTGATCTCCAACTGCCACAACCATCTTCCATTGTGCCACGTATGACCTCAGGCTATTATACATTTACTTCCTTCATCCAAGTGATTAATATATATTGGAAATAATTGTGGTCCCAAAACTAATTCCTGTGGCACTCTACGAGTTACAGATTGCATCCTGAAAATGTCCCCTTGTCCCAATTCTGTATCCTGAATTACTTAGGCAGTAATCTATCCATATTAATATACTACCTTCAACACCATAGACTCTTATTAAGCAGCCTAACTTGAGATACCATATGGAATTCCAAACACATTGCAACAACTACTTCTCCTTTATTTATTCTTTGTGTTGCTTCCTCAAAAAATTCTGTTAGGTTTATCAGGTACATCTCCAACTCACTAATAATACAGTTCACTATTTCAATTAGAGCTCACTGATGCCTGACATTACAATGCTGCTGCCAGGCTATCTTTTAAGGCAGACACAAAGATAGGCAGCCTGTCATGTCTGCCCACAAGGAAATGTTATGGAAATAGACATGATGCTGTATGGCACCATGTTACTTCAATGTCACACCTACACCATGTGGCAGCAGCTAATGTGTCAAACTCACTGAATGTGCTTCAACAAAATGGCTTTATCTCAAAATCCAATGGGTATCGTACCTAGTCAAGTTAAAGGGGAATGTTGTCAGTCAGGAATCCTACCATAGTTAATCGAGAGCCTCATCCAATCTCAGTCCAGGAGCTTGGACACGACCAGTAAGTCACTTGAGCATTCAAGTTAAGGATTCCATAAGGCCATAAGACATAGGAGCAGAGTATGACTACAGTCATGGGGTTGGGCCACGGTCAGTCCTACAGGTTCAGTACAACCAGTCCAGGAATTAGTACTAATGCAGTTGGGCTGTCTACATAGAGATCATAGAAAAGTAGAAAATAGGAGCAAGAGTAGACCATTTGGCCCTTCAAGCCTGCATGCTATTCAATATAATCAGACTGATCATCCAACTCCACATGTTCTTCCAGTTTTCTCCCCATGTTCTTTGATCACTAGTGCGAAAATCTTCATCTCCTTCTTAAAGACATTCAATGTTTTGGCCTCAACCATTTTCAAAGGAGAAATTTCCACAGGCTTATCACTCTCTGGGTGAGAAAATTCTTCATGTCAGTCCTAAATGGCCTACTCCATTTCCTTAAACATTGATTCCTGGTTGTAGACCCCCAAATCATTGGGAACATCCTTCCTGTACATTATTATGAACCAGACCAAACCCCCTCAAAATATAATAAGAAGATAGCCTAGACTTCAACTTTTTCTTATTTTTAAAGGCAAGTGTAAGGCTTTGTGTTCTGGATGCAATTTGATTGGTCCACCGACCACACATTATTCGTACACTATGGTTAAAAGAAAGAGGAATTAAAATAACTTAACTCTATTGGAAAACTTAACAGAATAGTAGATTATCAAAGTAATAAACATCAACTGTTCCAATGTAGTAACATCCCCTAAACACACCCTTAGCAAAGGTAAATTCAGTAAAATAGGTTGTCTCACAGGTAATTCTCTAGACCAGGTGGAAAGAACATCGAGAGAGAGAGAGAGAAAGAGAGAACGAGAAAGAAAGAATTCAAATGTTTTGCAGTAGCAGGGAGAGATGTATAGCAGCTTCCAAACCCCAACAGCTAGTGAAAGTTAAACTAAAATCATGGTTCTGTGGGAGCTTGACACCATCCCTTCACGTTGTTTTTGTTGTGCCAACCTTAAAAAAGATCCAAAGCTTCACAAGCTGTTTGTTTTATGGGCTTGGAACAGACCACTCAGCACCCCTGTCTCAACCTCTCTTCATACAAACCACCAGGACAAAATACACATCCTAAAACCATAGTATCATCACAACATACCTGTATTTTTTTTGGTTTCTATGAAATCCCTCATCATTCTTCGAAACTCGAGTGAATAACATCCTAACCAGTCCTGTCTCTCTTAATACGTCAGTCCAGCCATGCCTTGTGATTTACACTTACCGCTCCATGCAACAGTGCAGCACCATCAGTAACCTGATGTTGCACCGCCCCATCGCCACAATATCCTTCCTCCAATAAAGAGAAAGAACATTCCACACAATACTCTAGTTGTGGTCTCAACAAGGGTCTGGACAGCAAAGTATCTTCTTCTGTACTCTAATCCTCAAGCAGATGTCAGGTCAGTCATCAGTTGGAGCTATCATTCTAAATTGGTCAGAGGAGTGGATTGTCTTGGAGGTCTTGTTCACTGAAAGCCAATGGGTGTTTGTCAGGGGACACTGCTATGTTAGGGTAGCTGGATATGTAAAGTATGATGGTTGGAGGTAGCACACTGTGATGAAGAGAGAACAGTAATTATGAAGCAGAGCAACTCAACATATAAAGTTATGAGTCGATAGAGCATTGTAAGGTACAGATTACTGAGTGGAGTGGAATCATAATTGCTCACCACCACCCTGACATCAACCTGAGAACAGTGCATCACAATGATTGGCATAACTAAGCTGTCGGCGTGGGGCTCAGGGATTAATATTGGCAGGGAAGAAAGGAACATGAAGGGATGAAAGGACCATTTGGGCAGGGGTTTGGGGAGATGGGTGTGTTGTATTACTGAGATTGAGAGGCTGAGCCTGTGACTCATTCAGTGAAGCACTGCCTATGGTGTCTTCCATCCTCATTTAAATCATAAATGCACAATGAAGATGAAAATGGTTGCCACCACATCCAGAGTGGGGCTGACTTCATCACTGGCCTTCCAATAACCAGTCAGGATGTAGCCCACAATTAAATGGTAATAATCAGCTTCAAAACAACAAGGAAATGTGCAGTCCCAACCTTCTGATGGTATTTCACTGTTGCTCTGAGTGGTAAATGTAAAGCACAAGGATTATCCTACAGTGACCATTTGCACTGAGCGAATCCAAATTTAAAATACTAAGACTTAAAATCATCAGTACCAGACAGTGAACAATAGACTATCCAGTAAAAAGGTGGGCAAATGACCATCCTAATTGTAGCCACCAAATAAGAATTATGCAGAGGAGAAAGGAAAACATATGATTATGAGGAACGAATGGGTGAGTGGGACTAATTGCGTTGTGGGTCTTTTGTGTCTGAGCACAGAGCTCTTTTGTGAACAGTGTGAGACCCCTCAGGGGGCAATTGCATTAATCAGGCTCTTTGGTTTTATGAAGGATAAATCATGTTTGCCTATTTTGCTTGTGTGCTTTGTAGATGGAACAAGCAAAGTGGATAATGGGATTCCAGTAGACTTATTTTATCTGGACTTCTGGAAGGCATTTGAGAAGGTGCTGCACAAAAGCCTAGATCATATGTGGTCAGGGATAATATATAAGCTTGGATAGAGAATTAGCTAACCAATAGAAGGCAGAAAGTTGCGATAAATGGATCTCTTTTCTGGTCAGCAAGTTGTAACTAGTAGATGTTACAGGGTTCAATTATTTGCAGTCTACATAAATGACTTGGATGCAGGGACAGACTGTACCTATAGCCAAATTTACAGATGACACTAAAATATATTGAAAAGTAAGTCGCAATGAAGATATAAAGAATGTACAAATGGATATGGCTGGGTTAGGTGAATGGGCCAAAACTTGGCAGACGAAGTTTAACATGGAAGTGTGAGTTCATCCACTTTGGCTGAAAGAAGAAACAGGCAACTTATTGTCTAAATGGAAAGAACATTCAAAATGCTTTTGTGCAGAGGGATCTGGATGTCCTCAAGCATGAATCACAGAAAGTTAGTATGCAGGTAATGAGGGTGAAAAATGGAATTTTGACAATTATTGCTAAAGGAATTGATTATAAAATTAGAGAAGTCTTGTTGCAATTGTACAGGGCATTGGTGAGACCGTGTCTGGGGTAGTTGTATAGTTTTGGTGCCCTAATTTGAGGAAGGAGGCAATTATATTCTAATTATATTGGTGGTAGTTCTGAATAGTTACACTAGATTAATTCCAGAGATGAAAGGCTTGTCTTATGAAGAGGGACTGAGTAGTTTAGGCCTGTAATTACTAGGTTTTAAGCAGATGAGGGGAGATCCAATTGAGGTATCCAAGATGCTGAAGGAGATTGACAAAATAAACAAGGGCAAATATTTCCCCTGAGGAGCAATCTAGAAGGAGAGGTAAAGTAAACAAAAGAATTGCAGATACTGGAGGTCTGAAACTCAGACTGACACTGGAGAAACTCAGCAGGTTTGGCAGAATCTGTGGGAAGAAAGCAGAGTTAATGTTTTGAGTCCAGTGATTCTTCGGCAGAACATGTTCAATAGAACGAGAAGTCACAGTTTTAGGCTTGGGGCAGTGGATTTAAAACGAAGAATTACTTCTCTCAAAGGATCATGAATCTTTGAATTCACTAACCCAGAGTGCGGTGGACACCGGGACAATGAATACACTTAAGGAGGAGATCGATGTTTTTCATTAGTAATAGGTTAAGGGGTTATCGGTGAATAGGCAGGAAAGTGAAGTTGAAGCTGAGATGAGATCATTCGTACTTGTGTTAAATGACAAAGCAGGTTCGAGTGGCTGAATTGCTTATTCTTCCTGCCAGTTCTTACGTTCTTATGCTGTTATGAATTGGAAGTGTCCCAGTTGTTCTCACCTTTAGATAGTTTTGAAGGAGAGACCAAGCAGTATGACTTTTTCTCCAAATGATTCTTGTGGTATGTCTGACAGAAATTGGTGATTTCTGGCACATTACTGGTGTTTGTATTTTAGAGATTATATTTTATGGATACATATGTTGACTTCCTCAGTTCCTGTCACATCAGTTTTGCACTCCCCGTTCATTTATCACAAGTATGCCATGTATCCTTAATCCTGGTTATTTATTCTTTTGTGAAGCTTTATGGGCACTTCCAAGTCATCCTGTTGTCCATTTGAGTTTAACCAACACACACTGTGTTGTATCAAGCAAACTATAGTAGTGGTGAGAAAGATAAACATGTGCCTACGCATGACTGAATGAAATTTGTACCAGTCACACTCTGTTGCTAAGTATAGAGAAAGTAAATAGTAGCCCACAATGTAACAAATAACACTGGAAATGATTCAATCACAACCAGACAGCTTTACATTTTTCATATATGCAAGATTTCAATGAGCAGGATTTAAAGGGATTCCATTTTAATTTTTGTCTCCAGTTGCAAACCACCAAGATAACCATGCCCCAAAATTTCAGAACAAAAACAAATCTGATTCCAAACACAAAAATCAAATCGCACTATGTAAACTGTACAACTTGAGTAACTATTGAAACCTGATAACTATCTTACTGTTTACATAATTTTTATTTAGGAATGCACATTGAAAACTAAGCAAAAATTTATTACAATTATTGGAGCAAATTACTGCAGATGCTAGAATCTGTACTGAAAACAACAAATGCTGGAGACCACAGCAACTCAGGCATCATCTATGGAGAGCTAACGTTTCAAATCTAGATGACTCTTCAGCAGAGCTGATGTGAAGTGTGGAGGGGGCAGAATTTGTGCAATAGTGCAGGGGTGCTTGGTATACTGGTGGAGAATGGATATTGAGAGTTCAGATTATGTGATTGGAATGTGAGAATGGTAGAAGGGAAGGAATGGGAATTGGTTCACAATTTAAAGGTGTTGAGCTCAATATTAAGTCCAGAAGGCTATAAAGTGCCTAGTCTGAAGATGAGACGTTGTTCCTCCAGTTTGCGCTGTGATTCACTGGAGAACTGCAACGTGCTGAGGACGGTCATGTGGGCATGCGAGCAGGATGCTCCCTCAAATTGTGAACCAACTCCCATCCCTTCCCTTTCTTTTAGTTTTACCTGTTACATTCTCTGTTATCATGTCCTCTCTGCCCTCCCCCCAACGCCAGTGGAACTGTCTGTCCTTTCAAGTCTGGCAGTTAGACACACCATTATTCTGTCATTCTCACATTCCGATCACTTAACCTGAACTCACAACATCCTTTCTCCCCCAGCACTCCAATCCCCACCTCCACAATTGCATAAATGCTGCCCCATCCACACTTCAGGTCACCTCTGATGAAGAGTCATTGAGACAACATTAGCTTTTTCTCTCTCCATGGATGCTGCCTGACCCCGCTGCGATCTCCAGCGCTTCTTGTTTTTTATTACAATCAGAATTGCATTTAAAGTTCATACATGCAACTTTTGAGTATGTAATCTTGTATTAAAGAGGCTCTACGTATGTTACATTGGAGGAATATTTACTCAATTCTTGGCAAAGTCTGAAACATTCCGCTTCAAAAACTCCATTGGAACCTCAGTGCCTTGTAAAATCAGCGACGTTACCTTTCCTTCACATCAGCAAACTTGGGGGCTTTTTCCTCGTTGTACGTTTTGAAAAATGGAGTGATATGTTATTGATGATTTTATTTATAATATCAAAGGTTGGAACAAAACTAAAAAAAAATCTTTGGAGGGTGGCCGTCCAAACTACAAAAAGGGACGAAATGAATGATCTTGGTGAGATAAGAGCTCTGTTCACTGAAATGATGAAAAACATTCTCATGATGCAACCAGTCAAACTGAACAAAGGGGGGAAAACCAATATCCGTTCAAGCTGAAAGAATGTGGTGCTATTCTAAACACGGGAAAACGTTTAGTTTCCAAAATAAATTGTGATTTGATTTCAGCTACGCTATGAAAGTATATTTTCCTCCATCAGTGTCAGATTAGGTCGTGATATGAAATGACGTACGTGTTATTTAGCCGGGGGGGAGTATGCGTCCTGTTATCGAACTGATGGGGTAGCTCTCCGCTACAGATGCGGAGAGTCACTGAGCGAGTCCATCTGTTGCTGGGACGGGGCGGGCTTGTTACTGCAGAGGAGCAGAGCCCCCTCCCAGCAGCTCCTGTCATCGCGTCAGTGCCAAAGTGAAGTCGCAGCACATCTGGTCCCGTCCTGACTGGGAGGAGAGAGCACGGGAGTCCAGCCAAGGGGATACCAGGCAGCTTCCCGTGTTTGCCGACAGGCAGCCAGCACCAGCTAACCTCACGGCCAGCAAAAAGCTCGCCATGCTCCAAGCCATCAGCAAGTCTCGGTCGGTGCAGATGGTAGCCAGCCTTCATCCCAGGCTGCAGCGTCGTCTCTAGAGCCAGTAATCCGGGGAAGTGAGGGACTGGGAAGTTTTGGAAGGGGTGGTACAAGGAGGAAATTCCATGGAGCAGCTGCTGTTTTGGGAGCAAGCGCGTTAAATTCCCCGGGATAAAGGGATGGCCCATCGGAAATCAGCGAGGCACCAACTAAGGAGGTCTTTCAGCGAGCATCTGAAAGACTCCACCGCCAAAGCTTGGGATTTATTGTGGAAAAATGTCAGGGAGCGCCGGCTGGCAGGTCAGTTCCCCTCAATCCGGAATGCAGTCTCTTTGACAACTTGAATGTTGGACATTGAGGTGGAGGTAAGGGAGGGGATGGTGGGATATGATTTACATGACTTGCCGCATCTTCCAGGTTGGTAAATAAATTCGTTCAGCCTCGCGTCAGATTCTGAGATTGCGCTATGGGTAGCTTAAAGATAAAACTATCATGTTCCGAAGTTTGAATAGCTCCAGACCTGGAGAAGATGAGTTGTTGCAGCATTCACTGTACATGCGCTCGCCAACTCCCAAGCCTGTTACATTCCTGGAAACGAGCATGTAATCGATTACTTTACGCAACAAGTTTGCCAAAGGATACCTGGGATAACAATAGTACATGGGCGGTCAGAGAGAGTTTGCTGATACCTTGGCTCTGCTGTCATGATTGACCCCTTTTTTTTCCCTAACTGTAGATTTGGGGTTTGTATTGAAACGTTGTTTGAGACGCGGTTCCCTTCGAAGCTGGCTTCCAGCTGTGAACCAATACTCACAATGCCATGTGCTTTAAGCAGCAATGTTAAGACAGCACTTTCTCAAAGATGATCTGTAAACACAACTTCCTCCGGGTTCAGGGCATTGCCCCGCCCCATTCCTTGTGACTGTGCTTTTGTTCCCCAGGATTACTGTTACAGAATTTAGCACAAAATTAAAGAACAATTAACAAGCAGCTAGACTATGAGACGGTGACTCAGCCGGTATCTCTCAGTGGAGCTGCTTAAGCAAGCTGCACGCTGACACCAGATGCTTATTTCAATATCATCCAACTACTGGTTTATGCAGAGCAGAAACTAGGATGACATCCTCTGCAAATCCGTAGGAGTTAATAGCCAGCTGTTATCTGAGCCAGTGTAAACTGTGTTGTGAAGAATTTTAGAGCTGCATTGGGCTGTTTGTCATCAGTGTCTAGTCATTTTACTGTAAAGACTTCACTGGGTCAAATTACATTGGATAATCTAAAAGTGACTTTGGACGAGCAATTGTTTACTTAGTTTAAGGGGAAGTTCTTTATTTACAAAAAAAAACTCACAGACCATGCGAAATCTCTGTAACCACTGTGTTTCCCAGACATGTATTCAGCCAGTTAATTAGAGCCTTTTTAAAAGCAGTCATTTAACATTTATTGATATATTTTACTTTAATATTGCTTAATTAATTATGTACTTTTAAAATCTTGTTGTTAATGTGGAAATCCTCGGTCAAAGAAAACATTGTATCACTTTTGCCCTTACTGATGTATATTCCCACTTCCCCTATGGTTCAAGAAAGTATGTGCAGTAATGGCTGAGCCAGAGAAACCAAGAAACTTGCATCCCTAAATTAACATAAATTAGCCAGGGCAGGAGCGGCAAGGGCACTTCAAATTCATTAGTATTCCCAAACCGGGTCAGTGGAGATGTATTCATCCACAAACTCTGCTTTCCCTCAAATTGAAGTAGCAACAATTTGCATTTTTGACGTCCTAACCAATCAGCAATCTCCTCTCAAACAGGATAAAGGTTGGTTTTCACCTTGAATTGGTGTTCTGGCAAATTGTTCTGAAGAATGCAAGACAAAAATCTTCAAAAAAGTATATATTTTGCGACAATACTCAAATTCCATAGGACAAAACTACAATTTGAATTTATATAGCACCTTTAATGTAATGAAATATCATTACAGTGATATCAGTAACATTTTTAAAATGATCCTCATAAAGAGGTATTAGAATGGTTGACCAATAGCTTCATGTAAGTGTTAGATTTCGAGGATCATCTTTAAGGAAGTTTAAGATTTTGAGAAACCAAGTGTTATTGGCAGTGAATTCCAAAGCTTAGGGTTGAGGTACTGAAGGCAATGGCCACCAGTGATTGGGGTCAAGAAAATCAGAGGTGCCTAATAGGCGAGAATTGGAGGACAGTAGAGATGTTATATAATGGTTTAATAATTATATCAGATCATGTAGCTAGAACCTGAGGAAGATAGGTTCTGATGAAGTCTTGTATTGTGGACCCTCAAAATAAGAAGATAGCCTAAACCCCAACTTTTTCTTATTTTTAACAGCAAGTGTAAGGCGTTGTGTTCCGGATGCAACTCGATTGCTCAAGCTGCCAGGTTTCAAGCAAAGCACACTTTATTCTTACACTTTAATTAAAATACAAACAAAAGAAAGAAGAATTGGAATAACTTAACTCTATCAGAAAACTTACAGAATAATAGATTATTTAGTTATGAAACAGCAACAGTTCCTACATAGTAACATCCCATAAACACACCCTTGACAAAGGCAATTTAAGTAAAATAAATTGCCTCAAATCAATTCTAGCAGCAGAAACAGAACCCAAGCCTTCAGCTGTAGCAGAGAGAGGAATAACAACCTCCACATTCAGCTTTAAGACTGCAACAATTACTGAAAATTAAACAAAAATCCTGGTTTTGTGGGAGCCTGACCGCACTCATTTTTGCTTCCTTGGCCTGCTTTAAAAAAAACAAAGCTAGCTATATTGCTGGGCACAGAGCAGACAGCTCATCTCCAAATCTACAATGTTTGCTTTCAAAAGAAATATGACTGAAAAAATCCTTCTTAAAGGAATGTATCATAACACTTCCCCCCCAAAAGAAAAAAATGAACCACTAGTACACAAAGATCACTTCATTTTTAAAACCTCTAGTCTCAAGTTATTAGTACACTACATATATATATAATTCCACTAAATCTAAGTATGCAAAAATTTAATTATACGGTTCATCTCAGTCTATTCTTTTCTCCCACCATTGAATGCCCCCATTTTCATTCCTCTAAATTGTGACAACATGCCAGCAATCAGAGATAATAGGTACTGCAGATGCTGGAGAATCCGAGATAATAAGGTTTGGAGCTGGATGAACACAGCATGCCAAGCAGCATCATAGGAGCAGGAAAGCTTGACGTTTCGGGCCCAGACCCTCTGATGAAGGGTCTATGCCCGAAACATCAAGCTTTCCTGCTCCTATGATGCTGCTTGGCCAGTCAGCAATCACATTCTCTCATCTTCTTCTTGTAAAGGTACAGCATCAACATCCACATCACTCGCATTGATAGCCGCCTTGAATGGCTTTCTGTAGTTAAGTCTGGCTAACACTGAGGTGCTGGTTAAAACAGCTTTCAGGTTATCAAATGCCTTCTGACACTTTTCTGTCCACTGATACTTTCTGCACTTCTTCAGCAGGTCGGTCAGTAGACCAACCACATTGGTAAAATTTGGTATGAACTTCCTACAGAAAACACTCCATTCCAGGAATGGTAGTACATCGCTCTTTGTTGATGGTATGGGAAACTCCCCAATAACATTTGTTTTCACATCCCCTGGGGCCATCGGAGCATATTCACAAGACACATTCTATGAGATTTCTCTCTATCTGGTGCTCTTATCAAATAATTCACCTCACACAATTTCTTTATGATTTGATAAGGCCTACTAAATCTTGTCTTTAAAGGTTTACCTACCATTGGGAGTAACACTAACACCTTGCAAAATTGTGAATTTTTGATCTCGTCTTCTTCCTATTTCATCACATGGTTTGCTACTTTTAAATGCCATCTAGGAAACTCTATTTAATCTTCCCCTAAAATTTGACACATAGTTAAAATATATGGTCTCTGAACTTTGACTCACCATTTCTCCTTAATCAATTTCAGTGCTCCTTTCACCTCATGCCCACAAACTAACTCAAATGGACTGAATTTAGTTGATTAATTAGGTGCATCTCTAATTTCAAAAGGTACAAGTGGAGTTCTTTTATCCTAATCCTCTGGATAGTCTTGACTATAAGCCCTGAACATGGTCCTTAACGCTTCTTGCAATTTTGGATGGTATGTGGTGAATTTGAATTGTTTTATTCCTAAGCTATTCATAACTTCCTTGATAATTTTGATATAAATTTGAACCTTGATCTGATTGTACTTCTTTGGGTAATCCGTGTCTAATAAAAAATTTGAGTAACTCTTCTCAAGTCCCTTTAGCCATGGTACTGCGTAATGGAATGGCCTCGGGATATCTAGGAGACATATTCATTATAGTCAACAAATACTGATTCCCACATTTTGTTCTAGATAGAGTTCTGTGTAATCAATTAAGAGTCTTGTAAAAAGTTCCTCAAATGCAGGAATGGATATTAAGGGTGATGGTTTTATCACTGCCCGAGGTTTTCCTATTGCCTGACATATATGACATATCTGGCAAAATTCAACTACATCTCTAAACAGTCCAGGCTAAAAAAAAAGTCATATTTTGGTTGGCATTTTCCTTGGTCTTAAATGACCTCCTACTGGTAATTCTTGTGCTTTCTGCAGCATCTCCTTTGTATAATCCACCGGTAATACAACTTGATGAACTTCTGCTTATTTTTCATGTGGTCTCTATTTTTAAGATAATAATATTCTAGGATACAACTACTTTAGTTTTTCCATCTTTCTGTTGTAATTCAGCTAGCCTCTCTGAACAGAAAATATCCATTTTATCCTCTGCCTGTTCTTGTATCATTTTCCCCAACCATTTGATCAGACATAGTTTCTGATAATTGAACTTGAACTTCCTTATCTTTACTCTTTGATTTCTCCTCCTGCTTCAACCTGTGGCTTTGTGACCATGTTACCACGCAGTCAGGAAAAATCCCAGGATATGCTTCCTGTAGCACCTCGGTTGACTGATTTTCCACTGACTTATCTAGTGCTCCTACCACTCCTTCACCACTCTTTAATCGGACTGTCCAACCCCACTTTATATAATGAAACACTGCTCTTTTCACCATAAATTCCACATATTCCCACATTTTCTGGTGATACTCCTCATCGCTCTTCATCAAAGATTGAGTTGCTCCCGTATCTTTTAAAATTTTAATTTCTTTATCTACTTCTCCTGGTACACATGACTGAACTTTACTCACGCAGGTAAAGACATCTGGTGCTGTTGCAAGATGCGCCTTTAAGAAAGATTTGTTCTGTCATGTTTTGTGTTGTAAACTTGGAGCTGAACTGTCTGCTCTGAGCCCAGCTAGCCTTGGTTTTTTTTAAGTTGAAACAATAGAAGCTGCATGGAAGCTTAAGTTATTCCAATTCTTCTTTCTTTTGTTTGTATTTTAACTGTAGTTTGAGAATAAAGTGTGTTTTGCTTCAAGCCTGGTTGTTTGACCAATACATCCTTTCAAAAGAAACATGACAGAACAAATCCTTCTTAAAGGCACATCTTATAACACCTGCAATAGTTACATTTGTAATTTGCAAAAAATAGCTCAGTTGTCTGTATGCCTGGTTTGCGCTGCAGAGCAATGCCAACAGATTACCATGAAGGACACTTCATCTCAACCGCTCCCCTCGCATGTGCTGTGGTGATCCTCAGTTTAAACCACCACTAGTTATCTCTCGCTAATGAGAGAGAGAGAATCTAATAAGACTGTGGTGACTTTGCCTTTACCTTAATTAGTGGAAATAGCCAATGAATGTTTATTAGTGTATATCACACGTGATCCAGGGACAGTTGGCCAATTGAATTCAAAATTGGTTTGATGTTAGGAGTCAGAAGGTAGTGGTAGAGGGTTGTTGTTCAGGCCAGAGACCTGTGACCAGTGGTGTGCCGGAAGGATTGTTGCTGGCTCCACTGTTGTTCGTCCTTTATACTAGCGATTTAGATGAGAACATAGGAGATGTGATTAGTAAGTTTGCGGATGACACCAAAATCAGTGGTATAGTGGACAGTGAAGAAGGTTATCTAAGAGTACAATTGGATCTTGATCAACTGGGCCAGTGGCCCAAGGAATGGCAGGTGGAGGTTAATTTAGATAAATGGAAGGTGTTGCATTTTGGTAAAATAAACCAGGGCAGGATTTACACAATTAATAGTAGGGCCGTGTCGAACAGAGAGACCTGGGGTTGCAGGTACATTGTTCCTTGAAAGTGGTGTCACTGGTAGGCAGGGTGGCGAAGAAGGCATTTGGCATGCTTGCCTTTATTGGTCAGAGCATTGAGTATAGGAGTTAGGATGTCATGTAACGGCTGTACAAGATATTGGTAGTTCCAGGTTTGAAGCAGTGCGTACAATTCTGGTCACCCTGCTACAGGAAGGATGTTATTAAACTGGAAAGAGTGCAAAAAAGAATTACAAGGATGTTACTGAGACTGGAGGCTTTGAGTTATAAGAAGAGACTAGATGGGCTGGGAGTTTTTTTCCCTGAAGTGTAGGTGGGTGAGGGGTGATCTTATAGACGTGTATCAAATCATAAGGGACATGAGTAGGGTGAACAGCAAGGTCTTTTCCCCAGAGTAGGGCAGTCTAAAACTAGAGGCATAAATTTAAGGTAAGAGGGAAAAGATTTAAAAGGGACCTGAAGGACACCTTTTTCACACAGAGTGTGGTGCGTGTATGGAGTGACTTGCCAGAGGAAGAGATAGAGTTGTACAATTACAACATTTAAAAGACATTTGGACAGGTACATGGATAGGAAAGGTTTAGATGGATATGGGCCAAATGCAGGTAAAGGGGACCAGTTCAGTTTTGGAAACCTGGTCGGCATGGACAAGGTGGGCTGAAAGGTCTTTTTCCGTGCTGTATGACTCCATGACTCTATCAGCATGGTTTCTAACTCTCTTCCATTGAAGTCATGCAGAAACCCTCCTGGTATTAATGGAAGGGGGCAGTGGAATGCAGATAAATTTTTAAGCGTCCCTGTTATTGCTGAGAAAGGAAAGTTGAGCAGAACATGGACCCCAGTGCCCACAGCAGCAAACAAAGTGACAGTTATGACTGTTATTACTGCCACAACAACTGAAAATAGGTGTTCAGAGATCTGTGGAAATCTTTACTCTACCTGAGCCCCTTAGCCATGTGGAGGACCTCAGCCAGGCCATACACTAGATCTACATTTGGCATCGCAATTTCACTGACTACCACGTTACCTCCAGACTCATAATGAAGCCAGACTGGGATTAGATCAACATGCTTCTTATGCATTCAGCAGCAGGAAATCAATAAAGAAATGATCAAAAATGAAAAAGTCACAAAGGCCTTGATTCTTACTTTAGTTTAGGATACAACACTGTCACGGACTGGGCAAAATTGAATCAGTGCAGTCAGGACTCAGGGGAGACTGTTGATTCCTTTAGAAACAACCTGTGCCACCTCAAAACAAAATGTAGACTGTGACTGCCATAGTGTTAAGGGTTTGCATGGTGAGGAATTTGTTAAATGGGTTTAAAAAAACTTTCTTTATCAATACTTAGTTGTACCTGTTAGAGAAGGAGCTAAATACAGCCTTCTCTTGGGCAATAATGCAGGGTAAGTGACTGAAGTGTTAGTGGGGGAACACATTGCGTCCAGTGATCATAATTCTGTTAATTTTAAAATGGTTATGGAAAAGGATAGGCCTTGTATAAAAGTTAACATTCTTAATTGCAGTAAGACAAATTTTGACAGTATGAGACAAAAACTTTCAATAGTTGATTCGGGTAGACTGTTTAGTGGGTAAGAAGTGACTGGCAAGTGGAAGGCTTTCAAAAATCAGATGAGAGTTCAGAGGCAGTATGTTCCTGTTAGAATGAACTGTGAGGCTGGTAGGAGTATGGAACAATGGATGAATAAAGATATGGAGGCCCTGGTTAAGAATAAGAAGGAGGCATATGTTAGGTGTAGATAACTGGGATCAAGTGAATCTCCTGAAAAATATAAAGAGTGCAATGGTATTCTTAAGAGTGAAATCAGGAGGGAAAAAAGGGGATATGGGATAGACTTGGCAGATAAGGTTAAGGATAATCCAAAAAGATTCTACAAGTGCATTAAGAGCGAAAGAGTAACTCGGGAGAGAATAGGGCCCCTTAAAGATCAACAAGGTAATCTATGTGCGGAACCACAGGAGTTGGGCGATGTACTAGATGAATATTTTGCGTCAATATTTACAGTGGAGAACGACATGGAGGCTAGGGAACTCAGGAAATAAATATTGATGTCTTGAAAACAGTCCACATTACAGAAGAGGAGGTGCTTAAGGTCTTAAAAAACATAAAGGTTGATAAATCTCCAGAACCTATTCAAGTGTATCCCAGGACATTGTGGGAAGCTAGGGAAGAAATTGCGGCCTCTCTTGCAGAGGTATTTATATTATCAGCAGCCACGGATGAGTTGCCAGAAGACTGGAGGGTGGCTAATGTTGTGCCTTTATTTAAGAAAGGCTGTAAGGGGAAGCATGGGAATCATATACCGGCGAGTCCGAAATCTTTGTTGAGTAAGATGTTGGAGGGGATTCTGAGAGGTAGGACTTACATGCATTTGGGAAGGCAAGGACTGATTCGTGATAATCTGCATAGCTTCGTGCATAGGAAATCATATCTCTCAAACTTGATTACAGTATTTTGAGGATGTAACCAAAAAGATTGATGAGAGTGGAATGGGAGAGGTTGTCTGAATGAACTTTAGGAAAACCTTTGGCAAGGTTCCGTATGGTAGACTGGTCAGTAAAGTTAGATCACATGGAATTCAGGGAGAACTTACCAACTGGATACAAAATTATCTTGACAGTAGGAGACAGTGGATGGTGATAGAGGGTTGTTTTTCAGACTGGAGGCCTGTGACCAGCGCTGTTCCACAGGGACCAGTGCTGGGTCCTCTGTTATTTGTCATTTATATAAATGATTCGCTAAGAATTTAGGAGGCATGGTTAATAAGTTTGTGGATGACACCAAAATTGTTGGCATAGTGGACAATGAAGAAGGTCATCTAACATGACAAAGGGATCTTGATCAATTTGGCCCGTAGTCTGAGGAGTGGAAGATGGTAAAATAACTCCACAAAGGCTGGTATCCCATCACCAAGTCACCATTTATTTACATGTGGCAAGCCCTTAACACTCGTCCAGCTTCCTTAGTGCCATCTCGCAGTGGATGGAACCTCTGACACTCCTGTTTATACCTGTCAGCCAAGATTCCCTAATTGGACCAGATTAACATCCCCAATCAGGGATCTCATATTCTCTGAGGTCCACCTAGCTGACCTTATTACAGATGGAATTTAATTGCAAAGTATTGCATTTTGGTAAAACAAACAAGGGCATGACTTGCTAACAGTAGGGCTCTGGGGAGTATTGTTGAACAGAGAGACCTAGCAGTTCAGGTATTTGTTCTTTGAAAGTTGCTTCACAGGCAGACAGGATGGTTGAGAAGGCATTTAGCATGCTTTTTTTTAGCTTCATTGCTCAAAGTATCGAATATAGGAGTTGGGGCTTCATGTTGAGGTTGTACAGGACGTTGTTGAGGCCACTTTTGGAGTACTCTGTTCAGTTCTGGTTGTTCTGCTATAGGAAGGATATTATTAAATTGGAAACAGTTCAGAAATGATTTACAAGGATGTCGCTGGGACTGAAGTGTTTGAGTTATAAAGAAAGGCTGGTTAGGCTGGGACTTTATTCACTGAAGTGTAGGACACTGAGGGATGACCTTACAGAAGTTTATAAAATGATGAGGAGCATAGATAAGGCGAATAGGGGAGGTGATGGCCAAGTGGTATTATCACTGGACTGTTAATCCAGAGACCCGGATAATGTTCTGGGGACCCAGGTTTGAATCCCACCATGGCAGATGGTGGAATTTGAATCCAATAAAATATCTGGAATTAACAATCTAATGATGACCTTGAATCCATTGTCGATTGTTGGAAAAACCCATCTGCTTTACTAATGTCCTTTAGGGAAGGAAACTGCCATCCTTACCTGGTCTGGCCATGTGACTCCAGACCCCCAGCAATGTGGTTGATTCTTAACTGCCCTCTGGGCAATCAGGAATGGGCAATAAATACTGCCTCACCAGCAATGCCCTCATCCTGTGAATGAATAAAAAAAACAGCAAAGGTCTTTTCCCTGTGATAAGGGAGTTAAAAACTAGAGGGCATATTGTTAAAATGCTAGGAGTAAGATTTCAAAGGGACCTGAGGAGCAACTTTTTGATACAGAGGGTGATTCATAAGTTGAATGATTGCCAGAGGAAATAGTGGATGCTGGTACAGTTACAATATTTAAACGTCATTTGGACAGGTGCATGAATAAGAAGGGTTTAGAGGGATATGGCCCAAATACAGACGAGTAGGACTAGTTTAGCTTGGCAAACTTGGTCGGCATGGACCAAAGGATCTTTTTCCGTGCTGTATAACTCTATAACAGTGATTTGAGAATGAGGATCATCAGAGACCACATTCTAGTGGGGATGCTGGTATTCCTATCCAGAAAGGATAGGAATTAACTAGCACTGGGGCAAAGTTAACTATCATTAACTATCATTAACTATCATTAAACAATCAATAACTAAAGAAGTGTAGTTAGCCAGGCAGGCTGAACTTCACAAGCAAAAAACCTAACTGCCCTGGAGAAGCTGATGGTGACCTGCCTTTTTGAACTACTACAGTCCACAGGGTTTAGGTATACTCACAATATAGGATAGGGAATTCCAGGATTTTAACCCAGCAAATCAGTATAAATTGAAGAATCTCCATCGCTAGGACCACAGGAAAATGTTACAGGTCTTTCATTTCTTTTTGAGGAGAGGCTAGAAGAAGTCGGAAAGTGTTACACCAATGATGAAGATGATCAGCTGCAAGTGATCCTTCTAGATGTCAATTAGTTCTTTAGGAAAGAGAAAGCAGTATGTATCCAAGTACTACTGAGAGTTTTGGTTTATTGCAAAACATGAGCTTGAACTTTGCTTTACTCATTAAAGACATTGTAGATGAGGTCAGCCCACTGCCTTCTGCTGACATGAATCAGCACGGTTTTCACAAAAATGATTAAATGAAAATCATTCTGCTGATTCTTCTTAAGTCATGATTGACTTATGGCAACAACTTGATGCAACAATTCCTTTATATGAGGAGCAACCAAAACAAAAAGTTCTCCCTATTGCCCAGATAACTGTTGCAGGATAAATGCATGATAATATTGAACATGCAATCAAAATTGCCAATCAGAAAACTGCAGAAGAGCTTATTACAGATCTTAATAGTGATATAGATGAACAAGGAGGAACAATTTCTATTTCACTCCATTTTAGATGTAAGTGATACACACATTCTAGTGGAGCTTCAGTAATGTTATTACCTGCTAAGTAGCAGATGCACATTAAAGGGAGCATTTAAGAACAGCCACTGGTTACAGAAAGAGTAATTCTAACATTGTTAGCAGGAAAATCATAATTTCTTCTTCACTCTTCTGTTCATTCATCTATTGATGACCAATTGCTACACTCTTCATCTATTGTGGTAGTAGGAGGATATGACTGTTCAATTCTTCACAAGTGCTGAAAGAGTTTCATTCTTTCAAGTAGGACTAGCTAATAGCTTAACTTTGCCCCAGTGCTAGAAAGAAGTAGAAAAAGGAAGCAGGGAAAATGAAAATCTCTGTCCATCATCTTTCTACTGTGATTAAGAAGAAGAAATTTCAATCTGCTTAAGTAGGTGCTGGCCAAATTGAAGACAGTAGAGAGCATACATATCATACACATTCTCCAAAAAAGCAGAAAACATGGTTAGTGATTGACAACTCTGATGCACAAAACAGTAAGAGTGAAAAGTAGGGACCAGTATGATAGAATGAAAGACTTGGGAGAAGTGTTAGAGGATGAGGTTGATAGCTGTTAGGCTATTAGACTACATTATCAATACATCAGATGATATCAGATCACATGCAGCTGGAAACTGAGAGAATCCTGTAAAGTCCACATTATGACAGTGCAATAGCCAATGTATTCTTATTAGTTTATAAGCGCATTGTTTTCAGCTCACTTCTATCAAAGACAGATAAAGTGAGTGGTCAAAATGTGAGATTATCGATTTTAGCAGGAAGAATAGAAGAGTTGAATATTATCTAAATGGAAAAGACTGCAGAAAAAAAATCAACACAGAGGGATTTGGGGGTCTTTGTCCATGAATCACAAAAATCTACCATCCAAGTTCAGTGTGCGTAGCACTCATTAGAGTTTAGAAGAGAAGAAGTGATTCTACCAAAACACATAGATTCTTAGGGGGCTAAACAGAGTGGATGTGGAAAGGCTGTTTTCCCTTATAGGAGAGTCTAGGACCTGAGGGTATAATCTAAGGAGTTGCCCATTTAAGACAGAGATGGAGAGAATTTTTTTTCTCTCAGTTGGTAGTAAATTCATGGAATTCTTTGCCACAGAACATTGTCAAGTTTGGGACATTAAGTATATCCAAAGCTGAAATAGACAGATATTTAGTCAGTAATGATATCAAAGGTTATAGAGATAAGGCAGGAAAATGGAGCTGAAGATTATCAGATCAGCTATGATCTCGTTGAATGGTGGAGCTGACGCTCATTGGAAAGAACATCTGCTCATATATCTCATGGTCTTTTGGTCTTGTATGCAGACTCAGTGATGGTACTAATGCAACCTCAGAGGATTGTTGTACTGAACGAAGTTTCAGTGTTGAGGAGGAACAAGGTTCAGCAAGAGATTTGAATTTAGGGATAATTGTTTCAAAATTGAACCAACACTGAACCTGGGGTCGAAGGTAATTAATGAGTGCTGGATTATCAGATTTCATGCAAAGAAGTAAAAATCTATTCGTATATCTAGTTTGAGATAATTCCTGTTGGTATAGAGAAGTATAGAAGGAAAATCCAGTTCAACTTGCAAATGATGCATCCTGGACTGACTCATAGACCTCAAAATGGAACTCCAGTATGAACAATACGTTCATTTCCAAGCCTTACTGGTTTTTCCCTCTCTACCAAATCAATGCTCACAGTTTATAGGACAATAAATTTTGTTTAAAGATTGCATGCACAACAAAGTTTGTGTTTAAAGATTGTAATGATATTGATGATTGCTGCTTCCCCTTGCCCCACACAGCATAAACAAAATAAATCAAGGCAGCTAAGTCCTATTTCAAATAATTCTCTTCAGGATTGTCAGTATGAGAAGAGAACTTATGTGAAGAGAGTAATGCGCAAGAAATTTTTAGTATATGCATTGTGTGTGCGTGTGTAACAAACCTTAGAAGTGTGGGAACAGCTTGTGCAGATCAACAAAATTAAAATACTCATCATTAAGAAGTTATATCTTCATTTGTCCTCATTCCAACTTGCAGCTAGTATATCTTATGGGAGCACTTAACTGCCACAGTTATCATTCCAGCATGGGTTGAGTTATGAAAATCTTTTAAATGGTAAACATGTTTATTTGTGGTCAGTACTGAGCAGCATCAGCAACAAGAATCAGAGCAGGGTTGCATTCAAGTAACTTGTAAATTACAAATTTCTGACATTTAATGCTTCCTGCATTTTAATAATAAGGAACAAGTTAATGGCTGAGCGGTTAGCACTGCTACCTCACAGCTCCAAAGACCCAAGTTCAATTCCAGCCTTGGGCAACTGTCTGTGTGGATTTTGCACATTCTCTGTGTGGGTTTCCTTCCACAGTCCAAAGATGTGTAGGTTAGGTGGATGGGCCATGCTAAATTGCCCCAAAGTGTCCAGGGATGTGGAGTTTGGGTGGAATAGCCGTGGGAAATGCAGGGTCACAGGGATAGGGTAGGGGGGTGACTTTCAGTGAGTCAGTATGGACTTGTTGGGCTGAATGGCCTGTTTTCACACTGTCGGGATTCAATGATTTAGTTTGCTAAAATTAAAAGAGGCCATGGGATTTAACATATGAAAGAACTAATTAACCCAATTTCCTCCTCCTTTGAGCACAAGCACAAAAATAGATTACTGAGCCTGATAACATGAAAAAGTGATTTTATGATTACAGACTAAAGCTAATATGAAAATTGACTTCTCCACCTAAGAGCTATGACATTGTTAGAACAGACTACTCCTAAACAAAGTCACAATTGAACATATTTATATTTTCCAAAATTATGTGTATATTTTCCAAACTATCCTTTTCTACCCTTTTTCAAACATGATAACAATGTAATTTGGGTCACCTTTGATGATTATGAAGAAGGCTGACACAAAGCTCTGCGCATCTAAATGTCGTAGATTT
Organism: Ginglymostoma cirratum; assembly: GCA_024137785.1. Taxonomy (NCBI): domain Eukaryota; kingdom Metazoa; phylum Chordata; class Chondrichthyes; order Orectolobiformes; family Ginglymostomatidae; genus Ginglymostoma; species Ginglymostoma cirratum. The sequence continues at coordinate 27,212,624 of JAHRHZ010000263.1, read as the reverse complement.
AATTGTCATTGCTTGGTAAGTAAACTGATCTCAGTCTGTTCAGAATCAGGCATTGCATTCATCATCGGTATCCTTGATGCAACATCTCGAATGAAATGCAGCAGCATGAATTCAGGGTTGTCATTGTTATAAAGTAGGAAATGCTGTAACCAGTTACGATCAGCAAACACCCACCGACAGGATTGTTACCGCCCAGTTAATCTGTAGCTAATGATGCGTTTGAGAATAAATATTGGGACACCAGGGATAGCTCCCCTGCTTTTCATCAAAATAGTGCCATTGGATGTATTGCTGGTTTTTCCACCCAAGCAGACTGTTTACTTAAGGTGTCAGTAAATGAATGGGTTTGGACTGGAGAGGTTTGTTATTGAGTGCCTCAGAGATTGGTGGTGGGTCCACATTTTTTTCTTGGTAAGTAGATTTCTTTTAGTGGGTTGTTGCGTATATAATCCTGAAAATGACAAAAAAAAAACTAAAAATGGTTGGCAAAAAGAGGACTGTAAAAAAATCTTCAGAAAGCTATTACCTGATTAGTGTAACAACAGTTAGATGTCTTATGCAACCTAATATGGATAAGTAAGTAATAATACAGTTTGGGAGAAAAGCAAATAATGAGAGTGTATTTCAAGAACATAGATAAACAAAGAGAGATCAGGATGGCCAAGAAAGTACATAAGGCCCTAATAATGAAAGGTAGGTAGAAAAAGCCACAAAACAATAATCTCAGAGATAGCAAGAACTGCAGATACTGGAGTCAGTGAAGCTGGAGGAACACAGCAGGCCAGGCAATGTGAACAGCATTTCCTCATAATAACCTTTATAGCCACTCAATCTCAGTAAAGTATCACTCCTATCTTCACTCTTTGATTTTCTATCCAAATGACTCTCCCTGACTCTTCTCCTTGGACTGTTGAAGCAGCTTAATGCTTGCTTTAAGCTCTGATGGTCTGAAGATATCTTTCCAGCTGTGATGATCTTGATTCTTTTTAATTCTGATAGCCTGGGGATTTCTACCAACTCTTACAGTCTGGAGATTTCTACAAACTACAAAAAATAGGTTTTTTTCTGCTAGGAGATAACACAGTGTGGAGCTGGAGGAACACAGCAGGCCAGGCAGCATCAGAGGAGCAGGAAAGCTAACATTTCGGGTCAGGCCCTTTCTTCAGAAATGGGGAGGGGGAAGGGAGCTCAGAAATAAATAGAGAAAGGAGGGGTGGGGCTGGAGAAGGTAGGTGGGATGGTGATAGGTGAGTGCAGGTAGGCAGTGCTGGGGATTGGTCAGTGAGGTGGGAGGAGCGGATAGGTGGGACGTCATGTCCATCCTGGGCCTCCTCCAGTGCCACAATGATGCCATCTGAAGGCTGGAGGAACAGCACCTCATATTCCACTTGGGAACCCTGCAGCCCAATGGTCTCAATGTGGACTTCACAAGCTTCAAAATCTCCCCACCCCCAACCTCATCCCAAGACCAGCCCATCTCATCCCTGCCTCCTCGGCTTGTCCATCTTTTCTCCCACCTATCTGCTCCTCCCACCTCACTGACTAAACGCCACCCACACTTCCTACCAACTAGCCTCATCCCTACCTCCTTAACCTGTCCGTCTTCTCTTCCACCTACCCACCCCTCCCTCCCCCCGACCAACCCCCATCCCAACTCCCTACCTACACACACCTGTACTGGCTTCATCCCCACCTCCTTGACCTGTCCATCTTCTCTCCACCTATCTACTCCTCTATCGACCTTTCATCATTGCCTCTTCCTCTCTCTACTTACTACGGAGCCCCCTTCCCCTCCCCCATTTCTGAAGAAGGGTCCAGACCCAAAATGTTAGCTTTCCTGCTCTTCTGATGCTGCCTGGTCTGCTGTGTTCATCCAGCTCTACACCTTGTTATCTCAGATTCTCCAACATCTGCAGTTCGTACTATCTCTGAGAAGATGGACAGATTGTGTTAAGTCAAGGAGGCGGGGATGAGAGGGAAGGTTGGTCATGGGATGAGGCCATGGGTGGGGAGAATTTGAAACTGGTAAAATCCACATTTAAGTCATTGGGTTGTAGGATCCCGAGGCAGAATATGAGTTCCTGCTCCTCCAGTTTGTGGGTGGCGTCATTGTGACACTGGAGGAGGCCCAGGGTGGACATGTCACTCAGGGAGTGGGAAGGGGAGTTAAAATGGTTCGCAACCGGAACGTTTTGGCGTTTGTCACGAACAGAGCGCAAATGCTCTACAAAACGGTCTCCGAGTCTCCGCTTGGTCTCACCGATGTAGAGGAGGCCACATCGGGAGCAGCGGATGCAGTAGACCACATTGACAGATGTGCATTTGAACCCCTGTATAATGTGGAAGGGTGACATCTGCTTTCCAGAAATCAACCAATTAGTGGCCTCTGACCATCTGTTTCTCCATCATAAAACTCAACCTTGTAAACATTCAGTAATTAAGTCCCCAGATAGCTGACCAAGTCATTTAACTTCCTTGCTAATCCCAGGGTTTCTCCACAACCTTTTCATTGAAATACTTCCAACGGTCTGCAGTGTGGCATGCTAAACTTGAGAAAGGTCTTTGACTTTTCCAATTCAAAGTCACAACCTGCAGCCTCTACTGAAGGAAATGTAAGTTGGTTTTCTTCAGACTTAATGTGGCTTATTAAAGAGAACTAAAAGAGTTTTAACTGCTGCAAACATACTGGTTTTTCTTCTGGTCTGACAGGTTTCTGTCTGTCTTGCTAACCTCCCAAGCTGATGAGTTATCCAACAACCAATCACATGGTTGTTGACATGATATGGAGGATCTGGTATTGGCCTGGGGTGGATGAAGTCAAAAATCACATGACACCAGGTTATAGTCCAACAGGTTTATTTGAAGACACAAGCTTTCGGAGACTTGCTCCTTCTTCAGGTGTCAGTCCTGATCGTTGACAGGCAGAGGACCTTTGTCATTGATAACTGGCCACTAGTCCACACCAATCAGCTTCTCTTGTAAATAACCCCTTGACTCAGTTCATCTGCACATTGCTGGAACCCACAGCTATACAGACAGGGTTCACAACAGATTCACTTACTTTAAATCATACAGCAATCCTTGTAAATACCTGGCTTTAAAGCAGTTGTTTCTCATTTCAGTCAACAGTTTTAAAAAGCACAAAAATGAAAAGACTTGGCTACTACAATGATGAGTTACAGATAATTGTTAGACTTTAGTTAAATTTTAAACCAAGTGGGTTGATTTTGATTGTTCGAGGCATTGCCCTGAAAAATAAACCAGCAAATGACTGTCGCCTACTTTGTTGAGTTGAAACTGATACAGTGGGTGTGCATGTTATTTTTGTGTAAACGAAACAGGGCCCTGTGAATTAATATATGTAGCTTCACTACTACAGTACAGCCCAACTGACAATCCCAAACTGGGTGTCAGCATAATTCTTTGCACACTTAGAATTATTCCAGCAAATGCTGTCCAAATTCAAAATCACATTTAATGCTAGATGGTGCATTGCACATTTTGCAAATGTTTCATTATGTATTCTTGGCTGAAAGTCTACACAATTATTAGCCTGTTGAAGTCCATTTGCCACTCAACCAAACCATTGGTATCATCCTTTAGTCAACAACCATCTTCTTCACTATCAACTACCTGGCCAATTTTTGTGAAATCTCTAAATGTTCCAATCATGCTTCTTGCATTTAAATCTAAAGCATTAGTATATATCACAGGCAGCAAGGTACCCAATTCTGAGCCCTGTGGATCACCACTGGAAACTACTTTCCATTTGCAAAAGTATCCATTGACGATTCCACTTTGTTACTTGCTAGTTGTCAACCCAAACCTGAAAGGTGTCGATGACTTGCTGCATATGGATATGCACTGCTTTACAATCTGAGGTATTGTGATCGGTGTTGAACATTGTGTAATTGTTAACTAACATCCACAGTTCTGACTTTATGGAAGATCATTGATGAAGTACCTGAAAATAGTTTTGCCTAGGACACCACCCTGAGGAACTCCTGCAGAGATGTCTTGGGTTTTGAAATGATTGACCTCCAACAACTGCATCCATCTTCCTTTGTTCTAGGCATAACTCTAGCCAGCAGAGAGCTTTTCCTCCAAGTGCTATTGACTCTAGTTTTGCTTGGGCACCTTTCAGTCCATTCTAGGTCAAATGGTGCATCGATGTCAAGAATAGTCACTCTCACTTCACCTCTGGAATTCAGCTCTTTTGTCCATGTTTGGACAAGGTTAAAATGAGGTCAGGAGCTGACTGGGCCTGTAGATACCCAACTGAGTATCAGTAAGCAGGTTATTGCTGAGCAGGTACTGCTTGATAGCATTGTCAAAGACTTCATTTGTCACTTTTTTCCTTGACATCATGTGATTAAATTGGGGAATCCCAAGTCTTATTTATGAACAATCAACAGTAAAAGGGTTAGAGTGACGCTATCAGTATAGGTTTAATTCCTTCAGAGGCTGGGGTTACCATGAAGGACTCTCCTTCTCAATATCTCCCCTCGCCTGAGGCACAATGACCCTTAGGTTAAACCAACACCATTCATCTCTTTCTATCAGAGACCAGCCCTATGGTCTGGCAGGATCATGGCAACGTTACCACTTGGTAAAAGGCTGGTAAAAGCATAAGTATGGCCAATTAGGTGTCTGAAGGACCTGGAAATAAGAGGCATGACTGAGGTGTTAAATGAACATTTTGCATTTATCTTTACCAAACAAGTTGACGCTAGCCAGGACATGGAGACAAAGGAGGAAGCGCTTTCAGTAGAAGGGTCTAGAATTGATAAGTAGGAAGTATTGGATAACCTATTGCTTAAATTTGATAAGGCACTGGGACTGGATGAGATGCAGCAAAGGATACTGAAGAAAGTGGGATTTGAAATAGTAATATTTCGTAGACTTGGGATGATTCTGGCGCACTATTTAATTGCAGACATTATGCCCTTGTCTAAAATGGGTTGTAAGGATAAGCCCAGCAAGTACAGACCAGTCAGTTTAACTTAGAGGTGGGAAGTCACCGGACACAATTATTCAGGATGCCAGTAGTAGTCACATGGAAAAAAGTGGGTTGTTTAGAAAAAGCCAGCATGGATTTCTAAAAGGAAAATCATATATACCTAACTTGTTCAAGTTTTTTTAAAGAGCTAAAAAGAAGGGTTGATGAGGGTAATGCTATTGTTGTAGAGTATCAAAAGACTTTCGATGAAGTGCCGGCAACATCTTGTGAAAAAAATTATAACTCCTGGAATAAAAGGGACTATAGCATGATGGATATAAAATTGGCTGAGTAGAAGAAACAGAGAGGAGTACTCCAAAGATGTTTTTCAAACTGAAAGCAAGGTTTGGCGTGAAGTTCCCCAGTGGTTGGTATTGGCACCCTTGCCTTTTCTGGTATATGTTGATAACCTAGGCATGCAGGAAGCAACTTTAGAGTTTGCACATGATACAAAATGTGGAACTTGTAAACTGTGTGTTGTAGCTGTAAACTTGTAGACTGTGAAGAACATCAAAAAGACATAGACATGTTGGTGGAATGGGTAATTAAGTAACAGATGAAGTTCAATGTGGTGAGGTGTGAGGTGATACATTTCAGCAAGAAAAACATGGACAGTCATTACAAAATAGGGCTGCAGTACTTAAGGGGGTACAAGGAGCAGAGGAACTGTGTGTATATGTGAACAGATCACTGAAGGTGGCATGACAGATGGGGAACACCAGTTGATAAAGCACATACAATATCCTGCGCTTTATTAATAGGGCCATAGAATATAAAACCAGAGTCTATATTAAACTTATACAAGATACTTGTTAGGTTTTGGCTGGAGTATTGTGTACAGTTCTGGGCACCATGATATAGGAAGGATGTCAACAGGTTGAAGAGAGTGCAGAAGATATTTATAAGAATAGTTCCAGGAATAGGAATTTTGACTTATGAGGATAGATTTGAGAGTTTGGGATTGTTCTCCTTCAAGAGAAGAATAAAGGGAAATTTGATAGAAGTTTTCAAAGTCATGAAGCATCTAGATAGAGTAAATGGGGAGAAACTATTCTTGCTTGTTAAAGGATTGAGAACAAGAGAGCACGGATTTAAAGTGATTTGCAAATGTAGCAGATGTGATATGGGCAAAAACCTTTTCACACAATGAGAGATTCAGGTCTGGAATGCACTGCCAGGAAGTGCAGTGGAGGCAGCATCAATTGACAGATGCAAGGCATTGGGATTGAATGATTATTTGAAAAGAAACAATGTGCAAGGGTTAGGGGGAAAAGCAAGTATATTCTATTAAGTTATGGTGTTCATTAGAGATGGGATTGCAAACGGCATGGGCCGAATGGCCTACCTGTGTGTTTCTGTAAATTTTTTTCACTCAGTTGTGCATCATTAGAATTCCTTGCCCAAAGACTCATGGATGTATCATCATTGAATGTATTTAATGATAAGGTTGACAGATTTTTGCTCACTCCAAGAATCAAGGGAAAGGGGGATTGGGCAGAAAAATGGACTTGAGGCAGAAAATCAGCCATGATCATAACATATCTTGGAGCAGACTAGAGGAACCATTTGATCTATTCCTGCTCCTCCTCTTTAGTTAAATGAAACCAATTTCAAATTTGTAGAATATCAATTTTTTCAACGATGACAAAAACATTTTTTTTATCAAGAATGATTTGACATATCAGTATTTAACATTAACCCATATGTACATCTCTTTGCTCCATAAAATGGTTAACAAGGAAAGAATAACTTTGTTTTTTATTTCCTTGTTTTCCATCTGTAAGAATGTACTACTCAGCCTGCTTGGTGACATAACTGTTGCTGGAGTTCCTCTTAAACTTACACCAGAATCAAAGTAACATTGAAAAAGGGGACCCTCTTTTGGCCAGAGATTGCTAATTCTCTGTGGGCAGTTTTTCTGGAGGCGATCAGAAGCACAAACCTTACTGCTTTGAATAAAAAGGGCCCATATTTTTTGTCCCTCTCAAAAATGGTACACTTTTAATGCTGAAAAAAAACTCTTTAATAGCTTTCAACAAAGTAAGATCCTGTTGTAGATTTTGTTTGGTGAGTGTGGTGCAGCTGCAGTCCTTCAAAGAGTTTGTGTCAATAGAACATTATCAGATGTGGGGTAGTCTGGTGAAAGGGATCATGTGGAACTACTGTGTTAGGCTAAATGCCTGTATATGCTGACAGAATATAGCTCAGTATATTGTTTAATACTCAACTGTTCAAGAACATGTCAAAATGTTAACACATCTAATCCGACTCCTGTAACTGCCATTATTATATAACCATAAACAAAGCTCCGGCTGTTGACAGGAATCAACATTATTGGTGATGCCTTGCTTTATGTATGTGATAATTTCAGCTTTCTTTGCCAAATTTGTTTTAAACTTAATTACCCTTTCTATTCATCCGACTCCTCACTATTCCTTGGACTGCCTGTGCCCTGCCACAGTGCCAAATGGTCCAAACCAAAGCTATAGTGCCTCTTTGACTATAGCACATTATTCCACCTGCTCCTGTGAATCCCTTTGTACCATTTGCCATGTGACCAGCTCATCTTTCTCCAGTGCCTGGAGTTAGCTGGCCTCATGACAATCAAGTTATCACTGTTGATTGTCGTTAAAAACCCATCTGGTTCACTACTATTCTTCAAGGAAAGAAATCTGGTATCCTTACCTGGTTTGGCTTATATGCGTTGCCAGATCCATAGCAATGCAGTTGACTCTTAACTGTCCTCTGGGCAATTAAGCATAGGAAATTAAGCGTGAGCAATTAAGAATATGCAATAAATGCTGGCCTAGCCAGTGATGCCCATATCTGGTGGATTAATGTTTGAAAAAAAAACTACACCTAGTACTCCAGTTTTGCCCTAACCAGCATTTTCTACAGTTCCAGCATAACCTTCCTGCACTTGTATAATATGTCTCAGCTAATAAAGGTACATATCCCATATGCCTTATTATCCACCTTATCAACCCGTAATGCTACCTTCAGGGATCTGTGGCTATACATTCCATGGTCCTACATTGCATGGTGTAATCTCTTGTTTTGTTAACACTTCTCAAGTGCATTACCCCACATTCTTCTGGGTAAATTACAATTATCTCTAATCTGCCAACTGAGCAGTCTATTGATACCCTCCTGCTGTTTGCAGCTATCCTCCTCACTATTTGCCACTTTATAAATTGTCGTGTTATCCATGGTGATATCTTGATCACATCCCCTAAATTTAAATCCACATCATTAATCTACACCACAAGCAGCAAGAACACCAGAACCAAAGCCAGTAGAACACCACTGGAAACAGACTTACTGTCGCCCTATGCTTCCTGCCTCTCGGCCAATTTTGGATCCAACATGTCACTGTGCCTTGGTTCCCTTGAGCTGTTACTTTCTTGACCAGTATGCCATGAGGGACCTTATCAAAAGCCTTGCTAAAGTCCATGTAGGTTACGTCAAATGCATTACTCCCGTCAACACTCCTGGTTACCTCCACAAAATACTTAATCAAGTTTGTCAAACGTGACACTCCTGTAACAAATCTATCTTGACTAACCTTGATTAATCTGTGTCTGTCCAAGAACAGTTATATTCTGTTGCTCAGAATTCTTTCTAATAATTTCACTGTCACTAAAGTTAGACTGACAAGCCTGTAATTTCCTGATCTATCCCTATCTCCATTTTTAATGATGGCAAAATATTAGTAGTCCTCCAATCCTCAGTCACTCACTTATGGCCAGAGAATTTAAAAATTAGTGCCAGGAACCGTGATATCTCCTCCTTTTCCTCAGACAACAGCTCAACTCGGCATTGTCACTACAGGATTCGTCCAATAAACTGCCCTTGGGCACCTCATATGCATGCTGTCCTTGGTGACATCATCCTGACGATGATCGTAGCATTCGTTTTTGTTCTAGCAAAATTTCTGTTTGAAGAGCTAAATCTTGTGATCTTCACTGTGGTGAGTTTGGTGTTAGGAAAGCATTTAATCAACCAAGAAGGGTAGCAGGTTTGGACACTAGCATCTTCCTGCCACTGACCCGCTTAATTCCATGGTAAAATGACCCATGACCAACCTTCCTCCAACACCCTTCCCCACCATACAGTTAATGTCTCTGTGGCAATTAATACCCAGTTAAAGGCTCACCATAACGACAGGACAATTTTCCATGTGACAAGAGTGATGAGTTAACCTTGGAGTTTTTACTTGGTAGCTCACATTGTTTCAAAGCACAGTGCCTGATTAAGAAACCTGGTATCTGGAGAGATGGGTCAGGTCCTTGCTGTCCTAACTTCACTGTCAATTCTCCCACTCTGTGGACCATTCTGTCTACCACACACCTGTGATCTGAGTCTTAGAACTTAGGTGTGTATTGTGCTAGTAACAGTCATCGCCTCCACAATGAGTGCTGCTTGTTCCACCACCAGGGGTGTGATAGAACATAGAACATAGAACAATACAGCGCAGAACAGGCCCTTCGGCCCTCGATGTTGCACCAACCTGTGAACTAATCTAAGCCCACCTCCTACACTATCCCATCATCATCCATATGCTTATCCAAGGACTGTTTAAATGCCCCTAATGTGGCTGAGTTAACTACATTAGCAGGCAGGGCATTCCACGCCCTTACCACTCTCTGAGTAAAGAACCTGCCTCTGACATCTGTCTTAAATCTATCACCCCTCAATTTGCAGCTATGCCCCCTCGTACAAGCCAACATCATCATCCTAGGAAAAAGACTCTCACAGTCCATCCTATCTAATCCTCTGACCATTTTGTATGCCTCTATTAAATCCCCTCTTAGCCTTCTCCTCTCCAATGAGAACAGACCCAAGTCCCTCAGCCTTTCCTCATAAGACCTTCACTCCAGACCAGGCAACATCCTGGTAAATCTCCTCTGCACCTTTTCCAATGCTTCCACATCCTTCCTGTAATGGGGCGACCAGAACTGTACGCAATATTCCAAGTGAGGCCGCACTAGCGTTTTGTACAGTTGCAGCATGACATCATGGCTCCGGAACTCAATCCCTCTACCAATGATCTTGGGGATTTTTACTGCCTTGCATTCTTCCTCTAGATATGCAGGTCAGCATATTTCGTTTGATTAATTTCTGCAACCGTTCATAATATTTGAACCCCTGAGTCACGTTGGACCTCTGCTCGCCTGTTAGTATTTATTGGCACGTAGTAACAGGTCTTTCTATAATGAAGCAACGCACGGTTCTCGCCGGCTCTCTAATCAGCAGCTAAGACTTCCCATTGCTGGCATCTTTATTCTTTGAAAAGCTGCAATTTGTTCCAGCAAAGGCTCAATCAGTTGTTTTTCTACTCAGCCATAAACTGTCTTTCCTTGCTTTTGACTCGCAGTTGAGCCACTTTTTAAAGACAATCCAAACTTTTTCCAACTCCAGGACCCTCCTTGACTTTATCTAATCTTTGAACACTGTATCTTCTCGATCGTAAAGACCGCCCACTTTCAACACTATTTTGAACAATTTGTATACCTGTGCCTCAACCCCTCTATTGCTGAAAGCCACACAAATCTCTTTGTCAATTCTTCACTTGATCATATCAATATTTACCTTGTCATCCTCCTCTTCTGAATTCAATAAAATCAGCTGACCTCGAATCCTGTTGGCTGGATTCAATCCTAAAGACAATCCTGCTTCTTCGTACCTCCATCCTCAAAATTCGACATTTGCACAGTCCCTCAAAGCCTCAATTTAGAGACTCATTCTTTTAATCTTTCCATGGTGAAACCCTTCCTCATTTTTATTAACTCCTTCTTCGCTATACTTTGGCATCCCCTGGCAAAAATAAATTTTGCATTGTTCTCATTCCAGCTTGTTGTGTGCCCCTACACCCTTGACCTCAACATTGTTGTTCTCTTAATCTCTCTGACTTCTCTCCTTTAACAAATATCCACCTCTTTGAACAAAATTTTGGTCACATTTGCTGATATCTCAAAATTTCCCAGGTTTGGGGAAAGTCCCATTAGATTGGGAAATAGTAAACGTAAGTCTTTTATGTTGAAAAGGAGGGAGACAAAGAACAAGCAGAATTTTCCCAGGCCCTGAATGATGTGGGCTGATGTGAAAGATTTGAGACAATTGTGTGGAAAGTCCCAGCAAGGCCTTTCTCGATGTCAGGAGCAACAAGTTGCATTTTCAATCTGTGTTCCAGACATTGAGATGAAATTCTTGCTGGCGAGCAGGGAGAGACCTGTTAACATGAATTATTGCTCATTATCACTCTTATTACTATCTAATCTCGCTTTATTAATCTGCAGGTTTGAATTTATCATGCAACAAATACAAAGTATACACCAAGAATATCCAGCATGAAACTCATCTTGGAAATTCGGTGCCAAAATTTCAAAGCAGTGCATGCCCAAATGCACTTCCCATCCTGATTTGATTTGGTTGGTTTATTGTCACTTTGTTACACAATACAGTGAAAAGTGTTGTATGGCATCACCACTCTCTGGTGCCACCTTAAAACACAGAAAAATAAACCAAAACACAGAATATAAAGTCAGAAAATAAAGAAATAAAGCAAAAGTGTTTAACTTTGCAGTCCTTCTTGTTAAATGCTCGCCATGTGCCTTGTGGCCAGGCACGAGTGCCCTCCACCATGCTGCCACCATCTCACCTCTGCTGACGCCCTCACCACTGAGTCCTAGCTGTACCTCGCCAATGCAGAGGCCACTGGTATCACCGGGCACAGCACCAGCCCAAATTTGACTCTGCCACCACCATGAGCCTCCTTTGGGCCCACCTTGCGGATGCAGCAACTGCCGATGCTGCTGTGTCTCATAACGAGCCCAAATTCACCTCTGCCACCGCTTCTATGAATCTGCACTGGACACAGATGCCGCAGGGGACCCAAACTTCCCTCCGCTGCTGCCATCATGCTGGATTCACTCGCCACCACCAATGCCGTCTCCATGACCAAGCTCTTCCACAAGAGGTAAGTAAAGTAAAAGAAGAAAATTTAAAACACAAGAAAGGGAGAGAAAAAAGAAGAATTGAAAGGAAATGCAGACGAGCAGATGCGCCCTGGACTCAGAAGCCCTACTCCACTGCCATCTTACCAGATCTAAATCATTCTAAAGAAACGTCATGGTCCCTGAAATGTTAATGCTGCTTTCTCTCCCAGGTGCTACCAGACCTGCAGAGTTTTCCCAGCCATTTCTGTTTGCGTTTGTGAAAGTGAGTTCATGTTTAACCAGTTTATTAGAGTTCTTTAAGAAGTACAGGGCTGATAATAAAAGGGAACCAATGGATATTATGCACTTAGATTTCCAGAAGACATTCATTAATGTTCCACGTCAAAGATAATTATTGAAAATAAAAGCTAACGGTGCAGGAGGAAACATATTGGCATTCATAGATGAATAACTAGCTAACAGCAAACAGACCAGAGGCATAAATGGGTCATTTTCTGGTTGTGAAGATGTATTGAGTGTTGTGCCACAAGGGTGAGTGCTGAGGCCGAGGTAATAGGTACTGCAGATGCTGGAGAATCCAGAAAATTTTCTGATGAAGGGTCCAGGCCCGAAACGTCAAGCTTTCCTGCTCCATGATGCTGCTTGGCCTGCTGTGTTCATCCAGCTCCACACCTTGTTATCTCTGAGTGCTGAGGCCTCAACTTTTCATAATTTAAATAAATCTCATGGACAAAGGGACTAAAGATATGTTTGTTATATTTGCTGTTGACACAAAGACAGGTTGGAATGTAAGTTATAAAGAAGAGATGAAGAGATAACAAAGGGCTATGGATATGTTAAATGAATGGGTAAAGGTCTGGCAAATGGAACATAGTGTGGGAAAATGTGAAGTATTCATTTTGGCAGGAAGGATGAAAAAGAAGTATGTTATCCAAATGTTGAAAGATTGCAGCGATCTAAGTTGGAAAAGGACCCAGATGTTCTCGTGCATGAGTTGCAAAAGGTTAGTAGGCAGGTACAGCAAGTAATTAGGAACCTAACAGAATGTTATCATTTATTGCAGGGGAATAAATATAAAAGTAAGGCAGTAATGCTTCATTTTTACAAATCATTAGTAAGACCACTCTCAAAAACCCTAAGGGGTCATGGGAGAGTGAGTGTGGAAAGGATGTTTCCTGTGGTGGGCAAAACAAGAACAAGAGGTCAAGGTTTTCAAAAATAAAAGGTCACCAACTTTAGACAGAGATTAGGAAAACATTTTTCTCATGGAATGCTTTTCCTCAAAAGATACTGGAAGCAGAGTCTTTGAATATTTTTTAGACAGAAGTAGACAAATTCTTGTTAACCAAGGGTTTGTAGCATCGCTGGGGTAAGGCACGAATGTTAATACATGACTTATTGAATAGCAGAGGAGGCGCACATTGCTCCGGGGCTCAGTGGCTGACTCCTGCTTCTAATCCGTATGCTATTATTCTTGATGTTCATATTTTCCTTCAAATTTTTATAAAGCCCCTAGGATTGTGTTTCTATTTTAGACGTCTTATACAAAGGCAATTTAGCACCATAGTACTTCTGTAAAATTGACAGAGCAGCTCAAGGCCAAATATATAGAAAGCAGTAAGCAGTCGATTATCTGGGTTTTTTTTTACATCTATTACCATGAGAAAGTAGTTTTAAATGTGTTCAGCTAGAGTCTTCCACTAACCATTGTTGTGTCTGTCTCACCTGAGTAATCTCATTTCAAACAGCTTTCAAACATGTAACCTTATAGTAGCTGCCTTGACAGTCAGAAACATGGGGAAGCAAGGACTGACATTGAGACTTTTTCCATTTTATTGAACCAATAATATGCTTAACTTATATATTATTGATGTAAACAAATGATACCGGCTTAGGAAATGCTGCTTCCATTCAGATAAGATCCATTAACCACTCAAATTTTATTCTCATGGTTTGTGATATGGCTGGTCCTTTTGATGAAATTGCAGCCATTCTATTCAGACCCAACATTCAGAACTCAGTAAATCTCATTATAGTTTTAGAACTGAATCGAACGTAAATGAATTGAAAAGAGCATTGCATTTTATGAGATTACACTGTTACAATTTCTTGAGCCACTAGGGGGCCAGCAGACCCGAACTCTTCAATATTTCATTAACAATATCATTCAGCTTGTTGTCTGACTTGATATGAAACAAACTGAAAAGCCTAACTAACAAAATCACTATTTGAATAATACAAAGCTGAATTAAATAAGAAGTTCTCCATATAATGTGTAGATTTAATGAAAAACCATTCTCGGCATCTCATGTTGTAGATCTCAGTATTAATACGTCTGTACCAGAACTTTAGAATGATAACCCAACACTTACATGTTTGAACACCAGCTTGTTCAATATTTAGTACTGATGCGTTGTGAAATAGGTAACTGCTCCAAATCCTTCAGCATACTTGACAGAACCAGTTGATCACTGTCTCAAGTCGGAATCTTCCTGGCCTTGTTGGAGGAAGCCTTAGAGGCCATGTGGCCTAGAAAAAGGGAAGAAAGGGAAAGAAAAGGGAAACCCCATCAGGATGGCACCGCATCATGACCCAGATTTCCATCAAGGTTCGAGAGAAAGAGATATTGTGCTCCTTGGAGACAGGCAGTCAAGTGATCTAATTAAAGAAATTTATTCTTTGCTGACTGACCTTCTCCAACATCAGACCTAGGGAGCTTGGAGTCTGTGAACTTGAAGCAGGTGGCTTCTGAGCTACAGATGGATGAGCCATCAGAGCATTCTCCTAACACTAGATCTATATCCTCAGATGTAATCATTTCACTGGAGTGGGTGGCATCTGTGTATTAATGATTCTTTTTTGAGCCTCTTTAAAAATGTTCTGCAGCCTCTATTTTGAGGCATTCTTCCGCTAACCTATCTGCCTCAGGATTGCCTATTTTACTGATGGTGATTACTGGGATTCAATGCTGCAGGCTCTCTTACTAAGCTGCACATATGGCAGTCCTGGAGATGGACTCTCAGTTGACTACTTCCATACACTTGTCACCATGTTGTGAATAGCAGATCTCAGTGGGGTTTGGGCCCCTTTATTGGGAAATTTCCATCCTCGGCACCATGGAGTAGATTCACATCCAATACCGCCCGACAATAAATAAATATTCCAACAGAAGGTGCATTGATGGGACTGGTCAACTGGTTGGTATTGCAGATTGTCCAGCCTTTAACTTCCCCTTTTATAATAATTATACCAGAGCTTTAATGGTTAAATAATAACATCAGGTTGTACAAATTTTGTTTGCAGTTCTTTGTGTTTTAAAGGCTGAAATGTACTATACTGGCAGCCTTCAAAATGATAAAGGAGAGACAAAACACAAACTATTTCCTTTGGGAGGGACTTAAAGTTATAAGAGTGAAATCATGGAGCAGTTTTTCACACTTCTATACTCAATTGGTTGTGGATGTTGGCCAATTGAAAGCTTCAATACTGCGTTTGAGAGTCTGTTGTTGGGTGACAGCATGAAGAGATATGGAAGAAAAGCTGGTAAGCGGAGTTGAGGTAAATCTATCCATCAAATAACAGTGCAGCAGGTTTGAGGAACTGGATCACCTCCATCTGTTTCTACAAAGCTGTCAAAGAAAAGACTGACATTTATACATCTTTCATAGTCATCAAAGCACTTCACCAACTAAGTATTTTTAATATGAGTCATTGTCTATTGTAGGAAACAAAACAGTCATTGTGTTGTGGAGCTTGCTATGTGCAATATGACAGTGACCAGGACACCTGCGATAACTCTCTGCTCCTCTTTGTAAGTTTTGCATTCTCCCGAGTGGGCATATGGGGCCCCAGTTTCATGTTTCATCTGTCAGATTGCCAGGACACTGTAACAGCTGAAGAACAAACAAGCTGGCTAGAAGCAAACAAGAGAGAAATTATTGGGGTTAACCAGTTTGTGTGATTGATATAGTTCTTAACGTTTTTTTTCAATCTGACCTCTTGTGCAACATCACTTTCTAGATCACACCACTGATGACCATTTCCTTCAACTGTCCAGGAGTTAAGCTCTAGAATTCTCTCCCTAAATTTCAATGCATTAAGCTGCTCTTAAACCTTCTGGTTACCTGTCTTTGGACTGAACCTTACAATATTTTGACTAAGTGTTAATTTCGGTCAGGTCTTAAAGAGAGAGTTACTCTCCATGAGGCCTAGAGAGATTTTTTGCTATATTGTCACAAACTGCCTCACTAACTACCAAACATATAACAATCGATCCATCTCATCCAATGCTAGCCTGATTCTACCGTCTTGTAGTTGGAAGAATTCGGCACCCACCCCAGATATCTCAGAATAGACGGGTATCCCTGGCACCAGCACCATCTTTAAACCTTGGGCAAACATCCAACCAAGCACTGGCATTGCACAGTTGCCCTTCACTGGCAACATAATGACACAGCAGCCCCAAACACATGCTGCTGACGGCACTTTCCTTAATGTCTCACGGGATGTGGACATTGCTGGCTGGGCAGCTTTTATTGCCCATCACTTACTGCCCTTGAGTAGTGAGCTGCCTTCTCAAACCACTGCAATCATTGTGCTGCAGGTCGACCCACAATGCCCTTAGGGAGGGAATTCCAGGATTTTTACCCAGCAACAGTGAAGAAACGGCGATATATTTCCAAGGCAGGATGGTGAGTGGCTTGCATGCGAAATTGCGGGTGGGGGTTTTTACATATATCTACTGCTCTTTTCCTTCTAAATGGTTGTGCTCTTGGGTTTGGAAGGTGCCGTCTAATGAACCGTGGTGGATTTCTGCCATGCATCTTGAAGATGGTACACACAGCTGCTACTGAGCGTTGGTGGTGGAGGACCTGAATAATTAGCTCCTATTTCTAGATAAACACGATTCAATTGAGGAACGTAATAAATACAGTATCATCATTTTGAGTTTCCTTTGTTCTGCCCAATTTTCGACTTAATTTTACTTTAACTAATACTTAATTACAGGGAGGCAGGTAGCAGGAACTCTGCTGGTTAGATGAAATCTCACTGACCTTATTGGAGTCTTGCAGATTTAAATATGATTTCAGTAACTAATGCTTGATATCATCGATTCCTGAAATAGATAAGACGACTTATATTTTAAAAAAAATTTATCTTGAGTACAGCTTTAATTATTCCAGCTAATTTGTAAAATTGGTTAATTTTCTAGAACAAGATGTTTGGCTAGGTTTCTTAGGATGGAAGTGGCTAAACTGGTAGCTTCCAAATACTTTAAGATGCTTGACTTTGATAGGTTTTATTTTCAAGCTCATATTGCATGTATAAGTTGCAGAAGTGATATTTACAAAGGTTTTGTGTAAGTTCTCTATGTTGAATTAGACTTATTTTTCAAATTGAACAATCATGGTGGTATGACTAAACAGGAATGTTTTCCAGGCAAGGCAGGGTGATGGGTTTTTGTGTTTGTGAGAAGTTGGAGAGGCTCAGAGAGGCCATTAACATAGTATTGTTGGTCAGAAACAGAAAAGGTTCAGACTGGTACCAGAGATAGTAGCTATCTCAATTTGCAATTTAGGTATATTTTGAGCTTGAGAAAGGGTAAGATTTGAAGTTCTCCTAACCTAACACTAAAAATTGTGCAGCCAGTAAAAAGAAGCTGTGTTCCTCAACCCCAGGTTATATATGCAAATCTGCTTTAACATGCTTTCATGTTTATAAACACAAAATTTCACCCAAAAGGTGTCATGGATTCTTTACTTGCTGTTTGTCTTCCATTGATAATAATAGAATCCCTACAGTGTGGAAACAGGCCATTCGGCCCAACAAGTCCACACGACACCTCTGAAGAGCATCCCATCCAGACCCATTCCTCCACCCCTGCATTTCCCATGTCTAACCTAAACATCCCTGGACACTATGGACAATTTAGCAGGGCCAATCCACCTATACTGCACATCTTTGGATTATGGAAGGAATCCTGAGCACCCAGAGGAAACCCACACAGACACAGGGAAAATGTGCAAACTCCACACAGATAGTTGCCCAAGGATGGGATTGAACCCAGGTCCCTGGCATTGTGAGGCTACAGCACTAACCACTGAGCCACCGTGCATCATACTTGGCATATCAGGAGAACATCAACTTTAGAATGCTTTGATGCAGTTTAGTTGTGGCTAGTTTTTGCAAGAACATGGATAAACAGCATGAGCTGAAAAAAGTACAAAATCTTAATTCTAAATTGTTGAGGTTGTGAAGGCTTTGGACAGGTTGCAGAGGGCAGTTATTACAATGATATGAGGTATAGGACCTGTATGTGGAGAGACTAGAGAAACTGGGGTTGTTCTCCACAATGCAGAAAAGGTTATGGTAGAATTCATAGTTCATAGAATCATGACAGGTTTGATACAGTATATAAGGAGAAACTGTTTCCAGTGGCAGAGGCTGGGCAAACAAAACTCTCAAATCTAAAATAATTAGTAAGAACCAGGATGATGTAAGGTTGGGTAGGATGTTGCATAACAAGCTTACATGATTTGGAATGTAATGCTTGAAGTTGATTCAATAATAATGTTCAAATGCAAAATTAATAAATACTTGGATTGGAAAATTGTACAGGACTAGGGGAAAGAGCAAGAAAATGAGATTAACTGGATAAATCTTTCAACAACTTGGCAAAGGCATGACTAGTCATATGGCCTCCTTCTGTGCACTATCATTCTATAACTCTACCATGTACAAAACAAGGAGAAGGGCAGTACACATTAGTGTTTAAAATTGTTTGAATTGGCAAGGTGAACTCAAAAATTGTCCAATTAGTTAGCCAGTTAGTTAATAAGTAATTTGTCAGTTGCATAGCAAATGCATGTTTCCCTTAAGTTGAATGAAACACCAGAGACTAAAGAGACCACAATACCAGCGTCCCCACTAATAATGTGAGTTATAAACTCCAGTTGCACAACTCTTTCCTCTAAAGTATGTAAAGCCAAGCTTCACAGGCATTTAAAATAAATGTAGCTTTAAACTCTAATAGTGATATTGTATGGATAAGGTACTTATTTAACATACAGAAAAATGCCAAATCTCAAAGTAGGATTTTTTCTGCTAATGGATGATGATCACCACTGCAGTGATTGTTAATAGTTGCAGTAGAGTGAAGAATGTGTTCAACTGTTAACGGGGGTCCCAGATTTACGAACATCCATCTTACAAATGCTCAGACTTACAATCGTTCGTAGTTACAAACACCATCCCATCCAGAGGTGTAATTTTAAAGGCCTGACATACAAACATTTCCTGTACTTAGAATGGCTGCTTTACATTGTCCTGCATTGTCTGCTGATTTGCGTAGAAATTGACTTGTGAACAGACTCCAGAATGGAATCCATTCACAGTCTGGGACTGCCTGTGTATGTAGTCAACTAGTAGGATGTATATATAAAACAAAGACACAGAATCGAGCCTCCAGATTCCGTTTTTTTTTCAATTAAAGAAGTTTGTATTTCTTTCTTTCATGAGGTACTTAAGATTTAAAGAAGCACTCTTTTAAAATACAGCTGGAATAACATACTTAATAAACAGAAGGGTGGATGGAATCTTGATGGTGGACAGAGGTTATTACAGATGTTACAATGAGAGTTTGAAATTGTCAAAGTCAAGCTAATATACTGAATGTTCCTACCTTGGCCTATTTTACCTATAGATGTTGAGCTTCAAGCATGTAATTCAGCAACAAATTGCAGTTTAATTGTTCTGGAGGTAATTAGCTCTTCTGCAGTCAAATATCATGATGGTACCTCTTTCAGGCAAATTTGCTGAAGTTGATGTGCCTTTTCTCTGTTACATTACCGTAGGAGTATGATGGTGAAAACTGCATTTAGGTTCACTAAAGTAGCAGTTCAAAGAAGTGGGGAAAATAGATGTTTGTATTGGTTTGCACTCCACAGCATCCTTTCTCAAACTGAGTCAGATATCTCTTGGCATTAGATGAGTTTGTAATATGTCACCTCTTAATTTAGCCCAATGCACCAGCTATCTAAAAGGTTGTGTGGCTTCCACAAAGATTTCAAGTGCTTGTCTCGACACAGAAGGGTAGTCTGATCTGTATTGGATATGAGAAATTTGACTCAAATCAAAAGGTTTGGCCCTAGATAAAACAAAGAACTATGGATGCTGGGGATCTAAAATAAAAACAGAAATTGCTGGAGAAACTCAGCAGGTATGGTAGCAGAGATAAAAGGTACTGCAGATGCTGGAGAATCCGAGATAACAAGGTGTGGGGCTGGATGAACACAGCAGGCCAAGCAGCATCATAGGAGCAGGAAAGCTTGACGTCTCGGGCCTAGACCCTTCATCAGAAATGGGGGAGGGGAAGAGGGTTCTGAAATAAATAGGGAGAGAGGGGGAGGCGGATAGAAGATGGATAGAGGAGAGGGTAGGTGGAGAGGAGGCAGACAAGTCAAAGAGACGGGGATGGAGCCAGTAAAGGTGAGTGTAGGTGGAGGGGGTAGGAAGGAGATAGGTCAGTCCAGGGAGGACGGACAGGTCAAGAAGGCGGGATGATGTTAGTAGATAGGAGATGGAGGTGGGGCTTGAGGTGGGAGGAGGGGATAGGTGAGAGGAAAAACAGGTTAGGGAGGTGGAGATGAGCTGGGCTGGTTTTGGGATGCGGTTGGGGGAGGGGAGATTTTGAAGCTTGTGAAATCCACATTGATACCATTGGGCTGCAGGGTTCCCAGGCTGAATATGATTTGCTGTTCCTGCAGCCTTCGGGTGGCATCACTGTGGCATTGCAGGAGGCCCAGGATGGACATGTCGTCTGAGGAATGGGAGGGGGAGTTGAAATGGTTCGCGACTGGGAGGTGCAGTTGTTTGTTGCGAACTGAGCGCAGGTGCTCTGCAAAGCGGTCCCCAAGCCTACGCTTGGTTTCCCCAATGTAGAGGAAGCCACAACGGGTACAGCGGATGCAGTATACCACATTGGCAGATGTGCAGGTGAACATCTGCCTGATGTGGAAAGTCTTCTTGGGGCCTGGGATTGTGGTGAGGGAGGAGGTGTGGGGGCAGATGTAGCACTTCCTGCAGTTGCACGGAAAAGTGCTGGGTGTGGTATCCATCCTCTATCCGCCTCCCCCTCTCTCCCCATTTATTTCAGAACCCTCTTCCCCTCCCCCATTTCTGATGAAGGGTCTAGGCCCGAAACGTCAAGCTTTCCTGCTCCTATGATGTTGCTTGGCCTGCTGTGTTCATCCAGCCCCATACCTAGGTATGGTGGCATCTGTGTGGAGAAAACCGATTAACATTTTGAGTTCTATGGTTCTTCATCAGAAGTCAGGGTTCTGATAAAGAGTCACCGGACTTGAAACTTTACCTCTGTTTTCTCCCCACAGAACATTTGACCTTGTGGCTAGAAATGCTGGGAATTCTGCAGGAAGTAACTCCTCTCCCGACTCCCAAGGCCCATCCACCACCGACAAGCCATAAATCAGGAATGTCACAGAATATTTTCCACTTGCCTCAATGAATGCAGCACCACCAGGACAAAACAGTCAACTTTACAGATATCCTTTTAACCACCTTAAACATATACTTCCCAAAACCAGTATGCAGTGGCAGCAGTGTGTATCATCCACATGACAACAACTGGCCAAGGATCCATTAACAGCACCTTTCAAGCCTCCAACCTCTGCTAACCAGAAGGATAAAGGCAGCTGGGAAAACTAGCATCTCAAAGTTCCTGAGCAGGTCTCATACCATCCTGATTTGAAACCATACACTGCTCTGACACTGTATCTGGGTGGTCAACTGCCTTCTTGGAATGCTGCAGTCCATTTGGCCTAAGTAGGCCCACAATGCTGTTAGTGAGGGAGTTCCAGGAGTTTGACCCAGCGACACTGAAGGAACGGCAATGTATTTCCTAATCAGAGTGGTGAATAGCTTGGAGGGGAACTTGAAGGTGATGGCATTCCCATCTATCTGCTGCCAATGTCCTTCTAGTTGGTAGTGGTCTTGGGTTTGAAAGGTGCTGTTTAAGGTGCAATCCTTGGTAAACTTCTGCAGAAAATTGTAGATGGTACACACTGCTGCTACTGAGCATTGGTGGTGGAGAGAGTGGATATTTGTGGATGTGGTACCAATCAAGTGGGATTCTATGTCTTGGATGGTGTCAAGCTTCTTGAGCGTTGTTGGAGCTGCACATATCCAGGCAAGTGAGAGGTATTCCATCTTACTCCTGACTTGTACCTCATAGATAGTGGATAGGCTCTGGGAAATTTGGAAGTGAATTACCCACTAAAAGATCATAAGCTCTGACCTGCTGTTGTGGCCACAGAACTTATATTGCTAGTCCAGTTCAGTTTCTCTATCACCCCACAGGGTGTTGATAGTGAGGGATTTAGTGATGGTAATGCCATTGAACGTCAAGAGATGATGGTTAGATTGTTTCTTGTTGAAGATGGCCATTGCCCGGCATTTGTGTGGCACCAATGTTACTTGCTGCTTTTCAACTCAAACCTGTGCATTGTCCATGTCATTCTGCATTTGGACATGGACTGCTTCAGTATCTGAGGAGTCACAAATGGTGCTGAACATTATGCAATCATTGGAAAATATCCCTATTTCTGAACTTATGAGGGTCATCGAAGTAGCTGAAGATGGTTGGGCCAACAATAGTACCCTGAGGAACTGTCTTGGAGCTGAGATGACTGACCTCCAATAACCACAACTGCTTTCCTTTGTGTCAGGTATGACTCCAAACAGTGGAGAGTTTTCTTCCTGATTCCCATTGACTCCAATTTTGCCAGGACTCCTTGATCGTATACTTGGTCAAATGTGGCCTTGATGTCAAGGGAGTTACTCACAGCTTACTTTCGGATTTCATCTCTTTTGTTTATGTTTTGACCAAGGCTGAAATGAGGTCAGGAACTGAGTGGCCCTAGTGAAACCCAAACTGAGCATCAGTGAGCAGATTATTTTGAGCAGGTGCTGTTTGATAGCACTGTTGATGACACCTTCCATCACTTTCCTGATGATGAGGAGTATACTATGTGGATGATAATTGGCTGGATTAAATTTAGCCTGTTTTCTGTTTACAGGACATACTTGAGCAATTTTACACATTGCTGGTTAGATGCCAGCGTTGTAGCCATTTTGGAACAGGTCGGCTAGGGGTGTGGCACATTCTGGAAAAAACATTTTTGGTACTAATGCAGGATGTTGTCAGGGCCTATAGCCTTTCCAGTATCCAGGACCTCCAAAGTTTTTTTATATCACATGGAGAGAATTGAATTGGCTGACAAATGGCGTCTGTGATGCTGGGGGCCTCTGAATGAGGCCTCGATGGATCATCCACTTGGAACTTCTGGCTGAAGATTGCTGTGAGTGCTTCAGCCTTTTACATAGATGTGCTGGGCTCCCCCGATATTGAGAATGGCAATGTTTGTGGAGCCGCCTCCTCCAGTGAGTTGTTTAATTGGCCACCATTCACGATAGGACGTTTGAGGACTACAGAGCTTAGATCTGATCCGTTCATTGTGGAATTGCTTAGCTCTGTTTGTCACTTGCTGCTTTTGCTGCTGGTATTCAAGTAGTCCTATTTTGTAACTTCAGCAGGTTGACACATCATTTTTGGGTATGCCTGATGCTGTTCCTGGCACTCCCTCCTGTACTCTCCATTGTCTGCAGCAAGTCCTGAGGTTTAGTGGGTAGAGATTGAATATGCACTCTGTAGGTAGCAAAAACACCAAACAAACTGTGTGCTTTGTATATGAATTTTTCTCTAGTTCTGTACCTCAAAAAGTACTTGTGTTTCATCTGCCTGTCAATGCAATTAAAATGTGAAAGTCAGGATCTCGTGGAAGGATAAATTCTTTCTTCTGTAGTAGGTACTTTAATGTGACTTCTTTGAAGATATGAATTGTTTATTTTCCCATTGTCAGTTATTCATCAACCTTGTTTTGTCAAATCAAGTGGGTGTGGAGATGCCTAAAATGGAATATAAAAGGAGCCAGATTGAATTCTTTTGCAGGCCTGTTGCTACCTATCACTGCACTACCCTCAAATGCTAAGCTGATTGTGATTAATTCAGTACACTCATGCATTCCCTGGTAGGTGTGATCCCGTGCAGAGACTGAAAATTTGCTGAAAGAATGTTGTTGTTATTATATGCATTATTCATCAGTATGTCATGTTCCCTAATGTATTCTTCCATTAGACTTATGTAATATCAATTATGATTCTCTTTTAGTCTGTAATGCATTATTGTGCTATCATGTTGTGACAAAGAACCACTATCAGAAAATAACACACCCTCTTCAACCCCTTCCACCTGAAAAAAAAACTGTACTAATGTCTACATGTTTTAAAGGATTCTACAAAATGAATAGCCTGATACATAGGCAAATAATGTGTATAATAGATGAATAAGAAAGCGTGGTTCAAGTCCAAGAATTTTTTTCATTTGGTGCCATTGTATTATACTTGATATTTTTCAACACTTAAGCATTCCTTGGAGTGGCCTAAGCCAGTCAGTGTTTTCATATCTCTCTAATAAAATTTAAGAGTTTTAATCTGTTCTAAGGTATGTGATAGGCAGTCATATTCCTCTCCAAAATAATGTAAGATTCCAAACACTTACGTGACATGATTTTAATTGCTTATCACATGGTGCTTTCACATCCACTCAGTTCACTGGTTCCTCCCAGTCATGTGACATAAGTTGGACTTCTGACTTTTGGCTACTCCCCTTTTCTAAAGTCTGCTTCAACTTTTCACAGTGCAACGGTGTATTGCCTCTCCTCCAACCTACTAGTTCAGTCTGCCACTGGTGAGGTGAAGAGAAATTGTACTCTAGGCAGTGTTTTTGTAGAAATGTTCATGGAGCTACCTTTATCACCAAACACAGGCTGTGCCTATCTGAGTTCCCTGTCACCTCAGGGACAGGATATGTACCTGCGGTTGGATCAGTCACAAAGGCGATCTCCATACAGAATGAGCAGGATGATTGCAAGGCAGCAGCTGGTGACTAGAATTCAGCATGGTATGTCGATTATAATCGAAGAATTCAATGTTTACAGGTCAAGATAATTCAGTAGTCAGGTCTTAAATAACAGAAACCAATCATAAGACAAGTGCATGCTTGTAATATTTTAAGAGGCAATATATTTCAAGGAATATTTTTATCCCACAGGTTTAGATCTTAATTTTTAAAACATTCAGGAAATATAGTGTTTAACATGTTTGTCCTCATCATAAGTCCATAATTTTTTTCTTTTGCATTGATGAGATTGCTATAACTGTGCTAAGGTGCTGTAACAGGTGTGTAGTCAATTGTATTCGTGATGTGTCACAGTCCCTTGCGAAACCAAAAGCATAACAGCACTATGACATTTTTCAAAAGGTTAAATTGGTCAACATGTTTGGAATTATTTACAGTCTCCACTTTGATCTTTTGTTGATTCATGATATGATTAGTTGTTTATGAAAGTCATTTTAAAATGGTCATGCAACTACTAGCATGATAAGCCACCAGTGGTTTTTAAACTTTGATTTAAGCTTGGGCACTTCAGTTTCTATGGCTCGAAATAACAACTCATTAACTAAATCTTCTAAAAACACTCAAATATGATCATGACATCATTGTGACAAAAATGATACACAGCTGTTCTCTCTTCTCACTGGCCAAACAAAAATAGTTTCCTAAAACACTTAAGAAGGCTCTGCCCTTTTAATCATAATATTGAAATAGCTCCTCATTACTCGAAGTTGTTCTTTCAAAACAGAATATTAACTAGTTGAGTCATCAGCTGTGTACCTTTTAAATTGGATCGCTTAGCAACATTGTTTAATCTTTTACTGCAGCTTTCATGCTAATAATTTTAATCATCCTCATTGGCATTGTAGGCTGGCTGACTGTGCATTGAACAGTCAGACCATCTTGTGATCAACTATTTTGTCAATTATCCTCAAGTGATATACTATGTGCTCACACTTTGTTTTGGAAATTATTTTGCAAAACCTTTTGGAAATTTTGCCAACCCCTGCACCTCTTAATTAAGGAAAGATCTGTTTAGGGATATTTTATTCCAGCACAGATTTTTTTCATTCAGTCATGTTTACACCGCTAACTCGTCTCCAAGTTTGTGCAGCAATATCTACTGCAGTGTGACCTTTCTAATGTGATTTTTAGCAGAATGATTTACAAAAGTAAATACAAATTGAATTTTAACACAGGGCCACTATTGCCATGGGTGTCATCTGTAACATCATCTTGAATGTCCATTTACAAATATCAACATGATTACCGTGCCACTTCAAGGTAGCTTTGAAACATGGCAAACAAATAATCATTCATTAAACAAAATCTATTCACACAATTACTCACCCTGCTCTGAAAAAGTGGAAAGTTATTGGAGAGCAGCATTTGTTTTACAGTTTTAATGCTCATTGATCAAAAAACATTTTCTTTATTGTGTTGACTCCATCAGTAGGCCTGTGATCACAAATAAGTAATCACCTAAATAAATCAGGACGTGCATTTGATCTGCATCAGGGAAATGTTAACAAAACCAGGATAGTGCAAGTTGCAGGGTGTAGATAATATTTGGAATGTTCTGGAGATAAATATTATCAGTTTTGGCAGGGATCCCCTGTTATGTATTTAACCATCATGGAGTTCAGAAAGTTATTTGCACTTTCCCTAGTCAAGTTCATGGCCAATTAAAACAAAAGTTGCCTTGTCTGCCTGAACTTGTTTGAGTGCTGTTTCATGGTAACATCCATTTGAGAAGCGCCCGTTTTATTTCACAGGGCCTGTTCTTATTGCCCAAGGACAAGGATCTCATGAACTGCTGCAAAACTGCTGTTTTGACTGAATATATGCACTTCTTTTCCCCAATTTGCAAATGTGCAAGATAACTTGTTGACTTTTCAATTACTAAAATGATACTAATTGTAGTCTCATGATTAGTCAATGTGGAGTAGATGATAGAGATTTTACATCCACATCTAATGCATACAGCCAATATCAGTTTATAGGGAGGTGATTAGTTTAGGCACTAGGGCCTTCTTGTGGCACAGTAGTAGTGTCCCTAAACCTGGACCGAGAGCCCATCATTCAGGTCCCACCTGCTCCAGAGGTGCATGCATAACACCACGCATCATATGTTTAGAAAAAAAGTTAATTTAGGCAGTCTTTAGGGTGCCTACCACTAGACCAAGAGGCCCAGGTTTAAGTCCTACCTGCTCCAGAGGTGTGTAATAGTGTCTCAGCAGGTTGATTAGAAAAATAAGTTAAATAATACATAAATAGTTTAGGCACTTGGGGTACTTTGAGTCAGGAGGCCCGGTTCAAGACCCACCCACACCATAGGTGTGTCATAACACTTCTGAACAGGTTGATTGAAAAAAATTATATTAGTTGCAAGCAAAGTAATTAATTCAGGCGCTCGGGGCTTTTATGGAGAATATTGGTGTCTTTAACTCTGAACCAAGAAGTCTGGGTTAAAGTCCCATCTGCTCCAGAGGTGTGTAATGATATCTCTGAACAGGTTGATTAGAAACTATCTTAATTTAGGCACTTGTATGGTCCAGAAAGCCATAGCTCCTTAGCTACCTATTGACATTAATTATGCAGAGTTGAATCAATTCTGACAACTTTTCTTAAAATATGGATTAATTTCTTTATATTTGGATAAATGGGTCAATTCCAGTCTCAACTGTTCTGAAAAAGGGTCACCGGACCCAAAACATTAACTCTGATTTTCTTTTTTCTTCACAGATGCTGCCAGACCTGCTGAGTTTTTCCAGCAACTTTGTTTTCGTTCCTGATTTACAGCATCCGCAGTTCTTTCAGTTTTAATTCCAGTTTCATTTGTTTGGTTTCAAATAATAACGTTCAACTATGTGTACATATAAAATATACATAAAAACTGAAATAACTGTGATTACTGTACATCAGAAACAAAAACTGAAGTTGCTGGAAAAACTCAGAACTGGCAGTGTCTGTGAAATCAGAGTTAACTGAGGAAGGGACAGTGGACCCAAAACGTTGACTCTGATTACTCTTCACAGATGCTGCCAGACCTGCTGAGCTTTTCCAGCAACTTCTGTTTTTGTTTAAATATTATGTTCTACTTTGAGTTAATTAAATATGAAACAATTTAGATGTTTTTTATCAATGAAGAGTGACACTGATTGTATAGAATTTACCCTACAAAGAGCACGATGAACAATATTTTTGTATTTATTTGTTAGGAGCAAGTATAGTGGAAGAGGCAATAAGTGAACTAATTACATTTATTGTTTCATTCTCAAATCTCTGCCTAGTCCTGAAAATTGAATCTGCTAAATGTTTCTTATTTACTGAATGTGATTCAGTAAATTTGCCTGACCTTGTACAGTACTAGTAGTTTGGTAAGATGTGTGAAAATAAATTAACAGCTGCCCCTCTTAGCAATACAGTGAATGTGAGGCATTTTCCTGACTTGGCAGTACCAGTAGGGAGCATCTGCTACCATCACTGTTGGAGAAATTTATGTTAATTGTGCATAATTTTGAACCATTTTAATTCATAATTGGTAAATTGGGCATAGGTTGCCCCTAAATTTGTAGTATGGTTGTTATCCAAATCCCTTTTGGAAAATTATTACTGAATCTACTTCTGTCAAAATCTCTGCCAGCAAATTCTGCATAGTCATGACTTGCTCCAGTGTTACCTGCAAAGAGTGCTGCAAAAGCGATAGAAATTATTAACAGACTCTTCCATTTCATTGCTACTTTGAATCTTGGTCCTAAGATAACTTGTTTTTGTTTCTTAGTGACTTGTTATTGCCAGTCATCCCAGTTTTGAAGAATTGCAAGGAACAAGAATCAGAACAAAAATATAGCTCTTCAGCTTTGCATTTAAATGTGTGCTGTACCGCCAGCTGACTGTGTCTCACGTGGATTTGTACTATGCCTTGCTGTATTGCTGTTATGATGCATAAATGAAATGCCTTAATTCCATTCATCTAGAGATGAAATCTTTGGTTTTCATTTTGTTAAATGTTAAAATAATGTTTGGGCCATGCTTGCGTTTTATTAAAACGTGATTACATTTCACTGGCCAAGTGATCCAATGTAAAATAACTAAGACAGCGTGTTGCTGCTTCTGTAGATGGTTAACATGATCCCATCACTAACGACAAAAAGCTTGGTTAAAGGAGCTTTGATAGAAATTATTCAGATACTTTTTGCTTCATAATAAAATGAGCATGCGTCAGATCAGGAGCTTCTTGTTAGTGAATAGTTTTCCAGATGGTGCATTGTGCTAACTTTGAATACAGCAACTTATGTTTTGGAGATGAAGGGGAAAATCCTGTAACACCCTACAGGAAAAGCAGTTTATAGATGTTTGAGTAGATCCTACAATAACCCTGTGACTTATGTTCCCAGCGTTTTGACAATTACAATGGTTCTGGTATTATTCAAGCCAACTTTGAATGTAACTCACAGACTAATCAATTTTAAAACAAAATGTAACTTATTTACTTGGTATGGTGGTACAGTTATTGTAGTGCAGCATTTCTATTATTGCAAATGTGTTTTGACAATATTTGCTTTAAGTTGATATAAATTAGCGTAAAGCTCCATTCTTTCAGCTGCTGGCAACATAACATATGTTCTCGTGCATGACCCAGTAGCAGTTATAATGTGGGAGTGGCCTTTAAAGTACAAGGCGTTCCTGACTCATGTAGGGGAACATCCGTCATTTATAGCCTAGTTTATTTCTAGTTTTTTTTTGCCAAGTGCTTTTTAAAGCATTAAGCCTTTTAAATTTGAAGGAGTGATAAACACACATTTTATATCCATTTATTACAGGGAATGGTATTTATAACATAGGTGATTGTGGTTGTTCCCGAATGGTATTTGCATGCGTAGATTATCCAGAAAATTTTGATAGTGTTTACAGTAGTGATTCTATGTTTTCAGGGAATGGTAAATTGCTATGCAGGCTTTCAGCTGTTTTGGAAATTGAGTAATAATTTTTTTGTTCTTATGCTTGTACATTAGGTGGCTGAGGTGATTAAAATATTAATGACCCTTCAACATGTTTAAAGTTCTAACAAGTAGATTTGTCTCCTTGCAATATGGATTTTCTGTAAGAGTGTTGTTCATGCAACTATTAGACAAGGATCAGAAAGTTGAAAGTAAATTATTTGGACTCTTGTAGCAGAGGTCATTGGTAGGAAATTACTGTAAGTAGGGTGTTGATGAGAATGATCAGAGCTGTGCTTCAGAATGCTTGTGGAAGTTTGAATATGTTCCAACAGTTGGATTGTATCAGTAATAGATGTGTTAACCAGCCTAATAAACAGACTGGGCTGACCATGGGAAGCCATACTATCTGTAAACTGTCATCTGAATGTGACAAATATAGCAGAATGATGTCAACAATAAATGGAGTTAGCTTATCAACTGAACTAGTTTAGAATTTATATTTATCATCTTTTGGAGTATGCGCAGATTGGAAAAACATTTGTCTGAATGCCCTGTTAAGAGGGTGGTGAAAGCAGAGATAGAGAATTAAAGGGACAAACACAATACACTGCAGACGCTGGGAATAAGAAACGAGCAATACTACTGGAAAAAACTCAGCAAGTCGGGCAGCTTCTGCAGAGAGAATATTTTATCAGAGCGTCACAAAATTGGCTAGATGATTGAGGGATATCAACTTAAAGGGTTATGAGGATAGAACAGGGGAATGGGACGGACCAGACAGAGGGCTAATGTGGATTCAGTAGGCTGAATCAGTTGCTCTGTGTCATAATCAATCTGGTTCAGTTTTAATCCAATTCCAGCCCCTTGTGCACTCCTGATTTTAGTTGTTCTACCATTGGCTGCCAAGGCCCACAGTTCTAGAATTCTCAATCGAAAACTATCCCCCTCATTGCCCATTTGAGAGATGCTTTCAAACTTTGGAAGCAAGTTTTTGTTTCATTTGCACCAATATCCCCTCTTATGGCTTTGTGTCAAATTTTCTTTGATAATACTCCTCTCGAGATATTTTGCTACATTCGAGGCATTCTGTGAATGCAATTTAGTTGTTAAATTCAGGTTTGTTTAATTTGCAAGTTTGTTGCTTTAGAAAGGAGCTACAATACAGTCGTATTCAATTAAGGCCATTGGGGGTCTCGAGCAAGAATCCTATTTTCTTTAGGGAATGTAAGCCCTATTGTCACTCAGTCAGACACTTAACTGGGCAGGGCAGGAGTCCCATGGGTTCGGGGACCCCGGTCTTGACACCAAGAGCTGCCATCTGCTCTTATTTGTTGGCAGTGCTATGAGGGAGACAATGGCTACTGCTGGTAATGTAGCTACCATGGCCCAGGATGGCAACAAGCGAGCAATAGCAGAAGGTAGATCAGTGGATGAGGTCTGTGGGGAGCAAGTGTCTGCAGCATTCAGTGGGTGGCTCTTGGCAAGCTCACATGCCCTCCACCTTCCTATGCTGGATTCCTTGATCAGACACTGCAGTGACTTTTGAAGGCGAAATACCCCTCTCCCTCTCTCTTTCGCTCCCTATTCCCTACCCCTAACTTGCCCAGAAACCCACAGTTAGCCTCAACAGGGTTTGCTGTTCATGGCAAATTGGTATTCGTCCATCAGTAAGTCGGCAGAGGCAGTGGAATGAGACACTTAACTTGGCATTAATTATCCACTTAAGGGCCTCATGGGTTGAAGGACCATCAACAATTTGTCTAGCACAGACTTAGTCAGGGCAGAGGCAAGTGCCAGCAAAGTCTCCATCAACTATCCTTCCACCTGAATAAATGCCATCACTACCAAAAGCTGTTTTAACTTTTCTTTGCTTTATTCCTGTTTTCAGTTTTTAAAATCCAATTTTCCTGAGCCAGCTTTGCTGTTTTTGTCTGATCCAAAGGTGTTTAGCGCAAATGTTAACACTGACAGAACTGATGGTAGTTTCTTCAAAATGTGAATACAATACCACAAATATCTATTACTGTTGAGTCTTAAATGCAGCAAGATATAGGATAGTAAAAGTGCATTGTACCTCAAAAATTTTGAGGTTTTGGTTTCTAAGACAGTTGGGGCCAGTTTATTCTTGTCCAATAGCACCTTAAAGTTTCATAACATTCCTTTCAGCCTCTTTTTTTTTCCACTGAGGTAAATGTATCCTCTTTCCTTATTCTCGTAGTTTAGGCTGCTAATCTCCAGTATCAATTTAGTTTCACTCTTCTTTATAGTTTCCAAGGTCCAAATTGCCCCACAAACCAGCAAGCAGAATTCTACAGTACTCCAAATGGAACTGAACCAGTCGAGTCATAGCTGTATGGCACAGTAACAGATCCATATCCTAAATTAATCTAGTCTCATTTGCCAGCATTCAGCCCCAGTCTTAAACCCTTCCTGTTCATATACCCATCCTTTTAAATGTTGCAATTGTACCAACCTCCACCACTTCCACTGGCAGCTCATTCCATACACATACCACCCTCTGTGTGAAAATGTTGCCCTTGGATCCCTTTTAAACCCTTCCTGTCTCACCTTAAACCTATGCCTTCTAGTTTTGGACTCCCCCATCCTGGGGAAAGTTCACCCTGTCCATGCCCCTCATGATTTTATAAGCCTCCTATGAGGTCACCCTTCAGCCTTTGATGCTCCAGGGAAAATAGCCCCAGCCTATTCAGCCTCTCCCTATAGCTCAAACCCTCCAACTCTGGCAACATCCTTGTGAATCTTTTCTGCACCTTTTCAAATTTAACATCTTTCCTATAGCAGAGAGACCAGAAATGAATGCAGTATTCCATAAGTGGCCTAACTAATGTATTGTACAATTGCAACATGACCTTCCAACTCCTGTACTCAATGCACTGACCAATAAAGGCAGGCATACCAAATGCTGCCTTCACTAACCTGAATACCCGTGACTCCACTTTCAAGGAACTATGAACCTGCGCCCCAAGGTCTCTTTGTACAGCAACTTTCCCCAGGACCTTACCACTAAGTATATAAGTCCTGTCCTGATTTGCCTTTCCAAAATGCAACACCTCACATTTATCTAAATTAAACTCCATCTGCTACTCCTCAGCTCATCAGCCCATCTGATCGAGGACCTTTGCACTCTGAGATAACTATCTTCACTGTGCACTACATGACCAATTTTGGTGTCATCTGCAAACTTACTAACCACTCATCCTATATTCACATCCATTTTATTGATATAAATGACAAAAAGCAATAAACCCAGCACCAATCCTTGTGGCACAGCGCTGGTCACAGGCCTCCAGTCTAAAAAGCAAATGTCTGCCACCACACTCTGGCTCCTACCTTCAAGCCAATTTTGTATCCAAATGGCTAGCTCTCCCTGGATTTCATGTGATCTAACCTTGCTATCCAGTCTACCATGCGAGCGCCTTGCTAAACTCCAAATGGACAACATCCAACGTACTGCCTTCATCAG
The DNA here is from genome assembly GCA_024137785.1 of Ginglymostoma cirratum. Taxonomy (NCBI): domain Eukaryota; kingdom Metazoa; phylum Chordata; class Chondrichthyes; order Orectolobiformes; family Ginglymostomatidae; genus Ginglymostoma; species Ginglymostoma cirratum. Next base: position 27,179,206 of record JAHRHZ010000263.1, on the reverse strand, counting down.
TCTTCTTTGTCACTTCTTCAAAAAACTCAATCAAGTTTGAGGCACGATTTCCCACGCACAAAGCCATGTTGACAATCCCTAATCGGTCCTTGCCTTTCCAAATGCATGTAAATCCTATCCCTCAGAATTCCCTCCAACAACGCACCCACCACTGACATCAGACTCACCGGTCTATAGTGAGGCTTTGTTACAATTGATAAGATCAGATTGTGGGTCAGGAAGGTGCAAAGGGTGCAGGGGAGCACAAACCAAGACAGAAAATCCTAGGAGAAACAGAAACAGATCACAAACCAAAAGGGATACATGGGTGATTTTATTAGTCAAGATGAAGATTTTAAATGCAATGCAAGTTGGTGACAGAAAGGCTGAGTGTGTTAGGATACAAGTGACCCTGAGTGTGTCATTTTGGATTTTGTGAGGCAGAGATTGAGGGGTTGGAGAAATTGAGCTTGCTTATTAACTTTGGGATTTGGTCTCTGGGCCACTGGCTGAGAGAACCTCTGATATTGTTTAGCTTCTTTACTGCTGAATGGTTTAAAAATACTTTCTGCAAATATTCCTAAATCACTCTTGTGTTCTGTAATCTTGACCTTACACTTGTCCACATCAAGCAACATTTGCTTTTTGTACTTCCCAATTTAACCAAATCTCTCTCTCTTTTTAGTTTATTCCTTTTTTTCTTTTATTATTCATTAGGGAATTCCCTAAATTGCTATGAGGAAGATGGTAGTAAGCCGCTTTCTTAAACTACTGCAGTTCTTGGGGTGTAGGGTCACCCACAGGGCTATTGCAAAGAGAGTTCTGGGATTTTGACCCAGCAACGGTAAAGGAACAGTGATGCAGTTCTAGGAGGATGGTGAACAGTTAAAGCCATCTAATGTGCTACAGTCTCCAAGATTAGCACCCAGTATATTTCATAGAAAATGTCAACAACAACCATCTTGAAGACCTGACACATGATTTAAAATGAATTAAATGTAATGGCTTGCCTGCTAAACCAACTTATGAAATAAAGGCAACAGACTGAGGTAGGAAACGTATTAGTCATGCAATTGGAGAGTTTATGTTGCCATTGAGTCCTTTTTGAGGTTGGCCAAACTGATTTCAGTTGGGACTTTTGAGATTGGGAGATAAAGGGAAATTTTGTCACAGTCTAGGGCATGAAAGGACTGAAGTACAAGTTTCCTCAATGTAATAGAATGATTTAATCCCACGCGTTTTCAGATTTAGGGATATCATTATGTATATGTGATGCATGGTGATTTTTTTTTTGGGAAGGACAATGGCCTGACGTGGCCTTTTCTTGTTGCTCATATATTGTAATATAAGAACAACCATGAACCATTTATCTCCTTGAGTCTATTTCATTGACTGATGAAATAATTTCCTCATTGTCAAATATTGATTTAAGTCACACAAAAAAATCTACTTATAAATACAACCATATAGCTCCTTGAGGATTGTTTATTTTTACCTCTGACCCAAAGCCATGAGGGTAGCTGCTGATAAAGTGCATTTGTGTTCTAAAAAAAGTTCAATAGATTGTTTTGCTGCATTTTAGTATACCCACTCTTCAAACTTCCATTTATAGGAGTTAGGGAGAAGAGTACCAAGCAAGTCAACTTGGTTATAATGTTTGATATTTGGTTACAGAGGTACATTGCTTGAAGTCTGGCACAGATTTAACCTAGCACTTTGTTATGTAATATGTTGGGATACAAATAAAACCATATGATGGATCACCTAATATTTTCAATACCAGCCAATTATAAAGTTCTGATTTTATGGCAATAAGAATTGTAAAGTTTTAAGGTGGCTTTACAAAAAAAAGTCAATCTACATATTATGCAATCCTCGCAGATTAACACCATAACCCCTTCTGGACTGGGGGTTGGTTGGGGACTGGAGAGGCAATGGAGTAGAGACAGTGGGAAAGATTGGCTTCATTTCACATTCAGAGCAAGATTGGAGCATAACTACTTCTACTTTTGAGACATACAAGCTTATCTGGCTGTGAGCAGAGCAGATCATGTTGTTTAGAGCACAAGAATCAGAATAGACCATTCAGCACCTTGTGTCTATTCCACGGTTCAGTTCGTTCATGGTTAATGATTGTTCAAATCAAAAATGTGTTTTCAGGTAAATGAATTTGTGCACCAAATCTCTCTAAGCAAACACAAACTCAATTAATCTTGCAATAATTATTTCAGTGAGCTCTGGGACATCAATCCCATCGGACGTACAATAAAGTAGCCTGTAGGGAAAACACTGCTAATGAGAAACATGGCAGACTACACATCCTCGGATTTCTTTTTGTTATTTTCTAATGAGATGTGGGTATCACATGCTAGGCAGCATTTAATGCCCATTCCTAGTTTCCCTTGCGAAGAGATGGTGAGCAAATGGTTGGAATGCACTATAGCAAGCGATTAGGGAGACAAATGGAAGTTATTGTTTGAGAGGACAATGACATAAAGGTGGGGATGCTTTGCTGCAATTAAATAGATCATTGGTGAGAGCACATCTAGAGTATTGTGCACAGTTTTGTTCTCCTTTTTATTTAATGAAGGATGTAAATGCATTAGAAGCAGTTCAAAGATTCATTCAACTGATACCTGAGATTGGAGAGGATTATTTTATGAGAAAATATTAAACAAGATGGTTCTGTATTCAGTGAACATGATCTTAATGAAACACATACGATACTGATAAACTTGACAGGGTGGATACTGAAGGGTTGTTCTCCTTTTGGGACAGACTAGATCCAGGGAACAGTTTAAAACTAATGGGTCTTTCATTTAAGAAAGAGAATTTTCTCTGAAAGATTTGAGAGCATGTGGAGCACTATTTCCCAGAAAGTAGTGGAGTTGTGTCTGAGAGAACATGAATGCAAGAACATTATTTTCCTTCAGCAAAAATGTTCTGATAATAATTGCATGAAATGAGAACTGTAAGAGAACCTGCATTTTTGTTGGTGCTGTCTTAATCAGATTGTGTTCATTAGTTTCCTTGCTTTATTGGGCGGGCCACTAAGCGGCTTATTTCCCAATTACTTACAGCAATTAGATCGAGAACAGCAGGCTGGATCAGTGTGATCCTGTTTGTGTTCTAGGTGCTCTTAACCTGCCAGGTTTCTCCTCATTTTATTCCTTGAGAGATCTTAAAAAAAGATCTTGACAAGGTTTTAAACAAAGATTGTAGAAAAAAAAGAACAGAAGTTGCTGGAGAAGCTCAGTAGGTTGAGTAGCATCTGTGGACAGAGAAACAGTTAATATTTCAAGTCCAGTGACCCTTCTTCAGAACACCCTTCTGAACTTTGAGGCACAAACCATCAGGCAGGCTGTAAAACCGGTGACAGAAATGCTATTGGGCTATTTTCATCTGCCTGTTAAAGACTGTTTTTCTGAAGTATTTTCTAGTCTTTCACTTATTTGGCTTTTCCATCTACTGGCCCATTTTCACTGAATCTTTTCCTACACAGCAGTCATACAGGGTGTGAGTTTTTTTGTTTGTGGCATTTATTTAGCATCTTGCTCTAGGTGATGTGCTATTCCAATTCTAATTATTCGAATCGCCGATCTCCATTCTAACAAGGATGAACCAAGTCATTAATATTGTGAATATTGGGAACTTACTCCTTTTCATTCTGCAGAACAACACTTGAATTGCTGGTATACTATTGACTGAACCCTTTTTGATTAATTCTTAGTTTTGTCAAGTTTTTTGGGGGGAATTCCTCACTGGAGGCTTAGTGAAATCTCATGCCTGTTTCTTACCAAACTCACCTCATTAATTACCAACCCCATCCCAATGGCACCCCTTTCATCCAATTCTAGCCCCATTTGCCGCACCCCATACACTGTCAGGGTATCCCAGAATTTACCAGAATTCCTGGTGTCACTGCTATCTTTAAAAGGCTGTTCTGCACCCAGACAAGGAATATAATTCTGGAGCTGCCCTGCACAGATCTGGTATTTGACTTGGATGTGGCACATAAAGAAAATCTGGTGCCCTGTTTTTGTGGACAGGGGCCTGGAAATCCCAGCAGGTTATAGACTTCCTCCAGAAAACTGATTGAAAACTCCCTGGTCTTGACTGAGGACAACCATAACGAGCTTCCTTGGTGCTAATCGGTAAGGTAATTCAACAGTATTGAGAGCCTGGTATCTCTGGCTGAGGTGTAAAAAGACAAGGCAGGGATGTGAGCATCCATCATGGCTTGGAGTGATAAGCAGTAAGGGAGCAAGTGAGGAGCCTGGAGATGCAGCCCGATTATGGTCTGTGAGACTACAGCGTTGTCCTGCATCAACAACACGCATTGTAATGCTGCAACAAGGACAAGGTGCTGCAACATATTTAAGTACGTCTTTAAATGATATTAAATGTGCCGTGAGGGCTCTCTTGAGGCTGCGGCATATGTCAGATTCCACTTTCGGTGGGTATGGGGTGCGTGTAGCTGCATATTAACAAGGTGAGATGTGCAGTTACTAAAGTTGTTAACAAGCAATAATCCTCCTTAATAAGCAGCTCACCACTCCCAAGTGAGAATTTTGCCTCAAAGCCTGAAATCTGTATAAATGATGCAGCAAGTTGGCCTTGCTGGATGTCTAATACAATTCTGCTTAGAAAGTACTGATATGGCAATCATAACATATAATGCATTCTTTATTTAAATTTGAAAAATTGTGGCTTGCAATATAATTTACCCTTTTTTTTTTAAAAGAAATTGAATGAATTCCTGCTTTTACTTGGTATTTCATTCTTACAAATCATGTTGAGATTTCCTAGCTCTATGTGCTTGCCCCTCTGATGAGGTACTTGAGTATTTGAATCCCTTTAGGTGTGGTCTTATTGCCACGGCTCTGAAGTGGGAACTGAACTTTGTCATCAGCTTCAAAAGCAAGAGGAAGCTTAAAATCTTAAGTTCCCTGCATGGATCTGCAATAAATCCCAAATTGCATTGTTGGTTTTTATATCCTCCCTCTGGAGGACTGATAAACATTGCAGTGAATAACAGCCCCAGTCCCATTATTTACTTCAATACGTGGCAATGCATTGCACCGTCTTATTGTTTTTTTCAAACTGTCTTGGAACTGTGATTTAACCATTAAGGTCTTTCTGTATAAATTGCATTTGTTTTCTCAATTTAGGAATATTTTTGTGTCTGAATTAATTCTATTTTTAAGTTCATGCCTTCTATCAAATTTAATGAAGTATTAAATATAATCTACAGGCAACTCCTAGAAAGTTAGCATGATTCTTTACATCAAGTAAATATCTTGCTCTACTCATGTGCAGACTTACGTATGAACAGACGCGTGTCCAATGCCATTGTCATTGCTATTAGTCATCATCATTGCTCCTTACTTGCTTGGCAGGCTGTTTTTATTCCTTCTATTATTTATATCTTTGTATAAGCTAATTAATATTGTCAGACTATTAAATTTAAAATTTTCCCCAGATTAAAAGCATCCTCGCTGATTATACATTAATTTAGTATTAACTAATAATTCACGTAGCACCAACATGCTTGGGCACTTAATTTGACAGTGATTCATAAATATGCTGTTTACTTTTGTCGACTGATTTTAAAAACACAAACAATAGACATCAAAAACATTTGTTTCTTTATTTCTGCATCATTTAGAGATGAAATGAATTGAATTATGGAAATAAAATTGACCGGTGTCCATGTGTGTGTGTGAAGAGGCGGGGCACCCAACTGGTCAAAAAATGATTTTAAGATTGAATTGATGGCTACTTTTAAAAGTAGGCTGTTCTAAATTCACAAATTAGGTATATACACACAATAATTTCTTAACTGAGGTACCAAAAGGTACACTTTCTGAAAGTGTACCCTTGTCTTCAAGTGATGGAAGGAAAGTTGGGAATAGCAGAGGAAAATGATTTATGTGGGGCAGTGTTGCGATTAATGAGATTGAAGATGTATATGTAACAAATTTTATCACAGCAAGGAACATCATTTTACACGTTTGGTAAAATCCCGATTTAGTCACAGCCACATTGCCTTTATAGTCATAAGTAAATAATCAATTAGTATTAAACATAATGAATTTGGAGTTTCTAAATCCATTCTGTGTGCCATTCTTAGAACACATTCAGTCTTCAGTCAAACGTTCAAGGTCACTACACCAAATGATGCCAACTAATTGAAGCATCAAGGAGGGTCATGTATTTATAGCAGCATTATGCATTTGTCCTTCAGAAATTCCTGTAGAACTCATTAACCATATTATGAAGGCAGCTTCTGTCACATAGGATGGTTTGTGCCCAGCTGGTCAACTGTTTTAAATAGTTTGAGTAACTCATGAATCCTCACTGTAGTATGGCAATTGTTGCTATATTTATTGTAAAGAAATACACTGAGCTGAGATGCCTGATTTCTCTGGCGTTTCTTTCCTTTGGGTTGCCTTCTCAGCCAGATGAGGTCTTTGTTTCTGCTTTCTGCATTCACCAGAAGTTGTCTCCCATTTGTCAGTGTCAATGTTTTTCACCCTCCTATCTGACTTGCAGGTGCTGTTTTAAGTGAGAGCGCAAGGAGGCAACAATTCCTTTCACTGTATATTTATGCAACAATGGATGTGGCCAAGCTGCACAGATATTAGCAACAAGTGTGTGCTGATGTAATTAGCATGATCACAACTTCTGAGTCAGGGACCTTGATTTGTCTAGAGATATTGAGCATGTCTGAGACAGTGAACATGGAAACTGTTCAGCCATTTCTGCTGCCTAGGCTATGTTGTCCTGATCTCACCACTATCGAGGAATGAGCTGAGGATGTAGGCTTGGTTGCCTTTCGCTTTGCTATTCTCTGTAAAGTTGCTGTTGTTCTGAACTCTGTCACTTAGTTTGGACGTAACAACAGGTGCACCTTTTTTGTTTTGATGCATCGTTAATTTCTGTCACTGACCTAGTGATGTAGAAACTCTGCTGTCATGGGTTCAAATTCCAAAAAGACTGCTGATGGAACTTAAAATTCTATTAATAATATTTGTAATTGAAAGCTAGTCTCAGTGATGGTAGAGATAAGTGTGGAGCTGGAGGAGCACAGCAGGCCAGGCAGCATCAGAGGAATGGGAAAGTTGTTGTTTCAGGTTCGAATTTCAGAAGGAGGGTCCTGACCTGAAAAGTCAGCTTTCCTGCTCCTCTGATGTTGCCTGGCCTGCTGTGGTCCTCCAGCTCCACACTGTGTTATCTCTGACTCCAGCATCAGCAGTTCTTACTATCTCTCAGTGATGGTAACCAAGAAGCTATTATCATAAAAACAAACAGCTTAGAGACATCTGTCTTATGTGGGCAATTCCTTATTTTTAAACTATCACCCCTAATTCTAGATTCTCTCAAAAGGAAACATCCTTTCAACGTCCACCAGATCAAACCCCTCAGGATCTTTTATGTTTCAATTAAGTCAACTTTGACTTTCTCAAGCTCCCAGAGGACACATGCCTAGCAAGTCTGACTTTTGCTCATAAGACAGTCAGCTCAGTTGTTAATTCACTAAACCATCTCTGACCTACTTCCAATGCATTAACATCCTTTCAGAATATAATGACCAGTATTGTACACAGTGCTCCAGGTGCAGTTTCACCAATGTCCTGTGTGCTTAAGCATAACCTCCCTGTTCCTGCATTCAATTTTCCTGGCAATAAATCATAACATTCTATTAGCTTTCTTGATTATTTGCATAATAACCTCCTGCAAATCATACACTAGGAAAGTCCAATCTCTCCACATCTCGCAGCTGTACGACCTCTAATCATTTAGCTAATTTTTTTCACTCTTTTTCTGTCAAAATGGACAATTTCACACTTTCTCACATTGTATTCCATTTGTTAGATCTTTGCCTACTCACTTAATATATCTTTAACTCTTTTGTCAGCTCTTTTATGTTCTCTTCACAACTCTTTTTTTTCTACCTATCATCATTGGAAAATGTAGCTACCTTACCTTTTGGCTTTTTATGTTTTGTAAAGAATTGAAGCCCTAGCACCAATCCCTGTGGTTCGTTACTCGTGACATCTTGCCAGCCTGAAAAAGATCCATTTTTCCTCCTCTCTGCTTCATGTTAGCAGCTTCTATCCATGCCAGTTATGTTACCTCCTACTCTATCTGCCTTTATTTTCCACAATAACATTTGTTGTGGCACCTTATCAAATGCCTTCTGGAAATCTCTGGACGATGCATCCTTTGGTTCCCCTTTATCCACAGCCCAAGCTGATTTTTCAAGGAACTCCAACAAATAAGTTAAACATGATTTCTCTTTGACATAATCATGTTGACTCTGCCAGATTACCTTGAACTTATCCAAGTGTTCTATTATGATGTATTCGATAATAGATTCTAGTATTTTCCCTATGACCGATGTTGAGCTAACTGGTCTTTAGTTTCCTACCTTCCTGCTCCTTCCATTTTTGAATAAAGGCTTTTATTCCCATCTATTTTCCATTCTAGAGGGACCTTCCTCCAATCTAATTGGCTTTAATTTTCCAAAACTAATGCATCAACTGTCTCATTATCTACTACTTTTAATATCCAAGAATGAAGTGCATCAGGACCCAGGGACTTGTCAAGTCTCTGTTCCAGCAATTTAATCACTGCTACTTTCTTGGTAATCATACTTTTTTTTTCTTGCCTTCCTTCCTCCTTTTCTCATTTCCTGATATTACAGCTGTGTTCGGGATGTTACTCATATCTTTTCCGGTAAAGTCTAATGCAAAATATCTGTTCAATTCATCTATCTCTGTCCTCCATTATGATTCCCCAAGACTCATTTTCCACATAACCAACACTTGCTTTGTTACCTCTTTCCATTTTTATAATATCTGAAATAACATTTTGAATTTTGTTTTTTTATGTATATTTTTGGCTAACGTACTTTTGTACTCTATTATAGACTCAAAGATTATTTCCCTGTCATCGCTGACATTGCACACCATTTTGCCATGGGAAGAGATCACATTCAGTAGCTTTGGCAATCAGCAAAATTTTCTTTCCCCAGCAGCTTAAGTAGACCATCTCTGCTTATGTAGTTGAACGTCTTGATGAAATCAATGAAGTCAATATATAGTGGTCTTCTTTGTTCACAATATTTATTTTGCAGCTGTTGAAGCCCCACTGGGATTTAGATGTGTTCAACCAAGATCTGGAATCTGAGGGCAGTTCTGCAAATACTTTTCCCACAGTGTTCTGCAGGCAGGTGCATTCATATTTGTTGAAAATACTGCCGTTGCCATTGTGCAGGGTCTCAGTCCCTGAAGGGCATCCTCGTACGCAGCTACTGCACTGATGACTGTGGTAAGGATCACTCCATAATGTTAGAATGTTACCCTTGACGTTTTTAAATCCAAGCAGAAATGTTGTCTTTGTATTAAGCTCAGCAAAACTGCTTACCCAGATAAAAGCCAACAGTTCCTTGAATCTGGTGAACAAGTGCCCTCCAGCATACCCAAACAGGGTGAAAAGAGGAATGGAACATACCATTTATGACATCACTGTTTCGGTGTATTGGAAGGAAGAATGGAACAAAGCTAAGGTCACTGTCACAGAAGCCAAGCAGTCTATTCTCATTAATTACAAGACCGTTCTGAGTGAGAGGACTTTGAATGCACCAAAGTCTGCTCGAAGACAAATCCAAAAGACTGCTAGGGAATGTGCCAGAGACAACAGATTGCAACTTTGCCAGTGTATTCAGAAGTGCTTTGACACACAATGCTAGAGCCATTGTATAAAGGGATCCAAAAAGGCACAGCAACATCAACAAAACAAACTGTACCATCAGAGGCAAAGATCTGGTTGGTTATCGCTGACTGCAATAAATAGTTGGAAAGATAGTTGGAAGGCTACCTTGAGATGTACTCTAGCAAAACCATCCTCACCAATGCAGTTACAGATACCACAAAAGGCCTGCCAGGCATGTCAGAGCTGGTTATTATACTCCCCACACAGGAGCTTAGCAACTCTACTGATATTTGCTTGATGAGCAAAACTCCAGGTGCTCCTCCTACACTGCTTGAAATCCTCAAGCACAGGGAACTAGCATATCTACACAAACTTCCCTGTCTCTAGGGAGAGGGATCCAATGTCCAAGGGTTTGTATTATGCCATATATTGAACATCCATCTATCCACAGCATCTCGTGCCTGGGAGTCATGGCCCAATGGCTAAAATGGTAGGCTTGAAATGCACTGTTGTTTCTCCAGCATCTAACTTTTCTAGTGGGGTGAGTAGAAATAACTGCTTAACTAATATGAATGGCCTTGTACCTGATCCTCCAACAAAACCACATAAGAGCCTTAAGACTGTGAACTAATTTAAGTCCGGATGACAGACTCTAGTGGTTAGTGCAATATATTCAAGATGTATTTGTGAGTTCCTGTATCAATCAGCCATGCTTCATTCCAAAGTTGTTTAACTACTAATTGTAGCAAAAACATTTTTTAACTTAGGCTGTGTTAAATATTAAGAGCATGCAGTAATATTGGAGAAATTATTTTAGCAATTAATCCATTTAAAATTGAGAAACAATCTGAAACTTCTCCTCTACACAGACCACAAAATAGTAAATTACCTAAATCAGCTTTATTAATCTTTTTCAGATGATTAATAGAGCATTCCTCTCTGGATTGGCCTTGGGTGTTACCATTGCTTGATATTTGTCCCTAAAAACACAGTAAAGTTCAGTATGGTCTGTCCTGCATGCTAAATCTGTAAATGTGTAAGAAAAAATAGTTTACCTTTTCACCTTTACCAACAGGCTCAGACAGGAATGATGTTGGTGTGGGTGCAGTACAACATTCCTTTGGGCGTTCACTGGGATTTAGAATAACACACACAAATGTTGGTTTAAGTCACTGCCACTAAAGTAGTGGTACATTATACTGCACCACTCTTTGGAAAATAAAATGAATTGATGAAATACTATAAAATTTTGTGTATTTTTAGCATAGGAAAAGATGACGACATGCCCTATATTCAGCAAACCCTAGTCTCACTTGTACCAAGGTGAGCCTTATTCCAAGTTAAACAGTTCCTCGCAGTACTATAAAATGCAAGTTTTATTGTAATCCTGCTAATTGCATTGGACACTACAGATGTAATTCGCAAATGTTTATACAAATTGAAAACTTAGAGGGAGGAGAAATATCTAGTATCGCCAATTCAAAATATAATCTTTCAAATGTTTTGTTTCTAGATGCATAAATTAATGTTGATTAGAGAAACGGAATACTTTGACATGATTCACCTGCAGCTGGATTATACTTTTTTTTGGCTGAGTGCGAGTGCAATGAGTCTTTTTAGCCATATTCTCACTGCGTCTTAGCAAGATTTTGCACGTGCCTTACCAAATGCACCTCATTTTCTACCTACTGTGCCCCCATGGTATCCCTCAATTCCAATTCTAGCCCATCTTGGCATATGCCATTCCAGAAGAACTCACCATTCACTAGATATCTACAGAAAGATCACCATCCTTTGTGCCCTCACTATCGTTGAGAGGCTGTTGTGGACCTATACAAGCACTGGGACTCCAGCATTGCTACTCGTCACCAAAGTAATGATACAGCAACACACATACTGTCCTCGGCACATAGCCAATGTGACTGACACTCTCTCACGTACGACGCCATTCTCTTGCCCCTTTATCACTGTTTAACTACTAGACCACTCTACCTGTCCTTAGATACATCCCTCTGAAGATCCTGTCTGAGTCTCCTCTACTCTTTTTTTTTTTCGTTCCCCAATTCCCAGTGGTCATCTGCATCTTGGCATTGTCCAGTAGGGAAGAACAATATACATACAAACATTTGGACAAGTACAAACATGATCTTTTCTTGCCATCTGGCAAAAGGAACATCAAAATGAATAGAGACCACTGTTCGTCCCAACAATGCAAACCAAATGGTGGCATTTTTACCTTGACAGTCCATGATGGTCTTCTGTACCAGCATCTACTGAAAGTGGGTGTCACTTAGGCCCTGTCTGCATTACAGCATCCAATGCAGCTAAGCTATACCAAGCAGGAGGAGAGCTTTCTCTAACACGATGCCTTCGACCTTCCACACAGTTGACTGCTTGCATTCCCCTTTTCTCCTCAGCATTTATGACATCACCTCATTGCCTGCCCCAGTTGTGCACAGCATGACAGGATGGTGTGGTGCATACCGTTTAGGCTATTATGGAGGGTTTCTTCTCTTCCCCCTGCTCCCGACCGGACCAAGCTGCAGAATCTGTACATTCAGCAGCGCTATTGTCTACCACAACTCTGGTGACAGCAAATACACCACCTTGATGAAGATGCTGCCAGCTGAGTTACCACTACATAACATCCACTACATGCTGTCCTCTGACCCCCTTTGGACCCTTATCGACCATTCCCACTTTCCATTGCATCATTAGAATCCATCATCATACTTGCATGAAATGTGCAGCAATATCTCTCTCTCTCATCCCACAGCACCTTTTGGAAGTCCCACAAATGATGGGGCACTTCTGGTTGTCATTTGTCTCCTTAAGTTTGTGCCGCTAGCTTCACCGTCACTGAGATGCTAATGTTACTTTGGCTGATGATTCATTAAAGATTCAAACTGCAGGATGCAATGAAAATTAAACTCTTTCCCTTTGGTAAATGATTTCAATATTAGATATATCTTAAACCTTTTTATAACTTTCTGTATCCTAGTCTACATCCAAACTGGCAAATATTTCGCTGGAAACCCTATCCAGCCACTGAGAACTCCTGCTCAATTATAGTGTATCCACCAGATTTACTGGTCCAGCTCAAGCTTGGTAACTCTCAAGCTTCCTTACCTGCTCTGCATGGGGTACATTTTGCACTGGCTTTGGTGGGGCATGTCAATATTGGTGAACTAATATTTCCTGTCTTTAGCAATGAGATTTCCCAGATAACGAGTTAGGGACACAATTTAGCTTCTATGACCATAGCTATTCATATTTCTCACAAGTAATATGTTTACCATGAGACTGGCAATTTATGCCAGTTGGAGGTAATTATAGCCAAATTCATCTTTGGATCTACACCCATTTAGAACTCTCTTTGGATCGTCAGATTCATTCCCCTTGGAGGTATTTTTAATCAACCTTTTCAGACATATTGTGACATGTGGGACTTAGATTTGAACCTGGACCTTCTAGCCCAAAGACCCAGGTAATGTCTTGGGAACCTTGCTTCAAATCCTGCCTTGGCAGATGGTAGAATTTTAATTCAATAAAAATCTGGAATCAAGAGTCTAATAATGACCATGAGTCTATTATAGATTTGTCAGAGAAACCTACCTGGTTCATTAATGCCCTTTAGGGAAGGAAACTGTCATCCCTACTTGATTTGGCCTACGTGTGATTCCAGACCCACAGCAGTGTGGTTGACACTTAAACTACCCTCTGGGCAATTAGGGATGAGCAATAAATGCTGGCCTAGCCAGCAATGCCGTCATTCAATGAATGATTTTTAAAAAAGAAATTTAAGTTTGTTAAACATATGAGACAAATGTGAGGTGTGGATCATTGGAGGCTTGCTAATCATTATTTAGGTGTGTGGGAATGCACAGAAGATTGGATCCACTAGTGTAGAGACCTTATGTAAATGTTGGGTAATGTTTGCAACATGAAGCTGACGACAATTACTACTCACTGTCAACAAATTGACAAGTTGTTCGGAAGGGCCATGAAAACGTCTTTTGTAGGAAATAGGAATAATTAGCATAATAGTTCTTTTCTCAAGTTACAAGGAAGTTGCAATTTAGAACTAGTGAGTTAAAGACGTAAATTTCAGTTAAAGGTTACAGAGATATGGAGAGATGAGGCCACGTAGTAATTTAATCACAAAAACAAGAATTTGAAATGGAATTTAGAGAGCGAGTTTCTTTTTTTTGGACCATTAGGACAGGGATGGTGAATGTATAGGACTTGATAAAGAAAAAGGTATGGTAACTGATTTGGGTGAGCTGCCGTTTATGGAGAGCAGAAATTGAGATTGTCAGCTGGGAAAGAATTGGGAGACAGGTCAGAAGTGACAGAGGCATGCACGATGAGTAATTAACAGATGCACTGAAGTGGGCAATGATACAAGGGAGGTGGTATGTTTATTTATTCATGGGACGTGGGCTGGGCCACCATTTATTACCTTTTCCTAGTTGCCTTGAGGTGATTGGAATGGCCTAGAGAACCAAACAACTACTTTGCTATAGGCCCACAATCACGTGTAAGTCAAAGCATGTAAGAACAGATTTCCTTCCCTAAAGGGTATTAGTGAATAAGATATTTTACGACCATTGACACGGGGTCACCATTAGGCTAACATTCTATTTCTAGATTTTGTTCATTGTGTTCACATTTTCACTGTCGTAGGATTCAAACATGTCCAAAGGTCATTAGGCTGGGGCTCTGGATTACTAGACTAGTGACATTACCATTATGTCACTGTCTCTCTGCAAAACTCTTCTTTGGATCTTTGTGCTGGAAAGATTATATGAATACCAGTTGGACATCTAAAAGCAGCCTGTTGGTTCCATCAGGCTATCATATCGATGCTTGGAGGAAATTGCAGAACAGCAAGGGGTTGGTGGCCTGCTAACATAAAGGCGTTTCTTAAAATAATCTTGAAGCTATATGTGGCACTAAAAGAACTGAGCAGATGGTCCCAACCCTTGCATTCAGGTGCCAGAAATGACTAACCAAATACAGTGGGTGTATTTAAATGAACCTCGTGATGTAGCAATTGATAGAATTGAGTGGTTTGCTAGGCATTTCAAGGGCAGTTGAGAATCAATCACATTGCTGTGGTTTTGGAGTCACATGCAGCCCAGACCAAATGAGGATGGCAGATTTTCTTTGCCTAAAGGACATTAGTAAGCCAGATGGGTTTTTCCAACAACTGACAATGGTTTCTTCATCATCAGGAGATTTTTAGTTCCATGCTTTTTTAAAATTGAATTCTGCTGAGGTGTGATTTGAACTCAGTTCCCAGAACGTTAGCTGAGTTTCTGGATTAACAGTCAGGTGATAATACCACTCGGCCATCGCCTCCCCTCAGGTACAAGTTCCCCCAAAACCATCCACGATCCTGATTTGAAAAATATCACTGTTTCTTCACTGTCATTGAGTCAAAATCCTACAATTCCATCTCTGACGACATGTGAGTCTACTTACAGCATGTAGACTGCAGCTGTTCAAGAAGGCAGCTCACCACCGCCTTCTCAAGGGCAACTAGGCAATAAATGTTGGCCAGCCAGTGACTCTCTCATTTCATGAGTGAATTTTTTTTAAAAAAAGTGCTGCCTCACCCAGCAACTATTTCTTGTGTCTACTGCCTCAGTAAAACGTGG
The DNA here is from genome assembly GCA_024137785.1 of Ginglymostoma cirratum. NCBI lineage: Eukaryota > Metazoa > Chordata > Chondrichthyes > Orectolobiformes > Ginglymostomatidae > Ginglymostoma > Ginglymostoma cirratum. The sequence continues at coordinate 27,163,844 of JAHRHZ010000263.1, read as the reverse complement.
TTAAATGTGCAGAGGATACTCGGCAATACTGGACAATTCAAACTGTGGTAAAATGTTTGAATAGTGACAGTGGGCACATTACCAGGAGACAATCAAAATTACTACCTGTCGTGCACAAATTTTAATTAAAATTAATTAGTGACTTTAGCATAACGAGCATAAGTGAGCTGGTTGACTGTAAGAACCTACTCGAGGAGCTGAATATGCTCTTTGTGCCTCAACAGCCTTCCCCTTTTAAACTGGAGTCAAAATTGGAATCCTGCAGCCGCACCTATTACACAGTTCTATTACCTCAGCAGCAAATTCTGAAACACCAGCAGGAATACCGCTGCTGCTAATACATAACAGATCGCAACAAATTTGGCAAGTCAGTACTTTGTCCATCCCTTCGGTGCAAATCAAACCCCACCACGCTTCCCTCTGGTGATTGCACGGAGTAGGAAAATCTAGGCATCTGTACTTGGAAGAATATTTAAATAAATTACCCTTCTTGATGGTTTTTAAATCAATGTAAATTAGCCTATAATTCATTCAGTACAAGATTCCCATTCATCACTAAATGTTTTCCAACCAGAATGCACCATTCCCCCCTCCTCTTCTCATATTAACAACTCGTTGAAAAGAAAGCAGCATGATATATTGATCTGGTGGGGACATTGAAACTGTCACATGAAAATAATTACCTTCTGAGAGTGTTGGAATGTCTGAGTGCAGTTATTCACCTCTAAGTTATTGGTGGAGTTCATGCAGTGATCCTTTTGAAGTTACACGTGTGAGCCAGATCCCCCAGCACTCAAAACTCTGTCCCCAGCTGTTTGAACAGCACATGTTGCTGACTTCACCGGGGAAAGAATTTCAGTGATGAGCTAACGGGCACAGCACAAACCAAGCAAATGCTTGGTTGCTCTGAAAACACTGCCGCCTCTGTTAGAAAATGAATGTGCCATTCAAAGGCTTTTAATGCTTTTCCTTAGTAATTTCCTGTGATATTTCTAAAACGAATCTGTAATTTCTGACCTATCTTCAGCTTTTGTTCTGTGTTGTATTGAAGTCTGTCCAGTAATATTCACTAACATGTGATCCTCACTTGCAAATTCAGTAGGACGCAATTCTTTTGGACAAATCTTGAATTCCTAGGCTTCAAAGAAACAGTGACTCTATTAGTAATGGTTTTATGGTACAAAAATGTGTCTAAACAGGGATCTCTTTGTCTTGTTGCACTGTTCTTCAAAAGTGACTTTCAGATTTAATCTGAATGTTGGCATCAAGGCACATTTATAGTTTCAATGCTCACTCCCATGAGGTAACATTTGAAACCAAGATATCGCACTTTGTGCTAACGAAAACACATGCTGTGGTAGGAAGAAGATTCTTGAATGTAAAGTGTGCTAATGAAGAGAGCAGTCTTTGTGTTACAAGCCATCTATTTACAAAAAATGTGTTTTTTGTACTTTTTTTGTCATGTTTTGAAAAAGCAGTGAAGAAGTAAATTTGAGGTGGGGAACAGAATTCAAACAGGCAACTGAGTTGGTCTGACTAAGCCTTTGAAACATCAGGCCGCAGTTTCAATCATGCTACTTGCGTTATGAAGCCAGTTTTACCACAGGAACTTCAAATGTTTGGCTGCAAGAATACATCTCAGGGATCTAAAATTCTAAAAGCAGGTTCAAGTCCACAGTTTTGTAGCTCCAAACTGAGAATTATGTAGCATTTTAATTTCATGAGAAATATTATTTGGAACTGGATTATCAAAACAAGTAGAGGAATTGGAATTGTTGGGAATTAAATCAATGTCAGCATTTTGACGTAGCTCCCTTTATTTATTTTCATGTAATGTTCATTCATTGGGTTTATGAACAGGACTATTTCTGTCCATGTTTTCTTCAGAGGCCGCATTCGTTTTATTCAACTATGTATTTGTCCAATATTATTCCTGCTTAATGGAGTCAGTACTTCAAAAAGTTGCAAAGTGTTGTCTGGCCTGTGCAGTACTAGTAATGATTAACAAAATCCTTTCCAGCAGAATGCATAGTGGTTTAGATTATTCAAAGAAATGAGATTTATCAATGACTGTACTATTTCCAATTCGAAGAAGGGGTCAACTGTTTAATGAAGCCTGAGAGACAAAGGAGTAATTGAAAATGAAAAGTCATGGGTTGTTTTGATATTTAGCAGTAAAGAACCAGCGCTGAAGTAAGTCAAACAGACAGAGAGGGAGACAAGGGAGCAATTTGCAATGTAATGAGGATAGGCACAAGGTTCTCCCTGTTTTAAAGAAAATGGAAAAGACAGCATGAGAAACTTAAATTGTACATGGAGATTACAGATCAATTCACAACTCAAACAGCAATCAACCTTAATAGGCATCCTTGGAAACTGGAAATACTGAGAATGGGCTCTGGAACTGTCTGCCATTTTTATAGGGCTTCCAAGTCATTCATTGGCAAAAGCATCAGCTCGTCCTTCCTATTAACTTGGGCTGTTGACCTATTGAGTGTCCTACATACCCATGGTAGGAAAGGAAAGGAACCACACTTTGATACTTGCGAATGGGAAAAAGTTAACCTGAAAATTTAAAGGACAAAAAAGCAGACTTGCAGCTGGTTTCCATTTGGCGTCTTTCAGACACATGATAAAATTATAATATAGACGTCTCTTTCGCCCTGTTCCATATTCTTTTATCTCCATTGCCTGTAATTACCTGTCCAACCTATCCATAAGCTTTGCTAACTGGAGTAGTACATTTCATAGCCTCAAAATCCTGTTTGTTTTTTTTCCTCCTGTCAGTTTTAAGTAGTGTTTACTGCTTTGAGAAATGACACAGTTTCAAAGCATAAAACATTGAATCAATCAGCTGTGGCTGCTGTCAAGCACAAGTGACAGAGTTGGGGTTTGAGCAAGTTATTAAAATTGTTAAGGGTCAAGGCTACTTGAAATCAGCTCAAAACTGACTACTTCCAAGTTTAATATCTGGTACATTTGGAACCTGATGAGTTACTGATTAGTATTTAAAATGTCACTGTGCAATGGAAAATGAAGCATCAAGTTTAAAAAAAAAAATTGCCCTCTGGAGCCACTATTACAACTTGATATACATGGGACTAATGTTTCCTTTGGTCAGCTGAAATAAGTTTGCTGCAAAACTCCATGCTTGTGAGCAGATGAGCTCCATAGTACGCCTCTGTTTATAATGGAAAGATTCATGGTCTCTTTGGAAAAGCCCTTAAGCAATAAGTTACTTCAAAAATGTTTTTGACAGGAAATATAATTTCAATCCTGGACTAAGCAGTGTCCTACTCTACATCTCAGAAATATGAAAGGTTCTTGTCCTCTATTGCAAAAAATGGCTAGCAACTATGCCGTGTGACACCAGAGCAACGCTAATTTCAAAAAGAAACTTTGTGAAGATTCTGAACTGGAAAGTCGTGTCCTACAAGCCATGTCTAAAGTGCTTCACTGTGGATTAAGATTTGGGACAAGCCCAATTATTATCTTTGTCACCTGTGATGTATCCAAAATGATATAGTGGAATCTTTCAATAGGATATCTAGTAGCTGAATAGATTTGTTGCCAGTTTCAATCTTTTTGAGAAAAACCTTGCTGTAGGCCAACCTGCTCAGTGATGTTATTACTCACCCAGGTGTACGAGCTCAGATGTTGGGATATCATCACTGCACCTCAAGAGCCTTATCAGGATAATGGTTGAGTATCTGTAAAATGATGAAATTTTAGACTGCTTTCTGGGCAACTGGGACCAAGTGGAGCTAACAATTTTGTGCAGTTCGTTGAGCTTTGGGAATTAGGTGGTATTGACTGTGTTGTGATTGAGTTTGTACAGGCTGGGATAGGAACACCTTATTCTTAATTGAGAGACTTTTGTCTTGTCTATCACTTTTTTTTTAATCCCATGCTCTATGCCTTCCCCTTATCCCAAGTCTTGCATCAATGCCCCCTCAGCACTACCACTTGCATGCTGGGAAACTGACTGATCACATAGGGCAGCCAGAAGAACTCTCAACAGACTGTGGCATTGTGTGACAATTACATTATTAGCCACCTCCCAATTCATTGCATGTCTTTGTGTTATAGCTTATCTATACTGAGGTAAAGTTCAACCTGAATCACAGAACTGTTAGCAATCAGTGCTTGCTTTTGAAATGGATTTTCACTACATTTGTGTTGTAGTCAGTTTGTCTATATAAACGTAAATTACATTCCTTAAGCTTATCTAACTCTTTAAATATCACTGATCCTCAGCAAAACCTAAACGTTCTTTTATTTTCTATCTAAGAATGTTGTATTTCTATTTCTCCCAGAACCCAGCCACTATTGAGCTCCCTAACAGACAGCAATCCAAACATGCCTGGAATATTTTCTGGTTAATAAAGTGCAATTTCTAAAATATAAAATGACAATCTCCTTTCAAAAAAGACTATTGTATACCAGTCATTCTGTAAACACAATGCAACTTGACTGTTGATCCAGTGTTTTGAGGCCAAATGTGTAGGATTTTTTTTTAACCAATAAATGTACTAATAGAAACAATGGTTGCCTAGAGTGGAGTGGTGAGAAGGGGGTTGGCTTTTCTTTATCCAGATTCAATCTTTAAAAACATTGATGTATTATGGTACAGACAAATCCAGTTTTCTAAGGAGAACTGGAAATGAGACTCTTCTCCAGTAGAAGAAAAATCGTGACCCTGAATAAACAGCTGCATAACCAACAAATCCCAAAGGCAACAAGAATAAATCCCAACAATTTCAGTCTGGTATCATGGTAAACCAGCTGCTCTACTAGCAAAATAAGATAATAAGTAGGCTTTTTTGTTTTGTTTCGTGTAAATTGAAAGGTTATATTTGTTAAATGAACAAAACTAAATTACAGTCTGAATTTGTTTTTTATGATTAGCTTTGTAGGTTTTTTTGTTTAATAAACTTAGAAGCCACCAACTCTTGCTTTATTACTGCAATCACGTTTGATATGCCCCTTTGCTCCCTATCCTAAGAGCCTTTCTCAGTCTTAGAAGCTATAGTTGCCCTGTGGTACTGCCATGAAAGCTATGACAGGGCATCTCATTGAATCTGACACCTCTACCAGTATGTGGTTCAGAGTTAGAGTTGTTTGTTGTAGTTTGCTGCCACCAGTTCTCCTTTGTGTCTATACCTTGTGCAAGCCTGTCTAATGATCAGTAGTAGAAGCTAAACCATGTAGAGTTTTTAGAGGTGAAGCACTGTTCTCTGTCAACAAGATAGTTGTCTATATTGCTATCATGTAATAAACTGTATGGCTGAATGTGTATAGTTACTAGCATATAATAACATACAGATTACATCTGCTCACTATGGTGGCAACTGTGGAAATTGTTGTCTTGACCCGCAGACTTAAATGTCAACAGAATGGGCAGCACTCAATGTAATGTTAACTTCTTCCAAACCTGTGCCTTATACAACAGAAGCCAGAGCTGCCTTGGGGGATGGAAAGTTATTGGTTTCTTCTCCCTTTCATATGAATAATATAGAATCAGTAATAGCTTAGAAATAATTTTAAATGTTTTAGTCTAATTACACTTAAACCTTCTATACTCAAAAAAACATTCCAGGTCTTTGCATGTATCATTGTAATTTAACTTTAACACCTAGTATAATTCTGGTGAATCTGCATTTCTCTGTCTCCAAGGCCAGTATATTCTTCCTAAAATCCGGTCGCCAGAACTGCATGTGGCATTCACAATGGATTCTGGTTAAAATTCTAAACAATTTAGCAGTGTATGCCATCCATAAGATGCATGGCAGCACCTCTCAGCCCCTTCCACGTCTGCGATCCTTCCCATCTAGAAGGATGACAGAACAGGTTCATGGAAACACCAGCATCTGTGAATTCCCCTTCAAGCCCTCAAACCATCCTAGCTATGAACTACATTGCTGTTTCTTCTTCATTGCATCATCAAAACGGTAGAACTCCCTCCCTAACAACAAGCATCACATGGACTACACTGGTACAATAAAGTCCATACTCCCACCTTTTCAGGGGCACTTAAGATTGGGCTAAAAATCTGTGTGTGTGCCAGTGATACAGGCATCCCAAGAACGATTTTTTTAAAAAAATACTCTGTCCAGTTGCAGGACAATTTTCTTTAGTAATTATCAGCTGTGTTTTAAGGCTGATTTCAGATAACCATGATCAACATCATTCGTGTTGAAGGATATCACAGAACTGTCCTATCTATGTAGAATGTGTTGATTTCACGGTAAAGTCAGCGTATCTCAGCAAGAATCTTGCACAGCAAAGTAACCTTATTCAGCTATCCACTGTATGTCTGCTTAATAAGTTATGTGTTTTGACTGTATTTCAAATCTATATCATCCTCATTTACTTTGAGTGCAATTTTCCGTTACTGCTGAATAAACTACCTACATAGCTGAACATAATAATGTCAAGAAAGATGGCTTTCTCTGTTAATGCCAGGCGTGAAGTAAAGTTCAGAATGATTCATTAAAGAAAAGTTTTTTGAGATGTCAAATCCTAATTTGAGTGACTGAAAGAAGATGGGCACATGCCTATATCCGAGGCTCCTTTATCAATGTCAAGTCTGCAACAGAAGCTCAGAACAATTCTCTTCAAACATGAACAATATTGCTTTCACTGAAAACATTTTTTAAAAGCATATTCTTTGACTGCTTTATACACAGGCCTATTTTCTTTACAAAATTCACAACTCAAGCAGTACCTGATGCATGTAATTGAATTTAAATTGAATATTTCAGTTAGTGTGGTCAGACACCTTTTGTTTCAATTATCTGTTGCATTTTGGTATGTGTTGTCTGTATTCTAATATTTAAGTTACACACAGTTTCTCTTGGCTTTCACAGAGCACTAATGAAGCTTTTTATACTTATTACAATGTGTTTTTGTTTCTGTTGAGGGGGGAGAAAAGGTACATGGCAAAGTTGCTGCCTCAGCCCTCTGTGAAGCACAATTTTAAAAACTTGGTAATGCGGTGAATGAGAACATGTTGGGAACTGCTCCCCCTTCAGCACTGTCACACACTGACGTTCTGCTGGCAGCGTCCCACAATGGATCGAAGTTGTGCCAGTTGTGGTCCACTTGTGGGTCATGTGGCAGTTGACTTTCTAAAGAAGGCATAGAGTTGACCATTGGAGAGTCACAATTCACTCTTCATCTAATTGGATCATTTCTGATGTAAATTGTCTTTTTTTTAAAATTATTTGCTCACTTTTTTGATAGTTGCTGTGGTTTCTTCATGGAAACTGAAAGGAGTGGGCACCTCAACTCAAGTAGAGCACTGGGTAGTTCTGAAACCATTGTGTTTTCCAACCTTCAGGCAGACTTCTTTTGGCTGTCTTATCAAATGCATTCATTAGACGTTAACATTCGGACAGCGCCACAGTGCTCCATCACCATGTACTGTATCAATTTATGCTTTCATAGAAGACAAAAGTCATCTTTGATATGATAGGCTGAATGGCTATTCTTTATATTCTTTAGAACACTAGATCTGTACATTGTTACAATAAAATTACCATCTTGAATGTTGTCATTACTGTTGAAACCATTTTTTGGCTGAAATTTCTGTAGACAGTGAGTTGATCCTTTTGGATTAATCCATTCATAATTGTTGAAGTGCTGAGCTCTAATCACAAGTCAGCGGCATGTAAGAAGTTTACAAACAAGACCAAATCTATCAACAGTTTTATTCCAAGAACGCACAGCCACTAACTCTTTTTTTGAAGTCTTTTGTTATCATTCTGACTTACAAGGTGCACCTATTTGCAGAATGTCTTCAGAATCTTTGCACTCTTACATGCCCATATAATCCCTCAAGGCAACTGTTTCTGATGCTAATGGACGAGTCAGTCAACCTGTGATTTTTATCAAAGTACATGTTTCTCTTTTGTTGCATTTATTTAACTTACACAGTTATATTTTGTAAATCCTTCATAATTACAAAGCTATCAGCAATGTTTCATTCTGACAATGAAAGGGTTGTCTAGAAGTGGAAAACAAATTGGATCAGACAGTAAGGGTAGTATGTGAGCTTACTTCTAAAGTATTTAACAAAATCTCTTCTGACAGGCAAAGGTTAAGAACAAGTGTGAGCTAGCTGTATTTGCAAAAAAATAGTGTTACTGTAAGTGGCATTTTCATGTGCAGAGCAGCAAGCTTATTTTATGTAGGAATATCTGAGTTAGAAGCAGGTAGGGCTTTCATTCCTTTTTTTGATTCAGCTCTATCATTCAGTAAAACCAAGGCTGATCTGATTGTGCTCTTTATTCCACTTTCCTGTCTGCCTCCTATAACCCTGATTCCTTTATCAATCAAAAATCAGTTGAACATCACCTTAAATTAATCCATTGACCAAGCTACAATTTTGCGGAAGAGAATTCCACAATTCCAATAACAGTTAGAGATGGGTTTCTCCTCGTGGCCATTTTAAAAAGGAGCCCTCTTAGATTATGTCCCATAGCCCAATAAAATTTTAGCAAGTTAACTTTATGATGTTTTAGGAGTGTCAAGTCCTGATGCAAACGCTAGATGAAACCTAAGAATCTGACCACAAAGCTAAGGCAACTTCATTCCATTTACTCATCTTTGTTGGTTTCCGGTTTGAATTTTCTTGGACTGCATGTTTGAAAAGGGTTATTAGTACTGTCGTCCCATTGATCAGTAAATCCTAAAGCAATATGTCAGTTTAAGAAGTATTTTGATATATCCAGAAAGCAGCAGCATTAACACGGTATTAGTGGATTAAACTCAATTTTAAGACTAAATAAAAACCAAAAGAACTGCGGATGCTGTAACTTTGCTCCAGCAACTTTGTTTTTGTTCTCAATTTTAAGACGGAAGGGTTTGCATGTGGGTATTAACATTGACTTTATCGAAGGATTTCTGTCTGTTGTGTTGTCTCTTTTACATGCTCAATGTTTGACCGACACTCCCTCAACTAGCAATGCACAGTGGCTGCTCGGTATAATGCACTGCAGCAACTCTCCCAGACTGCTTACACATCATCTCCCAAAAACGCAAGCTCTCCTACCTGGAAGAATCGGGGATACAGATACATGAAACACCACCACCACCCAAAGGCCTCCCACCAGATCACACAGTATCATGATTTGGAAATAAACTCTTGCTCGTTCACTCCTGTTGTGTCAAAATCTTGGAACTGTCTCCTTCTAACATCATCACTGTGGATGATTATGGTGGTTCCGAAGGCAGTCTTTGTCAGTGACACCCACGTCACACGAGTTAAAAACAAAAGTGCAATTGGAATTTCCGGCAATGATATTACAATAAAAGCATTGTGGAGATTTCCAGTATATATGTGATTGAGGCCCCAAGATACCCACATGAATGGATTGTAAAGACAAAATTTGGACAATTCCGTACTAAGCATTACTTATGGTGTTTTATTGAATGTTTTCACGAATGAGTTAAATATAGTTCTCAAGGCTGAAGGGATCAAAGGGTATGGGGAGAAAGCAGGAATAGCATACTGAGTTGGAAGATCGGCCATGATCATACTGAATGGCAGAGTAGGCTCAAAGGGCCTACTTTTGCTGCTATTTTCTATGTTTCTAAGCTTCTGAGATATTTTGACAATGATGCTTTGGTTGCTGTTGGAGAAACCTTGATTAGCTACTGCGTTGTGTCTTGTAGATGGTATACGCTGCTGCCACCATACATTAGTGTTGAAGATGGTTGATGGGGTGCCAATCAAGTGGACTATTTTGTCCTGCATGGTGTTGAACTTCTTGAGTAGTGGAACTGCACTGATCCAGGCAGGTAGAGAGTACATCATTTAATTCCTCACTTGTGATAGAAAGTGAACAGGTTTTGGGGAGGCAAATGATGAGTTACTGCAGCCATCCTAGATTCTGATCTGCTATTGTAGCCATAGTTTTGTCACAATCAGAGCTCGAGCGAGGTTCCCCAACTCATTATGGTTCCAGACAGATGACCCCAAATGGCCATACCAGCTCTCTTGTAATTCCACGTGTTTTTTTCTCTAAAGTTAAAAATGTCCACTACACTTTTTGGCATTCTGATTCGTGGTCATGACAATATGGCTGATCCAATTCCATTTTGGCTCAATGGTAATCCCCAGGATGTTGAAATGAGGAATTCAGTGATGGTAATACCATTGAATGTTAAAGGGTCATGCTTCAATTCTCCCTTGTTGAATATGACCATTGTTTGATACTTGCGCCGCTTCTCCTAACAAATGAGAATATTGTCCAGGTTTTGCTAGATTATAGATTCCAATGGCTTTAGTATCTGAGGAGTCCTGAATTGTGCACTGAACGTTGTGTAATTATCAATGAATTTCTCCACTACAACCTTACAATGCAGTGAAGATCAATGAAGCAGCTGAGGATGACAGTGAATGCATCTGTGAAGCTTATAACTTTCCAAATCATACAAAAAAAAATTTGTTCTAAAGTGGACAGAACCACATATAGTTTTTAATTTGATTTGTTTTCCACATTTTCTGTGGTATGAAGGTAATGACATAGTTTTCGCTTTATGTTTAAGTTCTGAGAGCTGTATGATGCTGTCTGGAGTTGTTTCTGAACCACCATCTATATGAAGTATTTAAAATCTTTGAGGTTAGTAGTTCAGTGCACTAGAAACGAGGGTAGAAGATGGGGGAGAAAGAAACTGCTGTTGCCTATTGACATGAGTCCAGTATCTCAGTGAGAACCAACCAGAAGATCAGGTGGAGGGAAGCAAATCAGAGTGTAATGGCACTGTTTATTGAGCAGTCTCCAAAAAGCCAGGGTTTGGAGGGGAAAATGTCTTGAGTGGCTTTCTGGAAAATGCCAGAAGCAAGGAATTGCTGGAATTTGAGCGTATGGAAATCCTATGTGTTTGCTGTGAAAATGTTTGGAAGTTAGTAAGCATAAAGCTCCAGAAACTAATTTGTTGTGTCAATTGAATAAGGAACTTTAGGATAACTTTCTGTTGATCTTCAAGTATCTGCAAGTTGAGAGGGTAAAAGGGTTGAATCTTTATTCTTGACCTTTTATAGTAATGTCATTTTACTAGTTCTTGCATAATGTAATGTAACATAGTTTTGTGTTTTTGTCTTTGTTAATAAATGTGTATCTTCTTTTGTTTGGGGTACTTTAGCAACCGCTTGCACTTGGGTTCAGTGACTGACCACCATGGCAAGTAAATAGACCACCAAGTTTTATTTTGGCTATCAAGCCAGTTTTCATGCTGAGATCTGACTTGTCCAGTATTACCATCAGTAGGATCATGGAAGGCATTATAAATGAGCCTGATGTTGACCGCATCGAATCTCTATCCCAGAAGGTATGACGGAATGCCAGTCAGAAATCAGGGTTCCAGTTATTTCCTCCCCTTGATAGCTCTAGGACAGTCTTAAGCCACACTCCTCCAGTTGAAATAGGCTAAACTGATGTTGACCAAGGATGGTCCAAGAGCCTCATGGCATTTGGCATACTTGCACACTGTACCGTGGCAGGGACTTAAAAAGAACATTGACAAAGATCCTGTAAAATATGTTGTTTCTAGGTGTGGTTCTTCTCACTGAAAGGATAATATGAGCTTAAACATATTTGTTTGCTCAAGAATTCTTCTGTCCAGAATGTTACATGAATCAACATTGAAAAAGTCATTCCTGTCACGGTAATCATTGTTACTTAACTAGAGGAAGTGTTTTATGAATGTAAATATGAAAGTAAAATTTTAAGAACTGCCAGGGTTGTTGCTGTTTACTTTGAATTTCCCAACAGGAAGGAGATAAAATGCCTTGAACTGGAATCCAAGCCTGAGTTCAGATCATTGATTATAGTCACTCAGTTCGATTCTCAAGTTATTGGCAGGACAATACAAAAATAACAAAGTCACTATATCAGGGGATTTTCACCACCTTACTGTTAATTGGGATAATCATAATCTAAAGGGTTTAGAGGCGGTACATTTCTTGAAACGCATTGAGGAGAACCATTTATACCAAAACGGAGAAGGACCTACAAGGGCCAGTGCAATGCTGAACCTAATTCAGGGGAATGAAGCTAGTCAGATCATTGAAGTGACAGCGGGGGAATGGTTCGGTGATAGTGGCCACAACACCAAAATTTTTGAAGTTTGTTATGGAAAAGGAGAAAGATGGTCTGCAAAGAATGGTTTTGGATTGGGGTGAGGCAGGTCTTATTAAAATGAGGAGGATTTGGTCAAAGTAGACTGGGTACAGCAACTTGAGAGTAAATCTATAGAACAGTAGGAGATGTTCAAAAAGGTACTGGGGAGAGTACGAGCCCAACATGTTCCACTTAGGGTGAAATGTAGAAGCAGCAAGCTCAGAGAATCACAGATGTCTCAGAATATTCAGGACTGGATAAAAACGAAAAGAGCTGTTTAACAAGTACAAAGAGAGCAGTACAACACAGGCCTAGAGGTGTATACAAAGTATGGGGGGAACTCCATTAAGCAATTAGGAGAACAACGGGGGCTTGAGAAAACTCTCTGGCAAGCAAGATTAGAGAGAATGTCAAGATATTCTACCAAATATATTAAGGAGAAGAAAATAATCAGGGAACGTGTAAGACCTACTCGGGATCAAGGGGTCAATCAGTGTGTGAAGCCAGAGGACATTGGTAAAGAATTGAATGAGAACTTCACATCTATCTTTAGTCAGGAGAAGGAAGGTGTGAAGTACAGAATACGAAGATGGACTGTGAAGTTCTTAAGCAGATTGATGTAAGATGCGAGCAGGTATTGGAGGTTCTGGAGGGCTTAAAAGTGAACAAACCCCAGGTCCAGATGAGTTGTATCCCAGTTTGTTGTGGGAGCCGAAGTTGGAAATTACTCTGGCCCTTACCCCCATTTTGAAATTGTCACTGTCCTAAGGGGAGGTGCCAGAAGACTGGAGGACAGCTAATGGGGTTCCACTTTTTACAAGAAGAGGGGTAGAGATAGACCAGGGAATTACAGACCAGTGAGTCTCACATCAGTGGTAAAGAACGTGTTGGCGAAAACAGTGAAGGAGAAAATTAACGGCCATTTAGAGATGCAAGGTTTGATCGGGGATAGTCAGTGTGGGCTTTCATAGGGGAGTCATGCTGAACTAATCTGATGGAACTCTTTACAGCAGCTAGATGGGGGTAGAGCAATTGATATAGTTTATATGGATTTAAGCAACGTCTTTGAAAGGTCCCACATGGGAAACTGATAAAGGAAGTAAAAACCCAGGGTAACTTGGCAAGTACGATCCAAAATTGGCTTAGTGACTAGAGACAGAGGGTGGCAATAGAAGGCTATTTGTATGACTGCAGCCCTGTCCGCAAGGGATCGATGCTGGGCCCCTTCTATGGTTTGTGATATTCCTAGATGTAGATGAGAAAGTGGAGAGGACGATAAACATGTTTGTGGATGGCAGAGTGATTGGTCGGCTGGTTGACAGTGAGAGGAAATTGTTAGAGGACAATATAAATGGATTGGTCATCTGGGCAGATCAGTGGCAGATGAAATGTAACCTTGATTAAATGTAACTTTGGAAGAAGGAACAAAACAAGAAGTACTTGATGAATGGCAAAACACTAGGAAGCTCAGAGGAACACAGGGATCTTTGGGTGCTTGTCCATTAATCCCTGAAGGTGCAGGATAGATTAATCTGGAAGGTTCAAAGGCATGTGGGATGCTTGCATTTATCAATCAGGGAGATTATGTTGCAGGTGTACAGACTTTGGCTCAGGTGAAGCTGGAGTGCTGTGTGCAGCTTTGATCACTTGAGGGGATGCAGAAATGATTCACCTTGATATTGTCTGGGACGAGCATTTCAATTATGAAGAGAGTCTAGATTAGCTGAGGTTGTTTTCTTTGGACCAGCGAAGGTTGAGGAAGGGACCTGATAGCGGTGGCACACAGGAGGTTGGTAATAAAATGAGACCCATGGTGTTGGGGGAAAGGTACTGGCGTGGATAGAGGATTGGCTGCCTGGCAGAAGTCAGAGAGTAAGGATAAAGGAGTATTTTTCAAGCTGGCAGCGGTGACCAGTGGAGTTCTGAAAGAGTCCATGTTGGTTATTGATGTTATACATTAATGATCTGGACAAAGGAAATGAGGGCATCGTTGCCAAGTTTGCAGATGACACCAAGATAGGTGGAGGAACAGGTAGTGCTGAGGATGATGGAAGACTGCAGAAGGATTTAGACAGGCTAGGAGAGTGGGCAAAGAAGTTGCAGATGGAATACTGTGTGGGGAAGTGTGAGGTTATGCACTTTGGTTGGAAGAATAGAGGCACAGACAATTCTCAGAACAAGTAATCGCTTCAGAAATCTGAAGCACGAAGGGACTTGGGAGTCCTAGTTCTGGATTCTCTTAAGGTTAACATGCAGGTTCAATTGGCAGTTAAGGTAAATGCAATGTCAGCATTCATTTCAAGTGTGTTAGAATGCAAGAGTGGAGGCGTACTGCTGAAGCTGTACAAGGCTCTGGTCAGACTGCATTTGGAATACTGTGAGCAGTCTAAGGTCTGATGTGCTAACCTTGGAGGGATCCAGAGGAGGTTTACGAGAATAATCCCGTGGATAAAGGGCTTGTCATATGAGGAGTGGTTGAGAACTTGAGTTTAGAAGGATGAGGGGGTATCCAATTGAAACTTACAAACTACTGAGAGGCCTGGATAGAGTGGACATGGAGAAGATACCGCCACTGGTAGGAGGAGACTAGGACCTGAGGGCACAGCTGAAATGAGAGTGAATTTCTTCAAGCAGGTGGTTGATCTGTGGAACCCATTACTACAGAGGGCTGTGAAGGCCAACTAATTGAGTGTATTTAAGACAGAGATAGGCGCTTGATTGGTAAGGAGATAAAAGGTTACAGGGAGAAGGCAGGAGAATGGGATTGACAAACATATTGGCTGTGATCAAATGGCAGAGCAGGCTTGATTAGGCCAAAAAGCCTAATCCTGCGACTATATCTTTTATAATGATCTATTTTAAGACCATAAGAACATAACATTGGGCATAGATGGGGTGAATAGAAAGCAGCTGTTCCCCATAGTCGAATGATTAATAATAAGGGGGCATAACTTTTTAAAGTGAAAGGCAAGAGGTTTAGAAGGGTTTTGAGGAAAATCTTTTTCACCCAGAGGGTAGTTGGGGTCTGGAATACACTGCCTGTGAGGGTGGTTGAGACAGGAAACCCCTCAGCCTTTAAAAGTACTTGAATTGTAATAACGTTAAAGGTTATGGGCTAAGTGTGGGAAAGTAGGGCTGGTGTGGGTAGTAGTCTACTTTTGGCAGTAAAGACTCAATGGGCTGAAGGGCCTCATTTGTACTGTTTGATTCTATGAATATTCTTGCTGCCCTAACTCTTTGAAATAAAGACTGCAGTCTTAATGCATTTGCAGGAATTGTTGGCTAATAGGAAATGATTTCATGAGGTTTTTGTCCAGAAGCAAACTTTCTTCAATAAAATTTGAGTACATTGGCTATGTAATGTTGACATTCGATGAAGTCCAAAACAATTGTTTCTTCCAATCCTTTACTACATTTACAATTCCAGTCAATATTTACAATGTTGTTTATATGTCAAACTTAAAACCCAGAGGTTTTTTTTTCCTCCCACACCTTATTAGCTCTTTTCATGTACTATGGCTAAAGGGCTTTAAAATCGTGGCCTTTCACCATTGCACCTCTGTGGAAGCTGCTCCAAGTTTTACTAATATCCCTCAGCACATTTAGCAGACTTTAGAATATGCCCATCTGCAAAGCTTGGTCATGGATTAAACTTTGCGCTGTAAGACTAACATATTTTGGACAAGCCAAAGACCATCTTGCACTGATCTTATGGTCTTCCCAGTTTATCTCTGTATGTAGCCCTGGGCACAGTCTGGCGTCACAGACTGCTTGAAATGAATCTTAACGAAGAAAACACCACATTTCTCCACACCTGCTCAGTAAAGCCACGTTCCAGAAGGGGGCTGATGGTGGTCACTACACCTCACTGGCAGTGTGCGGAAGGGATGAATCTCTGGGTGTCCAAGATCAATCTAAATCTCTAAATTCTTACCACAAGCCATGCAGCATCTTGGTGTATGTTCTGCTGATGAGGTATTCTGACAAGTGACTTTAACAGTCTGCTCAGAGAACCACTTGACGAGATCCACCATCTCTTTTCCCTGTGGTAATTCAGATGCTGCATGCAGAGTACTGCTTTATCAACATCTAATGAACTGGGGGATACAGACAGTGTTAACTGACTGGGCAAGAACTTGTAAATGGAAAATAATGCAGGAAGTCTTATTTAACTGAACATTTAACTGAATATTATTTAACTGAACAAAGATTGTAGAAAGCTTCAAAATAGGATTTGAGTGTCTTCATCTTGAATGACAAACTAGCATCCAAGTTCAGTGAGTAATAAGGAAGACCAATGGAATGTTGGCCTTGATTCCAAAAGACCACAGAATGTAAAAGTAGGGAGGTTTTGTTTAAAACTGTCCAAGGCACTAGTCAGACTGCAGCTGAATTACTGTGGACAGTTTGGGGCCAATCTCTAAGGAAATGTAGATTGGCATTGGAGATAGTCCAATGGAGGTTTATAAGGCTGACATGAATCTGGAGAGACTGTCCTATGAGAAGAGGTTGAGTAGATTGGGCCTGTAATTGTTTGAATACAGAAGAATGAGAGGAGACCTTACTGAATCATCCAAGATTATTTAGGGGACATAACAGGGTAGATGTGGAAAAGTTGTGTCCCCTTGTTGGAAAATCTTGGACCAGAGGACACTATCTCAGGATAAGGGAAGTCACACATTTTAAGACAGATGAGCTTCTTCTGAAGGTAGTGAATCTGTGGACTTCTTTACTACAGAGGGCTGCTAAGGCTTGGTCTATTCAAGGCTGAGATAGGCAAACATTTTTAACTGCTAAAGGCTTTGCAGGAAAAGGCAGTAAAGTGGAGAGGAGGATGATCAGAACAGCCATTGAATGGTGGAGAAGACTTGATGAGCTGAATGGCCTTCTGCTATGTTATGATCTTATTAACTTGTGATCAAAGATCTTCTTCAGCATAATCTTCTCCATGAGGGATCGCTGGTATGATACCATCCACCTGCGGCCAGATCTACCCTTCAACATGGGGTCAGGTAGAACCTTAGCATGCAGTGACACTTGATGTTTACACATAGTATTGCCAGGGCACAGCTTCATGCAGCTACAAAGGTGACCAGTTCATAGGACAGTCACAATACTTCATAATTGTCATAAGATGCCTCTGCTTTGGGCAGTGTAAACTTGTGAAAATAGCCTAAGGACAGTGACCATACATTCTAGACAGTACTTCTACCAGATTGCTCAGAATCTTCTTCAAAATGAGATGTTTAGACTGATGATTCTGCAGAATCCCCAATCATTAGATTAACTCTGTTAAATGATTGTCATAGGATATTTTCAAATTGTCACTTGCTAAACTACACTGGCTATATTTCTAAAATAAGTGATTGGGTCTACTCAACATCAAAATGCTTTCTCAGGTTATGAAGGGTGTAATGAGTGACCTGCTCATGTGTGTGTTCAGGCTTCTGTATCTCCTGCCTGATGGAAGAAACTGTGGGAGATCATTACCAAGGTGCGATGAGTCTGTGATGTTGGCAGCTTTTCCAATGCAGAGAGCCTTGTAAATAGAGTCCATGGATGGAAGGTTGGCTTTTGTGATGGTCTGGGCTGTGCACACCACCTTCTGCAGTTTCTTACAGTCCTGGGCACAGCAATTGCCATACCAGGCCATCATGCACCCAGACAGTATGCTTTCAATGGTGCTTTCGTTGGAGTTGGTGAGGGTCCTTATGGACATGCCAAATTTCCTGAGCCTCCGGAGGATGAAGAGGTGCTGTGTGCCTTCTTGACTGTCACATCAATGTGGGAAGTCCAGGACAAGTTGTTGGTTGTCTTCACTCTAAGATACTTGGTGCTTTCCACCCTCTCAACATCTGTTCCATTGATTTGATGGGGACATGTTGTCCTCCTTTCTTTCTGAAGTAAATGTTCAGTTCTTTAGTTTTGCCGACATTGACAGAGAGGTTGCTTTCATTGCACCACATCACCAAGTCCTCTATCTCCCTTCTGTATTTTGACTCGTCATCATTAGATAACCGTCCCACTACAGTGGTGTCATCAGTGAACTTGTAGATGGCTTTTGATTGAAATTTGGCAGCACGGCTGTGGGTGTACAGGGAGTACAGTAGGGAGCTGAGGACTCATCCTTGGAGGGGCTCCAGTGTTGAGTGTTACTGTGGAGGAGGTGCAGTTACCAGAAACACTTATCTGGTTTCTGCCAAGATCAGAAATTTGTACTGTAGGAATCTCCAAATGAGATCTGCATAAAATAGATCAGTGCATCAATTTTCTGCTTTTGGAGTGAGAAATTGAAACTGCAGATTAACATTTCTTTGCCGTATGCAATCCTATGTGGCAAATCTTAGACTGAACAGGCAGAAAAGGTATTGATGACCACCAGCTGGAGTAGAGAAAGGCAGCTAGAATAGGAGTCCCCTGTGGTTATCCGTTTTTGGAAACTGTTGGGCTAGATGACTGTGCAAAAGAAAGCAGTAACAGCCAACTTCATAGTACCATGGCTGGGTCTGCACAAAAGAAGAGGAAGAAGAATGACAGGGCTGTAGTGGAATTCAATTGTAAAGGAAACAGACAGGCATTTTTGTGGCTGCAAAAGAGACTCCAGGATGGTATGTTGCCTGCCTGGTGCCAGGGTCAGGGATGTCATGGAATGACTGACACCACAACTTTTTGAAGGGGAGGGCAAACATAGAAATCATGGCACATGTTGGTACCAATGGCATTGATAGAAAAAGTGATTTGGGTCCTGCAAGCTTCAAGAACACCTTCCCTGCTGTTAATTGACTGCTGAATGGACGTCTCCTACTTCAAACAATGATCTTGCTAATGTTTATCTTGCTTTGTGCACCTTCTGTGTAGCTGTAACCTTGAATGCCTCACTCTGTCTAAGCACCCTATGATCTGTATGCCAGTGTTTGCTACAATCTGCCTATACTTCTCGCAAAACAAAACTTTTCACTCTACTTAGGTACATGTGACTATAATAAATCAAATCAGAAACCTAATCAGAATTGAGGGAGTTACAAATTAAAATTTTAAAAATAACAGGACCCGAAATGTAGTGATCTCTGGGCTTGAGTATAGAAATAGAAAGATAGTCCAGCTGAATGCATAGCTGGAGAGATGGTGCAGAAAGATTTTAGATTTCTGAGACAGTGGGATGACTTTTGGGGATGGTGAGACCTATACAATACACCAGAACCACAACGGAACCAGCATCCTCGTGGCAGGTTTGCTGGTGCTGCTGGGGAGGATTTGAACTAAATTGGCAGGGGGTAATGGGATACTGAGAAGGTTCAGCAGGGGGAAGATGCATAGCCAAAAGATAGAATAGACAGCAAATTAATCAGAAGGCATAGAAATTAGAGGCCAGTTTAAAGCACAAGGGAGTTTGGCAAGGTTGGGTGGTACTTATTTTAATGCAAGGAGTCTGATGAACAAGGCAGTTGAATCGAGGGCATAAATTAAGATATATCATTGTGGGATATAATGGTATTGCTGTCACTGAGACATGGTTCAGAGAGTAACAGGATTGGCAGCTCAATATTCCAAGATACAGGGTCATCAGACAAGACAGGAAAAGAGGTATAAGAGGAGGAGGTGACACAATTTTAAGTGAATCAACTACAGCAGTAATGAGGGATGACATCTTAGAAGGTTCCTCAAATGAAGCTAAATGGTTAGAGCTCGCAAACCAAAAAGAAGGAATCGCCCCCTGTCCAGGAGAAATAGAAGAACAGAAGTGATAGGGTAATGATAGTTGGGGATTTCAACTTCCTCAACACTAAGCGGGCAGACATAACTTGAAAGGTTTAGAGGGAGGAGAATTCTTAAAATGAATCCATGAGAGCTTTTAAGTACTTTGGCCCTCCCAAGAGAAGGGGCAGTTCTGGACATAATTTTAGGTCATGAAGCCAGACAACTGGTTGAGATAGTAATGGGGAATCATTTTTTAGGTAGCAATTGTAACTCCATTAGATTCAAAGCTGTTATTGGAAAGGACAAGGATAGGCCTTAAATCAAAGTTCTAAACAGGGAAGATTGTTTCTTTAAGATCAGATATGATTTGACCTGGGAGCAATACTGTTATGTAAATCTGTATCATTATTGGAACATGTTGGACTACGTTCTCTCCATTCCCTCTTGAGTGCATCCCACTGTTTTTGTCAAAAGGTGGGACCAGTAAATCCAGCAAACCCCGGAAATCAAGGGATATAACGGATTGGATAAAGAGAAAAAGGTGAGGCTTGTGGCAGATACTGTGGGCTCAAAACAACAAGACCAAAGGCAGCATGCATGGGGAAACTTAAAGGGGCATAAAAGGGTAATAGCAGGTAAAATCAAGATCAGTCCTAAGTTTTTAGATCACCAGTACAAAAAGGGTAAAAGGATAATTAGTAAAAGAGTACGGCTCATTAAGAACCACAACAGTAATTTGTGCAGGAACCCTAAGGATGTAGGTAGGGTTCTAAAGAAATACTTTGGTATTCACTAGAGAGTGGTGATGTGGATACAGAAATCAGGGAGAAGGACTGAGATATACTTAAATTAGCATAGACAGAGAGGAGGATTCTGAGTAGACTGGCAGATTTAAAAGTAGAGAAATCCCCAGGACCGGATGATATGTATTGGGAGGAAACAGGGATACTGGCAATCATTTTCAACTCCTCTATGCCCACAGGAAAGATGCCAGAGGATTGCAGGATGACCAATATGGCACCGTTATTCAAGAAGGGAGGAAGGAATAAACCAGGAAACTAGAGGCCAGCCTTAGTAGCGGGGAAACTACTGGAAGTAATTCTGAATGACAGAATTAACCTGCACTTGGAAATGGTGTGATGAACGTGGGCAATGGAATGCACAATGAACAGTAGGACCCTGGATACCATCAAGGATCAGAGGGATCTGGTCGTGCATATCTACTGATCCCTTAGGTGGCAGGAAAGGTAGATAAAGCGGTTAAGGCGGCGTACGGTATACTTCCCTTTATTAACTGGGGTATAAAGTTAAAGAGCGGGGAGGTTATGCTGGAACTGTGTAAATCATTGGTTAGGCCACAGTTGGAGTATAGTGTGCAGTTCTGGAATCCACATGATAAAAGGGACGTGATTACACTGGAGAGGATGCAGAGGAGGCCTACCAGGATGTTGCCTGGGTTTGAGAGTGTTAGTTATGGAGAGAGATTGGACAGTCTGGGATTGTTTTTCATTAGAGCAGTGAGACATGATTGAGATTACAACATTGAGGGCAGTAGATACGATAATTCACAAGAAACCTTGCTCCCACCACCAAGGAGAAATGGCTAGAGGGATTTAAGGTAAGGGTCAGATAAAGGCAGGCACTCTCTCAACATTTTAAGAGTATCTGGGTGAACACCTAAAGTGCAAGGGCATAGTAGGCTATGGACCAAGTGCGGGTAAATGGGATTGGTGTAGTTGGTTGGCATAGGCATGGTGGGTTGAAGGGCCTGCTTCTATGCTGTATGATTTCTGAAGTATTTAGAGGTCAGGTCGAGGCGTACAAAGCTATGGACCAAATGCTGGAAAATGGTATTAGAATAGTTAGGTCGTTGATATTGACTGGCACAGACTCTATGGGCCCGGGGCCTTTTTCTGTGCTGTAGGTCTCTGACTCCAATTAGGAAGAAAAGGGATGAAGCAGTAATTATCATCCCTATTGTCTGAGGATTGTCCTCATTAAAGGTTTTTGTGTCATGCAGGCTGTCTCAGGATTATACTCTTTTTGTTTTAAAGCACGATCTTTATCTAAAGCCAGAAGATCTTATTTAGGGGAAGCTCTTTGAATCTGCTTAGTTACAGAAATGCATGAAAACAGCTTTTTCGGCAAAGGTTGCTGTGATGCTGAGTTTTCAGTTTTGTTGAGTTTTAGGGTAACAGTACTATAGATGTAACATCAGATGCAATTAGGAAAACAGGAACTTTGGCAACATGACAGTCATCAGTTTGGCTCATGCTGTCTTTAGCAGTCATCTGTGACATTGTAGAGTTTGCTAGTCTGTAATTGTCTCCCCAGTTCTTCCTCGTAGAGGTTACTGATACCTCTTTTGCAATTTGATGGCATGTTCCTTTCCATCTACAGACCCCACTGGCTGCATCTTTATGTATTTTATCACGGTTCTGAACAAAATCTTAGCTTAAGGGGTGATGACAGACACACTCCACAGCTTGCATCCTGTCATGTTTGTACGTGTTTTATCCATTTTGAATCTGTTTGTGATTTCCAAAACCTGGAATTGTAATTGGCCCTGATTTTAACACTGCCCACCCAGCAGGAATATTATGGTTGTGGGTTTAGAATGACAGCCACTTAGAAGTTGCTGCATTGCACATTTCTCCACTTGAACTGAGATAACAAGGTGTGGAGCTGGATGAACACAGCAGGCCAAGCAGCATCATAGGAGCAGGAAAGCTTGACGTTTCGGGTCTAGACCCTTC
>JAHRHZ010000263.1:27127687-27140862 GCA_024137785.1 Ginglymostoma cirratum | reverse complement strand
GCAGGAAGGCTGACGTTTCGGGCCTAGACGCTTCTTCAGAAAATGAATTTTTCCGAAGAAGGGTCTAGGCCCGAAACGTCAGCCTTCCAGCTCCTCTGATGCTGCTTGGCCTGCTGTGTTCATCCAGCTCTACACCTTGCTCCTTTTGTGGAAATGGCTTCAAGAAGGACATTTGACAGTCCTCCGAGTGAATCCAGAGAATGTGGCAGAGGTGTTGTGGAAGAATGTTTCTGCTGTTCCTATGTTCCTGATGCATATTTCTCACGGCAGCACAAGAGTATGGTGAAAACTGCTCCATACATTTGGTCAAGTCAGAAAGATGCTCTGTTATACAGGCGAGTGATGCGATACATAAATTTCAGTGCCAATACGATGCTTAGTATGAGGTCATAGATCACCAAGACTGGCAGATCATATCAAACAGCATATCACTATGGCTATGCGCAATATCCAAGGTACTGGCTGCAACCAACCGGTCTGCAATTATAAAATGCACAATATAGTGTCCAACCTTAGATAAGATTCTGCAAATGAACATATGCTACACAATACTAAATGTGCAGAGAATTTGACAGATAATTCTAAATTGGTTATCAGTCGGGCTCTTGGGGTATGGCACACTTGCATGTACTGGAAGCTACATATATTAAGATACAAGGCCATGTTTCTTGCATACAGAACATATGCACACACAGCTTACAGTAAACAAAACAGGTGATAGCCATTTGTTGGCTCATTTCTAAAGATAATGCCTTAATCAGAGTCGAGCTGCCTTGTTTTAAATTTAAACCTTAACAATCCGCTATCAGCCATAATTAGCTGGCTTTCTTTCCATCAACATCTCCACTAAGTCCACTTATCAAATAGTCAATGCATTCCTCCTATACAGTAGAAATGCTGTTTTCCCTTTTATTTTTGCTACTTTTTTGCGAATTGGCGAAAAAAAGTGCTTTTTAGCAATACGAGGAGTTTTGTTAACAAAGATTTCTGCAAGTTAAACATTAATTGCTGCCATTTAGAAAAGGCTGAGCTGGTACAATTGATCTGGTGTTGGGTCTCCTTATTAATGGTGGTCTTTTGACAGAGAGTGGGTTACTAAATTAAGGGATGTACTCTACAAATTGCAGAGTCTCCCCTACAAAATATGGGAGCTACAATATTTGGCTGACCTGAGGCAGAGTTTCAAGTATGTAGAATTGAAGAGATCAAGACTGGCTCACAGATCTGATGCAGCATGGGCACAAATTAGTGACCATCTATTTCTATAACGGTTGGTGAGGCAACTAAATTTGGAGTTTTCCGTCAGGATAGTATTTAATACTGACACGAGACAGCAGTTGAGCTTTGAAGTGAATAACTACTGTGTCATGTATATTTAAACCACCTGCACCACCTCAAGAGCAAGAAGGCTATGGGCAGTAAATGCTGGCTCAGTCAGAGACACTTGCATCCCATGAGTGAATATATTTTTAAAAAATGTAAAAAGTCATGTGTAGACTTTGATGCAACCTTGCTTGACTATGATCTGGATTTTGAAGATATCTGCTTCAGATCTTCTGCTTGAAACAGTTGCAGGATTATGAAAAGTTTCCTGAACATCTGAATCCTTGCAACACAATTTCACACAGCACCCCAGTTCACTAGGTTGTATCAGTAAATGTAACAGAGAGTTCCTGGCGTTGTTCTCAACATTTTTTTTTGCTTTTGTCTGGCAGTAAAGATCATGTTGAGGGCCCCACTTAAATTTCTAAAGCCGTATTGTCTCCGAGAGGATTTCCTCAGTCCCAGGAAGTAGCTGATTCAAGAAAATGCATGCCTGGGTTTCCCTGCTATGATCAACAGGGAAATGCATAGATAATTCTCAGTGTGATTCATGTCCTTGAAGATCATTATGAATGTCTTCACATAGCACAGCTTCTAGTGTATAATTTGTCTAAACAATGTGGTAATCATTGATAAACTGCAGTTGTTAGGCTTCGAACTTTGTTTTCTTTCAGTTAATACTTTGACTGTGTTACACCTTTTTTATAATTAGCATGCAATTTAGCAAGAGAATTGTGAGTAATGGTGCCAGTTGGACTATTTGCATTGTTCTTGATGTAAAAATCACCGATCATTGATCCCTGGATGATCATTTTGCGTTGTTTACATGCATAAGAAGACACTGTCTTTTCAAGGTAAAATCACCATAGCCCTATCGGACCATAAGGCTGATCTCTCATTAGAAAGTGAAGACCGGTGGCAGTTTAACCTGAGAGTGACCACGTCACAGGGGAAAGGTTGAGAGGGAAAATCCTACAGAGTAACATCATCAGGTGCAGGAATTGAATCCATGCTGTTGGCATCACTCTATATTGCAAACCAGCCATCCAGCCAACTGAGCTTACGAATCCTCGCTATCCTTTACATGTCTATTAAGCAAATATGTACAGATGAACAAGCTTTGTGTGTCAAATCATTTTCAACTGCTTCGTTAGTAGACAAATGCTACTCCATTGAATACCAGAATATGATCTCCTGAGATTGAGGAGTTAAAACCAAAGACATTGGTATTATTTAACACAACTGCATTCTTGTTTGACAGATTAAGTGTTGGAAATTGGTCTAACTTTAATTGTGACAGTAGGTGGGTCGCACGGTGGCTCAGTGGTTAGCACTGCTGCCTCACAATGCCAGGGACCCGAGTTCAATTCCACCCTTGGGCGACTGTGTGGAGTTTGCACATTCTCCCTGTGTCTGCGTGGATTTCCTCTGGGTGCTCTAGTTTCCTCTTGCAGTCCAACAATGTGCAGGTTAAGTGGATTGGACATGCTAAATTGCCCATAGTGTTCAGGGATATGCAGGCTAAGTGGATTAGCCATGGGCAATGTAGGAATAGGATAGAGGAATGGGCCTGGGTGGGATGCTTTTCAGAAGCTTGGTCAGTATGGACCCATTGGGCCAAATGGCCTGTTTCCACACTATAGGGTGTTCTTTGGTTCCAACTTCATCATTGTAGTAACTGCTACAGTTGATGCAGTCTGGAATTCTGTTTTAATTGGGGAACCAAATTTTAACATTAGGTATCCAAGAAATAAACCTTCCACCATTTTTTTTTTTGAATAGTTATCATGTTTTAGTGCTGGTCGCTGGCGCACTTTTTGCAGGATAGGTTTAGCTTCACTTCTTGGAGAAGAACAATCCTTGAATTTCTTTGCTGGTGTTGGCTGATGCTTGAGGAAACCCAGCAACATGCTGAAGAGTCTTCAGCTGTCTTTTTCTCTGACGTGAACGTGCACATTCTCATGAGGACAAACCCATTTGCCAGAGAACATCTGTGCAACTTGGCGTGTGCCAAGATCTGAGAATCTCAAATGTTTGCAGAAGAACTCAAAGATTAATCAGTTAAAATTGCACAGCTTACAAGGTCAAGCACTGATAAAATTTCCACTGGTACCTGGCATTAAGGAAGGACAATATTCCTTTTTCCAGATCCCACTAATGAATTAGATTGATTAATTGACCCATCATCGACTATGCTTGAGGTATTCTGACCTATTTTGCTCAGAACGGAGATCACCATGGAATCCCTTTTCCCCAGCGAATGCTCGTTTGCTTGAATTACTTGTTTATGATAGCAAAGGTGAGGAAAAGAAATAGCCAGACATAGACATATTGTGGATAATTATTAACTGTTGGCCAAATTAAAAGTTCTTTGAGAACATAAGGTAAATGTTTCATAAATAAAAATGGCATTTCAATGTATCTAAACAAACATTTCAGCCTTTATGAGAAAACACTTAGCCAATGTCTGGTTCGATTAAACTTTTAGGCCAGTCATTTTTTGTTTTAGAAAGGATCAGTTAAGTATCTTGCAGAAATTCTAAAAGTAATCTCATGTATTGTTGAGGTATGCAGAATTACAAAATTACCACCCTCACCGCCTCCTTTGGACATTTTTGCAACATTTAAAATCTTTGGATACTTACTTGATTCAAATTGATTTTAATATCTCAGTAGATTTTTTTTTTATGAGACAGTATTTCCATATCCACCTGACTACCTCGATTTGATTGTGCAAAATATTGTGATTGGGTAAGAGGGGTAGACTGGCTCCTCTCTTTTCCCACTACTCGTTTAACTGCAAAGGGATTTTAAACATTTCAGCGAATTTGCAAACTGTCTTCTTTAAACTGCTTAAGAGCTATGATTGTAAATAGTACACACCGGTTTCTTTGCAAGCTCCATAGAGAGTAGCATGTATTGTGCTTCATACCAATCTAAAGGAAAAATAATTTCAGAAAGCGTTCTGACGTCTCATACACATGCATTTCAAGGGTGCGCGCTCACTCGCTCACTCACTCTCTCCTCCCCTCTCCACATTTGAAGGGATTGACGTTGCTAAACCTCCTGATCCAGCCCACTATCAACATTGTGGAGATTACCATTTACTAGAAACCGAACTGGTATGAAGCACTAACCATAGAAATACAGTAACGACAAAAGCTGGCAGGACATTGGGAATAGACATCAGCAGTCCCTCACTGAGGACAACTCTCTTCCACTCTTGTGGTGAGTCCATGGGTGGCTGTATGGTCTGATGTGGCATCCACAGACACTGCCTCACTTGGGGCAAGAGGTGGTCATAGGAAATGGGTGGGTGAGGCCTTGACGTGGCAGCACACTCCTTACTATGTTTTCGCCTGGCTTCTGCTCTTTCCCACTGGCAAGTCTCAAAGTGCTCCATGCCTTCCCAGATACTCCTCCTCCACTTTGGACAGTCTTGGACCAGTGTTAATGGGAATGCTGCACTTGGCCAGTGACGCCTTGAGAGTATCCCTGAAGTGCTGCTTCTGTCTACCTAGGGCACATCTGCCATTTTGGAGCTGGGTGTAGAGCGCCTGCGTGGGGAGTCTTGTGTCGGTCATGCAGATGATGTGTCCAGCCCATCACAGCCGATCCAGGGTGGTCAGTGCCTCGATGCTAGGGTTGTTGGCCTGGTCAAGGACACTGGTGTTGGTACGTCTTTCTTCCCAGTGGATTTGCAGGATCTTGTGCAGGCAGCCATGTCTCAGAGCCATATAGGAGGGTGGGAACCACCACAGCTCCATCAACTATGAGCTTTGTGTTGAGTCTGATGTTGTCCTCAGGTAGCTGAAGGCTGTGCTAGCACACCGGAGGCGGTGCTGGATCTCTTCTTCAATATCTTCTTTGGTCAATGGGACACTCTTGAGGTACTGGAAGTGACCAATGTTCTCTCAGGCCTCCCCATGGACCTTAATGATCAGGTGTTCACTTCACAATGCCAGGCCAGGTTGGTGGAGGACCTTCATCTTGCAGATGTTCAGGGTGAGACCCATGCTCCCATTTGCCTCCATAAAGGTGCTGACGATGGTCTGGAGTTTGTCCTCTGAGTTTGCACATATGCAAGTATCATCAATGTACTGCAGCAAGTAATTCACCACTTTGCTCCCCTAAGTCTATCCACCATCTCCAAGGCATGAGTCAGGAGTGTGATGGAATACTCTCTTCTTATGTGCATGAAGCTTGACACCATCCGAGGCAAAGCAGCCCACTTGACAATCATTCTATAGCTTAAACATGAAATCCCTCCACCACTAGCAACAGTGACAGTAGTGTATGCCACTACAGCAATTCACCAAATCTTTTTAAGAGTAGTCCAAATCTGCAGTCTTCACACTGAGGACAAGGACAGCAGAGCTTTATGAACACAACCATTTGCATGTTCCTATCCAAGCTGTACACTACCTGATTAACAGCTATGTCTCCGTATTAGAATCCTGGACCTCCCGACCTGACAGCATTCTCTGTGCACCTCCAATGGAAAGGACTGCACTGGTTCAAGCAGATGGCTCACCATCACCTTCTGAAAATAATTAAAGATGGCCAATAAATGCTGACCTTGCCACAGGGGTGCGCTCATCCAAAGCAGAAAATTTCAGATTCTGTGAAAACTTTGCATAATTTGTTGAAATAAGTTTCTAGCACTCGTTTATGAATTCGACATTGCAACAATGCCAACTAGTTTATCAGGCCAATGGTACTGAAAGGGACAGTTGAAGGCTGCAGGAGGAAGTACCAAGTTGTTTATATTTCTTTAACTTGCTTTACTTGGAATCAGGTCTAACTGGATCCTCCATTCGGATACAGGGGACATTTACTGGCCCAACTTCATACCTCCCACCTCTCAGATCAACTTATATTTTGGTTTGGCTTAGGCTGGTCAAAATATAATGGGTCTGGTCTAATGATCTGAGCTTCTTTTGATTTTATCCCTTAACCATCTGAAGCCACGAATAGTTTTAAATGCACTGTTGAATCACAGTAAGCCGCTTAGAGCAAGGAGATCCCAGGCTCAACATCTGATCTCTGCTGAATTAGTTGATCTTGACTCCCCTGGCTAAACAGAGAGGGACATTTGTAATAAGAGATAACAAGGCGTAGGGCTGGATGAACACAGCAGGCCAAGCAGCATCAGAGGAGCAGGAAAGCTGACGTTTCGGGTCAAGACCCTTCTTCAGATATGGGGGAGGGGAAGGGAATTCTGAAATAAATAGGGAGAGAGGGGGAGGCAGACAGAAGATGGATAAAGGAGAAGATAGGTGGAGAGGAGACAGACAGGTCAAAGAGGCAGGGTTGGAGCCAGTAAAGGTGAGGAGTTAGGGAGGACGGACAGGTCAAGGAGGCGGGATGAGGTTAGTGGGTAAGAGATGGTGGTGGGGCTTGAGGTGGGAGGACAGGTTGGGGAGGCAGGTACAAGCTGGGCTGGTTTTGGGATGCGGTCGGGGGAGGGGAGATTTTGAAGCTTGTGAAGTCCACATTGATACCTTTGGGCTGCAGGGTTCCCAAGCGAAATATGAGATGCTGTTCCTGCGGCTTTTGGGTGGCATCATTGTGGCAATGCAGGAGGCCCAGGATGGACATGTCGTCCAAGGAGTGGGAGGGGAGGGACATTTGTAACTTTGTTTCATTTATCTATTCATGGCATTTGGATGTTACTGGCTAGGCCAATATTTAGCCCATTTCTAATTATCCTTGAAGGGGTTGGTGAACAACTTTCTTGAACCACTGTAGTCCTTGGAGTAGGGAACTCAAAATGCTGTTAGGAAGAGAGTTCCAGGAATTTGACCAAGCAGCACTGAAGGAATGCCAATTATCATTCCAAGTCAGGATGGTGTGTAGGTTGGTGGGGAACTTGCAGGCGGTGGTGTTCCCATTGTCATGAAGATTCACAAAAGATCAATATTTGAGAACTTGGGTTCTAAATTGGAGGAAAAGTGGGTTTTAATTTTTCAGTTCAGGTAATTTCTGACCTTTTATAGATTCTACTGTATTATTTTGCAAATTAAATACAGAGGGAAGCAGGGAAATAATACTGATCAAAAACAGAAGTTGATGGAAAAGTTCAGTAGGTCTGGCAGCATCTGTGAAGAAGAATATCAGAGTTAATGTTTCGGGTCCAGTGACCCTTTCTCAGAACATGAGGAAGGGTCACCGGACTTGAAACGTTAACTCTGATTTTTTTTTTCTTCACAGATGCTGCCAGACCTTTTGAGCTTTTCTAGCAACTTCTGTTTTTGTTCCCGATTTACAGCATCCTCAGTTCTTTCGATTTTTATTTGATCTCTTTGGCCACAGGTGAGGTACTACAGGACTATGGAATAGCCAATGTTGTCCCATTGTTTAAGAAGGATAACGGGGATAATCCTGGGAATCACAGGCCTGTGAGTCTCACATCAGTGGTAGACAAATTATTGGACAAGATTCACGGAGACAAGATCTATATGCATTTCGAAGCAAACAGAGTGATTAGCGACAGACAGCATGGTTTGGTACCAGGGAGGATGTGCCTCATTAGCTTCATTGAGTTTTTTGAGGAGGTGATGAAGATGATTGACCAAAAATGGTTGATGTTATCTACGTGGACCACAGTAAAGCCTTTGACAAGGTCCCTAATGGCTGTCTGGTACAAAAGGTGAAGTCACATGGTAGCAGGGATGAGCTGGCAAGATGGATACAAAACTGGCTCAGTCATAGGAGACAGAGGGTAGCAGAGGAAGGATGCTTTTTGGAATGGAGGGTTGTGACTAGTGGAGTTCCACAGGGATCAGTGCTGGGACGTCTGCTGTTCGTGATCAACATAAATGATTTGAAGGAAAACGTAGCTGGTCTAATTAGTAAGTTTGTGGAAGATACAAAGATTGGTGGAGTTGCAGATAGTGAGGAGGATTGTTGGGATATAGATCAATTGGAAGCATGGGCAGAAAAATGGCAGATGGAGTTTAATCCGGACAAATGTGAAGTGATGCATTTTGGAAGGTCATGTACGGGTGGAAATTATACAGTGAATGGCAGAACCCTTAGGAATATTGATATGCAGAGGGATCTAGGTGTGTAGGTCCACAGATCACTGAAGGTGGCAGCACAGGTAAATAAGGTAGTAAGAAAGGCTTATGGCATGCTTGCCTTCATTGTAAAGGGCATTGAGTATCAGGATAGCCAAGTTCTATAAAGCTGCAGCGTAACTTCAGTTAGGCCACACTTGGAACGTTGTGTGCAGTTCTGACCACCACACTACCAGGAGGATGTGGATGCTTTGGAGAGGGTACAGAAAAGGTTTACCAGCATGTTATCTGGTATGGGGGATTTTAACAATGAAGAAAGTTCAGATAAACAGGATTCATTTTCACTGGCTCGCAGGAGGTTGAGGGGTGACCTGATAAAAGTTTATAAGATTGTGAATGGCATAGGTAGAATGGAAAGTACGACGAGGCTTTGTCCCAGGGTGGAGGTGTCAATTACTAGGGGACACAAGTTCAAAGTGCGAGAGTTGGGGGGTGGGGGGAGTTTAAAAGAGATGTGCGAAGCAAGTTTTTCCACACAAAGGGTGGTGAGTGCCTGGAACGTGTTGCCAGAGGAGGTGGTGGAAGCAGACACAATAGCAGTATTCAAAAAGGACCCAGACGAATACATGAATAGAATGGGAATAGAGGGATACGGATCACGTAGGTAAAGACAGTTTTAGTGGAAGGACAAAATGTGTCTGAGCAGGCTTGAAGGGCCGGAGGGCCTGTTCCGGTGCTGTTTTATTCTTTGTTCTTTGATCCACAGCTTGATGGTCTATTATTAATGTACTTTAACCACCAAAGCTTAAATGTCACAGGTCTTGAGCTCCTGGATGAGTCTGTAGTGGCTAGTTTTGCAAATGATGTTATGTGGGCTAAGGTCAGAGGTGTTATGTATGACATTGAGCTTTCCTACATTATATTTGTGAAAAATAATAGTGAGTATTTGGCAGCCATTAAAACACAACTGTTTAAGTTAGCTAGAGATAATGTTGGAAAAAAATTGTATTTTGGACATTCCCAATAAAAGTCTGTTTCTTGGAACAAAAGAAGGGTCAAACCGGCGAGTAAATTCTTTGACTGTTAAGTGACTTTGTGCCACCTGTTTTGTCCAAAAAAAATCTTTTAAATCGTTTTGAAATGTAGTAACAGTTGTATTTGGCTGCTGCATTTGGCAGTGTCTACTTAACAAGGCTGATAGAGGCTGAATTTATCATCTGACCAAAATATTCTGTTGACGTATAAGCCCCAATTTGGAGAAGCTAATGGAAAAGGCAGCTGTGTTGACCTTTTTGATGCTAATGCTATGGATGGATGGATGAAGGTGGTGTGGAGAACTGGGTAAGATTTTGCAATGAGAGTCCTGAATTTAATAGGCTACTAACAGAGCACAAGTTTACACACCTGCCTGGAGAGTTCAGAATAAAAAGGGAGTTTGTAACAGGAATGGCAAAATAGGTTGATTTTTCTTAAAGAAACAGGGAATGCATATGGGCTTCTTTTGATGCTATTAGAGATTGTTGCTAGATGAAAAGCACAGAGGTAGTTGGGGTAAAGGGTCATGGTCCAGTGCAGACACAGGCTCCATCTGCCAGACTAATCAACCTAGTCAGTTGGATCCTTCATAACTAGCTGCAAATGAGGAAGATGTGTACTAGCATCAATCACAAACTAAGCACAAATGTATTCCTTGCTTGTACGCTGTTTTCTGAGGCCTATCAACCCAACAAAGAAAATGAATTACAGATTATTAAAAGGAACAGGTCTCATGGTACAGTGATAGTTTCACAATCATAAGGCCTTACAGGAACAGAAGGAGGCCATTCAGCCCACAGTGTCTGCTCCTCCATTCCATCGAGGCTGATATGTCTCTCAACCCCATTCTCCTGCCTTCTCCTCATAACCCTTGATCCCATTACAATCGAGAATCTATCAATTGCTGTCTTAAAGAGTCTCAATGACTTGACTTCCAGTCTTCTGTGGCAATGCGTTCACTGAGGCACCACCCACAGGCTGAAGAAACTCCCTCTGAACTCATCTCGGTGCTAAAGGGTCGTCCCTTCACTATGAAGGCTGTGCCCTAGGGTCCTAGTCCCTCCTACTAGAGGAAACATCTTCTCCACAATCACTCTATCTAGGCCTCTCCATATTCTGTAAGTTTCAATGAGATTCTGCCCCCCACCCACCCCCCGCCCCCCAACTTCCCCACCACCATCCTTAAACTCCATTCAGTACAGACCCAAAGTCCTCAACCGCTCCTCATATGTCAGGCCCTTCATCCTCAGGATCATTCTTGTGAACTTCCTCTGGCCAGCTCCAATGCCAGCACATCCCAGCTTTTGATATGGGGCCCAAAACCACTGGCAATATGCCAAAGAGAGTCTGGCCAGACCCTTTTTATATAGCCTCAGCAGCATTGTCCCTGCTCTTGTGTTCTAGCCCCCCTGAAATGGATGCTAATGTTGTATTTGTCTCCTTAACTGCTAATTGAACCTGTATGTTAACCTTAAGAGAAGCCTGAGCTGGGACTCCTATGTCACTTTGTGCTCCAAATTTCCTCTATACCTTTCCCCGTTTAGAAAGTAGTCGATACCTCTATTATTTGAATTAGATTTAGCTTTATGATTACATGTACTCACATGAGTACGGTAAAAAGTTTGCAAGTCACCACTTATGTTGCCATTTTGAATACAAATGTACTCGAGTACAGATTCTTAAGTACAAACTCTTGGGGGGAAAAAATTGTAAAAATATCAAAAATGTCCAGCATTGCAGACCTTTGTTCCATCTTGGGTACAAAATTATAAAAATCATGGAACGAATTAGAAAAATAAAGAAATAACAAGTTCAGGATAACAGTCCTTCCGATCCAGTCTGTACCAGGCCTCACCTCCAGACCATGCCAAGCTTCACCTCGAGGCCAGGAGTCCACTCTGGATTCACCTTGAACATGGGAATCCACACTGAGGCCAGAAATCCACGATTTTTTTCACTCGAGGCTCAAGATCGGGAGGTAAGAAGAAAGAAGGAAACCAAAAACATGAAAAGAAATGGATGGATTGGATGTGCTCCGGCTAATCTGCCATCATCTTGGAACAGATTCTTCCTACTAAAGGGCAAAACGTCACTCTTTCTCTCTCAGTATTCCATCTGCCACTTCTGTGTCCACTGTCCTAGCCTGTCCAAATCCTTCTGCAGCCTCTCTATTTCCTCAACATTATCTGCCCCTTCACCTATATTTGTGTCATATGCAAACTTAGTCATAATGCCCTCTGTTCCTCCATCCAGATCATTAATATACAATGTGGATAATTGTGGTGCCAACACTGACTCCTGCAGAACTCCACTAGTCACCAGCTGCTATCCTGAAAAAGACTCCTTTATCCCTACTCTCTCCCTCTGCCAGTTAGCCAATCCTGTATCCATGCCAGTAACTTGCCCATAACACCATGGGCCTTTGTCTTATTTCACACCCTCCTGTGCAGCACCTTGTCAAAGGCCTTCTGGAAATCCATATAGATCATGTCTGCTGGCTATCATTTGTCTAACTTATTACCTCTTCAGAGTATTGTAACAGATTTGTCAGGCATGATGTCTATCCCCTTAAAGAAGCTATGCGACTCAGCCTAATAACATAACGATGTCATAACATGTCATGACAGGTTTATTTTAAAAATATCCAATAAAACGTGAAAAGGGAGGATTACAAAGGATAATCAACTTATTCATGTATCAAAATGCAGGTGCATAAAAGATGATGAATTCTGTAAGTCAGTTCATTATTATGAGGCTCATTTGAGCATTCTGGGTCTTGGGATATCACTGCACCTAGTTTTTATGGACGAGGTGCATGCATTAAGCAAGGCTTTGCTCATAGTCAAGAGATTTGGCAGCAGACCATTAATCAGTGTCTTTTTTTTAAATCCCCAAATCCCCCTTTTGGAAAATTAGGTGCTTTTTGAATTGGCTATGTGACATTAGGTGCTTTATATTCTGACTAGCAATGGTGCCAGTGAAGCCCTTCATTAGCAATGCTTTGTGCAGTCAAAGCTTAACTAATTATTATCTCAGTCTAAAGCCATTGATTTTGTTTAAGGATTAAAGAAGTTCCGAAATGGTACAAGTGTGGTCATTTTGTTGTATAGTAACTTTCTCTAGTTATTCATTTACGTCTGCCTGGGAGTTGTGAGAAAGGGGTGTGTTTGGTGCAGAGATTGAGCACTAAACTACATGGTAATGTTGCTTAGATTTTAGCATTTGTGTTTTACTTGCCTTTCTCTCTCTTCCCCGCCCCCTACCACCTCAAACTGATACTTCACACAGGGAGAGATAAAAGGTACTGCAGATGCTGGAGAATCCGAGATAACAAGCATGGGGCTGGATGAACACAGCAGGTCAAGCAGCATCATAGGAGCAGGAAAACTTGACGTTTCGGGCCTAAACCCTTCATCAGAAATGGGGGAGGGGAAGAGGGTTCTGAAATAAATAGGGAGAGAGGGGGAGGCGGATTCACACAGGGAGGTCAGTGCTGTTCTTGTCTCAATTGTGAGATGTGGCAGAGCACATTTGATTGTGTTACATTCCAGTTCTTTACTCGGCCTTCTCTACCCATGCCATTATGACCTACCTGAGATTACCACAAGGAATCATAGAGTTAATTGTACACTTGGTCACTTTTGGCATACTACATGTGAATACAGTTCTTTTTTGACATTGAACAGTCATGTTTTGTACTTCTGTGTTGATTTTATTTTTCCTTGCATGAATATGTTTTCTTGAAAGTAAAATGCTATTGCAAGTGATCAAAGGTACTGCAGATGCTGGAGAATC
>JAHRHZ010000263.1:27107243-27127287 GCA_024137785.1 Ginglymostoma cirratum | reverse complement strand
GCCAAGCAGCATCCTGCTCCTATGATGCTGCTTGGCCTGCTGTGTTCATCCAGCCCCACGTCTTGTTATCTCTGCTATTGCAAGTGGTTTGCTTTCCTGATTAAAGTGTTTTAAGTCAGTAAGAAAGACTTCATGGAACACTAGGACAGGAGTACATCATTTTAGCTGGTTGAGCTTGTTCCTCCATTTAATATGTGAGTGTAGGAGTTGGGATGTCATGTTGAGGTTGCACAGGACATTGGTGAGGACGCTTCTAGAGTATTGTGTGCAGTTCTGGTCACCCTGCTATAGGAAGGATATTATGAAATTGGAGAGGGTTCAGAAAAGATGTATCAGGATGTTTCCAGGAATGGAAAGTTTGAGTAATAAAGATAAGCTGGGACTTTTTTTACTGCAGTGTAGGAGATTGAGACGTGACTTTTATAGAGGTTTATAAAATCATAAGGGGTATGGATAGGGTGAATGACCAGTGCCTTTTCCCTGTTGTGGGTGGAATTCAAAATTAGTGGACCTATTTTTAATGTGAGGAGAAAAATTCAAAAGAGACATGAGGGGCAACTTTTTTAGAGGGTAGTTCATGTGTGGAATGAACTACCAGCGGAAGTGATGGAGGCAGGTACAGTTACATTTAAATGACATTTGGATAAGGACGTGAATAGGGAAGGTTTGAAGGGTTATGGGCCAAACACAGGCAAGTAGGACTGGTTTGGTTTGGCAACATAGTCAGTGTGGACTAGTTGAACTGAAGGGTCTGTTTCCATGCCGTATGACTGTGTGCTCATGGATGATTGAAAAACTTCAATTCCTTTTATCCACACTATCCCCGTAACCTCTTTACACCATTGTATTTCATGTAGCGAATAATGATTACCAATCAAGGACTGAACTTCCACAGCCCTCTTGGTATTAGAATTCCAAAGATTCACAGCACTCTGAGTAAAAAGATTTCTCATCTCAGTCCAAATTGCATCCACCTTTTTTTTTTCCATAAAAAAACTATGTCACCTGGTTCTAGACTCCCCAGGCCAGGGAAACATCTTACCTGCATCTACCCTGTTTTATCCATTTTAAGATATTTTGGTATGGAGAAATAAGAAGACGCCTTTGCTGGTTTAAGTGCACCAATTCAGGGTGTTTCCACAGTATACTATTCAAGAGTCACATTGAAAAGAAAAACATATTGATAAGATTATGTCTAAATCAGTTTGAGTTGCTGGAGGTAAACCCTTGGAAGCTGCTGCTAAAGTGTTAAATACAGGAAATGTATATTATGATTTTCATAGCACCTTCCTTGTTTAAGTCTCTAAATATGGAACAAGGGGGAAAGTCTACAGTATTAAGAGAGGTGCTTTTTAGTTTGCTTCCCAGAAAAGAGCCTGGACTCATTAGCACAAGAATTTCCACTTCACTGAGTCTATCTCTCCGTACGAAAGATGAATCATTTGAGTCTCGCCACAATAAATGAAACAAGGAATCCATGCAGGAAATTAAGTCAAAATAATTATCCATGGCTATCTAGATTTTTCACTGTTTGTTTGTGTAGTTTGAAACACTGCTTTTCTCTGAGGAAATTGACATTTAAGCTGCACTCACTAGCTTTCCATCGTATATATTGAAGTAAATATGTGGAATACACGTGTTAGTGTGATTTAGTTAGATATTGCAGATCTACAGAACGTTGGATTCGATATGAAAAACATCTGCTTTACAAACCTCCAAAAATTCTGCATTCATCCACCTTTGGCGTCTTGTGTATCCAGCATTAACTTTGCTCCATTGGTTTTGAACATGCTTTCAGCTACATGTCTCTAAGATCATCTTAAACCTCACTGCATCTCCATCTCCCTTTTTCTTCCTTTTAAGATGCCTCTTTTTGACCAAGTTTTATTTTGAATGCCTTTTGGCTTAGCCTGGAATACTGTTTGACTTTCTTTTGTGTGTGCCTTGGTGTCTTCCAATGCTAAAGGAACTAATTAAATGCAATTGTCACTGACTGTAAAATAACCACGTTGCAGATAATTGAAACCATGTGGAATTCTTCCTTTGTTGCTGCTGCACAATGCACACAGAAGGATCTGATGTCCAGCACTTTTGTAAGGGATTTCTACGTTATGCCAAAAATTAAAGTGCTATTTCTTTCCCATCCTCTCCCTACCCTGCTACAGGCCCATCACGCCTGACCCCAATCACCACTCCCCTCACCCCACTCCAAGCATTTGATCATTGCCCAAATCTATTCCAATCATGTAATTTTGGCATAAGGAAAGGTATAAAGGCCAATCAAATTCGTAATTGTTTGCATGTCATTTCAAAGAACAGCAGTATGGATAGGACTACGCTGATGTCAGATATGGGAAATTTCTAAAATAATTGTTGCTCATGATACTGAATTAAAGGTTCTTTCTTATCTGTACCTAGTCTTTGTATGACTCCAGCAGTTGCAAAGGATTTCCGGTCAGTGAAGACTGAAAGTTGAAAAGACAACTGTGTTGTGAAAAAATTTAACATGCGTGTTATACTGAGTGTGCTATATGGCAACAAACTAAGAGTAAAATTCCAACATTATAACTGTGCTAACAATAATGTGAATTTTCTGTGTGCACAATCTTTATAAACTCTTGTAATACTACACAAAACAGTCCACAGAACGTGATCAAACTCTGCTCAATTCTTCTTTCCAAACAAGGGAACCCAAGAAAAACCTTAATTTCCCTGTTCTCTTCCTTCTTTGGTTTGGTTGCCAGGATACTCTATGAAGGTCTTAAGTATTTTAAGTCTCCTGGCGCTTAACACGAAAACGTGGTTGTAATAGCTTGCAAGGAGAGTGAGCTATGAGAATTACGTGAGGACAGCCATGAATTGTTTACCATGGTACCTAGTAGGCTTGGGAAGGAATTTTACCATAACCTTGCATTTGTTCTGTTTGAAGTCACTAAAATGTCAGAGGTGCAAACATATGGCTTCATTTTTCCTGTCAAGAGTCTCTACTAATGGAATTTAGAATTTCTGAAAAAAATGACTTTTACATTTCTAAAGGCAAGTTTTAAAAGGTGAAAGATACTAAGTGCTTTCCTTGAGTTTAGAGGGACAGAAATGTAATGTAACATATAATCTAAAACAGTTTTATGAAGATAGCATTGAAGAAAGATGTCCCCTATGTTTTTATGGAGTATTTTAAATACGGGTATCTGTTCCCAAAGCATTCCAGAAAATGCCTAGAGCCATCTGTATATGCACAACTGACTTTATGATGCTATCCTTGCCTCGACCTAGCTTCTGGTGCAAATTGGTAATAGGGCTATTGCTCCAAGTCAAACTTCAGTGAGTCTGTTTGATCGTTTAGATGCAGTGCATCTTTTTTTCAGGTGCACAAACTTGTATTTTGTTGTTTTTGCCATAATTGGTGCTGTATCACAATTAAATGTGCATCTGACATGGTTATATCCCTGTTTGCCTCAAACGATTCTCTTGTGCCACTTTAAACTGAGGAGTAGGCAGTGGATGCGCATTGACATCTTCCACTTCTCAGAGCCTACTTTTAACATGGTCACCTCATTGCAGCTTGAGCAGGACAAGTATGCTTTTTGTGCATGTACACACGGTACTTCATCTTGCAGTGGCCAGATAGAACATAGCAAAATTTTAACTCAAACTAAAT
The DNA here is from genome assembly GCA_024137785.1 of Ginglymostoma cirratum. Classification (NCBI taxonomy): domain Eukaryota; kingdom Metazoa; phylum Chordata; class Chondrichthyes; order Orectolobiformes; family Ginglymostomatidae; genus Ginglymostoma; species Ginglymostoma cirratum. The sequence goes on along the minus strand of JAHRHZ010000263.1, from coordinate 27,123,629 downwards.
TATGTTTTAAATTATTTTCTCTTGTAATTTTTCTTCCTTTATTCTGAGTAACATTGAGAATTCAATGTCCATCCACATTCAGTAGATAAGGAAGTGTCTTGAAGCTTGACTAAGAGTCATTAAAATTTGTGAAAGAGAAGGAGAAAGTATATTTCCAATTCTCTCTCAAATTAATAGTAAAAGGCATCATTGTTTCCAATTTATGGTTCTGTTATAAATGTGCCTCAATTATAGGAAATTTAGAGTAAGTAGCTGGGGTTATCAGTTTAGAACCTTGGCGCTTACTGTAAGAAATAGGAATTTGTGCAAATTTCCTTTTATATTCGAAAAGCCAATCTTCCTCTTGCATGTTGTTCCAACTCCAATATCAAGATCTGAATACCCAAACCTTTATTTCTGCTATGGATATAGTTTAGATCCTAATGGATTATGGTGGATTGCATTAGATGGCCGGGAATTCTGTCTTGCCAATGTAAATATTGTAGCATCCAAAGTGAAGGAAGTATTAAGGTTTTTTTTTGTCAACTAAATCAATAGATAGGGTCATGAAGAGAGAAGGGTCAGAGGCAAGGGCAGAGGTGAGGTGTTTCAAAGGTCATCCCCTTACCCCATCTGTATATCTAATTGCTTCCGGATTGGGAAATGGAAGCAACTAACCCCTCAACCAAAAAACAACCTGGCAGGCAAGACATCCTACTTACCCAGATGGGAAAGCAACAACTTTTCTCACTAGTCAGAAAGGTAGGTAATGTGGGAGATGGCTGTTAATTGACTGCTACCTTAATTGCTGTCAAGTCAAGAAAGTACCCCCAGCACTTGGTAAAGTGGTGAGAAGGGGACAAGTATCTCAAGTGGCAATTTCCAATTTATTTCCTCTTCTTACTACAACAAGGGAAATGAAAATTGTACCCTCTGTCTCGTGCGTGTGTGTGTGTGCGCGCGCACGTATGCGCATGCATGCATGTGGCTCTTTTTCTCCTACCAAACCCCTGCCCCCCAAGATCTGCATTAATTCTAGTTTTCACTCAACAAAAAATTCTGTATCTCAGCTCTTCAACATTCCACTGCAAAGGATTCTGTAAATAGTCTACCAAGGACTGTAGGTGATGACAAGGCAAACTCAGTGCTATTGGACTAATGGCTACCTAGGATTGATTTTAATTGTTAAGTTTCAGTGAATTACATCACTACTGATAAATAAACTTTTGGAATACACTGCAGACTCTTTACCGGTTGATGCAAAATTTGACTGTCCACTTTATTCAAAGCTTTGCTCACTTTGCCTTGACTGCAAAATTAATGACAATGGTTGCAAAATCACTGCAAAAGAATTGTCGTTGTTATGAGTAGGGCAGCCAAGGATAATTCAGCAGAGAAAGTATAGACAGGATAAAATTATCTTGTCTAGATTGTTGCAATGAATAAAAAGATTATATTTATTTTCTTGCCAAAATAAACTAATAAGAAAACAAATTTAAGAATTATACATGTTTGAGGAATAGTTCTTTTTACGGTTTTGGGCTTTGGGTAGATTGCTGCCACCAGTTCTCCCCTTTACTATGTTGAGATAGAACCAATTAAACAAAAATTTACAGCTTGCACCCCTTTAAGGGTACGGTGAAATAAAAATGAATTCAAAGCAAACAATTCAAACTCAAACTTCTGTCAGTCAATTATGCACCACAGTCACCATTGTGTCCACTGGCCGTGCATGTCTGAAGTGTATTGTATGCTGCTTTAGGATTTGCTTTAACTTTAGTTGACTGACCAAAATTAATTGCAGTTGTAGACTTGAGTTGGGAGAACCAATCTAAAAGGTTATTTGTCCTGATTAGTTACAAGACCCATTCCAGGTTCAAGTATGCTTCCCCCAACAAGTTTTATAGAATTTAAGTTTATCAAACATGTATAAAAATGATGCTCAAAAACTGTAATTTTCAGTCAATCCACTTTGGGACATCAGCTGACAGCACAAGTTGGCTAGACCTGTGTCTCTTTTTCTCTTTTGATGTCTAGGGCTCTTCTTCTATCTTGGGTCTTCCTTTCTTGTCCATCAAATGATTAAGAATTACCACTTATTTACTCTTGCTTGCTACTACCATCTTTCTGTGATCAGAGACATTGTGGGACTGCTAATGGCATGGACAGCACATTTATCAATCTCTAAATGGCTAAAGAGTGTATATCCAATTCCTAATTGATTTCTTTAAAAGTAATGGTTACCTCAATGACATCACTTTTTGGTCTTCATTTCCTGATTCTTTGAATGCCAATCACTTCGTATTCTTTGAATGCCAATCACTTCGTAATCTCATCCCTTTTGTAGCAGTCTGTCTATATCAACTTGTTAATGTCTTACATCTTTACTGATAATGTGATACCAATGGAGTATTTTGTATTCTATCCAAAGTAATGTAGTATCAGCACTTAGCAACTTAACAAGATTGCAAATGTCCCAATTGATGCAACTAATTATTCTCCCAAATCTGTCAAATTCCTTTAACTAAAGGAACCTGTGTGACTCGACATTCGTTGTTGTTACCTTAAAATTAAAGCTCAAAATAACCATACAAAACAAATTTACATAGAGCTGTTACATACTCTAGATAATAAAACTAAGTCATGCTTTGTGGAGTCTACTTGCAATGCAGTCTCATTTTTCCCTTCTTCCAGCCGTTTCTTTTTTTTTGCACTGTATATTTCTCTTGTCCTCTGTGATCTCAACTTTACTCCTGGAGCTCCACAAAACCTTCAAAGAACATATGAAAAAGGAGCAGGATGAGGCCGTTTGACCCCTCAAGCCTGACCTGCCTCAACCTGATCAAGGCTGGTCTGTCCGAGCTTCAACTCCTCTTTCGAGACGTTAACTCCCTGACATTTCAAAAATCTCTCTCCTCCCTTTTAAATGGTTTCACTAATCTACCTTCCCAACGTTCTGGGCTACAGAATTCCATTCACTACACTCTAACAGAAGAATTTCCTTTGCATTTCACTTTTAAATGAATGGTCCCTTATTCTGTAACTGTCCCCGAGTTAAAGATTCTTCCCATGAGTGGATAAATCATCTTACCATGAGATAACAAGGTGTAGAGCTGGATGAACACAGCAGGCCAAGCAGCTTCATAGGGGCAGGAAAGCTGGACATTTCTGGCCTAGACCCTTCTTCAGAAATGGGTCTTACCATCCATCCTGTCATGCCCCATCAGAATCTTGTATGTTTCAATAAGATCACCCCTCATTCTTCTAAAAGCTAGTGAACAAAAGTGTAACTTGTTTAGCTGTGCTTGATTAGTCAACCCCTTCCCCTCTAAAGAACTCTCTCTTCCCAGTGTGGCTCGGTTTTACTGTCTCAGCTTACGCTGAGCCAAAGGTGACTGAAGGAAAAGATTTTCAACACATTCAAGATGCAAATAAATACTATGCCAATGTTTTATTACCAAGTGAGCTTTGGCTGAGTGGGTGTGTTAATTCATATCTGACTAGTCTAATTTCTCCGGCAGATAGGGAGATGGAACAGTAATGCTACTTTGCCAGTAATCCAATCCCTGGCTAAACCTCTGGGGATACAGGTTACAAGCATGGCAGTTGTTGAAATTTAAATTTAATTCATAAAATCTGCAATTCAAAGCTAATGTCAGTAATGATGACCATGAAACTATTAATGATTTGTCGTAGAAAAACCTATCTGGTTTGCTAATGCCTCTTAAGGACAGCAGATTTCTTTCCCTATCCGGTATAGCCTACATATGACTGTAGACCTACAGCAATGTAGTTGTCTCTGAACTGCTGTCAAAGACCATTATGGATGGGCAACGAATGCTGGTATTGCTACACACCAAAGAATTTTTTTTAAATCTTCTTTTGGAAGCTGACAAAGAAGTGACATGCCTTTTTTTATAGTTGACTGCAACTATTAGAAAAGCCATTTTGTTAATCATTCTTGGGGGCAAAATAAAACAGGAGTTTCTGTTCACCTTTTGATTTCTGTTTTTCTCACAATGCCCTGCTGTCCAAACAGCTTAATGTGCTTTTGAGAGTAGAAGCACAAAATGATAAAACAGCCCAGCATCTTCAGCTTATCCCTGAATTTCTTAATTGCCAACCCCTCTGTAGTCAGGCTGTGCATGGTCCCCTCCAGAATCCTTTGCACATCACCGTCAAATGAACTGACTGAAACATCCGTTCATACGGATTGTCAGAAAAACCCATCTGGTTCACTAATGTCCTTTTAGGGAAGGAAACTGCCATCCTTACCTGGTCTGGCCTACATGTGACTCCAGACACACAGCAATGTGGTTGACTCATAACTACCCTCTAGGATAGCAATAAACGCTGGCTTAGCCAGCGACGCCCTCAGCTCGTGAATGAATAGTATTCAATAGACTGAGGGCTAAAATTCTCTTAGGGGAACATCAAACCTGCTTTCCTGCTCCTATGATGCTGCTTGACCTGCTGTATTCATCCAGCCCCATGCTTGTTATCTCTCTTCATGAAATACTGTTTTTTTTTAATTTCATTTTGGCATGAACTGAAATATTAACTGGGTATTCTATGTAATTGATATGTCATTAAATTCAACCCTCACCCTCTCTACTGGAGGTAACAATTTGTTCACTAAAGCTGTTCAGTAGCTGAAATCCTGAAAACCTTTTAAATTTAATTCTTCTAAGAATTACTGCATTTTTGTGTCTGTTAAAGGTCAAGTTGGAGGAACAGGTGCTTTGTGATTATGGGCAAGTATTGGAAGATGACTTTGCTGCTCTGAACCCCTTCATTAGTCGGCAGCTGTTTGTGTTTTGCTGCTTCAGTTTGTTAAAACTATAACTACAACTACCCTGTAAAGTTGCTGTGTTGAGTCAAGAGTAATAGTTGTCAGGAAATAACAGATGTTAATAGTGGTGTTTTCTCTGTTTAATTGATAAGATGGCCATTTGTCATGGGAATGAGAACCAGTTCCCAAAAAGATTTTCTTTTATCTAAACAATGTTTCTATTTCAGTGAAGCATGTCGTCTTTCGTGAGAATAGTGCAGCACAGACTGAGATCATTTCATCCATTAACTGTCTATCACACTATCTCTTTCTTTATCTCTAAATCCCTCTCTCTGTCTCACTGTCTCTTTATCTAACTCTGTAGCCCCCTCTCAGTTTGATTGACTTCTTTGAAGAGGTGACTAAGAAGAAAGGTGAGGACAGAGTGGTAGGCTTTGTTGACATGGATGTTAGCAAGGCCTTTGACAGGGTACCACATGGTATACTGACTAGTGAGGTTAAATCACATGAGATCCAGGGATAGCTAGCCAACTGGATACAAAATTGGCTTGATAGGAGACAGAGGGTGGTAGTAGAGGGTTGTTCAGACTGGAGGCCTATGACCAGTGTGTGCTGCAAGGATTCGTGCTGAGCCGCCTGTTGGTCAGACCATTGGGTACAGGAGTTGGGCCCTCGTGTTGCTGCTTTACTGGACATTGGGGCCACATTTGGAGGACTATGTGCAGTTCTGGTCACCCTGCTGTAGGAGGGATGTTGCTAAACTGGAGGGGGCACAAAGATTGACAGGGATGTTACCAAGTCCGGAGGGTTTCAATTATAAGGATTGGCTGAGATGTATTTTCCCCTGGAGTGTAGGAGGCTGGGGATGGCAGAGGCGGGGACCTTATTGATGTTTATACAATAATGAGGGGCATAAGTAGGGTGAGTAGCCAAAATCTTTTTGCCAGGATAGGGGAATCCAAAACTAGAGGGTGTAGGTTTAAGGTGATAAGGGAAAGATTTAAAAGAGTAAAAGGACCGGATGGGCAACTTTCTCACAGAGGCTGGTGCGTGTACAGAACCAGCTTCCAGAAGAAGTGGTAGAGGTGGGTACAGTTACAGCATTTAAAAGATATTTGGACAGGTACGTGGATAGGAAAGGTTTACAGTGATATGGGCCAAACACAGGCAATTGGGACGAGTATAGTTTAAGAAACCTGATCAGAATGGACAAGTTGGACCAAAGGACTATTCTAGGACTCTGAGTTATAGTATGAAGCATTGATTAACTTATCACCTGTTGGCTTTTCCAGCAGATCAACAACTGAGAAATTAAGCGACATTTGGTTTTATTTGAAAGTGACATGAAGGTTTAGTTATACTGGCAGTTATTTTTAACATTTTGATGCAAAACTGTTTTAGGTGCCCAGCAATACAATGGTTAAAATAACTCGGGTGCCAGGTCACTGATCGGATTTGACTCGACTTGTGGGATGAGTCAGCTGTCCTCTTTGTTTTCCTATCTAAGAAATTACAATGGCATTTTATGTTACTGACTTTTGACTTTTGATCAAGTAATGTGAATTTCCACCAGGTGAAAAAGATGCAAGTCTGTAACTTTGAAAATAAGCTTGCATTCTTGAACATTTAAAAACACAACATGAAACCTTATCATTATACCATATTCATTAGAAAGTTTGTTTTTTTTTGAAGTAGTTTACAAACCTGTTTCTGACGCAAGTGTCGCTATAAAATGCATAAAAGTACACCACAAAGGATTATCATAACCAACCACAGTCTGAAGCAACATTTACAGTACAGTCCGTGGAATTGCAGGAATGATGATCAGTGCTGTACATGCAAAGTTACAAGTATAACAAGCACAGCAGTTAGAAACTAAAAAAGAAATTTCCAGTCACCTTGCAAAATTCCAATTAAAGAGAGACTCCGATTTCTCTGCCTATTTTTGTTTTATTTAACCGATGCAGCCTTCGGCACTTTTTTTTTGCTGTGCTGACATGTAGCAGCAATATCTGGGAAGCCCCACCCAATCCAAACTGATTCCAGGGATTAGCCCATTCCAATTTAGGGGTTGGATTTCCTGGTATGTATGTACTTTCAATCTGGTTGACAAGGATGTAGTGAAAAGCTGTGTTGCTCTGCTGAGGGAACTTTTACTCTGATGGATCGTGGGGCTCATTTTGTTCAGTTGGGAAGGTAACACCTCTATCTGCTACATTGGAAGAATTCAGTGTATCGGATAATAGAGGCACACTCCGTGCTGTCATTTCACGATTCTGACATTAGAACGAAGTGAACACCGGAAATTGTAGCCAAGTTGGTCAAATAAAACTATTTAATGCCTAAGGAACTCGGCTCCATCATGATTCTGCCAAGTAAGTAATTTGCTCACTTTTTGCAACAATTTTGTTTTCTGATGATTCCATTGAAGGTTATGCTTTGACAGAAGCGTTGTCCACGCCTAAAGTAGTTTGTAAAGAAATATGAAGTTTTCCGACAAAATGTTAGGCGCAGTTTAACTCCAGCTTGTAAATGTGGCACTGGGCGGGATTTCTGTTAGTAGTTTGTTTACTGGGTGACGAACTAACTTGAACCATATCGTGGGAGTGATTTTTTTACACAGGCAGAAGAGACACATAACATTACAGTTCGCAATATTAGAAAACATTATTTCTTTTTTGATGCTCAGTGTACCGGTTTAGTTAAGGGAATGTGGTTCTTTCACTTTCTGTAGGTTCAAATATTTTTGTTTTGACATATTTTTTGGACATCTGTAACGTCCATTGGATGTTAAAAGCCAGTTCAGAGAAACCGTAGATGCAGGCGTGCAAAAACGTAAAAGCAGCTCTCCATTTACCGTCCGGTATTTTTGGTCTGTTGATAGCCACATGCCAGAAGCTGCAGTTTACAGAGGAAGGTGAGATCTTATCTGACATACCTCTGCACTTCAGGGAGGGAAAGATAAAGAACTGACGATGTGAAAAGCTTCTTTGAGGCCACCATTTTCATTGACCCTGCATCGACAGGAATCCTAGGATCCCTACAGTGTGGAAACAAGCCATTCGACCCATCGAGTCCACACCGACCCTCCGAAGAGCATCCCACTCAGACTCGCCCTGTCCCTATAATCCTGCATTTCCCATGGCAAACCCACCCAGCCTGCATATCTCCGGACACTATGGGTAACTTAGCATGGCCAATCCACCTAACCTGCACATGTTTAGACTGTGGAAGGAAACCGGAGCACCCGGAGGAAACCCATGCAGATGCAGGAAGAATGCACACAGTCGCCCAAGGGTGGAATTGAACCCCGTCCCTGGCACTGTGAGGTAGCAGTGCTAACCACTAAGCCACTGGAGATCTTCGCCCTGGGTTTTGTCAGACCACCTTGGCAGATGCCAACTGCTGCCATCCGTGGAGCTCCCGATCACCAATTATATCTGCCCAATACATCTGCACAAGGGATTCCGCAGCTACTGGCCTTCTTCCACTAAGAATAAAAGTCCTAACAAATATTAAATGCGAAATTAAGTTTATCAGAAACAGTTTTATTTTTAAAAAAGCCAATAATACATTTTTCAGAAATGAATAACCTCTGTGTGATGGAAATATCAGATGATTTATTCTATTATTCAGTTGAACACTTCAGTGGATGCAAGTTAAACATTCTCACGTAGTTAATGCCATTTCCAGATATCCTGAAACATTGGTGCAGGGCTCACTTCAGTTCAGAATCATGATTAATGGCCTTCAGGAGCTATTTAAATACCAGACAGATGGTGCACTGTATCACTTCAAGCAGTCTGTTCATCAGTGCAGCATTATTAAGCAATATCTGAGCTCCAAAGCTTTTTCTGCAGCTTTCTCTTTAAATTGAGACTGTAGCAAAGAAACTAAACTTCAGAAAAGTTGTCGGTCGTTACGTTGCAGTTTTTTCAAATTACTGTACACCATAAATAAAAAGCCAGTTCTCTGCAAATATTCATGTAGTAGTCAGCAGTTAGTTTGGGAGGCATTACTTGAGAACTACCAGACAGGGGAGCAGGACGTCAGTACAGGTACTGTTAACAATGATGATAATTGTAGTAAAAGGGAAAAAATCAACTGAACAAGTTAATGGTGTCCGGTGCCCCAGTCACCTGCAAAACTGACTCACTTCTCTTAAGGTAATGCCAGTTTCTTTTTGAGGCACTCCTATGAATAGACAGGCTTACATTGTTATGGATAACGAGGTGGGAGGCCATACACACCCTCCCACCTCGCCAAAATGTTATTGCACAGAGGCTGACATTGCAGGGAGTCTTCAGAGCAGCCAAGACAAAGATCTGGTGTCAAGACTACTGCAAGCTGGTTCATAGCAGAGCGTCCCTTATTCATTTGTTTTGGGTCATTATGAACGCAAGTAGACAACAATTCTGTCATTGTCACTATAAAAGTTACTTTTTTTGGATGATAGATTACAATCCTGTTGGGCCCTAATCCAAGCCCTGAGGTACGTGTCTGTCTGCATATGCATCTGTGTTTTTGCAGGTACGTCTGAAGGCTTATTCCCACACTTGTGTGAATGAATGTCTTTCTTTTAGAACTTTGCAATGGCATTATGACAGCTGTGTCTGTTAATCATATCAAAATCAATTGCAGTATTTTAGTATAGTCCACTTGCTTATTGTGATCTATTTTGACTGTTTTTTAATAAATTTGCAAACATAGAAAACGCTGTTGAAACTCAGCAGGTCTGGCAGCATCTGCAGAGATAGAAACAGAATTAATGTTTTGAGTTCAGGATAACACTTCTTCGGGGCTCTCAGAAGCATCCTCAGTTTGATAATCTAAAGTTTATTGTTTTAGTAGTCTAGTATCCTTTCTGGCAGACATTGCTTCACAACCTTGAAAAAGTATGTATGGATGAGCATTTGAAATGTCACAACATTCAAGGCTAGGGACCAAGTGCCGGAAAGTAGTATGTGTAGATGGGTTGGTGTAGATTCGATAGGCTGTGATGTATGACTGATTTATGAAATGTTATATAGCAGGTAATACCAATGAGGCTATAGTTGGGACTATCAAATAAATTAGTGTGGATTATCTTAGTTGGGCCCATTCCTTCAGAATGACGTGTAAATGTGAGCCTCTTCTAGCACTGTCAGACTTCACAATTAAACACCTGAGAACAGGATTTAAATGAAGTTGAGAATCTTTACCGTGGGCAACTGCACTGACACCATTATAAACTTCCTCTTTCTATCATCCCTGACACTGCTGCAAAATATTGGCGATTCTCTCTGCACACCCTTACAACTGGCTGCAACTTGAAAATTTTCCACAGAGAGATACCATTTTATCGTCCATTGCTAGCCTGCCAGCCAGATATTGAATGAGTTTATTTTTAGAAGACACATGTCTCCAACGCTGTGTGTGGTTGATATGGTACCATGCCAAGGATTTCATTCATCGGATTCTAACATCATCTTCCATCATTTTGTTGTGATTGCTCCTCATGGCAAATTTTTATTATTGTTGGAGTGCAACTGAATTAAATCATTATCCACATTACCCACTGGTCGGTAGGGTTGACCATTATTTTTCTGAATTATAACGCCAGTTCTATTTTGATTGTGATATGTTTTTTAAAATATCATTCTGTTTCACATTCTGATTAAAGCACTGTTTGAAAGTCTCATGGGATGTGTATTTGTGTTCCTTGATCTAAAATGTCCTAATCACCAGCTTTTTAAATGTTATTCTGAAGAAATAGGAAATACAAAGATCATCTTCCAATTCTTCATTTTTTTTTAAAAGATGTGTGTATAAAAGCTTTCAAAATACCATGAGATGCTTACTTGGAGAGAAAGATATGTAATGGTATGCTTAGATGATTTTATTTTTAGGAGTGCTGAACAGATTTGCTTTTGATAGTGATTTTTTTTTAGTGTGGGACTGTTGTTATGCTAATGTAAGCAGTACATTTTCAGATTGTTGAAATTCAGGAATAGCTGTTTCCGAATATCTACCGTGTTAGCAGTAATTGAAAGTGGTGCTTGACATTTTATTTTCCCCCTTTAGGGTACAAGCAAGATTAATTAAAATGTGAAGCTAGACACTGCTTATGAGGTCATCTGTAAGTTATTGTATGCACCTGGTGCCTAAAACAGACAGTCTTTTTGATTCAAAAGATCAGTATAGATGAGAAAGGTCATGCACCCCACTGAATATAAAGTACAGTCTGCCAAATTTATCATCTAATTCCTACCTGATTGACACCAGAATTATTATTGCTGTAACTATACAGGTCACTCTTTGTGAAGAAGTGCTTATCCTTTATCCAAGGATTTAACTTTCAAAAAGGCAAATTCAGGAAGATGATAATGCTCCTTTTTAGAAGAGAATGCAGTTGCCAACTTTTTGATTTAATGGATCTGATCGCTTAGCATTGTTTATCAGCCTTGTCCATCACATCCATCAATCTACAGATCTGATCACATTGCAGGACTATTCTATTGGTAATAGAATGGTACTAAAGTACATTTAAAAACGGGCTCTTGTGGCACAGTAATAGCGTCTCTACCTCTGGGTCAATCCCAGACTTCAAGCCCCACCTGCCCCAGTCATGTGTTATAACGTGCATGGATAGGTCTCACCAGTACCTGTATTGACACATAACCTCCTCACTTTTTGTATCCAAAATCCCCAATGCTAAATAGTATTCTATTGGCTGTCCTAATTACTTTCTGTACCTGCATACTAAGTCTTTGTGGTTCTTCCATGGAGACACCCAGATCTTGCTGGATCTGAGCTCTGCAATCTATCACCATGGAAACTCTGAGATACTATGCTGCTTGTGTGGCCTTCTTTCCAAAATAGACAACTTCATTTTTGCACATCATACTCAATTTGCCAAACCTTTGCCGAATCACTTAAACGATCAATTTTTTTTTTGTGATCTCCTCGTGTCCCCTTCACAACTTGCATTCTTATCTACCTTTATGTTATCAAGTTTGGCAGTCCTCAGCCACTCTTCCAATATGCTGGGAGTCGGGGGAGAGGATAAAATTCACCCCCAGAGGTCAGGCTGACTTGCTGCAAATTCCAGCTCATGGGTTAGTATCAGATCAGAGAAAATGGGCAAGTGGCAGTGAAGGGTATTATTGCAATAGCATCGAGATAACCTTTTCCATAAACCGAAAACAGATTCTAACACTGAACCGGCATATGACTTTTGAAAACTAAGATTTTCCTACATTTCATGTCCTGGTCATTTATAACCAGCAGATGGTAAAACATTATCAGAAGATTGACTGACGGTGCTTTCTTCCAGACGGATTAATTAGCTGCGGAAACAGTGTTCACCACATAAAGTGCTATTGATCTTTACGCTGTGAGATTTCATTGTTATGAGCAACACAAGCACTGATACACATTTCGGTTTTGCACACCCTCTAAACAGAATGGACCGTTTAAAAATGCTTGAATTCATGATACTGTCTGTCTGGTTATCGGTGCCAGGACCATTTTCTCTTTATCTACAGCCTTGCACAGTATTGTAGAATTTGTTGCAGAGATAGTAGGAACTGCCGATACTGGAAAATCTGAGACGACAAGGTGTAGAGCTGGATGAACACAGCAGGTCAAGCAGCATCAGAGGAGCAGGAAAGCTTGACGTTTCGGGTCTAGACCCTTCTTCAGAAATGGGGGAGGGGAAGGGGATTCTGAAATAAATAGGGAGAGAGGATAGAAGATGGATAGAGGAGAGGATAGGTGGAGAGGAGGCAGACAGGTCAAGGAGGCGGGGTTGGAGCCAGTAAAGGTGAGTGTAGGTGGGGAGTTAGGGAGGTGATAGGTCGGTCCAGGGAGGACGGACAGGTCAAGGAGGCGGGACGAGGTTGGTAGGTGGGAGATGGGGGTGGGGCTTGATGTGGGAGGATGGATAGGTGGGAGGACAAGTTAGGGAGGCGGGTACGAGCTGGGCTCGTTTTGGGATGTGGTTGGGGGAGGGGAGATTTTGAAGCTTGTGAAGTCTACGTTGATACCATTGGGCTGCAGGGTTTCCAGGCTGAACATTAGTTGCTGTTCCTGCAGCCTTCGGTGGCATCATTGTGGCACTTCAGGCGGCCCAGGATGGACATGTCGTCTGCGGAATGGGAGGGGGAGTTGAAATGGTTCGCGACTGGGAGGTGCGGTTGTTTGTTGCGAACCGAGTGTAGGTGTTCCGCAAAGCGGCCCCCAAGCCTCTGCTTGGTTTTCCCTGATGTAGAGGAGGCCACATCTTGAACAGTGTATACAGTATACCACATTAGCAGATGTGCAGGTGAACATCTGTTTGATGTGGAAGGTCTTCTTGGGGCCTGGGATGGGGGTGAGGGGGGAGGTGTAGGGGCAGGTGTAGCACTTCCTGCAGTTGCAGGGAAAAGTGCCGGGGGTGGTGCAGAGTGTGGAGCAGACAAGGGAGTCCCAGAGAGGATGGTCCCTCCGGAAAGCAGACAAGGGTGGGGAGGGAAAAATGTCTTTGGTAGTGGGGTCAGATTGCAGATGGCGGAAGTGTCGGAGGATGATGCGTTGGATCCGGAGGTCGGTGGGGTGGTACATGAGGATAGACCCGAAACGCCAGCTTTCCTGCTCCTCTGATGCTGCTTGTAGAACTTGTGTTGGTTTGCAAGGTAGTTGAGATGTAAAATGAAGAGGAAATTGAAAAGAAAAAGTATACCTTCTATCCATCATTACTACTTCTTTCAGAAACCTAATTGTACATTTTTGAGTTAATGTCTTTCTCATCCAAATAGACCAAAACCATCAATGAGTTCTTGCGTGAAATTTGGCATTTCAATCACATTGTTCGGATTCAGTGAAAGAACATTATTTGTGAGAGCTACCTTGTTTAACTGCCAGTGTAGTCTGAAATATGTTTCTTTTGAGGAAGATGCAATTAAACATAGAATTCTGTCTGAATGTTAAACCGGTTTTAATATGCCTTTCTTTTCTTCCCAGAGATTGAAGCTAAGGAAGCATGTGACTGGTTGAGAGCTGCTGGATTCCCTCAGTATGCGCAATTGTATGAAGGTAGGTTTGGAGGTAGTAATGACTCCCTGTAAAGGTGGATAAATGCACATGCTTTGGTGTCACAGGTGCATTTTCCTGGCGATGGTCAGAGGTGGAATCTTATAGTCCTAGAGAAGATGAAATTGGGAATGACATTTAATTAGCCACAAAGAAAACAAACTCAATCTCTGACGTCATCTTGCCTCCACCCGAATTAAGTGTGGGCAGGGAAGTTTGACTTACTATTCCTCCTTGTGGCTAATTGTGAAGTTAACACTTAAGGACTTCAATCACTTAAGGGTCTCGAGCTTGTCACTGCTGGGATTAACCTGGCTGCCAGTGTGCCTGCCCACAAATGCCTGTCTTGGATTAATAAGTGCAGGGTATTTGTTGGCTTGTGGAGGTCGGGAGTATGGGTTGTGTTTAGAATTACATTTGGCCTGGGTCCTTGGTCTTTTGGTTTGTAATCTCAGCAGCAGCCATAGCCTTCTATGTGACGTTGTTGAGCATAGGATCAGCTTACGTATGGCTAGCCAGCAGCTGTTGTTGGGGTGGGACCTCTGCCACAGGGACCTGATACCTGGATCCAGACATATGCCCACCACTGTCTTCTTCAAGTGCCTAATGGGCAGATGATGTGGCAGCCCCCACTCCTAAGAGTCGTCATAGGTGCATTGACATGTTTTCAAATAGCACGCATGACACTGACTAAATTTCTCAAGATTCTGCCCAAGAAACCCAGCTCTTGTTTAACTCCTCTTCCTGGACTTAATGCATTTTTTAACGTCAAGAACAAATTTCTTATTGAAGCAAATTATTTAAGGGGTATTAAAACAAATCATCTGGAAAGGGTCACTTATAAGAAAAAGAATACTGATTTTCCCAATGGCAGAATGCAGAAATGTACTATAGGATGCAAGAGGATCAAAAAAATCCAGGGTTGCTCTCTCTCTTCTGTACTAACTTTGTTGATCTCCGCCAGTGCGGCAATAGATCTCCATATGCCAAGGGCAGGCAGAAGAAAGATTACGCTGTTGTTCCTGATAACTATCCAGAACCAATTGCTGGGAAGTACCTAAGTGAATGGCAGCAGAAGATCAGCACCCAGAAATTCATTCTCTTAAAACCAATACCTTTGTAGATGTCCTGCCAGTGCTTGCCATCTCCCATGCAAGTCATTTAAATACAGCTGCTTACATGCTTTTCTAATTGCATTGTGAACATGAGGTAAAATGACTCAGTTTGCTAGATTTGCGAATACTGGCAGTGCTGAGTCACAATCAGGCTTGGTTTGACATTTCCCATCAGCGTCCTGGATGTAGAGGTGTTGATATCAACAATCTGGACTTTCAAAGCAGCCACTTGAGTGAAGGCTGTTAGCAACTGTGGAAATTTAAGTTCGACTTATTGTCTTCGGGTCACTTGGGAATAGGGGAAGGAACAAAGTTGTGTGGGGAATCAACAGGATTATGCACCATTACAAGTTCAGGCATTAAAAATGTGTTTTCAGATGCATGTACAGTGGAGCACTGTCTTCATGCTTATAGTGAAATGACATATATGGTGTCAGTGATGAGCAATGAAGGCAGAATCAAAAATACCTCTGAAAATTTTGACAATGGGAGCTTTATTTTGATAGCATTTTTAGTGGAAAACATAGCCTATCCTTAGAATCCTAGAATCCCTACCATTTAGAAACAAGCCATTTGGCCCATCAAGTCCACACAGACTCTCTGAAGGGCATCTCACCCAGACCCACTATCCCTGTAAACTGCATTTCCTATGGCTGGCCCACCTAGCCTGCATATCCTTGAACACCATGGGCAATTTCGCGTGGCCCATCCACCTAACCTGCATATCTTTGGACTGTGGGAGAAAACCAGATGACCCAGAGGAAGCCCACACAGACACTGGGAGAACATGCAAACTCCACACAAACGGCTACCTGAGGCTGGAATCAAACCCGGGTCCCTGGCACTGTGAGATGGCAATGCTAACCACTGTGCCACAATACCGCTTCCTGTAGAAACTTGGAAATTTCAAATGCATAAAGTTAATTGCCTATCCTGAAAGTGCCAAGAGCTCACTGCCTGTGGTTTTTAACTTGTGTGTTTTTAGCGTAGGAGTAGGATAGGACCCCATCCTAATTCTCAAATCCTCCTTTCGTATACATGCCTGGCATTAATGATGTTATCAGGACCTCACGGGCCGGTTTGGAGAAGCTACTGTGACTTTCCCTATAAATCTACAGAAGATACAACTGTATCAGCCTCCATCTGTAAGTTTATTGCTGCCCTTTGTAGGGCAAGGATGAGCAGCACTGAGGTTGCTCAAGACACTTTTGGGCATTTACCAACACAGACACCCTCTGCCTTAAATTCCTTAAGACATTCCCAGAACCTCCTGCCCCATATTTATGTGCATCACATCAACATGCACATCAGCAAGAATCTATCAGAGATATCAAAATGTGGGGCTGGATGAACACAGCAGGCCAAGCAGCATCATAGGAGCAGGAAAGCTTGACGTTTCGGGCCTGGACCCTTCAT
Source organism: Ginglymostoma cirratum (assembly GCA_024137785.1). Taxonomy (NCBI): domain Eukaryota; kingdom Metazoa; phylum Chordata; class Chondrichthyes; order Orectolobiformes; family Ginglymostomatidae; genus Ginglymostoma; species Ginglymostoma cirratum. The sequence continues at coordinate 27,107,276 of JAHRHZ010000263.1, read as the reverse complement.
CAGAAAATTTTCTGATGAAGGGTCTAGGCCCGA
>JAHRHZ010000263.1:27093057-27106843 GCA_024137785.1 Ginglymostoma cirratum | reverse complement strand
GCTGCTTGGCCTGCTGTGTTCATCCAGCTCTACACCTTGTTATCTCATTTCTCAGGCTGGTTTTCTTAATTGATTTTTCTGTGTCAGAGATGGGTTTAATGTCAGGCAACTGCTGTTTTCTTGTTGTGACTGCACTTTATCTCAAGACTGTCATAACTATATTTTGGGACCTAAATGTAGAGTTTGCAATAATAATCTACAAATGTAAATGATTTAAACTATGGTATAATGCTATGAATTTTCTTAAATATGCTGCTGTAATTCTGTAAACAAATATATTGTTTTATATTGCGCTATTATTTCGAGGTATGGGAAGGGCTATTATTGTGGAAATGTCCCAATTTATGCTGTTGCAGAAAAATTCTGCTGCTGTGTATGTTTGTCTCTGAAAATCACAACTCTAGCTACATGATGATGAGAAATTTTGACACATCTGTTTAAGTAAATTAAATATTTGCTGTAATTGCTGACTTTATAGTCTAACCGAATTCCTTTAATGATGTGAGCTTCTCATTCTCTCAGGACAAGATTTTGACAAAGTTGTATTTTCCAATCAAATAAGGCAACGATTATGATGTCAGCCACACAGCAAATATTCTGTAATTTCTATTGGAAAATGACAAAGCTCGAAATTAAGTGTCCTTTTTAAGCGAATACTCCTGGTTTGTCGCAGTTCCAAAAAAGAAACGCAAAATTTTGTTAATAAACTTGCTTATTTCTAAGTGAAAATATGAAAAAGTATAATTTTGCTGTGAAACACATCTTTGCTCTTGTCAAATGCTGATAGACTTGCTGGTTATTTCAGATAATCTCTGTATTTACGTAAAGAACATATTGTTTATTATCTTTAAAAGCTTTGTTTCGCTTATTCTTCATAATATAGTACGATATATAATTTTTTAAAAATCATAATGTATTGCAGATTCCCAATTTCCAATTGACATTGCATCTGTAAAGAAAGATCATGATTTTCTTGACAAAGATTTCATGGAACCACTTTGTAGGTAAGGAAGAAAAACACTGATTTCCTCGCTGCTGAATTATAATATTACATATTTCTTTGAATCAAATGACACTTCTGTACCTAGAACGTTAGATGCTATTATGTGAACCTGCATAATAGCCTTAAAGCAGTTCCTGAAGGATTAGTCACATCAGAGTCTTTTGTCTATGAATTCATATTATGCATACGTTACGTCAGCAAATAACTGATATTCCCTCAGAGTAGGGAATATCCTTTGTTCATGCTATATGTATGCTGTGACTACATTTCCATCAAAAAAAAAATCAGTATTCTACTTTCTAAAAGAGCTGAAATATTAATGGAATGAAATGAAATGAAACACATTTTGCAACTTCCTATTCCCATCAAAATCATGACAGTCTTGCTTGACCTATATATGGAAAATGTTAATGGATCTCAAGAGATGAACGTAACTGAATACACCGTCTTGTTTTTAAAGGCGAGAGTATGCAAAAGGTCTTTAATGTTTTTAACCTCCTGAAATTTACCACCTTTGTCACTGGGATTAATTATATGCTCAACATCAATAAGAGTTTATTTCTCTGACTGCAGAGTGATTAGTTGAGATATAATTGGAAACAGCAGCTTTGAGTGAATTAAAAGCCTAAATGCAGGAACATATCTGGAGTGCTCGTTGAGAAGCTCTGAAACCAAACAAACCTCCTGGCTATTTACTGTGTTGAGTGGGAAAGCTTTTTCAAGGAAGTGCAATGGGTATCAAGCTGCTCATTAAATTTCTATCACCGTAGCAGCAAACCTGAATAAAGCAAATTGGTTATTATCCATCAATGATACTGAGGCTGCGAAAAGCATCACATTCTCGGTCTCTTTAAGACAAATGCTTTTGAAGACTGATTTATCACGGTTATAGAAGTCACTTTGTCTTCCACGCTCTGAAGACCTCAGCCTGTGATTTCTCCGTCTCCTATATATTACAGATCATGAACTTAGTACCCTGGAGAAATACGAGATGATAATTAGCCTGAAATCACAATCTTCCCACATATGATTTCAAACGTTAGAGCTAATGTAATTGCTTTTGCAGCTGCTGTTGCCAGGACAACTAGGGTAATGCAATAAACAGAGCCTTACCGGCATCAGTTTATGAATAAAAGAAATGGAAAGTGTCTTGAGATGATTATAAAAGACTCTGCAGTTTTGCACTTCCTCTGAGTACATTATCACAGAATCCGGTCATCGAGGAAAAAGGAATATTACAATATTACAAGGAATTAAAGTTTAAAATAGAATTTTTGCTTTAGTCCTTTTTTTTTCCAGCCTTTGCTTTTCAGCTCCTCTTGCCAGTTGGGTGTGACGTCCTGTCAGCCTTACAGGAGAATGCTAAAAATATCTGTTCCTTTGCTAATGCAGCAACATGCAGAGAGTTGAAATAAGTCAGCTTTCCATTAGTGGATTATGGCAAACAGGTTGGCTGTGGACTGTGCTTTAACAAGGCTGTCAGAACCATAAATATAAATTTGACATTAGAATCTTCAGTTTTTAAATAATAAATTAATGCTGGAAATCTGAAATACAAACTCAAAATGCTCAACAGTTCAAGCAACATCCATGGAGAGAAGCAGTTAATATTTCTGGTCATGATCTCTCATCAGAACATAACAACAGAGAATGCAGCCATTCTTGGCCGTTTTTCCTAGGTAGACAAAAATATGACTGATCTTTTATTGTCAACTCTACTTTCCCGTCATACTCCTTGATTCCAGGCCTCAAAATACATGGGAATGGCAGACAAAATCGCCCCAAAAGGCCAAAAGTCAGGGGGATGGATTGTGAACATTCAGGTAAATACTATCCCTGTACATGGGAAGGTCCAGTCACATGCTATTATTCCCCCTCAGTTACTGCTGATTTTCTCGTCTGTTGCTGGTAGGTTGACAACCACCCTGTGATTGAAGGAATGAATGGGATGGTCACTGGCTGCAATGAATGTGTAGCTGGGATTATTGTGAGCCGAGCAGGGCCTTGAGAGGCAAGGGGATTATTATGAGCAAAGTCCAAGGGCTGTCATCTCTTGCCTGAGGCTATGAAGGTTTAAGAACATAGAACAGTACAGCACAGTACAGGCCCTTCGGCCCACCATGTTGTGCCGACCTATTATCCTACTAAGATCAAACTACCCTGCATACACTACATTTTACTATCCACCATGTGCCTATCCAAGAGTCGCTTAAAAGCCTCTAAAGTATCTGACCCTACTACCACTGCCGGCAGCGCATTCCACACGTCCACTACTGTCCGTGTAAAGAAACTTCCTCTGACATCTCCCCTATACCTTCCTCCAATCACCTTTTAAAATTATGCCCCCCCCATAGTAGTCATTTCCACCCTGGGAAAAAGTATCTCTCTGGCTGTCCACTCTATCTATGCCTCTCATCATCTTGTACACCTCTATCAAGTCACCTCTCATCCTTCTTCGCTCTAATGAAAAAAGCCCTAGCTCCCTCAACCTTCCCTCCATAAGAATTGTCCTCCAGTGCAGGCAGCATCTTGGTAAATCTCCTCTGCACCCTCTCTAAAGCTTCCACATTCTTCCTATAATGAGGCTACCAGAACTGAACACAATATTCCAAGAGTGGTCTAACCAGAGTTTTATAGAGCTGCAGCATAACCTCACGGCTCTGAAACTCAATTCCCCTGCCAATGAAAACCAACACACCATCCGCCTTCTTTACAACCCTATCAACTCAGATAGCAACTTTGAGGGATCTATGGACATGGACCCCAAGATCCCTCTGTTCCTCCACACTGCCAAGAATCCTGCCATTAACTCTGTATTCTGTAGTCAAATTTGACCCTGTAAAATGAATCACTTCACACTTTTCTGGGTTGAATTCCATCTGCCACTTTGCCCAGCTCTGCATCCTGTCAATGCCCAGTTGCAACCTACAACAGCCCTCCACGCTATCCACAACTCCTCCAACCTTCGTGTCATCGGCAAACTTACTAACCCACCCTTCCACTTCCTCATCCAAGTCATTTATAAAGATCACAAGGAGCAGAGGTCCTAGAACAGGGGCTTTAGGAGGGAGAGAAAAGAGAAAGATTGGAAAGAGGTGGGCAAGGAGAAGGAGAGCTCTTTTGTCCATACTATTTACATTTTCCCTTCTTTTTCTTTTCCTCCTCGTCTGCTTCTTCCACCCTTCTTGTTTGTCCCAACTTCTCTTAATCCTTTTGTTCAAAGCTACTTTTGGTCTTCTCAGTCAGAAAGTTAGTGAGTTACGCTTGGGTTTCCGGTTTGATTCTTTGTCATTTGTGTCTGAAGATCCTGGTCTACCCATTGCTATATCTGTATAGTGCTGCTATTTTGCCCTATATCACTTCATTAATGTACCCGATTTATCTTAGCAAAAAGCAGAACAGCACAATCAATGTGCTGCAGTGTCTGGTTACTTCACCTGTAGGTGTGTTCCTTGGTTCAGATCCCTGAACTAGCCCACTGGCTTCCTGTCAGATGTGCTGACCTCCCTATCTAAAGGTGGTAAAGTAATTTATGTACCCGTCTGATGTCGATGTTCGATCCTGTGCTTGTTGTCAAGCTCCAGGGATCCAGCAAACTATACCAATTGTTGTGAAAAGATCATACTCGAATTTGCAGGATTCGGTCCATTAATCAATCCTCAATCTACCCTGCTATATCATCATCCAAATGGTCTGAATATTTGCAATTACTCCTGGTGTCTCAAGGTTTCTAAATAATGTGCAGATTTTGTGTTCTGCTGGCTTAGCTGACCAAACATAAACCAGAGCACTGGCATAAAGTTAGCCAATTCATCTGGCGAATGGGAAGTGAGGAGGAGGAGTAAAGGGGGACACAGATACAACATCAGATGTTGTGACTGGGATTCATTAAACCTTGTATTCTGTTGATGTATTTTGTTACAGACTGGTAGATGAAAATGAATGGTACAGCTTGTTGAACAAATCACTTCCACCCTAGGACTTGGGTTTAAATGCCAGCTCAAACTGATGGGCTAGAAGTTTCATCTTCCTGCAGGTTAAAAGAATCCCATGACAAATGAGTACAAAACCTCCACTATCCTATGCTTTCGTACCCTCCATTCTCAGCTATTCCATTGGTCCAAAAATAGAAATTGCTGGAAATATTTAGTAAGCCTGGCAGCATCTGTGGAGAGAAATCAGAGTTGACATTTGTAGTCCAGTGACCCTACTTCCTAATGGATGGTTAGGAAAAGGTGGTACACAGCTCTGAAACAGGACTTCTTGAGAAATTGGTATTTGTGTACCAATGAGCTAATTTCTTAGTCATCCAGCAAACCATGTTGGAAACAGTCAGGAAGCATCTTTCACAAGCTAATTTTAGAAATCCTCACAATCAGAAGGTTTGTGGTTAGTTGTTTTTGAGTGATTTGGGCCCAAGATTTTCTTTTTAACTGACTAGTTTGGTTGTGAAGTACCCTTTCTGTAAGAGTTGGTTGTACTCCTGAATACGCATCCTCAGTTTGCTGAACATGGGAATGTTCACGGGATTCTAAATCATGAGGAAAAGCAGAAGCAGCACCTGCTGTGTCCCCAAGAAAAGGGCAAAGGAGGAAAGTGAGAAGGGACAGAACGTTGTATCTGAAATTCAGAAGTACAGCGTATAAGGTTGTGCGTTTCAACAGGGTGATGATCATTGAATATAATTAAAGTTGAGATGGATGTGTCTCCCTGGGAATCGAGGGATATTGGGAGTGGGCAAAAAGATGGAGTTGAAGTTGGAGATCTGCTGTGGCCATAACAAATGGCTTTAAAGGTTTGTGGTTTGTCTGGAATACTCCTGTCCCTATTTCGTATGCTCATCTCATGAATCGGTGCCATCAATTGGAGCCCAACACCAGCACAGTTATGGTCACAGTGGATCTCCTTTTTTCCTCCACCAAGGATAACAAGTCTTCCTGCTGTTGTTTGCTCAATGTTGAAGCTTTAGGTCTCTCGGAGCAGGTGATGTATATCAGTTTTGTGATGGTCATGACACATTACTCCATATCGTTCCTGTTTTATTGAGACTATTAAGTTGTTTGGAGGCTGCTGAAAAGGGAAGGGTATTCCCTCACCGAGATAATAGGTACTGCAGATGCTGGAGAATCCGAGATAACAAGGCGTGGGGCTGGATGAACACAGCAGGCCAAGCAGTATCACAGGAGCAGGAAAGCTTGATGTTTCGGGCCTAGACCCTTCATCAGAAATGGGGGAGGGGGAGAGGGTTCTGAAATAAATAGGGGAGAGGGGGGAGGCGGATAGAAGATGGATAGAGGAGAGGATAGGTGGAGAGGAGGCAGACAAGTCAAAGAGGCGGGGATGGAGCCAGTAAAGGTGAGTGTAGGTAGGGGGGTAGGGAGGAGATAGGTCAGTCCAGGGAGGATGGACAGGTCAAGGGGGTGGGATGAGGTTAGTAGATAGGAGATGGGGCTGGGGCTTGAGGTGGGAGGAGGGGATAGGTGAGAGGAAGAACAGGTTAGGGAGGCGGGGATGAGCTGGGCTGGTTTTGGGATGCGGTTGTGGGAGGGGAGATTTTGAAGCTTGTGAAATCCACATTGATACCATTGGGCTGCAGGGTTCCCAGGCTGAATATGATTTGCTGTTCCTGCAGCCTTTGGGTGGCATTATTGTGGCACTGCAGGAGGCCCAGGATGGACATATCATCTGAGGAATGGGAGGGGGAATTAAAATGTTTCGCGACTGGGAGGTGCAGTTGTTTGTTGTGAACTGAGCGCAGGTGTTCTGCAAAGCGGTCCCCAAGCCTCCGCTTGGTTTCCCCGATGTAGAGGAAGCCACAACGGGTACAGCGGATGCAGTATACCACATTGGCAAAGGTGCAGGTGAACATCTGCTTGATGTGGAAAGTCTTCTTGGGGCCTGGGATTGGGGTGAGGGAGGAGGTGTGGGGGCAGGTGTAGCACTTCCTGCGGTTGCAGGGAAAAGTGCCGGGTGTGGTGGGGCTGGAGAGGAGTGTGGAGCGGACAAGGGAGTCACGGAGAGAGTGGTCCCTCCGGAAGGCAGATAAAGGTGGGGAGGGAAAAATGTCTTTGGTGGTGGGGTCGGATTGCAGATGGCGGAAGTGTCGGAGGATGATGCGTTGGATCCGGAGGTTGGTGGGGTGGTACGTGAGGACGAGGGGGATTCTTTTTTGGTGGTTATTGCGGGGATGGGGTGTGAATTGGAAGTTCTGGAGGAGGTGGAGGGCATGGGTGGTGTCACAGACTTTGGTAGGGATTTATTTTTTTCTTGTTCCTGGACCAAGGGGGTGAAAATGGGGTCTAGGTAGGTGGAGATGAGTTCGGTGGGGCAGGAGCAGGCGGAGACAATGGGTCGACCAGGGCATTCAGGTTTGTGAATTTTGGGAAGGAGATAGAAGCTGGTGGTGCGGGGTTGGGGAACGATGAGGTTGGAGGTGGTGGGTGGGAGGTCACCTGAGGTGATGAGCTTGTGGATGGTTTTTTTTCCTACCTACGTCCGTGACACCACCCACGCCCTCCACCTCCTCCAGAACTGCCAATTCCCCGGTCCCCAACACCTCATTTTTACTATGGACGTCCAGTCCCTATACACCTGTATTCCCCATGCAGATGGCCTAAAGGTCCTCCGCTTCTTCCTGTCCCGCAGAACTGACCAATCCCCCTCCACTGACACCCTCATCCGCTTCGCTGACCTCATCCTCACCATCAACAACTTCTCTTTCAATTCCTCCAACTTCCTACAGGCAAAGGGGGTGGCCATGGGTATCCGCATGGGCCCAAGCTATGCCTGCCTCTTTGTAGGTTACATAGAACAATCCCTCTTCCGTACCTACACTGGCCCTAAACCCCACCTCTTCCTACGTTACATTGATGACTGTATCGGCACCGCCTCGTGCTCCCACGAGCTCGAACAGTTCATCCACTTCACCAACACCTTCCATCCCAACCTTAAGTTCACCTGGACCATCTCTAACACTTCTCTCTCCTTCCTGGACCTCTCTGTCTCCATCTCGGGTAACCACCTAGAAACCGATGTCTATTTCAAGCCCACCGACTCCCACAGCTACCTGGAATACACCTTCTCCCACCCACCTTCCTGCAAAAATGCCATCCCCTATTCCCAATTCCTTCGCCTCCACCGCACCTGCTCCCAGGATGAGGCATTCGACTCCCGTACATCTCAGATGTCCTCATTCTTTAAGGACCGCAACTTCCCCCCTGCGGTGGTCGAGAAGGCCCTCGACCGCGTCTCCCGTATTTCCCGCAACTCATGCCTCACACCCCATCCCCGCAATAACCACCAAAAAAGAATCCCCCTCGTCCTCACGTACCACCCCACCAACCTCCGGATCCAACGCATCATCCTCCGACACTTCCGCCATCTGCAATCCGACCCCACCACCAAAGACATTTTTCCCTCCCCACCCTTGTCTGCTTTCCGGAGGGACCACTCCCTCCGCAACTCCCTTGTCCGCTCCACACTCCCCTCCAGCTCCACCACACCCAGCACTTTTCCCTGCAACCGCAGGAAGTGCTACACCTCCCCCCTCACCCCAATCCCAGGTCCCAAGAAGACTTTCCACATCAAGCAGATGTTCACCTGCACATTTGCCAATGTGGTATACTGCATCCGCTGTACCTGTTGTGGCCTCCTCTACATCGGGGAAACCAAGCAGAGGCTTGGGGACCGCTTTGCAGAACACCTGCGCCCAGTTCGCAACAAACAACTGCACTTCCCAGTCACGAACCATTTCAGCTCCCCCTCCCATTCCTCAGACGACATGTCCATCCTGGGCCTCCTGCAGTGCCACAACGATGCCACCCGAAGGCTGCAGGAACAGCAACTCATATTCAGCCTGGGAACCCTGCAGCCCAATGGTATCAATGTGGATTTCACAAGCTTCAAAATCTCCCCTCCCACAACCGCATCCCAAAACCAGCCCAGCTCATCCCCACCTCCCTAACCTGTTCATCCTCTCACCTATCCCCTCCTCCCACCTCAAGCCACACCCCCATCTCCTATCTACTAACCTCATTCCGTCCCCTCTGGACTGACCTATCTCCTCCCTAACCACCCACCTACACTCACCTTTACTGGCTCCAACCCCACCTCTCTGACTTGTCTGCCTCCTCTCCACCTATCCTCTCCTCTGTCCATCTTCTATCCGCCTCCCCCCTCTCCCCTATTTATTTCAGAACCCTCTCCCCCTCCCCCATTTCTGATGAAGGGTCGAGGCCTGAAACGTCAAGCTTTCCTGCTCCTGTGATGCTTCTTGGCCTGCTGTGTTCATCGAGCTTCGCACCTTGTTATCTCGGTATTCCCTCACCAACTGGCTTATGGCCAATGCAATCAGCTGTACAACAACAAAAGTTTAAGTGAGTAAACCATTGGCCTGCTGAAACACACACATATTATCCTCTGGACTGCTTGAGTTAAATTGTTTGCTGTACTAAGAGGAAACCTCAAGATTCATAACTGATTGTTGTGTGCACCACAATCTTAAAATGCAAGGGTTTCAGGGCAGGAGGGAGAGAATTGCTTAGGAGCTTCCTGAAGAGTCAGATGAATAAGAAGATGGAAAAATGAGTGAGAACCCAGAGGTTGGTAGAAGACTGAAACAGCTCCACAACTTCAGTATTATCCTCGTGTGCTTTGCATCTGTGTATCATTATAGCACAGAGTTAGACATAAATGCTGATGTGGAAGCAAAGTATTGCAGATATTAGAAATTTTAAACAAAAGCAGAAAATGCTAGAAAAACTTAGCAGGTGACATCTGTGGACTGAGAAACAGAGTTAACATTTCAAGACCAAAGATTCTTCTCTGATCTGAAATTTTTCTATCAGTTTGAGTGATGATGTAATTTTAAGATTAGGTTCATTGTGGCAGTGCCAGTGCGGTTCAATGGTGAGTATGTTATTTATTCAATATTGATGCATTGCGTTTTGCCATAGGGGGAAAATACGCATCCATTTTGCTCAAACCGATCCAAATTCCAATTAATTATATTAGACACATTTCATACGCAACTTTCAATGACCTGTGGGCGTTTCTCAATAGGTTTGGTTACATGAAGCTACAATGAGCTCAGTAACTGGTTTATAGTGGGCATAAGATTGAAATTGTATTGGGTGTTAAGAGTACTATGATCATATCAGTGTATATGAGAAACCTGAAAAGGCAATTCAGTTTGTCACTTAGACTGTTTCACATGGAATGAAACACCATCGTCACTCTGTAAGCATCCCGTAAATTGAGTGGGCTGACTTAGATAGGCAGATGACATTTAGCAGCTCTGCTTGCAATAAAGATACCAGCTGATTTTTGTTTGTTGAAGCGATTGGCTAGAAAACTACACCTGTGTCTGTAATTGAATGAATCTGAACAAAGTGCCAAATGAGTTGATTTGCCAATAGATCTGCTGTATGAGCTCTAGCAACCTAAAGCCCAAAATGTTAGTGTCTATCTGAGGATTTTGCTTAAACTAGTTGTTTTACTGTTTTTATTTTGAAAAGAGAAAAGGATCATCTTCTTATTAAAGTATTCAAGGTGATTAATTGTTATTTAAGTTAGATTAGATTTTTAATAGCTGAAGATGATTACTAGTGAAACCTAAGTGATATGTTGGATTTTGATTTACTTCTAGGCGACTAAACACTCTGAATAAGTGCACCTCTATGAAAATAGATGTCAACCTTCCCAAGAAAAAAGTAAGGATATACCTTTGATAACTCTTCTACTTACATTTATAGCTTCTGGCAATGTTTGGTATCTTTCAAATTGTGTCTAATCTTAATGTATGATGTGTGTAACAGTGTTAGAATTGGCTCACGGGGTTAATTAATAGTGCTGGCGGCTGTTTTGTAACAATTAGTAAGATGCATTTAGAATTGTTACACGAGCACATTTTTTTTCTCCAGTTTGAAATAAACTGCAGCTATAGTTTTCAGAGCTGCTATGCTGCTCCGCATCTTTTTAGAGGAAAGAAAGGTAAAACAGCCATAAGCCCTTGGCATTTCGAGAGTCTTTTTTTTTTGAAAGCTGCCTCATTGTGGAGTTGGGAAAAGCAAATTGGTGATACTGGATATCTGAAACAAACCAAAATTGCTGAAGAACTTGGGTCTGGCAACTTCTGGGGAGAGAAAACAGTTAATATTTCAGGTCCAGTGATCCTTCTTCAGAACAGAAATAATGACCAATACTCGGATTTTGATTTATAAAACACTAAAGTAAACTTCTGTATTTTTTTTCCTGTGTAGATCGTGGGTTGCACTTAAGCTCACTTTTAATTTAAAAAGTTTGGAGACTGCTGTTGTAATAAATGGACATTGAGGAAGTCTGTGTCTCGTGGACCAGTATGATAGAAGAACTGGCTGATTAAATTGCCTTTTAATAGTTTTTATCTTTTAAGAGCTTAAAAAGCAAGTTGTGTGAAGTTAAATTCTCTGCCTATGGAGGCAGAATTCCATCAGTAGCAAGATAGAGGTTAGTGCGCAAAATTAAAGCACATGGGATGGGGCTGGTATATTATTATGAATCGCAGATTGGTTGACAAACAAGAAACAGAGTGGGAGTAAATGTTTTTTCTTTTCCCTCCCCAAGTACCAGGTAGTGACTAGTGGGTAACTGCAAGAATCAGTGCTTGGTTTTCAGATATTGACAATATATATAAATGACCTGCCGGCTCTTTTGGAGTGGTGGTGTCTCTACCTCTGAGCCAGGAGGCCTGGGCTCAGGTCACACCTGCTCTAGAGGTGTGTAATAACACTTCTGAACAAGTTGGTTAGAAAACATCCGCGAGCTAGATGAGAGAATCAAATGTGATGTCTCCAAGTTTGCTGACACAAAATTGGATAGGACTGAGAGTTGAGGAGGATGCGAGGAAAATTCAGATGATTTTGCCATTTTCAGTGAGTTCCAGTCCTATGTGGCTAAATGTGAAGGTCTAGACTTCAGTGTGAAAATCAGAAAGGAAGAGTATTATTTAAATTGTAATATATTGAGAATTGTGAATGTACAAAGGTGCCCTTGTGCACCGGACAATGAAAGTAGATAGGAAGACAAATGATATATTGGCCTTCATTGCAAGACGATTTGAGCTCAGAAGTGGAAATGCCTTTACTGCAGTTATACAGGACCTTGGTGAGACTAAACCTGGAATACTGAGTATACTTTTGACCTCCTGACCCAAGTAAAGATATACTTGCCATGGAGGGAGTGCAGTGCACTAGGCTGATACAAGGGTTGGTAGGACTGTCCACGGAGGACTGTTTTTGGGCTGACTGGGCCTGGGTAAAGAAGGTGAATGGCAAGCTTGCTTCAGTCGGGCATTGAGTATAAAAGTTGGTAAGTCGTATTGCAGCTGTATAAAAGTTTAGTGAAGCCACATTTGGTGTGCTGTGTGTAGTTCTGGTTGCCACACTACAGGAAGGATGTAGAGACTTTGGAGAGGGTGCAAAGGAGGTTTACCTGGATTGGAGTGTATTACTTATAACAAAAGGTTGGAAAAACTTGGATTGATTTTGCTCGAGCGTTGGAGGCTGAGGAACAACCTGATAAAAGTATATAAGATTGTGAGGGATGTGAATAGGGTGGATATTTGGAGTCTGCTTAGGATGCAAACGTCACGTACTAGGCAGTATAGGTTTAAGGTAAGGGGAGGAAAAGTACAAAGAAGATGTTTGAGGAAATTTACTTACACAGCCGATGGTAGCTGCCTGGAGCTTGCTGCCAAGGGAGATGGTAGAAGTAGATGTGATAGCAACATTTAAGAGGCGCATGAACAGGCAGGAAATAGAGAGAAATGGATCATGTGCAAGCAAGGGGACTTGGTCAAGAATGGCATCGTGGCCGGCAGAGACACGGTGGGCCGAAGGGCTTGTTCCTGAGCTGTACTGTTGCATGTTCTATATGTATTCTTCAGAGTTTAGAAGGATGAAAGGGGATCTGATTGAGTCTGTTAAAATTTTGTGTTTCAATGCAGGGAGGATATTTTCGCTGACTGGGGGAGTCCACAATCAGGAGAGACAGTTTTCAGGATATGGGGTAGACCATTTAGGACTGAAATGAAGTAATTTTTCCTCATTCGAATAAAGTTAACCTGTGGAAATTGCTACCACAGAAGGCTGTGGTTAGTACTGCTGCCTCCCAGCAGAAGGGATTCCAGTTCGATTCCAGTTCAATTCCACCCTCGGGCGACTGTCTGTGTAGAGTTTGCGCATTCTCCTTGTGTCTGCGTGGGTTTCCTCCGGGTGCTCCGGTTTCCTCCCACAGTCCAAAGATGCACGGGCTAAGTGGATTAGCCATGGGGAATTCAGGGTCACAGGGATAGTGTAGGAGGGTGGGTCTAGGTGGGATGCTGTTCGGAGGAGCGGTGTGGACTCCAGGGCCGAATGGCCTGCTTCCACGATGTAGGAGTTCTATGAAGTCAAGAAAGAGATTAAGTTTTATTTCTAAAAGGTATCAAGGGGGCATGGGGAGAAAGCAGGAATGTGGCATTGAGATAGAGGATCAGCCATGATCAAAATAAATGGCAGAGCAGACTCAAAGGGCCAAGTTGCCCACTACTCCTAATTTCTATGTTTCCATTCAAAGGCTTATCCTCATCATTTCCTCCATTTCCAGCACCATTGCCAATGCTAAACATATCTTTTCCTCCTGGCAGGGGATGAAATCCTTAAGGATCATTTCCTCTGAGACAACAAGCATGGGGCTGGATGAACACAGCAGGTCAAGCAGCATCATAGGAGCAGGAAAACTTGACGTTTCGGGCCTAAACCCTTC
>JAHRHZ010000263.1:27037311-27092657 GCA_024137785.1 Ginglymostoma cirratum | reverse complement strand
GAGATAGGTCAGTCCAGGGAGGACGGACAGGTCAAGGGGGCGGGATGTTAGTAGATAGGAGATGGGGGTGTGGCTTGAGGTGAGAGGAAAAACAGGTTAGGGAGGTGGAGATGAGCTGGGCTGGTTTTGGGATGCGGTTGGGGGAGGGGAGATTTTGAAGCTTGTGAAATCCACATTGATGCCATTGGGCTGCAGGGTTCCCAGGCTGAATATGATTTGCTGTTCCTGCAGTCTTCGGGTGGCATCACTGTGGCATTGTAGGAGGCCCAGGATGGACATGTCATCTGAGGAAAGGGAGGTCAAGTTTTCCTGCTCCTATGATGCTGCTTGACCTGCTGTGTTCATCCAGCCCCATGCTTGTTATCTCAGATTCTCCAGCATCTGCAGTACCTTTTATCTCTGATACAATTTCCTCTGAGACATCTGATTCACTCTATTTCGCCCTCTTCACCCTCTTCACCTCTCCCCTTTTCTAAAAGCAATATCCCATGCAACCGCAGGGGGTCTAATACCTGCACTTTTACACCCTGCCTCCTCACTGTCAAATATCTCCTACTCCTTCCAGGAGAAGGACAGCGATTTAACTGCACTACTTTCAGTTTTGTCATTTACTGTACATGTCAATATACAAATGCTGAGGGCATACTACCTGTTCTTGCCTGCTGGGTACCATCCTCCCAGTTGTGCCAATCAGTATTCGCATATAGGGCAGGTAGCTTCAATTGGGAGCATTCCAGACTTGCCAGACCTTCCTGTATAAAATGTGCCTCAACATATACAATGAGGGATGCTGGTGGAGCTTAGAGTGAGCCCTGTTGATCCTCGAAGTAGAGCATAGGTAATGATACAGTGGGGCAATGCTAAGAGCAAGCAGTTAGAAAGCCCAGAGATAATAGGTACTGCAGATGCTGGAGAATCCGAGATAACAAGGTGTGGAGCTGGATGAACACAGCAGGCCAAGCAGCATCATATCCTGCTCCTATGATGCTGCTTGGCCTGCTGTGTTCATCCAGCTCCACACCTTGTTATCTTAGTTAGAAAGCCCACCTCAGTTATCTGGAACAAAAACAGAAATTGCAAGAAAGGTTCAGCAGGTCTGGCAGGATGAATGAAGATAAGTTGGAGTTAATATTTCAGGTCCAGTGACCCTTTCTTGGACCCCTGTATTCTCTTCACAGATGCTGCCAGACCTGCTAAATTTTTCCAGCAATTTCTGCTTTTGACAAAAACAAAGTTGCTGGAAAAGATTAGCAGGTCTGCCAGCATCAGAACAGGTTCTGACAAAGGGTCACCGGACCCGAAACGTTAACTCTGTTTTCTCCTTCACAGATGCTGCCAGACCTGCTGAGCTTTTCCAGCAACTTTGTTTTTGATTCTGATTTACAGCATCCACAGCTCTTTCAGTTTTTATTCAGTTATCTGGAAGTTAGTCGCTGTAGTGTTAAAAGGTTTCATGCCTTCTAGCTCCCGCCCCACTGAAATCCCCCATTCCATTTGTATGTAACATGCCAATGTAATGTCACCTCATACCTTCAAAGCATCATGGTGCTTTTTAGAACGCATGGGATATGGGATTCACCGGCTGGCCAGCATTTCTTGCCCATCCCTAGTTGCCTTTGAGAAGGTGGTGGTGAGCTATTGCCTTGAACCACTGCAATCTAAATGCTGTAAGTTGGCCCACAATGTCCTTTGGGAGGGAATTCTAGGATTTTGACCCAGTGACAGAAACGGAACGGTAATATATTTCCAAGTCAAAATGGTGAGTGGCTTGGAGGAAAATTTCAGGTGGTGGTTATTGTCCCCATGTATCTTCAGATCATAGATTCTTGCAATGTGGAAACCGGCCATTTGGCCTATCGAGTCTACACCGACCCTCGAAACAGCATCCCACCCAGACCCACCCTCTTAGCCTATCCCCATAATTCTGCATTTCCCAAGGCTAATCCACCTAATCTACACATCCCTGGACACCATGGGACAATTTAGCATGGCCAATCCATCTACACATCTTTGGACTGTGGGAGGAAACCCATGTAGAGTGCAAACTCCACACACAGTTGCCCGAGGATGGAATCGAACCCGGTACTGTGAGGCACCAGTGCTAACCACAGCCACCGTGCCGCCCTGCTGCTCTTTGCTCTAGATGGAAGTGGTCTTGGGTTTGGAAGCTGCTGTCTAAGGATCTTTGAATTTCTGAAGTGCATCTTGTAGACAGTACACACTGCTGCTACTGAGTATTAGTGGTGGAAGGAGTGGATCCTTGTAGATGTGCTGCCAGTCAAATGGGCTGCTTTTAGTTGTATGGTGCCAAGCTTCTTGACTGTTGTTGGAGCTGTACCCATCCAGGCAAATGGGGAGTATTCCAGATCACTCCTGACTTGTGCCTTGTAGATGGTGGACAGAATTTGGGGAGTCAGGAGGTGAGTTACTTGTCACAGTATTCCTAGTCTCTCACCTACTCTTGTAACCACTGTTTCTGTGATGAGTCCAGTTAAGATTTTGGTCAATGGTAACCCCCAAGGATGTCAATAATGGGGGATTAAATGATGGTAATGTCACTGTTTTCATGGGATTGTGATTACATTATCTCTTATTGGAAATGCGGTCCAATATTAACTGAAATATCTGCAAGTTGAGGAGCTTAAACTCAGAATTGATAAACTGGTCTGAGCTTCATTTTGATGTACACTTCATCTACATCACCAATTTTTAACATTCCTAGATTCTTTTCCCTAACTTGACCTGAGGATGTCTGGACTGCAGCTACAATGAATAGCTGAGAATATTTCTGGGAACAAGAATATTTCTGAATAGTAATAGGGCATTGGCCCCAGTCACTGTTGTTGTTCTGTTTATATAATCCTGTGTGGTCTAATAATTTGAATTGTCATAAGATTGCATTCCCTGCAATTTATTCATTATGATGCATCAGGAAGGGAAAGATATGTAGGAACTTTGTTCCAGGGTGCATTTCTACACATTGGATGAGGTACTTGGAAATTGACCCGTGTTCAGGCACGGGAAGGTATGACTACAGTTGAGGCAGGTTATGGGGATCTCAGAGGGAGCACTGAATAAGACTGTCAGAACCCGTTGCAATTGTCCACCAGGCTCGAGGATCTTGTGTATGAGGCTTGGCTGGGAGCCCAGTCATTAAAATAAAACAAATGATTTCAATAGGACTGTTGACAACCAGGTTGTTTTGACAATCGAAGTGAACTGTTCACTTTGTTTGAATATCTTTAATGGATAGGATAAGTTTTCTGTGATCTCTTTAGTCAATGTCTCAGTGTTTATTTTGACAACATTGAGGTGTAAAATGTTGGAAACCTGTTTTAATAACTTGACTTGTCTCGTACTTTAGAATGTAGGAACAGCAGTTTTATTTCCAAAAGAATTCTTATAAATGGATTTTTTTTTCTCCCAGCATTTCCACACTTGCTATTGTTATTGTATAGCTCACTGGCAATATTGGTTATGGTTCATGTTGCATATTGGGTGAATGAGCATAGAAGGGGCCTGAATTGGCATTCACTTTGCACAAACAGTGTGAGGGACCAAAGTGGAGGGGAGGAGGGTTGTTTGGAGGGGCATGAGTTGGCATGGAATGATATGCATAAGATCTTTTCAATTTACCTGTGAAAAGTTGCCAAATCCAGACTATAGCTCATGACTCCTCTGAGGGACTATGGGCCACAAATCCTGGAGAAGATGGCCCGGCTCCAAAAAATTGATGGGTGCGGGGAGGTGCTATGTGATGCTTACCTTGGCAATTTAGCAGCCAGGTGTGAGTACAAATTCATGAAATTTAAGGTTGGGGGTTTAGTTTGGAATCTGAACTCACCAGCCGTTTTTAATAACTCTAGAGTCATTCAGACTTGTCAAAAATCCAGCTCATGGCTTTGCAGGGAAAGAAATAAATAGCGAAAATACACTAAACTGAATAGTGTGATTAAAAATTGTATCAATGGAGTTTCTAACAAGCCTGCGACTCATTCACCACTGCAGTAATTGTTACTCTGACAATGGAATGTCTGTATCCAACTGCCTTCAATCCTTCACTTTGGGAATTTTGCTTTTATTTAGTGCATAACAAATTTGTACTTTCATCTGCCTGCTAATTCTCAGCTAAACAAAAAAGATAATGGGCCTTAAAAGAGGGTTTGGCAATGCAATCTTTGTTATTTCCAGTTGTAAAAATGTAGTTCTCCAAGATGAGGTGATAAGTCCTAGCAATCTGCACCTCCCTCAATTTGGAAAGGCATTCACCTGTTTATCTTGTGAATAATGGGGCATTACAACAGCAACTTACAAGGATGTAGCACTTTTGAAATGGAGGAGCCCCAAAACACTCCACAGGAGCATTGTCAGACAAAATTTGATGCTGAGCGTGATTAGGAAATACTGGGGCAGGTGGCTAAAAGCTTGTTAAGTAGGTTTTAAGGATACTTTGAGAAAGGAAGGTGAAGTAGAGATGCAGGGAACTTAAGAAGATACCTACAGAGCTTTAAGGCATAGGCAGCTGAAGACACTATAATGGAGTGGTGAAAATGGGGGGTTCACAGGAGACCTGTTGGCAAGTGACTTGCAAAATTCCTGCTGACACCAATCCCTTTTTTAGTGAAGCACAAACTGTGAGCTAAACAATGAGTCCAAGAATTAGAGACAAATATGCCTTGGAAATTCCTCCCTATGGAGGAAAACATGAAGATGAAATTTGAAGATGAAACATTCAAAATAATGAGGGGATTGGACAGAGTAGATGGGAAGAAGGTGTTTCCTGTCTCCAAAAGGATTGAGAACAAGAGGTGACAGGTATAAGGTAACCTGCAAGAAAAGCAAATATGATGTGGGAAGAAACTTTTTCACACACTGAGTAATTGGTGTCTGCAATGTGCTGATGGATGATGCTGAAGCAGAGTTTTAGCATTGAAGATGATGTTGCATGATTTTGTTTTAAAATTAAATAGCAATCAGCCCTGTTGGGGAAAGGTAGGAGAATGGCACCAAGTTATAATGCTCACTGAGAGAGCTGTTGCACATACAGTGGGCCAATGGCCTCCTACGCCATAACAATTCTGTGAAATAGGAGTTGCCCTGTATGAGCCACGGAGAGACAAGGACAGTGACAGGCATCATAGGCCTCAGCGCTGTTCCTGGCCTGGACCCCTGTATTCCCACCACCCCCTCCCTTGCTAGCTCACACTTGGGGGCTGTCGGTCCCACCACCTCTCTACAAGTCTGAGTTCTGGCTATTCAGCTCTGGTGTGCGCCTGTCCCAGGTGAGGGAGGGTATGGGAGATCTTCTCACTCTCATTTTGTTGTTTTTGGAGAAGGCATTTTATAATTCACTGTGCTTTTTCAAATTTCTGGGCCCACCATTTGAACTGACTATCTGTCTGTAGATCTTCTGATTGTGTCTACTAAATAGAATGACTAAGAATTTAGCTTGTTTCCTAAGGCACTACTTTATTACAACTTCCTGAGTGCACAATGTCTGAAAACCTCAGATAACATTCTTATCTTGCTAAATCTTACAGCATAAGAAGAAAAAAGTGAAGTGCATAGCTTATGTAATTTGTTTATTCTGTCATGTCAAATATGAAAAAATGTCACAACTGTACTGGCATTGCTGTTTCAGAGTGAGGACTCGGATGAAGATGATCTATGTGCAATTAGTGATAAGTGGACTTTTCAAAGAAGCAGTAAGAGGTGGTCACGACTGGAGGACATCGATGTGCTGTTTCCCAGGCAAGACAATCACCTTTCTGCAGGTGGCACAAAGTTGAAAAATACAACTAGCAGTGAGAGTGTACTCACAGATCTCAGTGAGCCTGAAGTCTCCTCCATTCACAGTGAAAGCAGCGGAGGAAGTGATAGCAGGAGTTTAGCTGGTAGAACTGTAGAAAGAAACTGTGCAACCACAGAACACCCAGAAAGTTCTCTACTAAACTGTGTTGAAACCACAGTAATGCCAGACTCCACCTTACTGAATACTTCATTGCCGCAGACTCCAAAAGACATTACAAACTATGGTTTTGGTCTAAAAACTGAAAACGCAAAAGCAAAGGCTAAGAATCTTCTAAAGCGTATGGAAACATTGAGACCAAGAGCTTCTCATAAATTCAAGGGAACAATGCGATCAAGACCACTGGTTATTAGCTCACCTGTACTGCAACAGGAGCCTGAGTCACTGAGGACCATGCAATGTGTCGAGATAGTCAGTGGAAGCTTAAACAATTTAGCAAAAGATGCAACCAAAAGTGGATTTTCATCATCAGCTCAATCCAGTAGTGATAGTCACTCTGAAACTAGCAGCAGCGCTGTGAGTACACCGTGTTTAAAATCACGGAAGAGACGTTTTGCCAACAAACGTAGTGGCATGTACCTTGAGGATATCGATTTCATGTCGGGAACAACGATAAAGCAAGTGGCAGATCAGAATCGTAGAAATGAATTTCGTTCCCAAGAAAACCTTGTTGTTC
This sequence comes from Ginglymostoma cirratum, assembly GCA_024137785.1. Classification (NCBI taxonomy): domain Eukaryota; kingdom Metazoa; phylum Chordata; class Chondrichthyes; order Orectolobiformes; family Ginglymostomatidae; genus Ginglymostoma; species Ginglymostoma cirratum. The sequence goes on along the minus strand of JAHRHZ010000263.1, from coordinate 27,086,172 downwards.
ACATTCCAAAGGATCACAAACCAGGCACCTTTCCAAAGGCACTCTCCATTGAAAGCCTTTCTCCGACTGACAACTACAATCCTGTAAACTGGCGAACTGGAAGCATCTCTCTTGGAAAACAGAAATGCAGCATTAACAAGCCCAAGAATTGCTACCCGAAAGGAAGCAGAATCAGCATCTATGACAATGTACCTGGATCCCATTTATATGCCAGCACTGGTGATTTGATGGACTTGGAAAAAGAAGATATTTTTCCTCACTTAGATGATATCTTACAGCATGTGAACGGACTGCAACAGATTGTAGACCATTGGTCAAGAAACGTGTTACCTGAAATACAGGATGATGAACTCTCTGTCTGTGAACGTCGATTCCACACATCCAATCAAATAATGCTTGACTTTGAAAGGCATTCCATGTCAGATGGTCAGACTACACCCAGTGACCTTGATCGAGATGGTCAATCCTTAAATGAATCTGAAGCTGTAGGACTAAGAGACCGTAGGGACTCTGGAGTAGGGGCATCTTTAACCAGACCTAGCAGGTTAGTAGCCAAGCCTGGGAGATTGTGTGTCTGTGTCTGTGTCTGTGTCTGTGTGTATGAGAGAGAATTAATTTATTGATTTTTTTTTTTTTTTCTGCATTGTCAATGTATATAAACAATCCAGGGCTTTTGGTTTTCCCAGTTAACATTCTCTTGCAATGTGCTTTCTAATTGTAATTTAGACCATCTAACACATTTAACTGGTTTATTAATGTGGACATGATTGCTATGTACATCAGGGAGTATGTCTCGAAGCAGCTAAATAGATTTTCCTTCATCAGAATGAAAATTGTTATGTCAACAGGAAATCCAAAGTGAAAGGCTGAAGCTTTATTTTCAATTTGATGATAAACCTGAGACTTGCAGAAGAAATTTACTGCATCATATGGCATTAGTTTGGCATTCAAATAAACTGTCAATAGTTGCATAAATTGATAATTTTATCCACATAGAACTTAATTTGTGGTGTTGTTTTGGGGAAAAATATATTAATGAAATGGATAGGAATTATTGAGTATGTTTTTAACCAGACTCCACAGGCTTGAATCTACCAATCACATTGGTTTTGCATTTCAATCTCCATTGGCTTTGATAGAGAATAAAATAGAGGAGGGTGCAAATTCAGTGTTGAACTTGCTGTGCTGATTTGCACCTAGTAGTTGATGTTGGAGCAATTTTAAAATAGGTAAAGCAAGTATTTTTATAAATGGTGCCTCTTCAACTACTAATTGCAACTTCACCACCAAGATAAGTGCAGACAAAATATACAAAGCAAATGTACCTTTCAGAGAGGCTGAATCATTTCCGTTTCAACAGACTCAAACCTATAAGTTGTGTTTTGATTGTTGAAGTTGTCCAGATAATTGTATTTTAGGGCCCACCAATGTTAGTTTGGGCACTTCAATGCTGAGGAATACTCCTGGTTTAGAAATAAAATTACGAACACCAAGGGGGGGAAAAAGCTGAGTCATGTCTTCCCAGTAGGAACTTCAGCTAGCGATTCTGAAAGGTAGCTTTGGAAACATTTGGAGAATGTGTAATTTGTTATTGATGAGAAATTCATAAACTTAATCGTTTTGAATAGTCTCTTATCTGATGCCTATCTCATCCACTACATATATCACTTCCACATATAAATTCAATCAAGTTTCCCAATTGCACTTTTCCTTGCTGTTTCCTTTCTGATGAAGTGTCTAGGCCCGAAACGTCAAGCTTTCCTGCTCCTATGATGCTGCTTGGCCTGCTGTGTTCATCCAGCCCCACACCTTGTTATCTTGCACTTTTCCTTGCTGTCCTATTAGGCTGCTTCCAGTTATTATCTATTGGTGTAGCTTGGTGATGTTTTGATGAAGTTCACTATTTTAAGGATGAAGTTGAGTTAGTCAGATCAACAACGAACCTATCAAATGGCATTGGATTGAATAGCCTATTCCTATTTCTTACAATCATTTTTTTTGTAATATATGACAATTTTATGATGTGACCAATTGTGAAAGCAATAAGTCAAATTTATTGCCCTAGTCTCATAAGAAGAAGAGGAAAAATTGTTTTGAAACAAGTTACTTCTGGAGCTGCTGTGTCACTTTTTTCCTTGGTAAAGGGGGAGGAGAATTGGTAATTAATGTGGTAGTAAGTAGCAATCCACTTTAGGAGTTACCTGCGGGCAGTAACTTTGGTTTTCAAATACTTCTCTGTTCTGATCAAGGTGACTATTTCCATTGTAATGCATCTAAAGCTCCGAGATTGCGTGCTTGTGTTAATAGTCTGATGCTCTGTCTGGTTCCATGCTGTTTTGCGTCACCATATCCAACGTGCAGCAACATGTATCACTGATTTGACACTATAAGGTTTGTGCCATTTTGTACCCTGTTGTTATGCACATAGTCTACTGTAGTCTTCCCTTTCTGGTCTGATTCCTGTAATGTTCCATGTTTTGATTCATGACACAACGTTGGGTGTGATGAAGAATCAGCCGTGGCAGTGACTTAATGTGCAGTGAATTACAGACAATAATCTGATGCTACCCATGGCTTGTCTTCTGTACACAGTATCCTGGATGTTTGCATTTATCTTGGTGGTGAAGCTGTTTTGTAGTTAAAGAGGCACCATTTATCAGAATATTTGTTCCCACTATAAATCTGATAGTTATTCTTTTCTACATGGTTACTAATTTGAGCTTTCCAACTGGCCGGTATTGTTTTCTAATATTGTGCATTTTTCAAGTTGGTTACGATAATGATTTCTGAGCCCTCAGTTTAGTAGATGACACTTATGTTGAACCTCCCTCTGTTCACACATAGGAGTAAAACTTGAGTTGGACTCTTCGCTCCTACATTCTTTGAATACTAGGTTACACTGATAAGATAGTGTGCATACCTGTGTGCGTGGACACACATCCAGAACATTATTCACAGCCACTACAAAGGTTCAAGATCTGTTGTTCTGGATGTTGTTTCATTTCAAGAAGCAGGGAGGTTTAGCTGATATCCACTAGTAATTGTATGCCAATGCAATGCTGTGGCATAATGCTTATAATGCAGCAAATTATTGATACATAAATACTAAGCAATAAATGGTTAATGATTTGATTTTCCTTTTTATGATGTACAGTTTCCAAATTTCACATGACTCGGCCACCCTTTTGCTTTTTAATTCTGTTTTAATACTTTTTTCCGTATTCATAGGCGTCAAAGATTACGGTGGCACAGTTTCCAGATTTCACATCGACTTAGCCTCACTTTAGCTTCACTGCAGATCAGCAACCAGTCAGCAGCTCAGCTCAACCTGCTGCAGAAGTTTTCCCTCCTTCGACTCACAGCTATAATGGAGAAATATTCACCATCAAACAAACATGGCTGGACCTGGTGAGTTATCTTTGAGCCTAAGAGAGCAATGAAACCACAAGCAGTCTTTTGTTTTTTTTTTAATAAATTGAAAATTTGGTCATTACGAGGGATCAGAAGTAGATGAAGTTCTGTCATTTTTAAAACAATTAACACCTCAACTTGCCACACTAAACAGTTCAGTGGGACTTTCTAAGATCTCTTTTTTTCAGATGATTTGGAATCCTAGAATTCTAAAATGGTGAGTAGGGAGTTGTATGTTCTTCTGAACACAACTCTGTTGCTTGCCTTTCAGTAAAAACAAAAGGCATAATTTACCTATGTTTAAAGCAGGAAGTGGATCTTTTGCTTATTCCCCCTTCTGCAACTTTGGTTTAACCCAAAGCAATTCAACCTCTAGGCTGACCTCAATTTGAGGCACAAGGGTCAACATCTAGGACAGCTCAGATCTCTTGTTTCCTTTTAAATGTTCGTGGGATGTGGGTGTCTCTGACATTGTTTTACAGTCATCATTAGAACTATTTTATTCCAAATTAAGTCTGGTGTGCTCTCCACACGTGCTGCCAGACCTGTTTGAATATTTCCAAGATTTTCTGTTTTTTAAATCCAGTTTCCAGAATTCAGTCATCTTGGAGATCTCCTAATTTATTAAAGGAAATATTGTTGTCTTTTTCACTGTTCAACATGAGTCAGCAGCAGCATTTAAAATTAAAACAACACTTGCTGCTTAACTGTATCTGAAAAGGTTGAAATAAAAAACAATGTCTGAGAGAGCCCAGAATAGTTCCTTGTTCAGGTAAATACATTGTGCACTGACCTGTAAAAGGTGGAAGTCTGTCTCTACTTTTCACATCATGTTGAACTGAGTTAGCGTTCACATATACCTGTCGTCAAGCACAGTTGGTGTTTACAATAATCCATGCATTTCTTTAATGAGGTTATTAGAGATGCCGAATTAAATTATTAAAATAATTAAATTATTAAAATTAAATTATTAAATTATTAAAAGAATGCTGTCCCATCTCCTTTGAAAGCTGGTTGTATTGATTTGATCAGCTGCAAAACATGATCACTGCACAGTCCTTTTGGAGATAAAGTCTCACTTTTGCATTGAAAATACACTCCATCATATTCTGTGGCACTATCACAGTGCTAAATGGGACAGATTTCAAACAGATCCAGCAACTCGAGACTGGGCATCCATGAGGCGCTGTTAGCCATCGGAATGTTGTCCAGCCCAATCTACAATCTCATGGCCCAGCATATCCCCCACTCTACCATTACCATCAAGCCAGGGGATCAACTGGTTCAATGGAGAGTGCAGGAGACCCTTCCGGAAGCAATAGCAGGCTACAAGAAAAAGACAGTAAATGCTGACCAGTCAGATATCCACTACTCTCTGTCTTAACAGGCATTTTAATCAACGTCAGTAGCACAAGATTGGTGATAATAAAGAGCCAAGTTTCTTCCATGACTATCTGACTTTCTCAAATTCTGTCCTCCTACTTTATCCCTGCTTTTCAATAAATCTACCATTGGTAGTTTACTTTCAGTTGCCAAAGATGGACAGTTGGCTGTGAACTGGGTCCGTAAACCTTACCACCTCTCTACCTTTTCTTTTACTCACATCTTACAACCTAACTCTCAAAGCTTTTCATCATCTACCCTAATAACTTGTTATTTGTGTTAGACCTTGAGCTGTTTAGTTACCTTAAAACCATGATATGAATTCAACTTGCTGAAAGCATTAAAAAAATCTGTTGTCTAAAATTCTTTCCTTATGCGACACACTCATCTCTTTTTCAAAGTTTTATAAATGTTTCCATTGGTCATGATTTGAGTGCTAAACCCCATTGTGATCATTTTCTCTTTAGTACCAACCCCTCAATCCAGGCAGATAAATGGAATTATAATACGGGTAGCATTATCTAATTAAATGAAGGGGCTCAAATGGCTGAATGGCCTCTTGCTGTTCCTCTGTGGCAGTCATGCTTATGTAGATTTCAGGCAGCAGGATGGGTACATTAGAATATCTAATGTAAATTAGTTTCTTTTTCTCTTTGAAGTGATTTCATTCGATTCATAGATCCATGGAATGTTCTATCTGATCAGTGTTCATGAATTGGAAAAACTTTTCACATGTAGTTCTTACTTATTTATAATTTAGAATGCAGACTTCATACACTACACCTTTCTGTTAAACATTTTTTTAATGTTCGTCAGTTCCCTGACTTCTCTGCAATAATAACAATCACTGATGGGAAGAGAATATTTTCAGTTTTAAAAAACTCACTTTTTAAAAAGCTGAGGCTTTTCACTGTACGTTAGTATGTGTGATGACAATAAATCAAATCCAACAAAAAGCATGTTCTTTATTATTTTAAATCATATATTTAAGATACATATTTTAAATGAACATTTAACATTCTTTTCAACAATGAGGAGGGTGCACTGTATTTCTGTCATGGATGTCATGTGCTTAAGTGGCTCACGTCCTCTTCAGTAAGCAACGTGACATGGCTTCTTGCAGGTCTGTGCCCAAATTCATGAAGAGGATGAAAGTACCTGACTATAAAGATAAGAATGTCTTTGGCGTACCTTTGATAGTTCATGTACAGAGGACAGGACAGCCTCTCCCTCAGAGCATTCAACAAGCCATGCGTTACCTGAGGAGCCACTGTCTAGATCAGGTACGTGAGTCAATGTATTGAAACCAACTAGAACGTTATTGCTTTTATCATTGTTGTAACTGATATCAAAATTTATATTTGCTCTAATGTCTTCTGTGTCATCTCAGTTTTCATGAGATACAAAATTTGGCAAGAATTTCATGGAACTAACTGGCCAGGTTTTGTGGAATGAGGAATATATGTTACCAATTTTCTGAATTAGTTGGGAAATTGTTAAACTTTGGTTGACTGGTAATGTAGACAAGAAAACATGGGGTTTTTTTAAACTAAGGATGTGGAGTCAAGGGGGTAGAGTTCAGCAGACAGAAGGATGGGAAGTGTTTATATTGATACCTATACAGATATCAGCAAAAAAAAAAATCCTTACCCACTAATTATGATTAAATAATGTTTGGCAATTGTTTGTGTAGCTAGTTAGACTAGGATTTTTCAGTCTAATATTTCCTGGGTAACTAGCCTAGTAAGTCCCATGGAACTGTTCAAAGTCTCTGATTCTGTGTCAAGAGATGGAGGTTTGTGCTGGAGGAAGGGAAACCAGGGTATTGGCCTTCAGACATAGAAAACTTTTCTGCAATTTCCATGGCAGTCAATATATCGGGACTTCAGTGGGATCCCAGTGAGCATTTTGAGTTCATCTCCAATGATCTCAACTGGAATATCTGGACCATTTACATTACAATATGTCCATTTGTTCATGGTATTTGAAGGTGTCAGAATATTTTACATTTTTCTTTCAGAATGTTACCAACTACCACAGCAGGACTTTTTTTCACAAATATTCATGCTTGGTGTGCTTTTAGTGGACTTGCCAAACTTCCGTGAGTGTGTTGTTTGAATTAAACATTCCCAACCCACAGATGACCAAACCTAAATGGTACTGGGTCAGGAATGTGGAGAAAAATCAGATTTACTCAACAAAAAAATCATTGTGTGCTTTTCAATGAGTAAATGATCACAATGAAAATATGGTCCAGTGTTCAACCGAGACTGAAAATTTTGAGGCCACCAAAAACTCAGCCTGCATTTGCATATTGTGGAAATCTCATACACCTGTGGATATGTACGGCCTATGTATTTTGTATACCCTTTACAGATCATAACCACTGTCTAACATCCATTTTCTTCAGGAAGGGACGTAGCATATGATAGGGAAGTTAGTCATTTTAAAAAATGAATGGTTTTGTGCTGAAGATAAACACAGACGAAGATTAAACATCTGAGTATCAATTATGAGGTTTTCTTGAATTTACTAAGTAACTCTGCTGAGCAGATGATTGAGTTGGCAAATGTGCGATTCACTCATTGCCACGTAAATATGATAATTAATCCTGTGACTTATTGTTGCCTATGTACCGTATTATTTCACAACTATCGGCTGTATCCTGGAAGTTAATGAATTAATAACTTATGGTGCACTTACAGATAATTGATCTTTTTTTCATTTTAATTTAATACTTCTATTTTATTCCAGGTGGGTCTCTTTCGGAAGTCTGGAGCCAAATCCCGAATTCAGGCCCTTCGACAGATGAACGAAGCTTCTCCAGATAATGTTAGTTACGAAGACCAGTGTGCCTATGATGTAGCTGATATGCTGAAGCAGTTCTTTCGAGATCTCCCGGATCCTCTCCTGAGTAGCAAACTAGGGGAAACTTTCCTGCATATCTATCAGTGTAAGCGACACATTGTCAATATTGATTTTATAGCTTTTAATAGAGCTTTCCAGCTTTGTCCTAATGCTGAAATCTTATCCTTCAACGTTTACAATGGAATTAATCAAAATAAATGAATATATCCCATAGGAAGCATTGAATAACAAAGAAAGATAAAGTAATAAGCAGTACAGTTCTTCTAGGGATTACAATACAGATGCTGAAGTACAAAATGGAGACAAAATCAAATGAATTATTGAATAAATCAGCTATTTTCTGTCACTTTTTTACTTTTTCAGTTCAGATAAAGAATGAGAGTCTGGACTGAAATAATCCTAGTAAGGAATTATTCCAGAACTGTTCAGTGAGATGTATTAATTTTTTGCAAAGGTTCATTGTTCCTGATGCTGATACCTCAGATATCCTGTAAAGTAGCTGATTTTGGAAATTCATTTGAGAGTTAATCAAATACATAGCATGCATATCGCAGCAAGTGCCAATTAGGCCAAATGGTCCATGTGATCACTCGCATATCTGTTCATCTAACCTAACAAGCATAACCATTTATTCCTTTCTCATTCTTGGGTTTCCCATCCTCAGCCCTAGTTAAAACTATAGGTCACATGCCCCAAAGAGGGTGGTTACTAGTTGACCTTGATGTCAAGGTTGTATTTGACCAAATGTGGCATCATGTGGGAGGTCAATGATCTCAGCTCCAGCATATCTCTGCAGGAGTTCCTCAGGGTAGTGTCCTAGGCCCAGAGATCTTCAATTGCTTCATCAATGACTTTCCCCCCATCATAAGGTCAGAAGTGGGTATGTTCACCAATGTTTATGCAAAGTTTAGTCCATTCCTGACTCATCGGGTTTCTAAAGCATTCCATAGATATGCTGAAATGCAGCAGGAGCCGGACAATATCCATGGTTGGGCTAAAAAGTGGCAACTAGCAATCCACATCACATAAATGCCAGGCAATGACCATCTCCAGTAAGAGACATCATCGCCCCTTGGCATTCAATGGTATCACCATCACTGAATCTCTCACTAATCAACATCCTGGGGGTTACCATTGACCAGAAATGGAACTGGATGAACCATATTAAAGCCATGGCTACAAGAGCAGTGAGTCAGTCACCACCTGCTTTCCCAAAGTCTGTCCACCATCTATAAGAAACAAGACCAGAGTGTGATGGAGAATTCCCCACTTGCCTAGATGAGTGCCACTCCAACAGGCAAGAAGCTAGACACCATACAGGACAAAATAACCCACTTCAAAGGCACTAGTTTTATAAGCATCCACACTGCATCCACCAATGTTCAGTAGCAGCAGTGTGTACCATCCACGAAATGCATTGTACCAATTCACAAAGGCCCTTGTAAACAGTACCTTCCAAACTATTTCGCCTATGAATGACAAGGGCAGCAGGTACATGGCAACACCACTGCAGGCTAGTTCCTCTCCAAGTCACTGACCATTCTGATTTAGAAATGTATAGGCATTTCTTGAGGGTTGCTGGGTCAAAATCCTGGAATTCTCTCTTCACCAACAACATTGTGGTCTTTCTACAGCATTGGATTACAGTGGTTCAAGGTGGAATACTGCAAGGAGGAGGATAATTCTGGTCGTCCTTCTATAGGAAAGATGTTGTTAAACTTGAAAGGGTGCAGAAAAGATTTACAAGGATATTACCAGGAATGGAGGGTTTGAGCTATAGGCTGAGGCTTTTTTCCAGAGAGCATTGGAGGCTGAGGGGTCACCTTGTTGAGGTTTATAAAGTCATGAGGGGCCTGGATATGGTGAATAGCAATGGTATTTTTCCTAGTATGTGGAGTCCAAAACTAGATGACATAGGTTTTTATGGTGAGAGGGGAAAGATTTAAAAAGGACCTAAGGGACAACTTTTTCACGCAGAGGGTGGTACATGCTTGGAATGAGCTGCCAAAGGAAGTGGTGGAGGCAGGTACAATTATCACATTTAAAAGTCATCTGGATGCGTATATAAGTAGGAGGGGTTTACAGGGATTGCTGGCAAATGGGATTAAGTCAGATTGGGATGTCTGATTGGTGTGCATCCTGCATGTGAATTAAAAACAAAATGGGGATTTCGAAACAAAACTCCTGTCAACATTTGAATTCTTGATCGCTTATCTCCAGAAGTGAAGATTGGTATACTTCAAGGCACAGATGACCCATCAATAATCTATTCATGCCCTTTTAATAATAAAGCTAGAGGCTAGTTGAGAGAATGGGTATATGAGTGTTGTTAAAGGTAGTAGTGGATGCAAAAATGACTAAATATGGATTATGGAATCTTTTCAGTCTGTTTTTAAGATGATAAATTAAGAAGTAGGCTCAGTGATCTACTAAGTGCCAATAGTTTTGACCAGTAAAGTATTTAGCTCGCTTTCTGGATGTGTTTTATAACTGCCTGTTGCACTCTGATCTGCAGATGTTCCCAGGGAGCAACGGCTACAGGCGGTGCAGGCAGCCAGCATGCTGATGTCGGATGAAAACCGCGAGGTTTTGCAAACCCTTCTTTGTTTCCTTAGTGACGTGACTTCTGTAACAGAAAATCAGATGACTCCTATGAACCTTGCTGTTTGCTTGGCACCCTCCCTCTTCCACCTTAATTTAATTAAGAAAGGATCCTCCTCCCCAAGGTAGGGCCCTTGCTTCTGGGTATTATGCGTCTAACCTAATAGCATAAATCGTATAAAACAGCTGACATGTTTTGACAATATTTATGGGTAGCAGAGGTTCACAATAGTTTAACAACATTGTTTGTCAATAAAGTTTCAATCCTGAACTAAACCTACGGAAATGTTATTCCATTAATTTAAAAACTAATGAATAAAGTATTCCACCATATTTCAAATCCAAATTGCTTCTGTAGTTATAATCCTGAGTCAGTGCTTTTCAAGTCTGAATCTTTTTAGATGCTATTTCAGATCAGAAATCAAAGCTTGACCCAATTAGAAACGTAAAGTTTAATATGCAAAAAGGCCTTTTGACTTATTGTCTGCAACAATTCTTTTTCTAGAGAGAACAAAATGAATCTTTTGGCCTGTTTTTACCCATAGACTTTTTCCTTCCTTTTTTTAATCAAATGTTTATCCAATTTTCCTTTCGTAAGTTGAAATGATTTATATCTAAACTCCTCCCTGTGGCAATGTGTAGTATGCTCTTGCAGCCTGGTATATGAAGAAATTGCTTCTATTATCTTGCATGGTTCTTTTAGAATCTGCTATGAATTGGTAACCACTGATTTCAAAATCCTCAACTCTTTCTCAATTCACTCCTTCAAAATACTTTTTATTAACCTTTCAGTGCTTTGTCTCTTTATCACAATAGTTTTCCAACCCAGACAACATCCTGGCAGATTAATACTCTCTACAGTCTTTTATAATCAGGTTTCCAAGACTCTACGTATACTCTAACTTTGGCCTCAGCAATCTTTTGTAACAGGTCACCATGATATGTGCTAATTCTCTGTTATTTACATCCTCTTTTACGGGGCCTTATCTATTTGTACTCTTAATTGCAGGAACAAACTATATAAACTGCGTAGTTTCCCTGTACATCTATGACCGTCAATCTTTTTCTGTTAAGTGGAATGCAGCTATTCCTGGGACAGTTTTCCCAGGCACTGAATGACATGGGGATTGGCAAGCAGGTAGTGAAAATCACGTGAGGCGACCAAGAAGATGTTGCTTGATGTTCAGAACAAAAAAAGTCCCATTTTTCAACAAATAGTTGAATGGTGAGCCAGGATTCTTGCTAGTAAGCTGCAAGGAGCCTGTTCGGATGAATTAGCATGCATTAACATCCTCATTATTATGTCATCTCACCTCATTGATGTGCAGTTTCCCACTCTCCTACTTACTGGATTAAAAACTAGATGGTGCTAATTGCTGATATGAAGGTCAGAGCAGTTACCTGGTGACTCGAGCTCACCACTTTCTCCTGCGGCCTTCTATTTTGCACAGCAGGCAACAACAGCTCCAGGCCCGCACTACGGGCAACAGCCATACACAACCCACCAGGATCTCCCAGGTCAATGTTGGCAAAATGGGGTGCCAGTTTCCCTCTGTCCAATGTGTCTGGGGCATTTGACAGGACCCACACAGAGCAGCCACAGACTGCCAGCTCTTAATGCAGTGTATAGGCAGGCTGTAAAGGTGGCACCAAGAATCCCAGAAGGCCCCAGCAGTAGTTGGTACTTCTGCCAAGTGGGGCAATTTGGGGCATGGTGCATAGGCAATGAGGTGAATTTGGGAAGATGTCATGAGAAGTCTTGCTAGGGATTGTGGAGAGAATTCCCCCATAAAACCCATGAAAATTGACACAGTCAAAATTTAATATCGACAAGAATGACATAATAAACCTTGGAAAGGAAAGAAACAAGGGTTTGAATCTTACCAAAAATTGACTGTCATTAAATTTTCTGCCGTCACTTGTCTTTCCATTAGACTAAACTACTCATGCTTTCCAAATCCCTGTTACAGATTGTTCTCACTGTTTGCTTTTGTCATCAACAAATTTCTGTATAATGTATTGCTTTCCTTATGCTAAAATGCAAAACATCTTTATGTACCAAGATCAAATGTATAACTGGCGCTGAGTGCTGGGTTATACACCTGTGCTGCTCAGTATGATGCTAAATTTCATTTCGTTGCATACGCTTGATTTCTTCTTCTTTCAAAGCTCATGAGACGGTCAATTGAGTGACTGCAGGTAATCTACGTACTTCTACTATATTCTCCTTCAGCAAAATCCATTGATGAAAGTAGCAGGACTGATAGCATTAAATTTACTAAAGGACGGTTGAGACAAACCTCAGTTAAAGTCCGGAACAAACTCCCTACCAGGAGTGAAGAAGTACCAACACCAAAAGATTGCAGCAATTCAAGAAACCAGCTCACTACATTTTCTCAAGGGCAATTAGAGATGGTCAAATACTGATCCAACCAGCAATACCCACATCCCACGAATGAATAAAACAAAATCTATGTATTTTTAAACCTATGTATTTTTGAATGAATTTTTTTTTTGTCTATTCTTCCTATGGACGTCTCTGGCAATTCCAGCATTTGTTGTCCATCCCTAACTGCACTTGAACTGTGTGACTTTCTAGACAGAAGAGTTATGAGTTGGCCATGTTACTATTGTGCTGGAATCGCATGTTAGCCGGACTAGGTGAGAACTGTAGATTTCTCTACCTGAAGAGCATTCTAACAATTAATAGCTGCAGCAGACCCCATTACTGAGACTAGCGTTCCATTTCAGATATTCTTTGAGTTTAAATTCCACCAGCTGGCATGGTGGTTTTTGAACCCATTTCCCAGACCATTAAACAATAAAAACTTCCAGATCATAGAATCCCTACAATGCAGATGCTGGGAATCTGAAACAAAACGCCAATTGTCTGGCAACATCTGTGAAGAGAAAGTAGAGTTAATGTTTCAGGTCCAGAGACCGAACGGACCCCGGACCTGCGACATCGATTCTGCTTTCTTTCCACAATGCCAGATGTGCTGAGTTTCTCCAGAAATTAATGTTTTTGTCCCAGAACACTAACCTGGGCCTCTGGATTACAGGTCCAGTGCCATCACCACCTATTTCTACCATTTCCTCGCCATGATTACAAGTTATTATCAGCAGCCATAAGGCAGGAGGGCCACAGCATTATTAATGCGTAATGTTTTCAAAAATAACTAAGTTGGAGCTTATCCTGTTGAAGCTCATTGCAAAGTAATTAGCAATTAATAAGTGGCTTTAACAAAATGAATCATAAGAATAGTTCAGTCCCCAAGGTTTTTTTTAGAATAATCTGATTTGTCTTCGGTTAATATAAAGCAAAATTTAGACCCATGAAGAAAACTGGGTTAAATAATTTTGTATTTCTGTGTTTGCTTTTGGATATGAATGTGATTTAAAATTTCTTCATAACCAAGCACTGCTAAATTTGACTGTTTAAATTTCCCCTTCACTGATAACCTGTTCAATCTGCTTAAGTGTATTTACTTCTAGGTAAAAACACAGATACATGGAGCCAAGCTGTGACATCAAATTAATATCCTGGCGTTTTCACTCCATTAACTTTTAACTTTTGGAGGTCACCAGGCAGACTTCATGTTTAACTTTTTGGCACTATCCACAGCTATTTCCCTCTGCCGAGGGATTCAGCATATTTTGGGAAAAATACATACCTGTGTAAACAACGTGGGTTGTTAGAAGTGGCAGCCCTGAAAGTGTCAAGGTGACCATTCCAATTCTGTGTATTAATCAAGTCATTTCAAGAATATTTTATAATTTAGGCTATGGTTCAGAATTAAAGCAGCATTGCCGTCCAAAAACATAGCAGCATCTGACACATGAATTGTTTTCCAGTTAGTAAGTTGGCATATCAAAAGTAAAAGCTGTCAAATAGTTAAGCACAAAAGCATCTGCAGAGAGAAACCAAGTTAACAAAATCAATGACAGTTCATAAAAACTTGAGTAATTCACCCAACAGACAACCAGAAGGACAAACAATATTTTAACTCTTATCAGGAAGTATAAAAAGTAGCTTCTCCGTCACCTTGACGCCTTGCTTGTGTGTGTGCCTAATCATTTTCAGATTAAAATGAACAACTAACCAGCCTTTTCCTCCTGATTTACAATAGGGTAATGCATCGTAAATATGCAACGGGAAAACCTGATCAGAAAGATTTGAATGAGAATCTTGCGGCTACGCAGGGACTGGCCCAGATGATCGTAGAATGCAACAAAATTTTCCAGGTGAGCCACTGTTCAGTAGCTAAATGGAAGAACTTTAAACTACGATGATTCAGAGGTGTTTTATAATTGCTGTGTTATTATTGCATAACCATTAGAGTCAATAAAATTGATAAACTGCAATACGTTACCAAATTTTAATTCCTATAATGTGATCTGCTTTAACCTCAATTTGTGCTCTGTGAGCTGATCTCAGCCAAGTGAGTAGAATTCTTTGAGGAGGTGACGGTTATGGTGAACGTGGTGAAAGATATTGTTGGTATGTAAACCTTTGACAGGATATCACACAACTAAGGAAGTTTCAGAAATACAGAACTAAATGTGACAAAACAAATTTGACCATTAACTGATTACAGCAATTGGAAGTTAAATGTAATCTCTAGGAGTGGCTAGAGTAAGTAGTAATATCTTGAAGGATTCTGGTCTGGGACTGCTATGGCTGAATTTTTACCAGGGCCAAGACGGCAGACTTAGAAGCTGGCAAGACAGGAAAATAGGTGGCATGCCACTTATGGGTGACTCTCTAATGCATTCTCACTGCTGGGGACCTTTCCCAGGGGGACACTCCGAATTGGATCAGTTACTTGAAGTAATCGGTCAGTTACTGGTTAGTGGTGAGTTTGGTCTCCGTTGCGTTTTGTGGCTGGTCCCAGTCACGTTTGGAGACTGCCAATTTACTGGAGGTATTCACGGTCAGGAAAACTGCACTCCTGGCTAAGTTTGACCCACTGAAGAAATGTCCTCCATCTCAGTGGATCTACTGGCATTTATCGTGTTTATTTTTCCATTGCTTTGCAGGCCAATACAGGCAGTTCCATGCTGAAGAAGGGTTACTGGATCTGAAACATTAATTCTGAATTCTCTCCGCAGATGCTGCCTGACCTGCTGAGTTTCTCCAGCAATTTCTGTTCGTGCTTTAGTTCCGTGCTGAGATGCCCTAGACAGTGTTTCTGAAACCTTTTCCCATTGTGACTCCGTTCTGGTGCTTGCAAGTTGCTGGGACCCTACACCTTAGGGAGTGGGATGAGAAGAAGCTTGTCAGAGTGGGGAGATACCTTTTGGGTTAGGAGTATGTATGAGAGAGGGTTAAAAATTCTAAGAGCAATGGAAGTAGAGGAGGGAAAGCTTTCAATCAAACTTATAAAACAACCATCCTTTGTTATTTTATCAGGACAGGATTCCGTCCCCCAGGTCTGGGGCAGTTAAGCGTTGCCCACAATTTTAAAGTCTCTGAAAAGTCCACACACCTGTTAGGACATGGTTTGCCACAGCAGTTGTTGCTGCCTCAGAACTCTCAATCCTAAAATTTTAGCTGGTGACCCCAGTCAAGATCACCAACCCGCACTTTGGGAAGCTCTGCAATGGTTCCCGACCTCCTTTCATTTGGCTGAAAAGTGACTGATGGAATTCAGTGTCAGTAGATGTGAGGGACCCCATTATTCTTTCCAGGGATGATTATTTTGAAAGAAGAAGTAATGGTTTGATGGAAAGCTTGATGTGAAAATAGCAGAAGGATTCAGAGGTTTAAGTTTGCAAGACATCCAACAGTGCTTTTTCTCATATATAAGGCCATTTAGAAGAAAATGGAATTTGGATGTAATGACAAACGGTTATTCATTCGGGGGTTGATTTGATTGGCCACCAGAACTTTGGAAGGTCAGTGGAAACCCTGGATAAAATGTAAACAAAATTTTCTGTGGTGACTTATTTGGAGAACCCTCGATAATTTTACAGGCATCACACTTTTTTTAAACACCTTCATCTTCACCCCAGCAGTCTGCTGTTCTAAGCTGGATTCAAATTCTGTGAAAGCACATAGTTTTGTTTGAACCACACAGCTGATTGCACTGAATTATGACAGTACCAGTTCACATGCACGTACCTTTGGTAGTTCCTATTAATTCATAGTTAATTGGTTTAAAATGTAACATGTGAACACAGCACCATGCAGTTAGTTTATCAGGTATTTGGACTAATTTTGATTTACTGTTTCTTTTTAAGGTTTTAGTATCACTTTGCAGTACAGAATTCAATTCTGTTACTAAAAGCTGAAAATCCGGAACACCCTGTTTAGAGTCTGGGGCTATAGCTGGGTCATTATGATCTGGTCAACTATTGTTGTAAAGCTAGTTTTCTGTGTCTGTAACTTATCTTTATCCAATTATCCACCACTTGGAACAGATCCCTCAAGATATGATGATGCAGTCTCGGAACTCTTACATTGAGGCTGATGCCCATCCACTGACACTGGAGGAACTTGGAAAACAACTAGAAGATGAAGGGGCAAATTATCAGACTTACCTGGAGAACCTAATCCAGAACCTCCAGAAAGAAGCCAGGGAGAAATTTAAAAACTGGGTTTCATGTCCATGCCCTGATAACACTGAACTTGCTTACAAAAAGGTAAGCTTTTACATAAGTGCTTATGCTATATTTGAATATTTTGATGATTTAAACAAAAGCTACACTTTCTTTTAGGCACCATCATTTAAGTGATGAACAATATAAACCTTGTACAAAATATCTCTTAAAAATTCAACTGTAATTTTTAAGACCTTAGTCTGTGGAGATATTTGTGTTTCTCACTGGAATGACATTTCATCAGTTTTAATGTCAATAAAGTTGTCAGCAACATGTAGTGGTTGCAATTGCAAATATGATACAAAAATGTGTAAAGAAAGCTTTGGTGGCATAGATAAAATTGTCACTTAATGCATTGGATGCATGTGGATTTTTCCAAAAACATCCTTTCTAATTATCCTCTACGAGAGACTTTATCTCTGTGAAGTGCTCAAAGAGTGGAGGAAAAGCTGCCGTTTCTAAAGAGAAAAGCAGACTGCATTGAAGTGCATCATCTTGATAGGACACTTGACAGCCAGTCGTAAAAGTTCACAAACAGGTTGTGTTTTTTACTGTTCTGTCAGACAATAATGATCAGTGACACAGAACATCTAATGCGATAATTTAAGTATGGGGTTATTGTAAACATGTCCGTTTAAACCAGGCACCGCCTTCTATTAATATGGGTAAATTAATACAGGAAATATGATCAAATCAACATATTGTAGTGAACACAAAATCATGCATTGGGTGCAGATCCTTCTTCCAAACCGTAAGAGACAGATGGTTTCTTCCTAATATTGGTGGAGTGCAGTTATCTACCCAAAATAAACTGTAGTCCAGTTCTCAGCCTCCGATTGTTCACTTTACTTAAGTTTGCTGTTTCTGGCTGATTGAGACATCCTGTATTTATACCATACAACTACAAAATTCAGATTTTATATACATGTTGTAAAATAAATTTCTTAATTGTTATTTCAACAGTTTTCTCCTGATGTCATGAAACATATTAATCATTTTCAGCTTTTAACCGTATTTTAACAAAAGCAGAATTTCCTGGCCCAGCAAACTACAGATCAATCAGCATCTGTGTTTTTTTAAAAAAAAGGCAAGGTTTACTGTTTTGGGTGTGTCCCCTTCAGTAGAAATGCCACATCCTTTTCACTTTAAAGACGTTCAACAGATTTGTCATGTATTTCAGCATTTTATTCTTTCTATATTGCCTGTAAACTTGTAAAGAGTTCTTGTTTTTTGATTTTGTGTTTTAGTGAGGTATGTATAATGAATAAAAGTATCAAAGACTCATTCGTAGGAAAGCACACAATTCTGACTTGAAATAAAGAACTAGCATTTGTGTAGCACCCAATACAACCTCAGGATGTCCCAAATTGTTATAAAAATGATAAATTATTTTTTAAAGCATATCCATGTCTTAACGTTGGAAATGCAATATCCAAATTGTCCCACGAACTACATGACGAGAAATAGAAGCACTGGTATTCATTTGACCATCAAGCTTTCTCGGTAATTCAGTAAAGTCATGCTGATCTTGTACTTCAAGGCAACCTTCCTACACTATCTCCACGTCCCTTGGCTCCCTTTGTATCAGTCTCTGTCTTGAATGGATTCAATGATTAAGGATTCACAGCTCTCAATGGTACAAAATTCCAAAGATTCACATCTCTTTAAACAAAGAAATTTCTCTTCACCTCCATCTTCAATGGATGACCCTCGCTCAGATATTGTAACTCCTGGGAAAGCCTTATCTTTCCACAGTGAATACCACCAGGATTTTCCCCTGTCACACTACTTTTTGTTCAGTTAATAACTTCCATATTTCTAATGTTCTGCACTATAAATAAATACATACAAAATAATGCAGATGCTGGCGATCTGAGATAAAAACAAAGCGCTGGAGAAACTCAACAGGTCTAGCAGTATCTGTAGAAAGAGAAGTAGAGTTAATATTTCGAGTCCAATTTGACTCTGCTCAGGTTCCAATAAAGAGTCATATTGGACGCTCTCTTGCTCTCTCCACAGCTGCTGCCAGATCAATTCTTTCTCCAGCACATTCGGATTTTCTTAAAGTTGGGTTGACTCTCCAGCTCTTCTTAAAAACAAAAAGGTGCTAAGACCCAGTTCAAGGATTCCCAACCCCATTTGCAGGCTTTCACTGGGACTTTTTAAAACAGGTTGTAGTTACAAGCCTGCAAAATTTCATTAATAAAATATGAAACTGAATGCTCGTCTTAGCAATGATGACCATTCAAATATTGAAACTAATCTGGTTCATTAATGTCTTTTTTGGGGAAGGAAATCTGCCTGCCTACCTTACCTAGTCTGACTGACATGTGACTGCAGAATCCCAGCAATGTGGACGACCCATGGCAGCCCACTGAGATACCCACATTAGCTACTCAGATCAAGGGCACTTTGGGATGGGCAGTATAGTGCTGGCCTTGCCTGTGATGACCACATCTCATGAAAGAATAAATTAACTAAAGGAGCTTGAGCACACAACCTTGTTCAGAGGCAGGAATGCTAAACACTGACCTGCAATCATTTTCTAATTTTTATAAGTTATAAACTGTCTCAGTTAATGATTGCAATAATAAAAGCTATTCTTTGTTTATATATGGTAGGTTGGTGATGGTCACCCTCTCCGTCTGTGGAAGGTATCCGTTGAAGTAGAGGCACCACCTTCTGTAGTTCTAAATCGGGTACTACGAGAGCGTCACTTGTGGGACGATGACCTACTCCAATGGAAAGTTGTGGAGTCCCTGGACAAGCAGACCGAAATTTTTCAGTACGTCTTGAACAGCATGGCCCCCCACCCCAGTCGGGACTTTGTCACACTGAGGTAAATTTTGAATGTGTAATACTCCACATTCAAAACACACAACCTGGTAATAAAATGGAGAGCAAAACTTGAACGTTTCGTGACAGTAAGAGTGTTTCAATGGGAAGTGGGTGAGCAGAATTTAAACTTAGTTCAACAGTTTGAATTTAACTGGGAACCTTGGAGGCTGTAAAACGAAATTGCTTACCAATGGCAGTTAATTGTCAATCAGTTGCAAGTGCCCAAACAAGGGCTAATTATTGTGAGCATTTGTAACTTGGTTATGGCTCAAAACAAAACATCAAAATAAAGTGATGCACACATTTCAAATGGAATGTAAAAGTAGGGAATTTGATGAATGGGTATTTTGACAGTGGGAAGGAGGTACGATTTCTTCCATTTTGGATGCAGTTCATTTTGCCTTCAGGCAGTAGTTAATTTTTGTCTGGTGTTATACTGTTCATTGCAAATTAGTGTAAAAAATGAAGATTCTTTCTTTTTCCTTTTTGAAACCAAAACATGGATATAAATCCAGACATAAACACCCCTTGTGTGCAGAACTATATCCCAACTCCACTTTGAGTGGTGTTTATTGGAAGATGGACTTTTCCTAAAAACAAAAGGGAAGATTTACACTAACACTTCACAAAATGGGCTCTTGAGAGTTTGACGCTGTACCCCCTCCATAAAATATAGCTTTGTTATCGTCACCTAAGAGGTGAGAAAGGGAGGGGAAGCTATCCCACACCTCTCCTCATTCATATGTAAAGGTTTGGCTCAGTTTTTTAAACTGTGCCTCGTTCTACAATTTATCTTCCACCTGTTCCCTTTAATATCTTGGAAACTTGGATCAAATTATCATGAATCCTAGGATAGAATCTTATCGGGATCTGAGTGAAGTGGGTTATGGTGAGGTTTGTGAAAGTCAGAGAGCCATCTCGACATTGGGAGTGACTCACTCCATCGTTTATGCTTTTCACAAGCATCGCAGTGAGTTTCTCGTGATCCTCAGCTGATGACGAAACTGCTTAACCTAGACTGAAAAGAGCTACAGAGCAGAATATCAGAAGCTAGCCAGCCCCCTGTGAACTGGGGTATTTCCAAGGACATGAGACAAAATAAAGACAGAAAACTTGTCATTGAGAGAGTACAGCGAAGATTCACTAGTCTGATTCCTGGGATAGCAGGTTTGTTTGAGGAGCAATTGGGTCAGCTCAGTTTGTCACCGGAGTTAGAGGATAAAAGGTATCTTACTGAAACAGATAAAACGTAAAGCTCTGATTTGGTTTCACAAACTGGATGCCAGGATGATGTTTTCCCTAGCTGAGGGGGTTGCAATCTTATGGGCTAGACTATTTAGAACCAAGATGAGAGAATTTATTCATTGAGAGAACTGGTATACCTGACGATTATTCTAGACACTGACGTCATCAATGGTTATCAAGAGACCGGGGAATGTGGTGTTCAGTTAGAGGAACGGTTGCAGTCGTGTTGAATGGTAGAGCAGACTGAGTGGGCTGAATTGCTTCCTCTTCCTCCTGTTTTATAGTGATTTTGCCCAGATACCTGACAAACGTTCATAGTATTGATATATTAGAATTTTGAATATTCATTGAAACCAAAACACAATTCTTAGTCGCCTTGAATTTGGTGTTCACTTATTTAATCAATGAAATGGAAAGTAAATCTAAACTAAGCCTGTGACTACCAAAGCTTCAATGAAGCTGATAAGGCTCTTTCTTATTGGACATTGTGATATAAGAATCATTTTATTACTTTTTTTTCTTGTAAACTCAAGGTAAAATAAGTTTGCTTTTTGCTCTGGCTCTTTCAGAACATGGAGGACCGATTTACCAAAGGGAACGTGCGCACTTGTGGCCATTTCAATAGAACACGATGATGCACCTTTGGTGGGTGGAGTCCGAGCCATGGTCATTGACAGTCAGTGTCTGATTGAGCCATGTGGCTCAGGGAAATCCAGAATGACACACTTAAGCAGAGCAGATCTGAGGTAACTGAGCTGTAGCACTATCTTCTGTTTTTTGTTTACATTTTAACATTGGCCCACAGTGACAAGAAGGGAGAAAAGTCTTGGTGCTCACCTTCATTCTTCAATAACTCTCCAGTCTGCAGGTGAAGGAATAAATATTTAAATATTACTGAAGAGAGACACATGCCACTGAAGTTTCTTGCCTTGCAGTCTTCTGGACAAACACAAGAATACTAAATTTCAAACAGTCCCCACAACTTATATGATGAGAGAAATCTGGTGATAATTGGCTGAGAAAGCAACTCTGGCTGAGGCATGACCATGGACAATGAAGTGGGCATCTATAGGACCTGTCCTTTTGGGTAATTAAAAATAAGGGACAGAATCACTGAGGATTCAATTGGATAGTGCTGGAAGGATGCCTTTCCTTCGAGAGAATCCAGACTGAAGCATTGTTTGAGGTTTTTTTTTCACTCACTCAGGGGATGTGTGTATCACTGCTTGGCCAGCAATTTATTGCCTGTCCTTAGTTGTCCTTGAGAAGGTGGTGATGAGCTGCCATCTTGAACCGCTGCAGCCCTTATGCTGTAGATTGACCCACAATGCCATTCAGGTGGAAATTCCAGGATTTTGACCCAGTAACCATGTAGGAACAGCAATATGTTTCCAAGACAGGGTAGTGAGTAGCTCGGAGGAGATCTTGAAAGTGGTGGTATTCCCTTGTATTAGCTGCCCTTGTCCTTCTAGATGGAAGTGGCTGTGGCTTTGGAAGGTGCTGACTGAGGAGCTTTGAATTTCTGCATTGCATCTTGTAGGTAGTACACACTGCTGCTGACCATTGGTGGTAGAAGGGGTGAATGTTTGTGGACATGCGCCAAACAGACTGCTTTGTATTGGATGGTTCAGTTGCATTTCTGGTCAGTGGTAACCCCCATGATGCTGATAGTGCCGGATTGATGGCAACATCATTGCATGTGTAGGTACATTGGTTAGATTGTCTGTTATTGGTGATGGTCATTGCCTGAGATCAGGCAATGTTTCCCCTTTAAGATGGTGATGGAGTTTTTATTTTCTCGGAGGATCATTAGGCTGTGGAACTCTTCTGCGGAATGCTGTGGATACTGGCTAACTAAATTTATTAAAGGTGGAGTTAGGTTTTCACTAGAAAAGATAGTTGAGGATTATTGGATGAGGTTGATTGGGCAGCAGACAGGAAAATGGAGTTGAGGCCCAACCACATCAGCCATGATCCTGCTGAATGGCCTGCTCCTGCACCAAAGTCCTTTGTATGGACATCTTGAACTAAGATCACAGCATATCAAGGGAAGAAATCCAAAATGTGACAACACAAAGAAAGGTGTTGGGCTTTGTGTTTCAAGGCATTAAGTCAATTTTGTAATTCTGCTGATAATTCAAACTGCTCAAGCTTCATTCTGATTAATGATATCGTGCTGCACAATTAAATTACTGCTTTCTAGCTGTCAGCCATCTATTATTGAATGTAGCATTACTGTCTACCTGATGTAGAAACTGAAGCTGCTGGAAGCGGCATATGATAATAGAAAGTAGACCAGCATTTCAGGTCATGCTGTTCATTCGAACTTGGGCGTGGAATGTACCCAAAATGTGAACTTGTCATTTTTTATCACATACGGGGTGATCTGTACACTTCCAACATTTTCTGTTTTTATTTTTTGTTATAGCTGTGTCTTTTTCAGTGGTGTATTAAAACCGTGTAAATATTCTTATGGCTTAAAGAGCATAAATCTTTCTTTCAGAAAGATAAAGTTTTGCTTCTCGAAGTTAATGGTCATATGCTGGCATGTAGTATGTATTAGTTATTTGTGGTCTATTGTTGTGGCTGAGTGCATATGATTAACTCCAAATTTAACTGAAGGGTGACACTGTTTCATGCCCCAATATTTGTGTACGTTTGTTTCAGTCTGGAGAATTCCTTACACTAATATCTAAACATTTTGATATCTTTAGAGGTCGGACTCCAGAATGGTACAACAAAGCCTTTGGATATCTCTGTGCAGCAGATGCTGAAAGGATCAGAAACTCATTTCAACCTATAAATTCAGAAGGTCCGGAAACCAAAATCTAAAATGGAAGATTATGTATTGGAAGGGAAGCCATTTTATGGGAAAGTTGATTCCTAGAGGCAAATATATAAATAGCTCACAGTAATAGTGAATGGCTTCCTTGCTAGCAAAGACAGTTGTAAATTTTTTTTTGTATTGAATGATAAACTTGCCAAGGCTGTTTATGGTACTGTACTGTCCTGATTGCCATAGTTATCCTCTAGATTGAAAATACAAAGTGGTGCTGACCAGCATCGTCCATAGCTAGATTTTATATTGTGTATTGCAGTGCCTTTCTTCATGGTCTGATTCAAACTTTCTGCAATTCCTGTGCCATTTGCTGGATAGATTTGTATAAAACCATGCATCTAGAGCTGTTTAGAAAGTCACTTTCAATATTTGTATTTTTAATTTATCCATGTATACTCGGTGGAAAACTAAGCCTGGAGTCTAGATAATTATTGTGGGCCTCATACAAAAATTGAGATCATAAATCCAAACAGAATTTTAAACTGTGCTTTGCACGGTGCAACGAATAAATGCTTCTGAGAAGCATCTACATTTTTATTTTATATATATATATATGTAGATAATAAAGATCTCTATGAAGTATAAATATATATATATATATTCTGTATCTGTATTTTAAGCATTTAACATGTTGCTGTGATGCCTGGCTGTCTAGCTGGTATTTCTAGCTCTTGGATCCCAAATCTTGCCATAGAATTTTAAGCTGATTTTTTGCTATTGTGAGCCAGATGTTTGCACAACAAGGCCAATTTCACAATGACCTTTTGAGGTCAGATCTGCTTTGACGCAGTTTTAGCTTGACTTTACCTATGTTGGAAATAGTCAAGAAAAGCAACAGAGCTGAAAATAATGCGCATGTATAGATAGATTATTTCACAAAGTCTTTGGACCTTTCCTCCAGCAAATATGCAAGTATGTATTTAAAAAGAAATTATACACTTCAGTAATTTATTGTTCACTCTTGATTAGCAAAAATAGGAATTTTTACTGAAATCTTATTAAGAACTTTTCTGCAGAGAATGCAGTCTTCATTGTACACCTATTATACTGGGCATGTTTTAAAGCGCATTACCATTTTTACAGTATTATTTTCATATACAACATTGTGCAATTACTGGTAAACAATAGTGAAAAAATACTATGTCAGTGCCACATACTTAGTCACAGTCATATCCTTACTGAGTGTAGTCACTTTATATGTGCATGAATCAAGTGGTTATACTTGGGCCATATTTTCAACATGGTATTATTGCCTCTGATTGGGATTCAGTATGACCAGGAATTTTATTTAAGGATGTAACTATTTATACCTCATTTTTACCTCATTTTTTGGATTTGTTTTGACTGTAAATAATGTTTATCTAATACTAGAGTAAGAACTTCTGATACATTTAAAATATTTGTGGTTAAAAGTTTTCATTATTTCTTGTATAAAGAGTTTATTTTTCCTCATTATAAAATGCACTAATAAAGAATACATCATATAAAGAATTCCTTGGTATTAGTCACATGGAAGATTTTGTTGGCAATTTCATATGTACTGAAATACCACTTGAATATCTTAAGATGTACAGTTTGTATACTGTGTGGTAAATTAGTTTTCATTTTTATCATTAATCTAGAATCAGCTGGACAGCTCTAAACTGGGAACTCAAAAGAAGTGAATGGTGGAGTTTGAGGGCAGGGTGGGTGATTTGGAGGATGTAGGGTTTGAGTAGGTGCTTTAAAATGTCAGGAGGGTGTGATACAGAGGGGAAGTAAAAAACATAGAATATGATGCAGAATTGCCAAGTGATTAGGTGAAGTGATAAATGGGTTACTGACCAAACATTTTCCTAGTAGTGACTACTTAAATACAGCCAGCTGTCAATATGGCCGCTTTTCATCCTATAATCACACACCTCTACCTCTTGAAAGAAGATGACCAAGAACAGGGGAAACTCAAGAAAGAAGCCACATAATGACAATTTTAAAAAGTGAAGACTTTGCATTTGCATGACATGTTTCCCAGCTTCTGGGCATTGCAAGAAAGGCTATGATATCTTTTGCATACCTAGGCAAGGGTAGATGGACCTTGGTTTAATATCTCAATCAAAACATAGCACCTCAGTCAGTGCATCACTTTCTCAGTATTACGTCGAAGTATCAGCCTAGATTATATGCTCAAAATCAAGTGTAATCTGATCCTTCAACTTCTGACTTGAGCAAGAGAGCCACCATTGAACCAAAGCAATGAATACAAGAGCCATCACACATTATCTAGCATATTTGGGTAGTGTTGCAACTTGCCATTTGAATATTTGACAATTTTCCTGGAATCTGCTTTCCCAATTTGAACAAGATATGTCTGCAGAAGACTGATACCAATTCTGCACTCCATGTCTCGACATTCCATTGAAACAGGATCAGTACATGTATCCTTTTGTGTTAGCCAGTACGTTTATTAAAAATCGGCCAAGTGTAGGAAGGGAAGAAAATTTAAGGTCATGGAGAAGTGTTCCTGTAATCATATCATACTAACTACACTCTTATCAAAACCATTTATAAAATAACACTTTGAGCATTCTAAATGTATTTCTAAGAGCTCCCCACAGTCCAGTAATCTTTCTCTGCATTACTAGAATGTGAAATGCTTTACCATAAGCATTGTTTCAGCAATATTTTAATTACTTCAGAAGTCAATGTAAAAGTTATTTTCAACAAGAGGAAGCTTAGTAATTACAGGGAGCTAGCAGGAACTTTGAGTTTTAATGAGTGTTGTCAGCACAAAAACATTTTGTCCTTTTATACACGCACGCTCACACGCATTAACTCACCCATCGCTGCATCGTAATTTAAATGATTTAGGTTTATTGATCAGGACATAATTTCAGCATAAAGATACACCATGACTCCAGCCAATGGTTGATTTATATAATTTTAGTTTATATTTATTCAGTTATGTTTTTCTGCACTCAAGCTCTAACAGATTTTTCCTTTGGTGGGGGTGGAAGTTGCTTCTGTCAAGCTTTGGACATATTGAACTTCAAAAATACCACGATGGTAATCAACAAGTAGCAAGTAATATATTTGTACCATACAAATGCCAAGTAATGGCAATCTCAAATAAGAAACTCCAACCATTGGGTAATGCCATTAAATGTTGAGGGGCAATCACTGAAACCCCACTATCAACATTCTAGAGGTTACCGTTGACCAGTAACTGACCTATTCCTGTAGCTATTGTATCTTATATGGCTCATTCAGAGATCAGGAATTCTGCAGCAAATAACCCCCCCAAAGCCTATCCACTTGACCGTAGCCCTGACTTGTCTATATGATCCAGCAACATTCAAGAAATTTAAAACCATCCAGGGCAAAGCATCCTGCTTGATTGGCACCGCATCCTCAAACAATCAGTCCTTCCACCACTGATGCACAGACAGCAGTATATGCCAACTACACGATGCACTGCAAAAATTCACCGAAGTCCTTAGGTAGCACCTTCTTAAACCCACAACCCCTAATAGGAGAAGGGCAACAGCTACCTGGGAACACCACCACCTGCAAGTTCACCCCCAAGTGACTCACATTCTGATTTGGAAATCTATCTCTATTCCTTCTGTATTGTTGGGTCAAGATTCTTGAACAATATAATGGTATTATGGGTCTACCAACAGCACATACACTGCAACAGTTCAAAACTGCAGCTTACCATCACCATCTCAAGGGTAATAAAGGTTGGTCAATAAATGCTGGCCTAACCAGTGCCAACCTCCCAAAAATGAATAACAAAAAGCACATTTGAGTTTTAAATGAACATGTGATATCCACAGCTGCACTGAATACTTGAGACAATCAGGTAGTCAGTTAACAATTTGGTAACCGGTTCAAAGGAACAAAACTAAGAAAACAGACAGCAATGGTGTTATACTTTTTAATTAATGAACATTTTTCAGTCAATTTAATTCTGTTGCATGCATATTTTACAAAGGGAAATTGTTTTATTTACAAATAGCATATTCACTACAAAGAACAATAAGCAAACTGTTAACACAAAAAATATGCACATCTAAAAATATATTTTCAGCACTTTATTTCTATTTAAATGATACGCTGTTGTGTTAGAATTGTTAAACTTCACTAACAGCCAGCCTTTTCTAAGAGCTGCCTATATCTAAACTTTCTTGATCTGTATCGAACTATTAGATCGTGGGCTGAATCTTGTGTTTTTGTTTGGCTAAGTCTGAGTTGTGTTGAATTATTGGGAAGTTTGTCACTGGTAGGTTTTCTCACCATATCTTACCAAGCTCATCTCATTGCCTACAACATCCCTATGGTATTCTCATGTCTGATTTCTGTCTCATGTTACCACAGCTGTTCCCATCACAACTTGCCAGTCAGTTGATAGCCAGTGAAACACTACCAAGCCTTGCACCCATGCCATCTTTAAAACGTTTTGGTGTACCTGAATAATCACTGGCATTCTGAAGCTTCTATGGTCAGAGTCAGGAAGTGTTAGAGATGGGGCAGATGGCACTGCAATTCTCTGACAGGGGCTTGAAGGTCCTGGTGGATGGGGTGGTACAAAGGAGGGCTGTACAATTTCTGGAGGACTGGTACATGATGCTGAGCTGCCAGATCCTGCTAAACGTTATCTGAGGTTGCCACCCAAGTCAATGTCATCTCCAAGGTGTGGAGGAACTGCCAGCAATGCAGTAAAAAGGTCTTCCTGCTCTGCCAGGATAAGTGCCATACTGTCACCTCTCACACTCTGTCTCTGGTATTGCACTCAACTGTACCACTTGCACTACTGCTTGAAACAACTTCCATCACTCGTTCACCATCCTCAGCCGCCCACACCACTAACCTGGCATGCCTGCCATGCTGGCTCCTTAGCCCTTCAGAACACCCACCACCTTCCAGCACATGCATCAATCCCAACAGCTGTGCCAGCTACTATAATCTTCCACAATTCCCCACTCTCCCCTACTTTTCTCATTGCAGGAGAAGGCAGCCTATAACAGAGCATAGGGAGCCTGCACAGGTTGAGGAGTGCCCTGTATAGGTTTCTCATTCCTGGCAATTTCCAATCAGGGCACTATCAACATAGCCATGCCCTCCACCTCCATCCTGCCCGACCCACTCTGATCCTTGTAAGTTCAAGCTGAGGAGGAGCAACTTGCTTCTGGTAAGAAGACCCTCATTAGGCTTGGCCTATCCAGACATAATCACCCCCAGATCACCCTGTCAAACTTCCAGGCCAATGGTATCTACATCAGAGCAGGCTTACTTCAACCCAGCTGTGACATAGTGAAAGGGAGGCAAAGAAGATAATTTACTGAGGCACTTGGTGGCACTTATTATTTGAACTTTGTACATACATGAAAGTTAAAGTCAACAACATTTATATGCTTATGAGTCTTTCGCTCCAGGAGATAAATATTATCACACGATCCAGCAGCAGTTCATGGTCACACTGTAGGCCTCATGGAGCAAAGTTTATGCTGAGCATCTACCACATACAGCTACAAACAGCAGGAAACACTGCATACATGTGGTTTTGTGTGCTGCTGGCACCATCGACCCTCCCATAGAATCCATACAGTGTGGACCATTTGGCCCAAAAAGCCCACACTGACCCTCTGAAAAGCATTCCACCCAGACTCACACCCCCTACCCTAGCCTTGTAACTCTGCATTTCCCATGGCTAATCCACCTAACCTACACATCTTTGGACTGTGAGAGGAAACCAGAGCACCAGGGGAAACCCGCACTGACACTGGGTGAATGTGTAAACTCCGCACAGACTGTCGCCCGAGGCTGGAATCAAACCTAGGTCGCTGGCACTGTGAGGCAGCAGTGCTAACTATTGAGCCAATGTGTCTCCCCTAATGATCTGTAACATTGGGATCCTGTTATGTGCAGTGCTTAGCTAATGGCAGTAGCTGTGCCAATGAGATGCCACCAGCAAAGGGATTGATGCTGTAGAATGGGCAGGCAGTATGTAGCCTACAGGCCCATGTGATACACCTTTCGGGGGCCAGTGACTTCTAAAAGCTTTATGAATAGTATGTTCAGCAGCCGTCTCCCTCACAGGTTGAGACACTTACCACACCCACTCTGTTTTCACAACCATTTTCTTCCCATTGCACATTTTCAAGTTCCAGTGTGATGACAGGAAACAATGAGTGTTCCTCTGCCAGTGATTCCTAGCCCCCAGCCTGGAAGTATCTGTGAGCCTCTAATTATCAACATCCCCTTTGTACTGGCCCATCCCGTTAACCCCACAGGATTCACACTTCCCTAAGCCTCCACCAAACCTGTCTACACACCTGCCTAAGCTTCCCACCCAAACTCTAACGTTTAAAGTGACCATGCCTTCTGTGCTAATTTAAGTTTCTCCCACATACATCGTTATAAAGCCAGGGTGTTACTGACCGCAGGTGACTCCCTCCCTCATTGCATCCTTCCCAGCCATGTTTTACAGTATTATTCCCTTTGAAATCCTCCTGCACACTGTTCACAACTATGCTGCACCCTTGCCAAGACCCTGTAGATCCCAATCCCAACGATTAATGTGCCAAGGCTCAGTACCATATCTGTGGTGGCAATTTCACCCCCCATCACCAACAACTGACCCTTCAGTTTTTGAGGGTGGAATGATGGCTTGACCATGCCCAAACCCCTCAACCAACATGAGTAGACAGACATGGGTGAAATGTGCCTAGACCCCTGACTAGTGCCAATACATCTTCCAACTGCATTAGCCCCACGCACCACACCCCCACCCCAAGACTTGCTTCTACAGAGTCAATGGACTGGCAGTGGCTCACATCCTGGACAGCAGAGCCACAGACTCCCAATCAAGAATTTCCCAACCAGAAGCCTGAGCCTGGTCAACCCTTTGGACAAGTATGTGAGGCTGCCCTTGACTTGCTATGCTGGGACCCCTTAACTGACAGACTCCTCCAAGGACTTGAAGGTGTTGGATAAATGTTTGCTTGCTTGCAGCGTGTTTGGCACATAAGTTGATGGTTTAAGTGTGAAATTGACATAGCATCCTGCCATACAGCAATATCTGGGCCCTAAGGTGATGAATGATCGGCAGCAAGGCAAGCTGCCTGATTGTGTGGCTGTGCTAATTGGTAAGGCAAGGCCGAGATGCTGCATGCATGCAGGGTGGCACTAAGTGAGAGAGCCGGGTATCTGTCCCTGTGTAAAAAGTGACCCCTCTGCAGCTTTTCAATACACATTACTGGTGTGCCCAGCAATTCTGTGCTTCCAGATTTGAAGTGTTAGGATGGGCATAATGGGCTGACATGTCAGATGCCAATATCCATGAAGGAGGACTGAATGCAGCTAGTGCTAATGAGTTAGTACTGTGCCCTGAGCTGTTGTTTCGTTGCAGGTAATGTGGAGATTGTTCAGAGCGAGCAATTCAGAGCTGAATTTGCCAGGTACACACTCTGGTTTCCTTGTCAAGGTTTCCTGAAATTTAGCTTGTTTGGTAAATATTGTAAGATGGGAGTCTGAATATTAATAAGGCAAATTGTGGTGCTAACAAGGCATTTAACAATCAATAATGAGTGTCAGTTGGCATCTCTCCACTACCACTTGTGAAAAGTAGAAAAGATGAAGAGAGATGATCTTGACATAGAGAGAGGCCTCACTGCACTTATCACCTGATTCTGCTCCACGTCTACCATAGCCTCATTACTCAGATCCCTCTAAAAGTCACCCAGTGTGTTTCCATCAAATGTATATTTTGTTGCCATTTACCTTAAATATATGTCCCCTGGTTCTCGATCTCTCCAGCAATGGTAACATTCATTTTGTGTACTCTGTCCTGAGACCTCGTGGCCAAAGACCAGAGGAAAATGTTGCTGTTGCTCCCTTACCGGTGCTGGTAGCATGCCGTGTGTACGATGAAGACTCCTCTATCTCATTTTGGGCTCTGACCAATAGTAGGCAGCTGAGAGATCTGCTCCACAGCACTTTGGCACAGTGGGCCTCCCCACACTTCTTTGTTTTGAGAAACAATATATAGTCTTTAGTGCTCCTGACTTATTTTTATCATTCACAGGATGAGGGTCTCTGGCTAGGTCAGCATTTATTGTCCATCCGTAATAGCCCAGAGGGCAGTTAAGAGTCAACCTTAATGCTGTAGGTCTGGAGACACATGTAGGCCAGAGTGGGTAAGAATGGTAAATTTCCTTCCTAACAAAAGATATTAGTGGACAAAATGGATTTTTCCCCGATGATCAATAATGGTTTTATGGGCGACATTAGACGCTATAGTCTAGAGTTTTATTGAATTCAAATTCCACTGACTACTATGATGGAATTTGAACCAGATCCCCAGAACATTACCTGAATCACTGGATGAATAGTCTAGCAATAATACCACTGGGCTTGTTTCAGAGATAGTAGGAACTGCAGATGCTGGAGAATCTGAAATAACAAGGTGTAGAGCTGGATGAACACAGCAGGCCAAGCATGTTCCATTGATCCTGCTTGGCCTGCTGTGTTCATCCAGCTCTACACCTTGTTATCTCATACCACTAGGCTATCAGCTCCCCTTGAGATCCTGGTGTTTCATGTGCACATTGGAAACATAGATTTGCAGGTACACTATATCTTATCTTTTATGTTGAAATGAATGGATACTAAAACAAAAAGTGGAGTCATGAAATGGGGATAGACATAAATTTCCAATATTCATCCATTACAGATGAAAGATTGCATTAAAAATCTAACTATCACTTTTTTGGCAATGACACTCCTGCTCTGCTCAAAGTGAATTATACTACATTCATTATATTCTTCAAATTTGTATCAACAGGAGGCATGGTTTGTCAATGCTTTTACTCATTGCCTGCAACAGATTAAGAGATATCTACATTTGATCTCTAATGTGTCCTGAGTTAGCTGATCTCAAGCAGGTTGATCATTTGGAAGCTACAGTTAGCCTTATATGAAGGAGATGACATCCTGCTCCTTGACTGCAATGTAATGCTGAAGAATGTTCAGAGACATTTTAGCTTTGTGTAACGGTGTAAAACAGGCAACAACAAATCAGCAGACCATGTATTATGTCTTTCCCTGTCTTCCCAATTTTTATTGACTTCATCAAAACAAAATTTGTTGCCAATTTGCTACCACTCAGCACACAAAATTAAAATGATCCCCTGCGTATGTGGCTGTAGGGTGGAGAGAAGAATGGCTCGACTATGATATTACTCAATGGTCAATTATGCAATCGCTATCCAGACAGCCACATTAAATAATGAATGACTGCATATTTAAGTTCCTACCATTAGGACAGAATTGGTGAAAACCTTTTAGACAGAAAATGAAAATTATAATGAAAAACTAATGTCAGATTGTTGACCAGAAAGAACTTTTCTTTAAGTATCACTCTTGTCAAACTATAAATGAGTACCTTCCTCCAAACAAGTTAATATCTCTTTAAATAGAATGCTTTAATTATATTTTCTGCACCTTTTTGTAGAATAATAAATAATTAAAAACATAGTTGCAGTAAAAACAACTAAAGTACATAATGCAAAAATCAGCAGCTGTTTTCTGAAAAACAAAGGATTGCATTTTGCAGAAGAATGTAAGTCTTGATAACATTTTGTACTGGTGATATTTGATGTAGGAAATCCACCATTATCTACAATTCTCCTGTAATGTTCAACAGAGAGCTTAGCTGCTCGATTAGAAGTGAAGAAGCCATAGTTTGGTTCATCGATATCTCTTAAGGCCCAAGCAAAATACCCGCAAATGTTTACTCCATCTAGTTTTAAGGCTGGAAAACAAATTGAATGCGTGAAAGGATAAATCGCATGATGAGCACAACCACAACGTGAACATTTTGTGAAAATGGGCATGAGCTTAAATATATGCGCTGTCTTGTCACATCTTCAGGACATCATAGCTTTGGCAAGGGTTCAAAGCAGGTGATGTCAGATCATCTCTCTGTTATGCACAGTACGATATTTCTACCAGCTGACTTCAATTAAGTCTTATAATGGGCAGACAATCCATCAACACACACAATAAAGTTTCATTTTAAGTCTTTCTCAATCCTTATAAAATTAATTCAACCCGTAGTCAGGCTGTTTATTGTCGATCTAAATATGTCAGTTAGTTTATGTACATTGCAAAATTTGCAATCAGCAGTTCAATAGCAACGTGAGGGGTAAATTTGATTAAGCAATGAATGTTAGACAGGTCAATGGAAAAACCTCCTGCTATTTTTTTAAAAGTGCAATTATCCACCTCCATCCACCTCAAACAGTAGTTTAATGATTCATATGGAAGGCAGCACCTGAGGTAACGCAGGAGGATTTTGAGACAGAACGAGTTTCTGTTGTGATTTCATTTTATTTTTTGTTTGCATCAACTCCCAGTTGTGGAACATTCTACTCACTACTTCTCCCCACCTCCACATCAGGTGAACATATTTACTACACATCTTGTAACTTGCATCAACTCAGAAATCCCATGATTCCCTTTGTGGGCTGTAAGAAACATTTAAAGTATTACTAGGTCATCAATCCTGAAGTAGAGGCCACCCCATAGCTCAACCAATAATGTTTTTAAAGGGAAACAGGAGGAAATGACAGAAGAAATTAAGTGAAAATGTAAGTAATAAGCAAGGAATCCTGCAAACATTGAGGAACCGTCCTTGGTTCAGGCCGTTAGCTGCATGCATTGGCTCCAGCTTTATCATTTTATGGTTTACTCAGCATTAAAATGCCCTTCTCCCTTCATATCTTGGCAAGATGCATTTTTCCACCTCCAGAATATTATCCATTTGTTTCAAAATTTCCTCTTCTGCTGTCAAAATCTTAACCCACGTTTCCATTCTCATGATTTTTCAAATGCTGTCCTCGGTGACTTCCTAATCAACACCTCTTTCAAACTTCACCTCATCTATGATTCTATAATGTCCGTTCTCGCTCAAAAAGTCTTGAACTTATGTCACTCAGTTGGCTGGATGGTTGGTTTGTGATGCAGCGTGACACCAACAGTGTGGGTTCAATTCCTGCACAGGCTGAGGTGACCATGAAGAACTCTCCTTCTCCACCTCTCCCCTTGCCTGAGGTACGGTGACACTCAGGTTAAAACATCACCAGTCATCCCTTGCTGGTAAAAGAACAGGCCTCTGGGACCATGATGACTTTACCTTCTAGCTCTCACTGTTAAAGCTCTGCAGTTTTTTAAAAATTCTATTGTATTGATTTCAAGGCACATGAACTAGTTTTTCAAATTCTTCTGTGGTTCCACCCCATGATCCTTTCTCCAGCTGCATGCCCCATCTCTTCTATTCTACACATTCTGTTCAATCATTGGCAAAATTATTGGATCCAATTTTAACTGACTCAAAACGCACTCACTTATAAATATTTCTAACTAACTAAATATTTCAGTTGATCTTCCTGTTCTTTGGAACTTTGTAAAACTATTTTGCTTTCCCACCTTTGTCCTCTTTAAAATAGCCTCCTTAAAGCATATCTTTAGGCTAATGCCTCTATCTTTCTCTTGCCTTTGTAAAGAGGTCTGACACATTTCTCCACTCTACAAATGCAAGTTGTTGTAAAGATAGAGATGACAGAAATTGAGAAAGCTCCAGACAGACTGTGGGTTTCAGCTAAGGAAGACCAATTGTTAACGTTAATTCACTTGTCTAGACGCAAGAAGGCATGAGAAACAAAGAGAAAAACAAGATAGAAAATCAAATAAAACCAGGAAAGTCAGCAACAAAGGCCGCTGGAGGTGAAAAGAGAGAGAAAGAATTTTCATCCATAGAATAGAGAACCTTTCTTCTTGAGATGAACTAAAGCATTTCAGAGCAAATTAATTGCAAAAGCAAGCAAGCAAGTAAGTAAAAATATAATATGGGTGAAAGCACGTTTAAAAAGTTGAGAATAATTACATTTTTAATTTTTTAAATGCATATGCCTGCATATGCAAACTATCACCAGAAAATTCAAGAAAAATATGGGATATACAGGCAAGGTTCGACAATGATAGGGCATTGAAAAACATCAGTAGTAGACAACACAAACACTAACTCCATCAAAACATGGAGAATGGCTTACCTTTCAAAACTTCATTAATGTAACTCTGAATGTAGTAAACACGCAACTTATCTTTGGAGGGTGAATCGTCATCAATGCCATTCGATGTGATATAAATAGGGATGTTGCCATATTTTGATTTAATCCACCTGAGGAGTTTGCGTAAACCCCCTGGCACAACTGCTTTTCCATCTGGTGATTCCAGCCAGGTAGTATCTTTCAGGTGCTGCACTTTGAACTCATAACCAGTCTGGGCTCCAGATTGACCTTCTAGATGTACAATATGAGTTGTGTAGTGGTTCAATGCCACAAAATCACCAGAGCCACGTATCAGCTCCTTCTCTTCATTGGTGAAGTAGGGCAAATAAGAATTGTGCCATCCAATGTTTTGCCTTTGGATCTGCCAGTCTCGCATGATGAAAGGGTAGTCTCCACTGCCAAAAATAGGCTCTGCAAACCAACCGATATCAAACTCTAAACTTCTAGCAGCTGCTTCTATATCATTCCTAGAGAAAGGGTCAGCTGGGTCGACCCAATCAGCATGAAGAGAAACTGAGATTTGTCCATTTTGAGTCTTGCGAAATTCTTTATTATAGAGATGCCAGACTAAAGCATGTGCTTTGATTAAATTGTGTCCTAAAACCGTAAAGTTTGCTTTATGTGCTACTAAGTGCTTTATGCCATTTGGCTCACTCATTGTTATCCAGAACTTCACTTTGTTTCCCAGCTGTCTGAAACATAACCTGGCATATTCCGTGAAAGCCTGAATTGTTGCTGGGTTCATCCAGCCCCCATTGTTTTCTAACACTGACGGCAATCGCTGATCTTCAAGAGTAGGATGATACAGTACAACGACCGGAGTAACATTCACACGTAGAAGCTCACTGACGTAGCATTTATAATAGCGCAGATTTGCTCTGGTCACCTGCGTTGTGTTGCCAGTCGGTAGGAGTAGTGACCAGTTGAGGGAGAATTGGAAGTGAGTGGCATGTGTATTCTGCAAGAGGTAAATTTCTTGTCTGATAGTGCTGTAATCAGTGCACTGAGCTTTACGCAGCTGGCCCATTACTCCTTTGACTTTCAGCAACTTTCCAGTGCCATTGATATCCCATTTGTAGATATTGCGATCAACAAATTGGGGAGTTGTAGGAGATGATTCTACCTAAGAATTTAAAAAAAAGACAAAAATATAGCACAACACTACTGAACAAAGCTATATAACTATATACTCTCTAGATACAGTTAGAATTCCTTCTTAATTATTTAAAAGCTCAAAAAAGATAAAGGTTTATTATAGCTTTGAGTTTAAAAGTGAACATTATATGTCATTAGTTATAAATGCAGCTTCAGGACCACCAGGGCTTCTATTCACCAACCAATTGATTGTTTCTAGGCACATTCCATGTCAAACATGTCTCCACACTGCTTCATGAAGAAGGCAACCAATGACCTGGGCCAACTTAGAGGCCAACGCCCTGACAACTGAGTACAAGCTTGATCCTAAACTGAAAGAATTAAATGGTCACTGAG
Organism: Ginglymostoma cirratum; assembly: GCA_024137785.1. Taxonomy (NCBI): domain Eukaryota; kingdom Metazoa; phylum Chordata; class Chondrichthyes; order Orectolobiformes; family Ginglymostomatidae; genus Ginglymostoma; species Ginglymostoma cirratum. Next base: position 27,048,783 of record JAHRHZ010000263.1, on the reverse strand, counting down.
ATACATTTTGATGGGCCCAGACAGTTATTGACAAAATCTTATGAAGTGCCAAAACAAGCTTCTTGTTTGAAACAATAAGAGAACTGCACTGACCCTCCTTACGTATCTCACTTTGGTTTAGTGAGCTATTTTCTCCAAAGTCAGAAGTTGGTGGGCTCACGTCAAATTCCAACGCATGACCACAGAAACTAGTTGTCACTGCTGTACTGTACTGAAGGAGTTCTGTATAGTGAGATATTAAATTGAGTGATCAGTGTGATATAAACAATTCTGCAGTGATATCCATATAAGTGGGAGGATGGAGGAATTCTTTTGATGAAGTAGCCAGCATTTAACCCTCAGTTTTAACTACCAGAGCAGAACAAAGTGTTCACTTATCCAGTTTGGTACTTGCAAGCTTGAGCTCTGCACAAAGTGTCTGCTAAATTTATTTACAAAACAATTGTGACAACAAATAGAACTCTGCAGAGCAACAGGGTCTGAAAGTGAGGGTCAACACACATGCAGATGCATTTCCTCCTCCACTGCCCCCTAAAATCTGCTTTCCTAATCAGAGGATTAGTAGTTCGGCACTCTCAGCATCACCATGACTAGCCATGACGACTAAAAGATGAAGGCATCTCAATGGCCATGCACCCTCAAAGTCAGGTAAGTGTGGTCTACGGTTTGTCTTATATCTCACAATCAGTGTGTCTTTAAGAGACATGCTAATAGTGTAACTAGTCTATTAGCATATGACCTGAGGGTCTGAAAGCCCCATTTACTATCATACCTTAGATCATTGAAGCATGACACTGTATTGGAAGCATCCTCGTCTGAAGTAACATAACAGCTTAATATTAGCCCAGACACCTATATGGCTGATTAATTCAATGTTTGTACATAACAGCTAACCAATAAGTGTTAAATCCTTAATACCACGGCATCCACACCCAGTTTCTTTGGGGGATAACATTAGCATTGCCACATCAGATGAAACACCCTAGATAGCAAGGTGTGGAGCTGGATGAACACAGCAGACCAAGCAGCATCATAGGAGCAGGAAAGCTTGACGTTTCGGGCCTAGACCCTTCTAATGAAGCTCCACACCTTGTTATCTCGGATTCTCCAGCATCTGCAGTACCTATTATCTCAGATGAAACACCCTGTTGGAATTAAACTCACACCATGGGAGGGCACTGATTTGGGAAGCTCCAGTGAGGTGGGAAAGTTGTACCGTTGCCAAAAGACATAAATATTGCTGCCAGGGACATCGCTGTTGGTTGTGGAGTATCCAAAAAAAAAACAACACCCCGCCATCAGGAACTCACTGGGAGATTGCCAGAACAAGTTTGGCTTCATCCCCATGAGGTGGCAGGCACACCCACTACTAAAAAAGATGCCCAGGTAGGCGTAAAAGGTTTGGATACATTCCTGACGCCTACACATGCCATTTTGCCAACCTTCTCTTCTTGGTAAAATCCAACCCTTCATTGTTAAAGTAATTTATCAACTGTGAACTGCGTAAAGATGTCACAGGATATACAAAACACAGATGGAAACTTTTCTTTCTTACTGCCCATAAAAATCAATCATAAAAAGATATTTATAAATTATTTGATAAATATATTTTTCCATTAGTAAGCCTCTACAGAGGTAGTGTTACAAATCTGGACATGTCAGCAGGAGCCTCATCTCTGTAACAGCATGAATTAGAAATGACATGCTGCCCATGATTTCCCAGCAATAAAACAAAAGGGTCGCAAATCACAGATGAGAGTGCAGGAAGTTCTGAACTGTGCTTAAATGATGTTCTGACAGTTATTGCCTGATCACTAACAGGAGAACAATAAGTCATTAAAAAGAGTCTTTTGTGTTCCTCAGCACAGGCCCTTCCACCCGAGTTGTTGTCTAATCTTGGGCGTACAAATTTAAATGCAATATAAAGATAGAATAATACAGCAGAACAGGACCAAGGCCGTGGAGATGTTTGTCTTGAGAGGGCTGTGTGACTTTGGAAGTCTCTGCCTCAGAAATCAGCAAAGGCAGGGTCATTGAATATTTTTGAGACAGAGGTCGATAGATTTTTGTTAGGAGGGGGTATCAAGGGTTATTGGGGGTAGTTAGAATGTGAAATTTGAAATACAAACAGATCTGTCATGATTTTTTTGAAGGCAGAGCAGGCTCGAGGGGTTAAGTGATCAACTTCTTCTACTTAGTAAGTTGGTATGTGGTCATGTCTGTGCCTGCTTTTTGGAAGAATTACCCAATTAACCCCATTCTCCTGCATACAGATGATAATCAGATTGCAATTATCTTTGTGCAAAACTTCAGCACATTATTTGAAGAAGCTGATAGATTTCAAAGAAGAAAGCATTTCGATACATCATCAGATTCAATGTGGGTGGTCTGTCAAAAAATGAATCTATTTCCCACAGTGAGCAAAGGAAATTTAGAGAGTGAGTCATGAAAGGTTGCTTTTATTTTACAACCCAAGACACCAAGCATAGAGCATTTTTGTGAAGGGGATGGTCACAAATTGCCTGCTCATCCATTTGGCTGACCACAATGTGAAGAAGGTCTAAGGAGGTTAATCTAGTCATCTTTTGGATTGTTAATTATATAGAAGCATGATGCTTCATTGTATTGTTAGTGTTAAAAATGTACAAACCAGTAAAGATATTACAATTAATGTTATACAATGCAGAGAATCTACAGTAGTAGACAAAAGGAGGAATAAAAAGGCAATAAAGGAAAAAAGTGGTTAAAATGAATGAACCTGTACTAACCCAGATTTGACTTCTCCCTATGTCAGTTATAGTTCCATAGTGGGCTTACTTTTACATATAAATGTATTGATGTAAAACCACAGTAAGCAAGTTTGCTGTAAGATCACCATTTTAAATTTCCTTAGTTCATACAATTGAACACATGAACATAAAGCTAATGAAGGCCATTCAGCCCCTTGCACATAACCAACTATTTAAGACTGTTATGACTGATCTGTTTATAACCTCATATCTACATTCCTGACTTCCTCAATAGTCTTTCAGTCCCTGTCTATCATGAATTTATTTACTGCTGCCTTCAAAATATTCAGAGACTCAGCTTCCATTACTTTTTATTGGAAAAAGTTCCAAACACTAATAACTCCGTCTGAGAAAAAAACTCCATTATCTCCGTATTAAATTGGTGACTTATTATTAAACAGCGACCCTAGTTCTACAGTTAAGTGAGGGAAAGCAAGAACACCTCAGAATTCCTATGGCCATTAATCTAACAGGAGTGTTAAAGTGACTGTGTGTACTATAAGGCTAAATAAGTTTAGTAATCAAATCAACGTTTGAGATTTAATATATTTGACCAAAGAAATGTGCCTGAAAAACCTTTTTTAATATAGTTTGGATTATATTTCCAACATTCAATTCTGCTTTTAAAGCCAGTGATCCTTGAGCTCTCAGCTTCCCTCAAACACTTTGCCCCAGTAGCTGCCCTAGCAGAACAAAAACATTAACAACCAAAATCATACATAAAGTAGCATAGGCCAAATAGCAGACCCGCATTGCCTAGCCAGTTATGCGCATGACTTAAGAAAATTATGGAACAGTAAAACAATAGAAATTTGCATTTACACAATACATTTAATGTAGCAAAACATCACACTGGGGTGTAATCTAGCAAAACCTGACACTAATCCACACAAGAGATGCAAAGTGATAGTTTTTTTAAGGATTGCTTTAAAGAAAGGAAAGGGAATACAAAGGTGGAGATTAAGGGGGAAATGCCAGAATTGAGGTCCTGAGCTGCTAAAAGTATGTAAGCCAAAAGGAAATCAATACAGAAAGAAATCATTTCATTTATCATGCTCACTCCCAGTTCTTCAAAATGCTATCCAGTCATTCTTGAAAAAGAAATGAGTGTAAACATAATTAACAACTGATTTTATAACTTATTTAACAGGGAAAAGCTTTCCATGATGTTTCACAGAACCAGGTAGCCAATTAAAACCAATACAGAGCCACAGCATGTTAGGAGAGGGCTGACAGGATGTTAGGTCAAACAGCAGGATTTTTAATGGATGATCTCAAAGAAAGAGAGTGAGAGGAAAGTATAGAGAGGTTAGGGAGGGAATTTCAAAGCGAATGACATGGATAGTCAATGGCACAGCCATCACTAGTGAGCTAGATGGGTTGGTCTGAGACCACAGTTGGAATGGAACTGTGTCCTCAGAGGGATGCAGAACTAAAGAATGTTGTAGACATTGAAAGGAGTAGGTAGTAAAATGGTTGCATTATTCTTCACAGATGAAGACACTAATAACATTCCAAAATTATCAAATTATCAATTGGATAAAAGGGAAGAACAGAGTAGCTGAATATTACTGAAATGGAGAAAGACTGTAAAAAGCTGCAGTATAGAGCGAACTGGGAGTCCACATGCATAAATCTCAAAATGCTAGCATCCAGGTTCAGCAAGTAATAGGGAGGAAATTGGAATGTTGGCCTTTCAAAGAGCATAGAGCATAACAATAGGGAAGTTTTGCTAAAACTATACCAAGCACGAGTCAGGCCACAGCTGGAATACTGTGTACAGTTTTGGTCACCCTATCTAAAGAAATGTATACTGGCATTAGAAGCAGACCTGAGAAGGTTTACTAGGTGGATTCTGGATGGAAGGACTATCTTATGAGGAGAGATTGAGTAATTTGGGACTGTACTGACTGGATTTTAGAAGAGTGAGTCAACTTTATGACAGGGATAACAGATAGACAAGGATAAAGAGGGGTTTCTTTTCTTAGATAGTATGAAAAGTTAGGAAATAAATTAGAAAGAAGATCCTTAAAGGTAATAATCTCTGAATTACCACCTGAACCATGAGCCAATCGGCATAAGACAAATAAGATTAGAGAAATGAATGTGTGGCTCAAAGATTGATGTGGGAAAAGTAGGGTTTTGCTCATGGGGAACTGGCATCAATACTGAGGAAATTGGGATCTGTCACTTTGGGACGCTCTTCAACTGATCTGTGCTGGAACTGATGTTCCAGTGAATCATCTAACTAGGAAAGTAGAGAGGACTTTAAACAAAACAAGGCAACTGAGGGATCAAGCAACTCAGAGGGTAGAATCAAAGCAGGAGGGTAAAATAACAATGTGGGAAATGAAGATAAGAGAATGGCTGGAAGGGACAGAGAGAATAAACCTAAGAATATTCCAACAGTCTGGTGTAGATGTTACAAAGATAAGGTAAGGTTCTGTATCTCAGGTCACAGATCATAGTCATACAGCATGCCAACCATAATCCCAAACTAAACTAGTCCCACCTACCTGCACTTGGCCCATATCCTTCCAAGCCCTTCTTATTCATGTACTTATCCAAATGTCTTTTAAAAGTTGTAACTATCCGTATCCACCACTTCCTTTGAAAGTTCATTCCACGCATGAACCACTTTGTGTTTAAAAAAAAGTTGCCCCTAATGTCCTTTACAAATCTTTCTCCTCTCACCTTAAAAATATGCCACCTAGTCTTGAAATCCACCACCCTTGGGAAAAGATATCTGCCATTTACCTTTGTCTTTTCCCCTCGTGATGGTAAAAACCTCTATAAGGTCATCCCCTCAACCTCCTCTGCTCCAGTGAGAAAGGTCCTAGCTCATCCAACCTCTCCTTTTAAAACTCAAACCTTCCATTTCCAGTACATCTTGGTAAATCTTTTCTGAACCCTGTCCATCTTAATAATAAATAAAAATAGGAATTGCTGGAAAAGTTCAGCAGGTCTGGCAGCACCTGTGGAGAGAAATCAGAGTTAGCGTTTCAAGTCGAGTGACCCTTTTATAAAGCGTAATAATATCCTTCCTGTAACAGGGTGACCAGAACTGGACACAGTACTCCAGAAGGGGCCTCACCAACTTCCTGTACAACCTCAAACATCTCCTATGCTCAATAGTCTTAGCAATGAAGGCTAGTGCGCTAAATGCCTTCTCAACTAGCCTGTGTTTATGTGATAAAAGCTTCAAAGAATTATGTACCTGGACACCCAGGTCTTTGTTTTAGAACACTAGCCCAGGGCCACTTTTAATTGTCCTGCCCTTGTTTGTTTTACCAAAATGCAATACCTTGCATTTATCCAAATTAAACTCTGCTACTCCTCAGACCATTGAGCCAATTGATCAAGGTCTCTTTGTAATCCTATAGTGGACAGTGAAGAAGGTTATCTTTATAAATTTTGGTGTCACCCGCAAACTCACTGAAGCAGGAGTGAGCCATGTCTCTGTAAAACAGAGTACACAGCAGGGTCTCAATTCCTCGATGAAGCTATAGGCCTGTCAGTTTAGTATCTGTTGTTGGGAAATTATTAGAATTCGCTACTAAGGAAGTATAGCATGGCATTTGGAAATCAAAATACAATCAAAATCAGCATGGTTTTATGAAGAGTGAATCATGAATTCTTTGATGATGTCACATGAAATATGGGTAATGAGGATCCTGCAGATATAGTACATCTGGACTTCTAGGAGACATTTGATAAGTGCCACAAAATGTTAATACACAAAGTTAAGATCACATGGGGTTAAGGGTGTTTTTTTTTTAGCTTGGATAAAGAATTGGCTAGCCAACAGAAAGCAGAGTTGGGGTAAATGGGTCTTTTTCTCATTGACTAGTTGTAACTAGTGGGGTGCTGGTGCTGATTCTTGGACCCCAACCATTTACAATCTATATGAATTACATGGATGCAGGAATAGAAAGTATTGTAGCCAAATTTGCAGATGATACTAAAATAGGTGGGAAAGTGCGTTGCAATGAAGAAATAAGAAATCTACAAATGGATATGGATAGGTTAGATAAATTGGACAAAATCTTGGCAGAAGAAGTTTAGTATTGATGAATGAGAGGTTATACATTTGGTTGGTGGAATAGTAAGGCAACTTATTATCTAAATGGAGAGTAGCCTCGGAGTTCTTCAGAGGGATCTGCATGTTCTCGTACATGAATCACAGAAAACTAGTATGCAGCAGGTAAAAAGGAAGACAAGTTGAATTTGGGCATTTATTGATAAAGGAATAGAATATATATGTAGGGAAGTGTTGCTGCAATTGTACAAGCCATTAGTGAGTCTGCACTTGGAGTATTGCATACAATTTTAGTCCCCTGGCTTGACGATAGATGTAGTTGCATTGGAGGCAGTTCAGAGAATCTATTCCAAAAATGAGGGGTTTATTGTATGAAGAAATATTGACCAGTTTAGGTGCATATTCTCTGGAATTTAGATGAATGAGGTATACAAGATGCTAAAGGGGATTGACCAAGTAAAGGTAGAAAGGATGTTTCCTCATGGGGCAATATAGAATAAGGTTATAGTGTGAGAATGAAAGGTAGCAGATTTACAACAGAAATGAGGAGGAATTACTCTTCTCAAAGGGTCGTGAATCTGTGGAAATCCCTAACCCAGAATGTGGTGGAGTTGAGACATTGAGTAAACTTGTTAATTGTGGTTTGAAGGTTATGGAGACCAGACAGGAAAGTGGAGTTGAGGCCAAGGTGAGATCAGCCGTGATCATATCAAATGGCAGAGCAGATGCTAAGGGCTGCATTGCCTACTCCTGCTCCTGCTCCTGGTTCGAATGTTTGGAGTTGAAAAGTACTGCACAAGTGGGATGGAGACATGCTGAACTGTAACCCACAGAACTCTACCAGTCATTGGCTGCCATTCGAGAGAGACCTCATTATCTTAACTCTCTCTTCTGCAAGTCAGCCAATCCTCCATCCATGCCAGTACGTTGCTTCTGACACCATGGGCTCTTATCTTAATTAGCAGCCTCCTGTGTAGCACCTTGTCAAAGGCCTTCTGGAAATCCAAATAGATCACGTTCACTGGCTTCCTTTTGCCTAATTTGCTCTCTACCTCCACAAAGAGTTCTAATTGATTTGTCAGACATGACCTCTCCTTGACATAGCTGTACTGACTGAGCCCTATTTTACCTTGCATTTCCAAGTACTCTTCCAAGTACATTGACCAAGCACATGTTCTGTGTAATCTCATCTTTAATAATGGATTCTTGAAATCTTATCAATGATCAAGGTCGGGCTAACCAGCCTATAGTTTCCTGTATTCTGTCTCTCTCCCTTCTCTATCAGGAGTATTACATTAGCCATTTTTCAGTCCTCTGGGATCCTCCCTGACTCCAGTGATTTCTAAAAGATTGCCACCAATGCCTCTACAATCACCTCAGCAATTGAAAACAACACCACCTGCAAACACTCCGCCAAACCATATGCCATTTAGACTTGGAACTAAATAGCTATTCTGTCATTGTCAATGGTTCAAAATCCTGGCATTCCCTCGCTGACAGCACTATAGGTGCAAGTACACACAATGGACTGCAGCTCTTCAAGAAGACAGCTCACCAGCACCTTGTCAACAGCATGTAGCATTCATGACAAAATATATAAATAAGGAGCACAATTTGAAATAAATAAATATGGTTTTTTAATCATTCCAAATATGTGGCTGCAGGATAACAAGGAATGTGTCCTCATTTTTATCCTAATTGGTTATGTCATTCAAGAAGAATAAGAAAATAGTTATAGGTGGAATGGTAGCACTGTAAATCAAATATGCCATTAATGCAATACTTAGAGGTGACATTGATTCGGGAGAACTGGATATAGAATCCAAGTGGAGATGAGAAACAACAAGAGAAATAATTCACTAGAGAAAGTAGTCTACAGATCCCTTAACAGTAACCACAATGTGGGACAATGTATACAAGAAGAAATGCTGGGTGCTTGTGATAATGAGACAGCAATAATCATGGAGTAACTTTAATCTACATATAAACTGGAAAGATTATATTGTCAATGGTAGCCTGGAAATTATAGCATGCTTTCGAGATAGTTTCTAGAGAAGCACTGAGAGCAGGATATATCTGACATGGCATTGTATAATGTGACAGCATTCTAAATGACCCTAGAGTAAAGGTAGCTCTAGACAACAGCAACCACAGTATGGTTGAATTTTATATCTAGTTTAACAAGGAGAAAAGTGGGTCTAAGACAAATATTTTAAACCTAAAGAAGGGCAACAATGTGGGCATGAAAGCTAGCTTGCTGAAGTAAACTGGGATACTAGGCTAGGAGATTGATCGACAGGCTCGATGGTAGACACATAAGAGACATTTAACAATACTCAGAATGAGTGTACCCCTACAATTAAAGAAAAATTCCAAAGGGAGGACCCACCATCAGTGGTTAACTGAAAATGTTAAGGAAAGCATCAAATGTAAGGAAATAAACACATAACTGCACAAAAATGGGTGGCAGGTCAGTTGATTGGTCAGAAGAGAATGTCTAAATGGTTGATGAGGAGGAAGAGATTAGGGGATAAGAAAAAGTTCATGAGGAATGTAAGATGAGACAACAAGAGTCTCTACAGGTATTTAAACAGAAAAATAGTAAGTAAAGTGAGTGTTGGTTCTTTAGAGGGCGATAATGGAGGAGTTAATCATAGATAAGAAGGAAAGGTGGCTGAAATGAACAAAGGTAATCCTGTCTTCACTCTAGAGGGTACAAAAAGCATTCTAGTAATAGCTGTAAATCAGGAGTTGGAAGGGAAAGAGGAACTTGGTAAAATTACAATCACTGAGATCCAGCTAGGAGGAGATGAGACATCCAACCGGCAAAGGATGAGTTCTGTTGATACCTATGAGCATCCACGACACAAAAGGCTCAAACACTTAAAGCAGGAAGCTGCTAACATCTGCAGTCTCCAAGGACAAAATCTCCTTCTCAGTCGATCAAGGACACACATTGCCAATAGCAGCTCAGGTGCCTGTCACTTGTGGAACCTCATTTCCAGTCATCTCAACCCATGCCCTCACAGGTCACTGTCTCTCAACTCCCACAGGGAGGGGGCACAGAGAGGCATGAGTGTCTACAATGAGTTGTGTGGACAGGAAGGAAGGATACTATTTGTGGAAACTGACTGAGAGACATGGGTGTGAGAAGGTAATCGGATGAAGCTGAAGAGTGTTAGCTGTTGAGAGGGGAATGAGATACCTGAAGGGAGATGAATGAGTGCAGCTGCAAGAAGGGTTGGCTTGAGGAATATTGTGCAGGAGAATGTTGGGCAAGTTGGAGTGGGCACCTGTCACATGGAGGTGCTATGGCCCTCACTTTTCCCATCCTACTCTTGGTACACTGTCTCCAGGTTGAAAGTGGCACATGCTTGCTGCTGACTTCCTTAGCCACTTCAAAGTGGTTTAAGAAACTATCTTTAAACTCCTGTCCTTAGAAATGTTTGCTGTCAGATCCTGCAGCATGACATTCAGGTAAAAGTTAGATACCTGGAGAGCAGGTCTCCTTCATTCTTGGGTTGCAGCAGCCCTAAAAATGCAAATACTGCCGAGCTCCTGTAACTCATGTTGTGGTCCCTTTAAATTAGAAACCCTCTCTTTGACAGAATGAATGCCTCATCTCACCAAGCCTTGTTGATTGGCCACAAAATTTGGACGTGGTATGCTAATTAGATTGCGCTGGGAAAGAACAATCACAAAGTATGCAAATCAATTCATTTCCATTAGGACCAGATGGATAAGATTCCACTGACTGAATTAATAGAAGATGGTATTAAGTTGGATTAAGTTAGTGCACAACATTGGTTATCTAGACCCTTGATACATTCTCAAGAAAGTCTCTAATTGCTTGCTAAGGAAATAAATTACTTAAAGGCAATCATCTTGCAATAGGGGAATAATTCAGCACACAGATCTCAAACAGCCATGGAGTGACTGCTTAGTTAGTTTCTTTATTATCAGTGTTGGTTCATGATTGAATGTTGTTGTAGATATTGCTCTTTTGAATAATGTTATGAACTGTGGGCCTCTTCTGTCTAAATGAGTAACACTACTGGGCCTCAAGTGACTTTCTGATTCAAAGACAAGAGACCTACCAATTGTGTCGAACCATCTTACAAAAACACTCTTAATGAATAAATAAATTGTACAGTCTGTTTTTATCATATCTTGTGAAACTTATCATTAAACATTCTTTCCTTTGGTTCTCTTTAAGAAATGTATTTTTCTGTTAACACTAAATAAACAGCAAATACTAAAAACATCTATTAAATGACTCACTGTAATAATGAATCTCTAGGGACAGGAATGTTTCATTTATACTGGCAGGGCTTGTATTAGAAAGCAGCAAAGACAATATTTTGTTTATTTCCTCTGTGGGTAATCTGTTCTTCATGCTTGACATTTCTCCCTTTTTTGATTTATTGCACATGATGCTCTGAAAAGCTATTATTTGTAAGTGGAGTTTTATAACGCGTTTAATGAAAACTTATTGAAAACCAAAAGAACTGCAGATATTGTAAATCAGGAACTGAGAAAGGGTTAACAAGCATGGGGCTGGATGAACACAGCAGGTCAAGCAGCATCATAGGAGCAGGAAAACTTGACGTTTCGGGCTTAAACCCTTCATGAAGGGTTTAGGCC
>JAHRHZ010000263.1:26889651-27036911 GCA_024137785.1 Ginglymostoma cirratum | reverse complement strand
GCCCGAAACGTCAAGTTTTCCTGCTCCTATGATGCTGCTTGACCTGCTGTGTTCATCCAGCCCCATGCTTGTTATCTCGGATTCTCCAGCATCTGCAGTACCTTTTATCTCTGATACAACTGAGAAAGGGTCACTGGACCTGAAACGTTAACTCTGATTTTTTCTTCACAGATGCTGCCAGACCTGCTGAGCTTTTCCAGCAACTTCTGTTTTTGTTTAAGCATTTGTTACTCTATTAAAATGTGATTATAATTACTGTTCTACAAACATGTTTAAAATGTAGCTAGAACTCCCAAACATCATAAGAACTTTACAAAAGGAGGGAACCATACAACACCTAGCACCTGCTGTGCCATTCAATTAGACCATACCTGATCTGCATTCAACTTATTTTACCACCTTTGCTCCATATTGCATGGTAGAACTAACAGAAATCAAAATACTCCAGTTTTGAAATCTTTACTTGTTCTGGCATTAAGAGTCTGTTGGAGGATTAATTTCTAGATTTTGATTACACATTGTATGAAATATCTTGTTTCATCACCATGCTAGGTGTCATCACCAGTGGAGCCTCCAATGAAGCGATGTTATTCTACTCTGCTTGGAATTTATACTGTTTGGTCCGTTATGGTGAGTAGTGTCATGTCTGGTTTTGATCTATTTGGGTTTGTATATGGGGTCCAATCCTATGTGTTTGTTGATTGCATTATGGGTGGAGAACTATGCCTCTAGGAATTCCTGTGTGTTTCTATGTTTGGCTTGGGCTACTATGATTACCAGTTGAATTGATGGCCTTCATTGTCTGAGTGTACCAATATTAAGGAGAGTATATCAGAATACATGAACATCAACTAGCAGCAAAACAGCACGACGAACTCTCTTTAATATCGGTACACTCAGACAACGAAGGCCATCAGTGTAACTGGGACAAGGTAACCATAGTAGCCCAAGCCAAACATCAACACGCATGGGAATTCCTAGAGGCATGTTCTCCACTCATAATGCAATCAACAAACACATAGAATTGGACCCCATATACAAACCCATACAGATCAAAACTGGAAATGACACCACTCACCATAATGGACCAGACAGTATAAATTCCAAGTGGAGTAGAATAACATCACTTCATCAGAGGCTCCACTGATGATGTCATCTAGTATGGTCATGCAACATCTGAACAAGAACAAGAACAAACCAGCTTGGCAAGCAAGTCAACATCCTCACCTGCAACCCAAGCTACAGGTCTTTCCCAAAACTTTAAATTGTTTGAAATAGCCTGTTCATGATTTCACTCCTTAATGAGCTCACCTTTTAGTATTATGTTGCCTTCATCTTTATTTCCCCACAAATGGAAATAGTTTCTCCATGTCTATCCTATCAAAGTATTTTAACATTTTAAAAGGCCCTGATTACATTCCTCAATATTCTCAACTTGATGAATGCAGATTTATGCATCCTCTACTCACAATGTATACCTCTGAACCTGATATCAGCGATTAAAATGTAAGCCACATAAAAAAGCATCAGGTTTTTTCTACTGATTGAATTTATGACATTGGAACTGATACGGGTTTGTGGAAATAGGGCCAAGCCAAAGGTGCGTGGTCCTCATGAAGCAGGAACTTAATAAATATCATAACAAAAAGAAAATATATCATGAGTTAATAATACTTATGTTATTAGTCAAAAAATCCACAGTACAAGTTCAAACCTCAGTATAATATATTTTAAAAATCTGGTATGTCTCTGTAAATCTAACAGGTTGTTCAATGACATTTGAGAAAAGAAACCTGCCATCCTTCCCTAGTCTGACCAATAAATGACTCCAGTCCTATAGCAATATGGTTTACTCAACTCCTCTCTGGAAATTAACTAGCAAGCCACTCAGTTTTTACAAAAAACTACAAAGAATATCACATGGACTCCACAACTTCATGGAGGTCCACCACCACATCCTCATAGCAACTGCGGTGGACGGTAAATAGTGTCCTTTTTAGCAACATGCACATCCCAATAAAAAAAAGTGGGATGCAAAATTTGTACTGAATGAAGATTAGCAATAACAAGTTTAAAACTACTGGAAGGGCAATTAAATCCAAAGGGTTGAAGAAAGGATTCAAAAATGGGAAGGTAGCAGATCCAGAGGAGTTCCTTCATGTTTAGTCAATGGCAGATCAACCTGATGTATTCTTTACAAAGAAGTGGTTTTCTTGTTGACTGGACTTCCTTCCTGGTAAGAGACACAAAATAGAAGACGATGTCAGTAAAGTAAAAGGACCAGCCATACTAACTAGGGCTACCAATGTTCCCCGTTCAAAAAACAGTAAGAAGGCAGGGCAACAGTGAGTTACCATTTTATTTAAAAGATGAAAGTTTACAATTCTATGAATCCATTGTAAAAGTAAATTTCTCTTAGAAGGCAATGGTGAACAATTGCTCAATAGGTTTTAAATTTTGATGTCCACTGATCACTAATTTGTTGACAATTTTTGTTCTAAACAAAAGTTATAATGGGTTATAAGTCTGCAGCAAAGTTTGTTGAAGATTCAATATCTGACCATCAGCAGGATTAAAAATGCTGGCTGTATCAAGTTGAAGACTGACAGATTTGGTTATTGAAGCATAACCCACAACATGGGACCGCATATGAGAAATATTGTTATCTGCTTGGATCAAGACTTCATGATCAGATTGGTGTTGTGAGACTAGCAATTAAACCAGAAATATGTTTATGTTCTTTTGTGACAAGAGGTTGCTATGCAACATTGCCTTTAGCAAGAAACTATTTAGATTTCAGGCTCTGAAAAATTCTGAAGAATGCCAAATGAGTTGATCAGGTACGTGATACCATAATTTTGTTCAGGCAACAATTGATATCTTCAGACAGCAGCAATTTAAAACAGCCTAGAATAGGCTAAGAATGAACCTCTTTTAATAATTAAGACTCTGCATGCCTTGAAGTGCATTCTGTTCATAGAGGTCATGGTGCTCAATAGACAAAGAGAAAAATCAAGATTTAATCCCTGCACCAGATCTGTGCTTCTGTTGGATGTTGCATTTAGTTTGCACTAAGGCAAACAAGGTTTACACTGCACCATTGAAAACCTCTTCATCAACATTTGCAGTTCCATCGGGGTGTTTTGTCTTCTCTGAAAATTATTCATTTAAGCAAACTCATCTAAGTGAGCAAAGGTGAGACCTCTTGACACAAAGTGCCTCCCTGAATCTGTGTAATTTACATTGCCCTCAAACTGTTCAATAAAATTACCTTTTTTGATTATTCACACTGTGGCTTTGATCTGTAAAATTAAATGTGATTTTTTTTTAAATTACTCATATATTTCTACTTGAGCTTTACTAATCAAGTAGCTTTGTTGTAACGTTCGCCAGTCTATGCTGATAGGATGAATATTCATTTGGGCTTGTTCTTGACCCTGGAAAACAAGATAAACTTCCAGAGGGTTCATTATAGTGGTGTCCAAGATCTGTTTATATCTAAGATGAGTGACATAGATCCTTCATATACCTGGTCTTGGACATATCACAAGAGTCTAAATGAGGGAGATTGAATTATATTTTGTAATTGAACTATCAAGTGGTATTTGGCTGAGACAGTTTGGCAAGTGTCAGCAATGTGCATAACTTGCAAACCAACCCAGGTATCAGTGAATGATCTTTACAATAAGTTGTTTATACTGAGATGTTACGGCCTTGAAAGATGACTGCAAAAAATTCAAACTTGTAAAGTGCATCTTATAGGCATAGCTGCGTAGGGAATGTCAAGAAGTTGCCAAGGTTGGTGGAATTTGGAATCAGTAGAATAAGCAACACATGGTAAGAAAACCTTGGGCTTTCAACAAAATATATTATAAGATAATGTTTCCTTGTCCAGATTTGACCATGTCCAGGTCCCTTCCCTATCTGATCACAGTCACAAAAGTGGCAGGCATCTGGTTGCATCTGTTTATTAACTGTTGTCATATGTGGTGCTATGGTGCCCTCTGTGATGGCTGATCTGAAGTGCCAAACTGGATAGCCTTCCTCATTCACACCTCGTGCAGGCGCGTGACCATTTAACCATCCCCGAACAAGAACAGTTTTGTCCAACACATTCATCCGCTCACCAAATCAGCACACGGAATTTCCTTTCACTTTATTTAGTCCTGACTCTTCCACTCATGTGCTAGTAGCTATCTTGAACAAGAGAAAGTTTACAATGAAGGAAACTGCCAGTTATGAAAGTAGCTACCAAATCTGAGTTGATAGACAGAGATAGTGTATTGGAGTAACTCTGTAAAGGTTCTGACAAAGGTTCCATCAATAGTGTCCTTCCTGTCTTGAAGAAGAGTCATTGCTACTCCAAGGTTTTATTTGAAACATCAATTTCCAGGCATTAAAAAGTAATCCATGTTACAGTATTTTACCCAGGTCTTCATAGCAAAACTGAGGAGTCAAGATACTGAGGATTAGTTAACGAGAAACACTGAATTGTGGTAATTCTCAAACAAGGTCCAATACCTAAAAGTCCAGTATACTGCTATATGGACCTTACTTGAAGAAAGAAATTGTACAATTTAATTTAATTACCATCAATACAATATTAACATAATCATTGGTGAAGGCATCTCAACAGAAGACTTGAGGACACTGTCAGTGAGGAAGACAAAGGATAAAATCAAAGCATGGAAGATGCTGTCTTCGGAAAGTGGATCTCTTTCTGAGTACTTGCACTCAGCAGGTAAGAAATGCCAACTCTAGAACAAGGACAACTAGCGGACAAATAATCTGTCCTCCCCTGGTTAGGCAGACAGGACTTGGTAAAGCATAGGATTTGAAAGACTCTTGTATCAAATTAACTTGAGAATACCCCGCAGCCAGTGGATTATCCATCACATCTGCTTCTCTTCTAATACCTACTGCCCCCCGGTGTTTTTTTCTATTCATTCATGGGATGTGACTGTCATTGGCAAAGCCAACATTTGTTGTCCATCCCTAGAAGCTCTTGAGAAGGTTATGATCTCACTATCGAGAAGATTCTTTGTTAGGTGAAATCTTCAGACCCAGTTGGAATGCATTAAATAATACCAGTGGTCTGAAGAATGTTCCTACATTGATGCAGGCACCAGAAAATCCTTCTAATCCAATCCTAATGGATAAACAGACATTATTGTAGATCTGTTCAACTGGAGGCATGGAGACTGAGAAAGGTCACAGATATCAGCCTTGACTATAGAAAGTAACATTGATTTCCAAGAATCCACATGTGCCATTTTGTGGTTAAAATTGTTAACAAAGTGAAGATCCTTAAAAGAAAGCACAGTGGGAGCTTCTTGGCATGGGAGCATTTACTTCCATTTTGTTGTAATGCTGGACTAGAACAAGCTGCACATTCAACAACAACTACTTTTGCCTGTTCACATACATTGATCCAGATTGAAATGTGATATCTGTACCACCTGTGATTTTCTGGATCTTGGGAAATCCTGTTACTTAGTAATATTGTAATGTCCTGATGTATTTCGACTGATTGTCCGTGAAACTACTATCTCAAAAAGAGAATGCGCCCATAACTTGCTTGATATATTTTGTGCACATCTTTATAGATTGTGTACTAGTTGTCCCTAGCCACAGGTAGGAATTACACCATAATATAGAAGTTTTCTTTTCAGATAGACAACACTGGAAAAGTAATATTTATTGCCTATTAATACCTATGCTGAAGACATTAAAAGACAACCATATAGGAGTCAAATGTAGGCCGGGCCATCTGGAATTGCAATTCCCTGCCCTGAAGGAAATGAGCAAATGTGTGGGGCTTTTAGATTAACCTAGCAACCATTATGGTCATTTTTAATTGTGTGCTGCCCCACAAAACAGTTTTTTTTTACTTTAAAACTCAGTTTCACAACATGCCTTGGAGGGATTTTAAATCATGACCTGTGGATTACCAGGCTATTACACAACAATTACATTATCACCACTTACATTACCACTGACCAAATGGTATCTATGACGAATGCAGCCTTGCTTGAAGCAAGAGCAGACTTGAAAACTTGTTTCTTTTTCATTCACTCATGTGATGTGGATGTCACTGGTAGTCCAGCATTTATTGTCCCTTCCTAGTTGCCCTTGAAAAGGTGATAGTAATCTGCCTCTTCAGCTGGTGTAGTTTATGTGCTACATAGGTTAACCCTCATTGCCCTTAGGGAGGGAATTCCAGGATTTTGACCCAGCAGTATTTTTGGGATGGCAATATTTTTCAAAGTCAGGATGGTGAGTGATTTGGAGGGGAAATTGCAGCTTCTGGTGTTCAAATATATTTTCTCCCCTTGTCTTTTAGATGTAATTGGTCATGGGTTTGGGTGCTTCTGTCTGAGGATCTTTGGTGAATTTCTGCAGTGCATCTTGTAGATAGGACACACTACTATACACTACCTCTGTGCTGGAGGTAGTGGGTGCTTGTGTATGTGGTGCCAATCAAGTGAGCTGCTTTGTCCAGGATTATGAGAAGCTTCTTGAATGTTGTTGGAGCTGAATACCCATTCAGGCAAGTGGGGGGTATTCCATCAGACTCCTGACTTGTACCTTGTAGATGGTCCACACGCTCTGGGGAGTCAGAAGATAAGTTACTCACCACAGTATTCCCAGCCTTTGGCCTGCTCTTATAGCCACTGTGTTTATGTGGTGAGTCCAATTGACTTTCTGGTCAATGGTAACCCCAAGAATGTTGATAGTCGGGGATTCAGTGATAGTAACACCATTGAATGTCAAGAGGTGGTTAGATTCTCTCCTATTGGAGATAGTCATTGTCTGGCATTTGGATGGCACAAATGTGATTTGCCACTTGTCATCCCAAGACTGGATTTTGTCGGTACCTTATTGCATTTGAACATGGACTGCTTCAGTATCTGAGTAGTCATGAATGGTGCTGAATGTTGTGCTCCTGGCAGGACCCCCTGCACTATCTGTTGAACCAGGGTTGATCCCCTGGCTTAATGCTAATGGTAGAATGGGGGATATGCTGGGCCTTGAGGTTGTAGATTGTGGTACAGTACTCCATTTCCAATCTCAAATTTTACTCTATGAGGAACCTTCATTTGTCTACACAAATCTTTATCTCTTTTTAACATACATACAGGAACTCTCACAGCCTGTTTTTATGATCTTTGCAACTGTGCTCTCATACTTTATTTTCCCCTTCTTAACCAACTGTTGATCTTACTTTACTGAATTCTGAAGTGCTCCTAAGTCCTTAGGCTTGCATTTTTTTCTCCTTGCAATTTTATATGACTCCTCTTTGAATCTATTACTTTCCTTAATTTCTTATGTTAGCCATGATTGAGTCACTTTTCCTGTTGCATTCTTTTGTCCAAAAGCAAAACTGTTGTAATTCATGCATTAGGTCTTTAAATATTGTCAGAAGTGAAGCAAATGTATCAAAAATACGACGTTGAACGCCAATATTCATCGATTTTGTGATCAAGTCACATCCAACAACATTGATGATCCATTACTCCCTTCTTGATAAACATTAGATTCATCTCAATCCAAAATGAAAAGAGGATTTAAAAAAAAAGTAGCTACTACATCAATTAAGGTTATTATTTTTGGACTGAACAGAAGCTTAACATTGAATAATTTATTTAACATCAAGCATTTATACTTATTTGTTGACTTTTTGAAAAATACTGAACTTCTTAATTCCTCAAAATTATTTTGTCTGAAAATGATACAAACATGTAATTGCCAAGGGTTTTTTTTTGTTGTGAAGATTATTTTCTCTTCAAATAAAATAATTGGGTCGTTTCTGGTGTGTCATTGAATGTGGCCACTGGAGGGAGTTGAACTGCAGGACAGCATACTGCATGGAAAGGTTCCATTTGTTCTGCGTGGCAATTTTCAGATTAAATCTGAGGGACGAAAGTTTGTAACGGGGACTTTTTATTCAATTCATAACGGGAGGAAGGTGAAAATATTCTGCAATTCAAGTTGTCCTGAATTTGCTGATTAAAATGAATTGAAACGTTGAGACAGTTCATGGAGTTAGTAAAAGTGATTTTGTCCTTGCAGCAATTGTCATGTAAGACTCAATGTGACATTTGTTGTTTTGCATTTCTCCTGCATTTCCACATCAGTCTCTAACAAATTAAATCTTTTTAGTTTCTTAAAAAATCCACATTCTTTGGTTTATGTATGCATGCACTAACCAACTCTGTATTGTTGAAATTTTGATCATCTGACGTTCTGACTACATGACCTCTAAGCATGAGCTGCATGGTCCACAAATGGTATTGTGTTTATCTCAGAATGATTCTCTATCATTGTGTATCTACTCTTTTCAGTTTTGTGACAGCAACTTTTGTGTGGACAAGTTCCAAGGCCTATTGGAGACCAAAGATAGGCAGCTGAAGTAGGAGTGGATAGTGAAGTGAGGGAAGAGGAAAGAGTGGAAACAGGATGAAAAGGGTGTGATGAGAGATAAAAGGTACTGCAGATGCTGGAGAATCCGAGATAACAAGGTGTGGGGCTGGATGAACACAGCAGGCCAAGCAGCATCATAGGAGCAGGAAAGCTTGACGTTTCGGGTCTAGACTCGAATCTCAGATTCTCCAGCATCTGCAGTACCTTTTATCTCTGATACAATTTTAACCCCACTGCGAAGCCTCTTCTAAGGATGCCCACCCTGAAGAAGTTACCTTCCTCCCTCCGGACAAACCTCAGGGAATCTCTCTCCCACTGCAACTCTCTCATAATCTCTTCGGCCTTGAAACTACTCGACCACGTCCTGAGGCAAACCAGGTACCTTTCTTAGTACCTGCCTACGGAACCAGATCACCCCAAAAAGGGTGTGACGCCTCTTTAATAAGCCCAAAAGGCAGATGAGCCTATACCTGCATGTAATCATATATCCGGAGGCCATAGGCAAAATGTATTATTGCACCATTGTCAAGGCAATTTCTGCAGATCACTCTGTAATATCCATAATAGGCTAGCTGTAAATAAACCTATCTACAAATAAATGCAGTTCACGTATCTCATTTGTGCTGCATTTAGATAGCACAGGAGTATTACTACATGGTATACAGTGGTGATTTTTCTCATTTAAAATAAAAAAGCAGAACAATTAAGTCAGCAATACAAATCTGAAGATCATGGGGAGAAACAGAAAACAAGATACAACAGTATCAGAGGTTTCCATGTTCAGAAGACAGAAGAAAATAAGGTTTCTTTACAAACTGAGTATATCCAAGTTAGCGAGGTCTTTGCAGGCAGCCAGTTAGTTCAAAACTGTGCTATCTAAAGGCTGATTAAAATTTAAATGGCCATCAGGAGTTAGCCTTATGCTGAACAATAAAAAAAGTACCTCAGTTTAACAGAATAAAATGAAAATAAAAGGCAAAAGTAGAAACCACAACAGAACATTGATAAATGTATATAACATTGTAATACGATTACTGGAACATTCCTGGAAATCAATAGTGTCTGAAGCAGGCAAAAACAAAAATCAGAAAGAAGGATACTAAATGCCCCAGATAAACTGGATAGCCACTGGTTTTGACTCAGAGTTCATACTCTTTAAACGAAGAATGCAACTCAGGTTTCTAGACCAAACAGTTGTAGAACTGATTAGGTTAGCTGTGAAAATGCTCAAACCAGGTGGAAAAAAGGGGTTACAATCTGCAGTCCAGAAATATCCCCCAAAGCCATGTAAAGTTCTAGAAGATCAACTGCATATCAGAGTCAATTTTGGAATTCATCAATTAGAATTGAATACCTTCCAGCAATAGTCACAGGAATCAATTGATCTATTTGTCAGCAGATGCCATAACAAAGACAACAAATGCAATTTTTCAGAGACTGAACAATTGAAGCGTAGACTGGATCTGGTGGTTGCCTTAGCACCTATAAAGTGTTCCAAAAACATTCCCTGGAAACGAAGAGTCACAGCACCAACCGACTGCGAGGAGAGGGTGGGAAGCCAGAAGCCATTGCAGCTAGACAACAGCACCTGCAAGGATGAGATGTTGCAAATGATATTGAAACTGTAGCCTGGACATAAAGCAAGCAAGCTGAGTGATGTGTAATTTATTGCTCCCTCCTAAAGCTATTCAGCATTCCAAGATCTATGCAAGGTACAAATGTGCATTGGGCCTGCCTGTGCAGACACAGCCTATAACAGGACACAACCAAGCACAAGACAGGTGCAGTTGTATGGCATCAGCAGAAAGTGTATACCAGAGATCTGTACAAACATAAAATGATACATAATGGTCACATTAAGACAGATCCAATCAAGACCCAGAGTGAAAGAACTTCTAACTGGAGAGCAAATAGGCTTTCCACATTGTGAATCTCACACATTTGTGTCGGTGAAATCAGGCAATTAGAAACCTTTTCCACAATCAACATCATTTGCTTGAGATAACTGGCATACGCACAAAATCAAACTTGATGCTAATGCTAGTGCAAATATCCAACCAGTCCAAGTTCTGAAGGACATAAACCAGGATTGTTGAACCTCAGTGGCACAATTGACAACAGCTAAATTAACTGCCTACAATATGTTGGCTACCCCTTGCATTGGTATATCCATAATGCCATACAGTTATACCAATTTGACACAGACACTAGAAATATCTTACCTGGTAAGCACAGGTGGGGCAGCAGTGGTAAGGAATATCAGCATGTACAGCGCTCAACATTGTGACTATCCATGAAATCACTGAGGTCCCATGGTGGCAGAAAAGACTAAGAATATTTATCATTGACTAAGTCTAAGGTTAATAATTGCATCCAGAACATTCAACACTATAGGAAACATACCTCAGAAAAGATGATGTATTGCACCAAATGATGCAATTCTGTTAAGTATGAGCTGGATGACATGGAATACAATAGAATCATTTTGCTGTGTGGATCACCACACAGACTCATGTAGTTCATTTACTTGCAGACTAAAGAAGAATGGCACACTCAGATATCTCTCTAAATTGGAAATGTCTGAACACCTCCCAAAAGAGATGCCCACTCAAGATTCTAATGCTAAAGGAGCCCAAGTTCACAAAAGCTCAGTTCTTCCCCAAGATCATTGCCAAACTTAGATGTTGATTGGTTCCCTTTATAAAGGAATCTCAGGAAGTCACTACCTTCAGAACATCATTTAGAAGTCATTACTTCCAGAGATTACCTTTTTTGGTTTATCTGTCAGCCATGATTTGTCCCAACAGTGTACAAACAGAACTACAGAAAATGTGCCTGGATGTAAGTGTTTAGTCAGTGATATTGCAGTAATGGACAAAACCAAAGAAGAGCATGATCAGATTCTTCACTCACTGGCAGTAGCTTGCTATGCAGCATTTGTGTTCAAAGGAAGAAATACCAGGTGAATGTAAGTCACGTCAATTCTTTTAGCTGTATTTATTCAAGTAATGTAATCTGTCCCAACTCAAAGTCAAAGATGTAAGACAAATGCCTACCCTACAAGACAATAAAGATCTACAGAGGTGCATTTACAGTCTTCAGTGTTTTCGCTCCATATATTTCAAACTTCCCCATTAAAGCATCATCATAAGAAGGCTGTATCGTATGTATGTCAGGAAGACAATCAATGTATGTTTGAGTCTCTCAAACAAGCATTGTCAACAGAAAACTGCACCCTGCAATAATACAACCTAAAGAAGAAGACAATCTGGGAAGATGATGCTTTGCAGAGAGGGCTAGGAACTTACATCAAGCAAGATAGCAAACCAATTGCATTTGGAAAAGCCAATCTCAAACAGAATCCAATTATTCCAATACAGTGTGAAACATTTGCTTTAGTAATTGCAACCACAAGATTCCACACCAATCTGCTCCATAAGCAGCTCACTGTTGCAGCTGGTCACAAACCACTGGATGTGATTTGGCGCAAACCACAGATAAGTGCACCCCCACTGACTGCAAAAAACCCCCAGTCAAAGTACAGCAGGAAGTCTTCGATGCCTGCTACAAATCTGGTTACCAAATGGTCATCTCAGATATACTGAACAGTTTGCCAAACCTGAACAAGATTGCATATGTAAGCTAGATCTA
The DNA here is from genome assembly GCA_024137785.1 of Ginglymostoma cirratum. NCBI lineage: Eukaryota > Metazoa > Chordata > Chondrichthyes > Orectolobiformes > Ginglymostomatidae > Ginglymostoma > Ginglymostoma cirratum. The sequence goes on along the minus strand of JAHRHZ010000263.1, from coordinate 27,024,836 downwards.
CAAATAGATAGCATGGGCATTGAGGTGGAATGCTTGCTGAAAAATCAAGGTATAGCATTTAGAATCATAGAATCCCTATAATGTGGAAGCAGGCCATTCTGCCCATTGAGTACACGCCAACTCTCTGAAGAGCAGCCCACCCCTCTAACCTATCCCTTTAACCCTGCATTTCCCATGGCTAAACCACCTAACCTCCACATCACTCGACACCATGGGCAATTTAGCATGGCCAATCCACCTAACCTGCACATCCTTGATCTGCGGGAGGAAACTGGAGCACCTGGAGGAAACCCAGGCAGACATGGGGAGAACATGCAAACTCCACACAGACAGCCACCCCAGGTTAGAATCAAACTTGGGTCCCTGACACTATGAGGCAGCAGTGCTAACCACTTAGCCATTGTACCACCCTACTCAGCACAATTTAGTCAGCACAAACATAACTAACTTCAAATGGAAACAGCTAATGACCATAACTGAAGGCACTGAGGAATGTTATCATAGAAGGATAGCTTAACTTTGTAACAGAGGTATTGGATACTCTCCAAAGCTTTTGCCCTCACAGTTATTAGCTCAGAATCCCAAAAGGTGTTATTTTCAATTCCAATTAGATGACCTTTCATTCTTCTAAACTCTAGCAAATAAAGGTTTGGTCAACTCAATTTCCCCTCAGAGATCCGTCCTTTTATGGAAGGAAGCATTAGCTGGAGTTGTAGATTGCTAATCCATTGACATTACCACAATGCCACCAGCCCTCCTCTGTCTTTTGGTAACAGCCATTTGCCCTGGACACCCAGTGAGTGCTGCAGTGCTGTCCCTCTGCCTCTGTATCCAGGGTCCTGGTGCAGGCTGACTTTCCCCTGCCATACTGCATCAAAGTCTGGACAGTCCTGAGGATCTTTCAGGTCAGGAGGACACCATTCTGTCCAGCATGTCTTGCTCACATAGGAACATGCAAACAAGAAGCAGAGGTCGGCCATTCAGCTCCTCAAATCTACTCGCATTCAATAAGATCATGATTGATCTGATGATAATCTTCTAACCCCTAATAATATTTCACCCTTTTGCTTAACAAAAATCTATCTACATATGCCTTAAAGATATTCAAAGACTCTGCTTCCACCGCTGTTTCAGGCACAGAGTTCCAAAGACTTAGAGAATAAATGACATTTTAAAAGAGTAATCATTTTAATCCACCCCTGGTTTTTCCCATGCACCTCTAAAACTTTTCTTGAGGTACATGGCTAGGAGAGGTTAAGAGGTATATGGGACAGAAACAGACAAATGGGTCTAGTTCAGTTTAGGAAACCTGGTCAGCATGGACAGGTTGGACCAAAAGGCCTGTTTCCATGCTGTATCACTCTACGACTCTAACCAGTCTAACGAACCTTCATTGTACTCTTTCCAGGACTAGTAATTCTTCCTTATGTAAAGACACATGCAGTACTCCAGATGCAGCCTTACTAATGCCTTGTAGAGCTGTAGTACTGACACTCTGAACACTTCTGTAACAAAAGTTGACACACAAGTTGCCTTCCTAATTACTTGCTAACTTTGTTATTCAAGGGCAAGAATATCCAAATTCTTCTGAATATAAACATTTTCCAATCCCTCCATTCAAAAAAAATCTGCATTTTTATTTTTTCTAACAATGTGAATAACTTCACTCAACTTCTCATTGAATTCCATTTGCCATGTTCTTGCCCATTGACCCAACTTGCCTATGTTCCTCTACAGCCCCTTTTCTTACTTCTTACTGCCTGCTTTCCCACTGAAGATGGTATCAAACTTGCAGAAAACATGGATAAGCTACACTTAGTCTTGTTAGATCAGTCATTGATAGAAGTAATTAGTTGTAAATGGATGTAAACAGCAGAGATTCATATAATGACCCCGGTGATATCCTGCTAGTTATATCCTGCTAACCTGAAAACCCTGTGTTTATTCTGGCCTTGTCTCATCAACCAATCCTCAATCCAAACTGATGGATTTAGGGATAATATCTTAGTTATCATTTTCTGCAAGAACTAACCTCTTGTGCTGGAACATATTGAATGCATTTTGAAATCAAATTATACTACATCCTTTGTTTTTTCATTGTCTATCCTACTTCAGAAATGACTCATTGACCAAATCTTGAGCACATTTACTGGGAGTCAAACTTTATGGTAATCAGTCAGGAAAGTAGAGTTAAGACCACAATCAGATCAGTCACTTACTGAATGACTGACAGGAGCCATTCATGGGGGCCAAATGTCCCATTCCGGCTTCTATTTCTAATGTGTTTTGTTTATTCATTCACAGGATATGGACTTTACTGGCTGGATCAGCATCTATTGCCCAAACCTAATGGCACTTGAAAAGGCAGGGGTGAGCTTTCTCCTTGAACTGGCATAGTCCCACAGTGCTGGTATGAAGGGGGTTCTGGGATATTGACCCAGCAACAGTGGAGCAACATTAATATAGTTCCAAGTCAAAAAGGTGCATGGCCAGAGAGGGGAATCTTCCAGGTGGTGGTGCGCCTATGCATCTGTTGCCAATGTCTTCCTATGTTGTAGAAGTCATGGGCTTGGAAGGAACTTCCTAAGGCGTTTTGGTGAATTACTGCAGTGTATTTTGTAGATAGCACACACTGCTGTTACTGAGTGTTGGCGGTGGAGAGAGAGAATGTTGAAGATAGTGGATGGGGTGCCAATCAACCTTGTCCTGTTTTTGTCCTGGATAGTTTAAATCCATTGTGTGTTGCCAGTGCTGCACTTACCCAAGCCAATGATGATCATTTTATCACACTATTCACTTGTGCCATGTAAATGGTGGACAGAGGTGAGTTGCTCGCTGCAGAATTTCCAGCACCTGATATTCTTTTGAAGCCATAGTATTAATATGCCTGGTAGAGTTCAGTTTCTGGACAATGGTAACCACCAAGATGCTAATAGTGGATTTTTCGGTGTTAGTAACACCATTGAATGTCAGATTGCAATGGTTAGTTTCTCTCTAGTGGCAGTTGGTCATTTTCTGGTGCTTCTGCAGTGTAAATAATATTTGCCACAAACTTGAATGTTGACTGTATGGACATGGACTGCTTTGGTATCGGAGGAGTCATGAATGGTGCTGAATATTTATTGCTTGATGAACATCCCCATTTCTGACCTTCTGGTGGAGGGAAGGTCAGTGAATAATTGAAGATATTTAGGCCTAGGACACCACCCTGAGGAATTTGGATGATATCCCTGGGCTGAGATGACTGATCGCCAACATCCACAAACATCTTCCTTTTATACCAGGTATGACTCCGACCAGCAGAGAGTTTTCCCTCAGATTCCCGTTGACTCCAGTTTTGCTTGGGCTCCTTGACGTTAAACTCAGGCAAATGCTGTCTTGATGTCAAGTGCAGTCACTCTCATCTCACCTCTGGATTTCAGCTCTTTTGTCCAGGCTTGAATCGAGGTTGTGATTGGGTTAGGAGCTGAATGGCCATTATAGAACCTAACCTGAATGATCGTAAGTAGGTTGTACCTTTTGCAAGGGTTGTCAACAATTCCTTCCATCAATTTGCTGTTAATTGACCCTAGAGGCCTATTTGGCCAGTTTAGGTCTGGCCAGATTTTGTTGCACAGGACTTACTTGGGTATTTTCCAACACTATTAACTGTTTTTTTAAATTCATCTGAGGATGTGAACTTTGCTGTCTGAGCCAGTATTTTTTGCTTATCTTTAATTGCCCATGAGTTGGTAATATGTTGTCTTGAACCTCTGTAGTCTTTTGGTGAAGGTGGACCCAAAATGCCATTCAGGAGGGAGTTCCAGGAAATTTACCTAGTGATATTTAAGGAACAGCAATATATTTCCAAGTCAGGATTGTGGGTGGCTTGAAGGGGAACTTACAAGTGATGGTGTTCCCATGTCATGAGGCTGTACAGGACATTGGTGAGGCCTCTTCTGGAATATTGTGTCCAGTTCTAGACGCCCAGTTATAGAGAGGATATTATCAAGCTGGAGAGGGTTCAGAAGAGATTTACCAGGATGTTGCCAGGTATGGAAGGTTTGAGTTGCAAAGAATGGTTGGATAGACTGGGACTATTTTCCACTGGAACATAGGAGATTGAGAGATAATCTGGTAGAAGTTTATAAAATAATTAGAGGTATAGATAGAGTTGATGGTAGTTGTCTTTTCCCTAAGATGGGGAATTTCAAGACTAGGGGGCACATTTTTAAGGTGAGAGGAGACAGATTTTAAAAAGATATAAGAGACAAATCTTTTGCACAGATGGTGGTTTGCGTGAGGAATGAGCTTACTGATATAGTGGTGAATGTGGGCACAATTATAAAAGACATTTGGATGGATATATGAACAGGAAATGTGTGGAGGGATATCACCAGGAGCAGGCAGGTGGGACCAGTTTAGTTTGAGATTACGTTCAGCATGGACCGATTGGACCAAACAGTTTGGTTCCGTGCTGTATAACTCCATGACTCTATTTCCTGTCCTTGTCCTTCTCCCTGGAAGTGTTCATGGGGTTGGAAGGTGCTGTCTAAGGATCTTTGGTGAATTTCTGCAGTGCATCTTGTAGATAGTACACACTGCTGCTACTGACCACCAGTGATGGAGGAATTCTGGATGTGGAGTAAATGAGGCAGGCTGCTTCATCCTGTGCCAAGCTTCTTGAGTATTTTTGGAATTGCACTCATCAAGATGAGTGGGTAGTGTTTCATCACACTCTCGACTTGTTCCTCATAGCTGGTGCATAGGTATTGGGAAATCAGAAAATGAGGTACTCTCTGCAAGATTCCTAGCCTCTGACCGGCCTTGTAACCATAATATTTATAAGGCTGGTCCATGCTTAATGTTCATGCCCAGGGATTCAGCAAGGGTAATGCTATTGAACATCAAGGAACAATAGTTAGATTCTCTTTGGTTATAGATGGCCATTGCCTGGCATTGTGTGGTGTGAATCTTCCTTACCACTTACAGCCAACCTGGATATTTTCCAGGTCTTGCTACATTTGGCCATAGACTATTTTGGTGTCTGGGAATTGCAGAAATGTTATTACCTCCATTGCCTTTATAGTATCCAACATCTTCAACTGTTTCTTGATATCCCATGGAATTAATTGAATTGGCTGAAGACTGGCATCCATGATGCTGGATTCTCAGAAGAGGCTGAGGTGGATCATCCACTTGGGACTTCTGGCTGAAAATGGATGAAAATGTTTCAGCCTTAGTTTTTGCACTGTAGTGCCAGGCTCCCCACCATTGAGGATATGGATATTTCTGGAGCCTTTACATTCTGTTAGTTGTTAATTTATCCACCACCATTCACAATTGAATGCAGTAGGACTGCAGAGCTTAGATCTGATCCATTGGACATGGGATTGCTTAGTACTGTCAACTGTATGCTGTTACTGCTGTTTGGCAAGTTTTACCAGACTGACACATCATTTTTAGGTGTGTCCAGTGCTGCTCCTGACATGCCCTCTGCACTCTTCTTGCAATGGGATTGATCTCCTGGCTTGGTGGTAGTTTAAAAGTGGGGGATATGTCAGGCCATGAGGTTGCAGATCGTGCTTGAATGCAATTCTGCTGCTGTGACTGATGGCCACAATACCTCATGAATGCCAAGTTTTGAGTTCCTAGGTCTATTCGAAGTCTATTGGACTTAAACACCAGTGTTAATGCCACACAACAGAGAGAGGGACATCCTGAAAATGAGTACAGGACTTCACCGCTCCAAGAACTGTGTGGTGATCTCTCTTACAGATACTGTCATAAATATACGCATGAGGATGATGAGGTTCAACATGGAATACTGATTCATTAGCCAAGGTGTGCAGAGTGGGTAATCAGCTGGAGATTTACTTGACCCGATGCCATGAGAATTAATGTCATTTGAAGTCAACATTAAGGACTCCCAAGATAACTTCATCCCAACTGTGTACCACTGTGGCATGACCACCTATGGTCTCCGTCTTGCCAGTGGTTCAGCACATACCCAGGGATGGTGACTCAGACATTGTCTGTAAGGTATGATTCCGTGAGTATGAGTGTTAGGTTGTTGCTTAACTAGTCTGTGAGGTAACTCTTCCAACTTTTGGCACAAATCCCTAAACGATGGTAAGGTGGACTTTGCAGGTCCAATAGCCTTCTGTTTACTGTTGTCATTTCTGGTGCCTTGACTTGTGCCAGGTCAAATGCCCAGTTTTATTTTTTCCTTTAGATTTTGTTGCAGTTTGCAATGGTGGAATTCAAACCCATGTTCCCTGAACATTAGCCCAAAGATCTGGATTATGAATCCAGTGATATTACCACTAGGCCACTGCTTTTGAGGTTGGATAAGGAATTGGTTGCATTCTCATGGACAAAACGTTCTCGTCAACAGCAGTGATTCTGTGTGGGAATGCATTACAACTGGACCCCCGCAGAGGTCAGTGTTAGGATTGTTGTGCTTTGCCATCAATAATCTCATAGAAGAAATCCGAGTGATACGTAGGTTTGTGTGGATTTTATGACCTTGGATGAAAGAAATAGATTACATGGACACGATAAGAGAATAGGACAAAATCTGGATCCTTTGACATAGATATGTCTTGTCATGCATTCTCATGCTACCATTGCCAAGAATGGGCAAACCCTGTAAGGATTTGAACTTAGTTATTCATTAGGGGAAAGACCTAGATGTTATACAACATGACCCTCTGAAAGTTCAAAACAAATACTGTAAGGCCAGCGCAAGAGTAAGTAGAATTCTCGGATGTGTTACCAAATACAAAACAAAAAAATACTACAATGGCCTTGGCTTGGCATCATTTAGAAAATTGTGCAAGAAGCACTTCTACAATTGTAACAGCGGTCAGTAGGACTCAGTCAGCATTTAATTTAAAAGTGGCTGTTGATCCCTTTAAATAACACCAGAAGTGGGATTCTTCCTGGTGCTGAACTTTTTGGCCATGTGTGATTAAGAGAAAGCATTATCAGAGAAATTAAAATCCAAAATGTAGCGTTATGAAGTCAGATCTAAACTCAATGTTCTAAACTGAATGCTCACTACATATGCATTAACAGCCTCAACATACACTATCCAGCTCAACACAAAATACGTATGGGTATCCACTCCTCAGGCAATATTCCGCACCTTTACAGCGATTTAAAGCAGCCAATAATCAACAGTAGGAGTCAAGTTCTGCATGAACCATTTTTGTAGAATTTACAAAAAAAATTAAATTTGGAAGGCGTTAAACATTAAAACGCAGAACTTTCAAGTATAAAAATGTTTTCCAAACCCTCCATCAACTTACTGTGATTACAACTGATCCCTGATTTACGCCATTTCTGGCTGGTAAGCAGAAGGAAAATGTGGCTGTCACAACGTGAGATGAAAGTGTTGTCTAACTGTAACCCTGAACAGGATATGTCAATAAGGCCCTTTCCTATAACATGCTGAAGGCTTTGGCAGTCTGGCTTGAGGTCTATTTAAAATGCAGAAGGGCAGAAACTTCATAGCAAGTCAATGCTTCTGTTCCATGCACTCATTCATTCCTGTTGCTGTTCCATTTATAGGGTCAGATGGGATGATCAGTATACACAAACCTCTGCCCCATGTTTTTGAAGATGTTGCCTATGTGTGTAATTCACCTGAGCTTTTCATAGAGAAAACTGTTTTTTTCTTATGCTGACCTGTGGATGTACACCAAAACCTTATTGGTAGTTTGGAATATTTTTGCATTATAAGATGCCCAATTTCAGTTGTAAATTGCACAGTTTATGAGTTCAAAATCCTCATTAAGAGCAAGGTAAGCAATGGTACTGTACACTAGTCCTCAAATACTGCTTTCATAAAACCAGGATCAAGGATACTTTATTAATCACTTTCTCAACCTGCGCTGCCACCTTCAAAAATTTGTGCACACATGACCTCAGGTCTTGCATCCTCTTTACAATTGTATCCTACGTTTGGTATTGCCTTTCCTCATTTTTCTGACCAAAATTTATCATTTTATATTTTTCTACATACGTTTCATCTGCCATCTGTCTGACTGTTCTACCAGGCTGTTAAACCTAATCCTAGTGATAGGATTGTCACTATTCTCTTTGCAGTTCACAATTCTTCCAAGTGATTTGTCATCACAAAATTTGTAATTTTGCCTTGCACATTCAAATCTAGGTCATTGATTTCGATTAGAAAAATAATGGTTAAACTGCCAGTATGTGGGGAACACTATTTTATACCAGTCTGAAGAAAAAAGACCACTCTGATTCCAGTTGCTCAACCAATTTATCATCAATGCTGTCACTATCCTTTTTATATTCTATGGATTTCAACTTTGTTGATAAGCCTGTTACATGGCACTTTATTTTGGAAGTCCAAATACAGCACATGCAGCACATTTTCCTCACCACCCTCTCTATTACCACATAAAAAAAACGTAATTAAGTTCATCGAACGTGATTTCCCCATTACAAATCCATGCTGGCTTTCTTTAATTAATTCACATTTGTCCCAGAGACTGTTAATCCTTTCCTGGTTTATCCCTTCGCAACATAGTCTCATTGCTGGTTCTCCTATCAGTCTCAGACTACTGCATGCTAGCTAACATACAGTAGTTGCAAAGAAAAGTAATAGGAATTTAAGCTACTTTGACCTAAAATTAAAGTAAAAGGTCGCCTCATAAAATGTTATTCAATATCTAAGTGTAAACAGAAAATATTTTACCTCCTCAAAATATACCTTAATCTTCTTAAAAAGGTTTTCCCTACAACAGATGACAACTTTTGATACCCATGAAAAGTTTGAAGAGACCGAAGTTATTCAATTTTTGCAATGTTTCTGAAATAATATTTGGAAAATGAATTTTTAAGTTCAGATGAGGGTTTGCGATGCACTAAAATAAAAACATACATGTATGGAGAGTCCAGCAACGTGGCACTTCTGACGTGCAGAATGATCTGTAATCTTGAAATATGCCAAAATTCACATAGGGGTTGTAATTGATGAGAAATTGAGGGGTGAGACTGATTTAGACACGGTGATCATATTTAACTACTGTGTTGACAAACTTGTATATTGCATTGACCATAACGACCTTCATTTTTTTTAAAGAGAAGTGTAAAGAAATACCTGTATGACATCTTCAGAGATGCCCCATACAAAACTGTTGGGGAAGGTTCCTGTAATAGGTTTGTTTTCTGGTATAGGTGGGAATCCCTTGTCTTCTATCACTTGCTGATAGAAAAAAGCAGATGATTTTGGCATTCTGTTCTTCTCCTTGCTTTGAAAGTCAACATAAAACAATCCCCGTCGGGTACTGTAACCAGCATCCCATTCAAAACCATCTAGTAGTGACCATGCTGTGTATCCAATGACATCAACTCCATCATACTTAATTGCTGTAAAGGTATGAGTATCAAAAATGTTAGTGTCTACATTTCATATAAATATAATTTGTGGAATGCATTTTAGTGACAGGAAACATTTATCTTCCAATTAAATTGCATTGCAAACACAGGTAACTCGTTAATGACTAGCAAGACAGCCAAAAGTACTTCACAGCCAATGAAGAACTTTTGGAAGTGTAGTCAACGGGCTGGATTTTCATCCCGGAAGTGGATGGCGAGAGTTGGCAAATTTCCTGACTCAGCACCACCGTCTGAAGAGAGAATACCTACAAAGGCAGTATTTTCAGTCTGGAGAGCAGGTGCTAATTGGACATCCATATATCGGTGGAAACAGCTCTGCCTAAAAGGAAACCAGTGCTCGATTGACCACTTTTCCTGTGATCTATTCTGTCAGTTGCACAATGTTTACTTACACATGATAAAAAGTTATTAAGCAGTTGTTACTGTTATTGTGCCTGGATGAGAGACATTTCTATTGGGCTAGAGTGAAAACAGATTCTTTAAGAAAGCTATGAAAGGATTACATTTAAGATAAAACACAAATGCTGTAGGTACTATTGTATTCACTGATTTTACACAGAGTGTATACTGAGTAAATGGGAATGTAGATTGACATGGAGTGTATGAGGGACAATGGGCGTGTTGTGGGTGGAAAGCCACAGCTTGACAATGGATCTTTCAAACTTACATTTCAAAAGGTTCCCTCATCCAGTCTTTAGTTCATGCCATCACAGAGGGGCCGTGTATCATACCTCCTTAAAAGCCTGTCTCAATTCCACAAAAGTTGTGAGTACTAGGAAATATTTGTCCTCGCTGTGGACTTGGCCAGATAGGGATGGCAGGCTGTGGGCTTGTGACTTGAATTAGCCACATCCTTAATCCATGCTGCTAAAATCTGGGGAAATCCCAGGATTGATCCTGCCTGCTTTCTTTAAAAGTCAAGGAGTCTTCCAGCGCTCTGAAAATCCAGCCCAATATCTATGAAAGTGATTCCACCAAAACTCATCAAATAATTAACTGATTTAATTTATTTTGCATACAACTTCTGAAATGAATAGAATTCTTAGAAGCATTGTTTGTTTATAATCCAAAAATATCAATTATTTTACTACAAGAATTTTATAGTTGTTCCAAAATATTATGTAGTCACTACATTTTACCATAGTTTAATTCTCTATGGCTTAAAATTGGTCCAAATTAATGTAGAAGCTAATGGCAGTTGGAGAGCAAGATCCCACTAACAGCAATGTGATCAAGATTAGAAAATCTGTTTATATGATATTGACTGAGGAATTAAATTTGTCAAAGTAATTCTCCTGTGTTTTGAACTAATTCAATAAAATATTCTGCATTCATGAGAGAGAGAAGACAGGTAATGTTTCTACCAATTAAAGTCTACCAGCCAACCACGCAACATTCTGCTGTCAGAATTGGTATTCTTGCAAATTATCCTGAGTGCAAGATGAAAAATTGCAACAAAATATGTTTTAGTTTTCAGGAACACTCAAATTGTCTACATTTAACGTTTAACCCTTAAGAGAAACTGGATTACAAGTATTAGTTGTGGTTGGGATTCAATTCCTTGAATTTAAGACTCTAATGCTTAAAAATTGAGGTAAGTGTATTTTTAAAATATGCTGAGCTCGAATTAAATTTGAAGTCAAGATTTTCTAATACATGTCTGCTAATCAGATTAAATTGTTGATCCAGTCAGCTAATTGTGTTTAATATATAGATGAAAGAAACTAAATTTGGGCAGCATGAATACACAAGCATGAATAATAGTTATGGAGAAAAGTTTCATGGATTGGAATTAGAGAAATATTTCAAGGCTTAAATGATTAATTGATTGCTCAGAATTCACTGAAAGAGAACAGATTCTCTCTCAGGGGAAATGAATGCTCCACTTAGTGACAAGATAACACTCATAACTTAGTTGATAACCTTTTTTTAAATTGGCAACATGTTGGCCTTGATCCAGTCTCAGGATCGGTAGAGAATGATTACAGGACCAATGACATGAATTGAAATCCAGTCAGACTTCTGATGCACTAACCACAGTGGGAATTGTGTGAGAAGTTTGAATGTGTGATGGGCAATTGCCTCATTCCCAGAATACTCTGCAAACCATCAGGCAGTCCTTTGGTACTTAGCTGGGTAATTATTCAGGAATTCAGGACATTGGTTCGGCCACTTTTGGGATACTATGCACAATTCTAATTGCCATTCTACAGAAGGACGTTCTTAAATTTGAGAGGCTGCAGAAAAGATTTACAAGGATGTTACCAGGACTGGAGTGTCTGAACTATAGGGAGAGGCTGAATAGACTGGGGCTTCTCTCCCTGGAGTGGCAGAGACTGAGGGGTGACCTTATAGTGGTTTATAAAATCACGAGGGGCATGGATAGGGTGAACAGCCAAGGTCTTTCTCTTAAGGTGGGGGGAGTCCAAAACTAGAGGACATAGATTTAAGATGAGGGGGGAAAGATTTAAAAAGGACCTGAGAGGTAACTTTTTCATGCAGAGGGTAGTGCGAGTGTGGAACAAGCAGCCAGATGATGTAGCGGAAGTGGGTACAATTACAACATTTAACGGGCGTCTGGATGGATACATGAATAGGAAGGGTTAAGAGGGATGTGGATCAAATTCTGGCAAATGGAACTAGGTCAGATGGAATGTGTGGTCGGCATGGATGAGTTGGACTGAAGAGTCTGTTTCTGTGTTGAATGGCTCTATGACTCTATGACAATATAATTGTTTGATTAAAACCGAGTGATAGTTCCCAAGCAGCTGCAAAACTGACCACCCCTCCAGTGAAGAGGTATACAATACTGACAGCAATTTCTGGATTGCCATGTTAATCTACATCTCTGTAGGCTTCTGAAGCTGCTGTCACCATTCACTGTCATTACTCCTCTGAAACTAACAGTTTTGCCATTACTACCACCATTAAATCAAGGCCTGTACTTTCTAATACCATAACTGATTAACATGTAATGATTCTTTCACATCATATTGTGGACTGTTCAATTTAGGGTGCTTGTTTTGGTTCCACTGGTAGTACTCTCATCTCTGAATCTCAAGAGTCAAAATGTCCATGTGACAGGGAGCTACATTGTCAGAAATGTCGGATGAATTATTAAACACGTGTCCCATTTTACCCCTTGGGTGGATGTAAAAGAGCACATGACATTAGAAGAGAAATTTTCTCTGATTCCTCAACCAATGTTTCAAATATAGATTATTCAATCATTAGCTCTTTGCTCATTGACTGCTACATTTGCTACATTACACCAGGGACCTGTTACAGTCCTGGACCAGACCATTAAACCTACGTTACAATCTGATTAGGGACTGGTAATCTTTACTATAAAGTAGACAAAATGTGAAATCCACATAGTTAGCAAGAGAATAAAGCTTACAATTCCATGGTTTTTCAACAAAATGAACTATTCAGAGTTAGAACAATAACATAATCAATTATATATACATGCACATCTTCTATTCTAATATCCAGTATTATCATGAAGAAAAATGGATAACAAACTGAGGTTGAAGACCACACAGAACACATCAAATAATCAATGTGATGAAGGCAAATCCCTCTATGACCCCACCCCCAAGACATTAATAACGCAGTGGACTATCAAAACTTCTATGAGGAATTTGATAGCGCTGGAATGGGCACAGAGGAGATTTACTGAGATTATTTCTGGGCTGGAGAGTATCAGTTATGAAGAGGGACTGGACAGACCAGGATTGTTTTCCACAGACCAGCGGAGATTGAGAGGGAATATCAGTGTGATCTATAAAATTATAAGGAGCATAGATAGAGTAGACAGGAAGAAACGTTTTACCTTGGAGGGATCAATGACCAAGGGGCAAGGACTTAAGGTAAGGGAGGAAGGTTAGGGAAGATGTTAGATAAACTTTTTCACCTAGAGCGGGTTGGGAATGTGGAACTAACTCCCTGTAAGGATGGTATAGTCAGAAACCCTCATAATGTTTAAGAAGTATTCAAATATGCACTTGTGATGCCAAGGCATTCAAGGCTATGGGCCAAGTGCTGGAAAATGGAAATAAGCTAATTCGGTGGTTGTTTTTGACCAGCTCAGATGTGATGGAATAAACAGCCTTTTTCTGTGCTGTCGGTATCTAGGACTCTGAGTGGCCACCTCCTGGAAATGAATTCCCACCTTCATATTGAGAATAACCTCAACTGTATTGTGTGGTAGTATACCTTGCTAAATGGGACAGACTTTGAACTGATCTGGAATTCAAGACTGGACATCCATGAGACAATGTGGGTCATCAACAGCAGCAGAATTATACCCCAATACAATGTGCAACCTCATGGCCTAGCACATCACCCACTCAACCATTACTATGAAGCCAGGGGACCAATCCTGGTTCAATGGAGAGTGCAGGAGGGCATGCCAGGAGCAGCACCAGGCATGCCTAAAAATGAAGTGTCAACCTGGTGAGGCCACCAAACAGGACTACTTGCATGCCAGAAAGCATAAACAGCAAGTGATAGAGACAGCTAAGGGATCCCACACCAATTAGTCATATCTAAGCTCTGCAATCCTGCCACATCCAGTTGTGAAGGTTGGTGGAAATTTAAACAACTCACTGGAGGAGAAGGTTCCACAAATATCCCCCCCCCAATGATGGAAGAGCCCAACACATCAAAAAGATAAAGCCGAGGTTTTCACAGCAATCTTCAGTCAGAAGTAGCAAGTGGATAATTCACCTCAGCCTCCTCCAATGGTCCCCATATTACATCTACTAGTGTTCAGCCAATTCAATTCACTCCACCTAATATCAAGAAATAGTTGGAGGTACAAGATACAGCAAAACCTATTGGCCCCGACAACATTACAGCAATAGCACTGAAGACTGATGCTCCAGAACATTCTACACTTACAGCCAAGTTTATCCAGTGCAGTTATAACACTGGCATTTGCAGACAAGGTGGAAAATTACCCAAGTATGTTCTGTACACACAAAGCAGGGCAAATCCAACCTGGCCAATTACCGCTCCATCAATCCACCCTTGATCATCAGTAACGTGATGGAAGGTGTCAACAACAGTGCTATCAAGCAGCACCTGCTCAACAATAACCTGCTCACTGACACTAGCCATTTCAGAAGTCAGCAATTTTTCTGTCTTAAAAGCTTTCTTTAGAGGCCTATTTCTCGGGGAATCCAGCAGCAAGAAGGTAAGTATTCATTATCAATTTGTCATGGGGCGAGGTTATTGGAAGAGGGGTTATTCAGGTGAATTAGCAGCAAGAACAAGAGAATGAATAACAAAAACTATCCAGTTGCCTGCCATCCCTGCCTCTAACCATCCCCATAGTGGACAGGTTGGAGGGCTCCATCAATCTGACACGCAGGGCACCAACATGTTGGGAATCCGGCCAGCTTTCCTATCTGCTGCAAAGGTAGGTAACTGGGAAGTTGGTGACTTTAGACCTTTAAATAGTTATTAATTGGCCTTTCAAGAGCTTAATTGCTGGGACTGGTCAAGGATATCCCCTGAGGACCTTCTCACCTTGAGATTAATTGATGAGCTGGTGAAAAGGAGACAATTAGCTTTTGGAATACTGCGTGCAATTCTGGTCTCCCTGCTATAGGAAGGATATTGTGAAACTTGAAAGAGTGCAAAAAAGATGTACAAGGATGTTGCCAGGGTTGGAGGGTTTGATCTGTAGGGAGAGGTTGAATAGGCAGGGATTCTTTTCCCAGGAGTATCAGAGGCTGAGGGGTGACCTTATAGAGGCTTATAAAAGTATGAGGGGCATGGATAGGGTAAATAGATAAGGTCTTTTCCCTGGGGTGGGGGAGTGAAAACTAGAGGGCATTGGTTTAAGGTGAGAGGGGAAAGATTTAAAAGTGACCTAAGGGCAACATTTTCGCACAGAGGATGGTGAGTGTGTGGAATAAGGTGCCCAAGAAAGTAGTGGAGGCTGTTACAATTTCAGCATTTAAAAGGCCTCTGCATGGGTACATGAATAGGAAGGGTTTAGAGGGATATGGGGCAAATGCTGCAAATGGAATTAGATTTATTTAGGATATCTGGTTGGTATGGATGAGTTAGACTGAAGGGTCTGTTTCCGTGCTGTGAATTTCTATGACTCTATGACTACTGTTTGAGAAAGGCAATGTATCAATGCAAGTTCTTTCATTCAGCTTTTTGCCCAATTACCATTTAAATTTACTGGATTCAGATCTTCCTGCAGGTATACTATTTTACATCAAAATTTATTTGCTGTTTGCAAAGATTAAATAATGCTTAGAGTTCATTTTTTAAAATATTTTCAATGAAACTTAAAGTGGAACTTGTAAAATACCATCAAATGGGAGAAAAATGTTACCTTTCAGTACATCCATGAGAAAGGTCTTTAAAGGATACATGTTATAAACATCCTCGGTCTTTGTACTGCCGCTGCTGTCATCCCAGCCATTTTCTACAATGAATATTTTTGAGTTGTTGTATTCTGTGTGAATCCAATAGAGAAGCTGCCTCAGAAAGTACTTTTTTGATTGGTTAAATAACAGGTTTGAATCCAAAAGTCGAAAACTCAATGGTCCAAATGAAAGTGCGAAAAAATCAGCTGTTTTCTTTATTTCCAATTTTTCTCCATCATTAAAAGCTGGCAGTAGCGATTTGAGGCTATTCTTCATACACTCTGGATAATCACCATCCATGAATATTGGTTTCGCAAACCAACCCAATACAGAATTGATAGAGCACTGGCAAAGCTGCACGGCTTCAGAGGTTATGTCCCCATTTTTTGGTGCAACCCAATGAGAAGCCAAAGCAATTGACACATGACCTTGCTGAGATTGGCGGAAATGTTCATTGTAGATATGCCAAGTCTTGGAGTGTGCCTGGTGATCAACATATTAAATACAATATTAAATATATTATAATAACTTCAACATAATCATCATCAAGAAAATATTTACTTTCTTACTAAGCACACGCTACACTTTAAAGCTAAAATCCATAATAGCTGCATTAAGTCAACGTTTGTATATTTTTTCTTGTTTCACCAGGTCATCCACAATCTCTCCGAGATGTGAAACAAAGGGAAAATTCAGTTCTTCCTGTGTACTGAAGATATGGACATTTAAGGTGTTACTTATGATTTTCTTTCCCTGTCCAGTGCTTCTCGTAGATGATGCAAACTATTAAATACACCACTAAGTAGAGGAGCAGAAATGCAGGTTAGAGTCAAGTTACCACATTATGACACAGTTTGTTGGAACACTGACTTTGCTACAATCTTGACAGATAATTACAATGGTTTTGTGTAATTATTAATGCTTTTATTACTGAATTTAAAACTAGTCATGTTAGCTGATTGCTTAGTTCATAAAGAACATACACTGTGGTCTAATCTGCTAAATGGGATTACAGCATGTTTTTGTCAAAGAAGAATGTTTTAATATGAAAGCCTTTGTAGAATGTAGAGTCCCTTCCAATCTCTACAATAGTTTTCCTACTAAATAGTGTTAAAATAATTACATGTCATTGAGGAGATTGGGGCATTCTCTTGTAGAAGTAGATTATGAATGCATGACCATCTAATGTTTGCACTTTGGGATATTTTGTTGTGTTAAAGGCTCTCATATATATGAGAATTTTTAATTTTTCAGAACAGCTTCAGAGGACTGTAAATTGTGAGATTAACTTTTTTCCCAGTTGCAGTTAATTTGAGGTGTACAGAGAGCATTAGAAGCTGTTAGCAATTTCATTATCATAGAATGAGCAACCAAAGATCAATTTTATGTCATGTTGACAGAGGAGAAATACCATTATTTTGGCATTTTTGAGGAGAATAAGTAGTTTGTTGTTCAACAAATGTGTCTATTGGTTCATAGTCTGAACTACAGACTGATAAAATCTATTTTCTTCTGACTTTCAGAGTTAAGATCAGTGTAGGAGAATATTACCTACTACATAGTAGATGGTTTATAGCATACAATGACATCCTGAGTCTTGTTAGATTTACTTGAGTGGATAAAAGCATGTTCTAATTTGTGGGAGAATCACAAACTCATCTGATAACACTGATAGATGAGGACATTCCAAGGTGAATATCAATTTAAAAGATACAAAGATAATCATGGCTGGAACTTCCACATTAAATCAATCTTTTTTCATAGTTCAAATTTGTGACTGTTTTGTTATCACCTCCAAGGACTGATTATTTTCCTGTGTTTTATTGGCCAGAAGTGTGTACAGTAACTCAGGATGTGAAACCGATATCCATTTCAAGTCAGCTGGCTCCCACAGCTACCTAGAATACACCTCCTCCCATCCACCTTCCTGCAAAAATGCCACCCCCTATTCCCAATTCCTTCGCCTCCGCTGCATCTGCTCCCAGGATGAGGCATTCCACTCCCGTACATCTCAGATGTCCTCGTTTTTCAAGGACTGCAACTTCCTCCCCTCAGTGGCCGAGAACGCCCTCGACCATGTCTCCTGCATTTCCTGCAACTCATCCCTCACACCCCGTCCCCGCAATAACAACCAAAACAGAATCCCCCTCGTCCTCACGTACCACCCCACCAACCTCCGGATCCAACACATCATCCGCCGACACTTCCGCCATCTGCAACCCGACCCCACCACCAAAGACATTTTTCCCTCCCCACCCTTATCTGCTTTTCAGAGGGACCACTCTCTCCGTGACTCCCTTGTCCGCTCCACACTCCCCTCCAGCCCCACCTCACCCGGCACTTTTCCCTGCAACTGCAGGAAGTGCGACACCTGCCCCTACACCTCCTCCCTCACCCCCATCCCGGGCCCCAAGAAGACTTTCCATATCAAGCAGATGTTCACCTGCACATCTGCTAATGTGGTATACTGCATCTGCTGTTCCCGTTGTGGCCTCCTCTACATCAGGAAAACCAAGCGGAGGCTTGGGGACCACTTTGCAGAACACCTACGCTTGGTTTGCACTAAACAACTCCACCTCCCAGTTGCGAACCATTTCAACTCCTCCTCCCATTCCTCAGATGACATGTCCATCCTGGGCCTCCTGCAGTGCCACAACGATACTGCCCGAAGATTGCAAGAACAGCAACTCATATTCCACTTGGGAACACTGCAGCCCAATGGTATCAATGTGGACTTCACAAGCTTCAAAATCTCCCCTTCCCCTAACGCATCCCAAAACTAGCCCAGCTTGTTCCCACCTCCCTAACTTGTCCTTCCTCCCACCTATCCCCTCCTCCCACCTCAAGCCCCACCCCCATCTCCGACCTACCAACCTCATCCCGCTCCCTTGACCTGTCCGTCCTCCCTGGACTGACTTATCTCCTCCCTAACTCCCCACCTACACTCACCTTTACTGGCTCCATCCCCGCCTCTTTGACCTGTCTGTCTCCTCTCCACCTATCTTCTCCTCTATCCATCTTCTATCCACCTCCCCCTCTCCCCCTATTTATTTCAGAACCTCCTTCCCCTCCCCCATTTCTGAAGAAGGGTCTAGGCCCGAAACGTCAGCCTTCCTGCTCCTATGATGCTGCTTGGCCTGCTGTGTTCATCCAGCCCTACGCCTTGTTATCTCAGATTCTCCAGCATCTGCAGTTCCTACTATTTCTCCAACATAAATGTTGCTTGTGTAGTTCACGCAAATTGGAAGCAATAGTAGTCTCCAAGAAGATCCCTGAAACACTTCACTCAGAAGTTAGTACTGCATTTTAACGAGTGCTTTCAATACTTCAATCTTACCTATTCATACGTTTTGTAGTGAAGTTCTGCAACTTTAAACCTAATATCACCTTCATTAAAACTTGCACCTTTTTTTACAATGTATTTTCTCTGCAGATTCTCAGTTTGCAGTTACTGTCACTTCCAGCACAATTAGAAGGATAAACTGGTGCAGTTAATGTGCTGAGAAAGGAGATGTGGCTGCAATAACGAGTTTAAGCATGTGGTCGAAGAGTTTCAGGGCAGGAGAGATTATCAGAGGGCTGCAGTGGTCTGAAGAAGGGTCCCCGGCCCAAAACATCAACTTTCCCACTCCTCTGATGCTGCCTGGCCTGCTGTGTTCCTCCAGCTCCACACTGTTATCTCTGATTCCAGCATCTGCAGTTCTTACTATCTCGCAGTTAATGTGCTGGTGTATTTTAGGTAAAGGCCACGTAATTAGATATATAAATACGTGATCAAGATGTGAGTTGCTCACAATACATGCGGGAACAGAACTCCAGATGGCTACTGATTTTTTTTTTATTAGATTAATAAAACACGAAATTAAACTAAATGAGAAAATTCATGCTGCGGCGAACATATTGGTTGTAGAGTGGCTGCTGGTACTATTTGAAACCATCGACCTGCCTACAATCTCCTGACTCAGACAATAACATAACTTTAAAATTTAACCAGTACAAATACTAAACATTGTTATTGTACTTGGATTTTATACAACATTATTGAATCACTACAGTCACTGAATATGTTGGCTTTATTATAAATTCAATCAACCTTCAATGTATAATTAAGTTGTTTACAAAGCTCTACATGGCTGAAGCCAAATATCCTGAGTACTTTCAACTCTACAACTAATGAGCAAGGCATTAAAGTTTTGCATTTCAATAAATTGCAGGAATATTGTTTATATTTAACTTGTTGCATCATTTCCTCCAGTAGGTGGGAAGTTCTACCTTAATGATTGCAGAAAATAAAAATGATTGACTCACTTGTCCATTCATTAACCAAAAATAATTAAACACAATAATTTAAAATTTCACAGCTGACTACTTTCAGAGCAAACAGGTCTTTACTACCAAATGGGTAGTACACAAGGCTTCCTTCCAAGGGCTTCATTGTCCAAAAACTGTTACCTGCTCTACTTATCACTTGGACTGATACATCAATATTCTAATACGTAACAATGACAGACTCTTCTATTACTCCAAATGTGGATAGTGGGTCATTAATTTTACTGCAGTAGCAGCATTTGGCTACATTTTAATACTTACAATCAATTTTTCTGATATTTTGCATAGACTGGGCACATTTCTGGCATAGCCCTCTCCTCCGGAAAATTCTTACAATGGACTTTGGCAATGGGGACACTGCATGCTGTTGGAGGGCAACAGCTCAAGGCCTATTTCAAAGATATGCCAAGGAGCCATCAATTCGGCAATCATCCAGTATTTTTGTGTTATTTGATCTGAAGATTACTTCTGAAATCTCATTCTTTAACTTGCCGTGTATCTGTGGAACCCCAATAGCAGGTTCGCTATCCCATGTGGTCACCCAATGAATAAATGCTGAGGAAAATAAGGCATAAGGCCAACATCTTGTTAATATATCGAGTGATTTTTCTATTGCTGAAGTCCATGATTCATTTTATTGGTGGAATTTCATAGGCTGGCAAGTGCCAATGTGGAATACTCTTAACCACCTTTATTTAATAATGATACAATAACTTCAAGACTTTCCTCACAAAGTACAGATTTTTTTTCCTGTATTCAAGTGGGCAAACATTAACAGGCTTTATTGAACATAACAATATACAAGGGGTGGTAAGAAGGAACATCGTCTGGAACCCTATAGACTCATGCTCCCTGTGATCTAATGTCATTGTGACATCGCTCCTTATGTATATGCTCAATAGTCATTTTTAAGAGGGAAAGCAGTTTACTCCATAACTAGTGAATTCACTGTACACCTTTTAGCCATTACCATTTAACCAGTAAAATTAAACTGTTTAATCCCACTTCACACTCACCCCCACCCGACACCAATTTCCTAACATGTCTCTTTCACCAGCAGTATCAATCTTTAACTGTATTCTCAGCTCCCTGGGAGAACATGTTGGATCTACACACCCCCATGTCATTGTGTTGGATGTTTATCTCAGTGGTGTAGTGGAATGGCAGCTTCTCACAACAGCTGGATCCTGGGCTATGGCAGTGATGATGAATCAAGGAACAATTGATTGAAGAGGCAAAGCTCTGGTACTCAAACTATCACAACCCCTGGAAGGCAGACAGCTAACTGAAAACATCTTTTCATATCCATCTGTGTATACTGTGAGGCAAGAATAAATCCATGAATGAGAAGAAGAACAAAGAGTAGCCAGGAGACATGGAAATGATGACTTCTTTACTTTTCATCTCTCACGAACTTGTTTGAGTTTTTTGAGGAAGTAACCAAGAAGATTAATGAGGGCAGAACAGTAGACATTGTTTACTCAGACTTTAGTAAAGCCTTTGACAAGGTTCTACATGGTAGACTAATTCGTAAATTTAGATCACATGGGATTCAGGATGAGTTTCTCCATATGAGAGTATGGAAGGCATGGTTAGTAAGTTTGCAGATGACACCAAAATTGATGGTATAGTGGACAGTGAAGAAGGTTATCTAAGATTACAAAGGGATCTTGATCAATTGAGTCAATGGGCTGAAGTGTGGTGAATGGAGTTTAATTTGGATAAATATGAGATATTGCATTTTCGTAAAGCAAACCACGGCAGGACTTATACAATTAAAAGTAGGGCCTTGGGTAGTATTGTAGAACAGAGAGACCTAAGGGTTCAGATACATAATTCGTTGAAGTTTGCATCACGTACAGGTAGGGTGGTTAGGAAGGCATTTCCTTCACTGCTCAGATATTTGAGTATAGGAGTTGGGACATTATGTTGAGGTTGTGCAGTATGTTGTTCCTTATCTGGAGAATTTTGTCCAGTTCTGTCCACCCTGTTATAGGAGGGATATTATTAAGCTGTAGAGGGTTCAAAAGAGATTTACCAGGATGTTGCCGGGAATGGAGGGTTTGAGTTATAAGGAGAGGCTGGATAGGCTGGGATGTTTTCACTGGAGCATAGTTGGTTGAGGGGTGACCTTGTAGAGGTTTATAAAATCATGAGGAGTATAGAAAAGTTGAATGGCAGTTTCCTTTTTTCCCTAGTGTGGGGATTGCAAGACAAGGGGCATGTTTTTAAGGTGAGAGGAGGAAGATTTAAAAAAGACATGGGCCTTTTTTTTTACACAGAGAGTAGTTTGCGTGTGGAATGAACTTCCTGAGGAAGTGGTGGGTGTGGGTACAGTTATGACGGTTAAAAGACATTTGCATAAGTACATGAATACGAAATGTTAGGAGGGATATGAGTCAAGCTGAGGCAGGTGGGACTAGTTTAGTTTGGGATTATGGTTGGCATAGACTGATTGGACCAAAGGGTCTGTTTCCATACTGTATGACTCTTTCAGAATTTACTCTGAACGTAGGAACTTCACTTGCTATGTGTGAAGGTATCAGTATCCCATTTGCATCAACATAAGGCTGCATCTCTGCTGACAAGAACATATCCACTCAATCAATGTCATGAGTGTCACATTAATTCTCTGTGTCTCTGTCCTGAAACACCAAATTAAGGTCGAGGATGCTTTCTTATGGCTAGTTACCTTCATCTCTGACACCATATTCTTTCACCATTTGCAGCTTCTCTTTTTACAGAAACACCTTATCTGCAAGATCTACTTGTTTTCCTAGGATTGGAATTTCTATAGTGGAGAATGATTCCAGGTACATTGAGTCAACTCAGTCTCTTCTGAATGCTAAATCAAGAATATTCAAAGTCATACAAAAATCTCCACCTTATCAAGAAGAGATTATGAATCATATGCAAGATTTCTGTGATGTCTGTTCCACTGTAGCTAAATGCAGCTTGCATCTCCCCTCTCATGCTAATTTTAATACCTCCTGTATTCTAAACTTTAATGGAAGAGTGTTTGAGATTTTTTTGCCTGAACTATAGTGTTACATCCAGATGGCTAGATTCATCTATATCCAAATCCAATTTAAAGTCAGTTTTCTTACCATTAGCAATGATATCTGCATACAGGTATTTCTCCCATAACGCAATATTTGCCTTCCTGCGTGACCTCATGCTATAGAAAATCGCTATACTGTACAGTAGGAAGTTTGCATTATCATATCAGCGTCCACTATTCATCAACCACATCACAGCCACTTTGCGTTAATAAAACGCGTTATGGCAGAAATACTTGTACCAGAATTTCTCTTATTTGTCTGCAAAATCAGAAGAGCTGAAAGCCGACAATGGGCCTGTTATATCCTCCCAGGAGAATTGTTCCTGATGCTTAGCATCCTTTAAAACTTGGACACTTGCAGATTGCATTTTTACTGCTTTATGCCTCCCATCTTGCTTAAACAATGGAAGTACATTATCCATTCTCTGGTCTCTGGCACTCCTCCTGTGGCCAAAGAAGATATGAAAATTAATGTCGGAGCCCCTCCAATCTCCACCCTTTCCTTATATGGTGGCCTGGGATATATCTCATCTGGCACTGGGATTTTATCCATTTCCAAGCATGTTCAATCTATTGATTCCTCCTCCCTCTCGACACTAATTCATTCATGTATATCACAGCCTCCCGAACCAATTTCTACATCAACATTGTCATTCTCTGCAGTGAATATGGACTCAAAATAATCATTTAAAGCCTCAGTCATGTCTTCAAGCTCCTTACACAGATTGCCACTTTGGTCCCTAATGAATTCTGCTCTTTCTTTGGATATTTTCTCATCCTTAATATACTTTTAAAACACCTTTGGACTTTCCCTCAGAAATGTGTTTCGGAAAAGGCTCAACACCTCACAACAACTCAGAATATATTTCAAAATAGCAAAAGAAATGCAAAATATTAAATGCAAGGTTTCACTTGTCACACTAAAATATTTACTGGTTCCTTAATGAATGAAATCTTAGATAAACTACAAGCCAATGACACCATGCAATCTCACTAGATGGGACAATAATATTGGGAGTTAATGCGCATATATCTCATTTTTTTCCTTGTTTACTTCTGCAGAAGAAGAAAAAGGACTAAACCTGGAAGGTTGGAAGCAAAATCATAAATATATTTATAAAGAGCCATAACATCAGTCCCTTTATGTTGTTGTGGCAAAATCTTTAGATTGTAAATGAAACTCAAGAATAGTCACTACTAAATTTAATTGAGAAGGCCTTGATCAGGACAAGTCTGTAATTCATGTGTAGAAGGAGGTAATACTTCAAAGCTAAGACTGAAAGGATACCTGGGGATGAAGAATTTTCATTCAGAATAATAATAAAATTGCCTGCTGTTCACTTGCTGTCATATTTTATGATGTAATTTGATTATGTTATGATTTTTAATCAATCAAACAGTTCAGTAAAGTGGTAAAATGGTCATCCTAGTTTGGTTGGACACAACCAAATTGTCAATACAGACAATAATCCTTCAATAACTTTATTGGTTAAATGTTGACAGGTTGATGGTGAATTTTTTATTTTAAATGACATGACTTTCAATTGATAAAGTCTATCTGATGATACAAAAGCTGATCATTCTTTTACTATATCAGTCAATGGAACTTGCCAACATCCTTTCAACATGTGAACTGTGGTAATAAATTGTCTACGTTTTTCAATATAGTCCTCCAGTCATGGGATAGGATATGAGTCCACTTTTGTTACTGTGTTAACTTTGAGATAATCTATTGTGACCTATTTGGTTTTAGCACCATCAGGATAGGGGAGCTCCAGTTACCATGACTCAGTTCCATATGTCATTGTCCATCACAAACCTAACCTCTTCCTCACGTGAGCTATCTTCTTTAGATTGATGTTGTTTTGTGGGTAATGCATCCCTGAAATTAAAATCATGTGTAGCCAAAGTCTCAATTCCTGACATATTCACACAATCAATTTTGGAACCTATCACAGCTTTTCGGAGTGACATTGATCATTTTCTAGAAGGTAGCAGTTTCCCTCAAGCATTTTAAGCACCTCTGTATTATCCAATCTAATTACTGGAAAGTCAACTTTTGAATTTTCAATTTCTGACTAAATATCCAATTGTTCTGATATCTTTATCTCATTCCCTATCAGAGGACATCAAAACTTATTTACATTAATTAACATAAGACCATAAGATAAAGCAGCAAAATTAGGTCATTCAGACTATTGAGTCTGCTCTGACATACAATCATGGCCGATATGTGTTTCAACCTCATTCGCCTACGTTCTCTCCATAACCCTTGGTCTCCTTACCAATCAAGAGCTGATTTATCTCTGCCTTAAATGCACTCAATAACTTGGCCTACAAAATCCTGTACAACAATAGGTTCCACAGGTTAACCACCCTCTGGCTGAAGATTTTCCTCCTCATTTCAGCTGTAAAGGATTCTAGTCTCTCCTACTAGTGGAAATATCTTCTCCATGTCCACTCTGTACAGGCCTCACTGTATTCTGTAAGTTTCAAACAGATCACCTCTCAACGTTCTAAACTCCATCAATTACAGACCCAGAGTCCTCAACTGCTCTTCATATAACAAGCTCTTTAACCACGGGATTAGCCTTGTAAATCTCCTCTGGTCCCTCTCCAACGCCAGCACATCCTTCCTTAAATATAGGGCGCAAAACTGCTCACAATGTGGTCTGACCCGAGTCTTATCTACCTCAGCAGTACATCTCTGCTCTTGTATTCTAGCCCTCTTGAAATTAATGCTAACATTGTGTTTGCCTGCCTAATTTTTAACTGAATCTGCATGTTAATCTTAAGAGATCCCTGAACTGGGACTCTTTGTGCTTCAGATTTCTGAAGCCTCTCCTTATTTAGAAAATAGTCTAGGCCTTTATTCTTCCTACCAAAGCTCATAACCTTGCACTTTCCCACCTTGTATTCCATCTGCCACTTCTTTGTCCACTCGCCTAGCCTATCCAAGTCCTTCTGCAGCCTCCTTAATTTCACAACTATTTTTGTGTCATCAGCAAACTGAGCAACAATGCCCTTAGTTCTTTCATCCAGATCGTGAATATATAATGTGAATAGTTGTGGTCCCAACATGGACCCCTGTGGAACTCCACTAATCACCAGCTGCCATCTTCTAGTTTTTAAAGGCTTCCCAATCCTCTGGCTTCCTACCAATCTTCACCATACTGAAGTTGAAGCTTATTACAGGAATGAATGTAACTATCCTGTCAAATCAAATGCCACAGTGAAGAAACAAGTTACAGCCTAAAAAAAGATTAAATACTCTGTTCAGGTATATAAATCCCTCAGAATCAAAGTTTGCTACAGCTAATATTACAACACAAACTGAAAATGTGTATGTGGTTGATAATCAGCATGCCTCACTTTTCATCTGATGACCATGCCTTATTCTTAACATCCTGGTGGTAGCAGAGAGCATTCAACTACAGTCAAGAGAACAACTGATTCAGAAACAAACTGTTGTTGACAACATGCCAAGGAAAAGATTCCTAGGTTAATGATGGAACCCATACAGAAGGAAGAATCTGATGAGGACGTAATCTGATATGTGGACGTAAGAGCATTCTTCCATACTGTCAACAGATAAGAAGGCACAGACTTTACAGAGATAAAAGGTACTGCAGATGCTGGAGAATCCGAGATAACAAGCATGGGGCTGGATGAACACAGCAGATCAAGCAGCATCGTAGGAGCAGGAAAACTTGACGTTTCGGGCCTAAACCCTTCATCAGAAAGGGTTTAGGCCCGAAATGTCAAGTTTTCCCGCTCCTATGATACAGACTTTACAGGATTGGTAGAAATGTTAAATCCCTTGTCTTCTCTCTCAGAACAGTCAATGCAAATGGCAGGGCTATTGCCAAGTGAGAAGCAATCTTCCAGTAATATGTTTAAGGACATGAAAAAATTCTAGTTCACCAGTCAAGTAATCACTGAAGGAGACCGATGTCCAACCTAATCAACAAGATGAAGTAAAAATTTTGTATACTTCGACCAGCTATATTAGAAGATTGAAAGCAAAGTTTTGCTTGAACATAACGGAGATGATCTGTATTTGATCCCATGGGAGCCCAACTAATGCCAGGACAATGTCGAGAAGAAGAAACTGCTTGGTCTACACAATCAGACACTGCAAAACAAAAGGGAACTGTTCCAATCAGAGAGGCATTATCCATTCCAGAAAACTAACATACAATAAAGGAGAAAGTACTTTTTTTCAAACAGAGCAGTCTCTCCTATGATGGACATTTCGATTAAAGGTCCTCCAGATGATATAATAGGACAACTACCTGAGTAAGCAAGGAAGAGTTCCTCTGCAAAGGGAATCCAGAAGAGGTAATGAACTAATAACTAGGTCTAGCAGAAACATCATCCAGAAAGGACATCTGAGTGATAAAAGATCCTTCAGTAGATAAGTGATTCACTGATCAGAATTAAGGTCAATAGTTCTCAAGCAGAAAACCTATCCATCTTACAATTCTGAAGAGATGGTGCTCTTTAGGAGAATTGTGAAATAGCCTGACTGCTTATTTTTGTGATGTTGGAGACTTGGGGGATGATGGAGCAGTGGTAAATCTAACTTTGGTATATATATCAATATATAATGGTTAATAATAGGGGAAAGTGCTTGTGGGGAGATGTTGTACTGGAAAATGATACTGAAGGAATTAATTTTAAAGTTACATTGAAATCCACCCAAGCTGTGGATATTGCATAGTCTTTGGGGGAGGTAGTTGAGTTCTGCATAAGTACTCAAAAGAAGCAGATGTATTCTGTACAGCTCCTGAGAGTCCTCAGTGATTAATCCTAACACATTAATGTTAACTGCCCCTATTGCTATCATGCAATTAACAACCATGTTATAGAAAGCAAGCATCTATTCTCTTTAGTCTCAGTGGTGGTCTATCTCTTCTACTAATAACTAAACAGGTTCTAGACTCATAGAGAAAGGAGGATCAGTGGCAGTGAACTACACAAACCAGAATACTAGATGTTGGCAGATTTGGTATCTGAAAGCATGACAAAAGACATGCCAAGAGTAGCATCAGGCATATTAAAATGAAGATCAACCTGGTGAAGCTACAACACAGGACTAGTTACATGCCAAACAGTAGAAGCAGCGTGCAATAGACAGGGCTGAGCAATCCCACTTTCAACAGTTTAGATCTAAGCTCTGTAATCCTGACATATCCAATGGTAGTGACCAATTAAACAATCAAACAGAAGAGGAGCCTCTACAAATATTCTGCTCCTAAATGTGGGGGGAGGAGGTTGGGGTGCGGCGGGGAAGCCCAGCACATCATTACAACAGGCAAGGCTGAAAAATTTACAACCATTTAAGCCAGAGGGGGCAAGTGGATGATTCATCTCAGTCTCCACTTGAGGTCCTCAGCATCACATTTGCCATGGTTCATACATCAGGAAAATCTCCGGATCATATCAATTCACTCCAAGATGACATTCTGGAATTGTCAATACAATAGGACCAATGGGAGATGACATTCAAAATCAAAACAAGCTCAATCATGTACCAATTAAAAAGATCATCCAGCAGACAGATTTAAGTAATCAAATTTTCCAACAGGTAGATATAGAATGGAGTCTCAGCTTAAAACCAATCTTCAGTGGGGATTCCTATCTTCAGCAGATGACAGCCAAAACCCATAGGGCTTGAAGAGGACTCTGATATTGCAACAGAAATATCAGATTTATAGCTTAGCAAGCATTTGTTTGTCCAGCCTTGGTATGTGTGGGACCCTATGTGGTGAGAAGTATAAGTATGTTTAAAGCAATCCAAAGAATACTGATAATATTGTATGAATCCAAAAAATACTGATAATATTGTATGAATCAATATGAGGAATACATCAGTGTCACATCCGTGATCAAAGATCTGAAATAAAATCATTACAGCAATGGAGCGAGATAATATAGACTGACTGTGTTCTATAACAATGGAATGGAATCATGGGAATTGTCAAAAACAACTACCTGGTGCCTCTGACAATGACAAAATTTGAGGTGGCCATCTGCACAAATTCCAAAGGCCAATTGTTTCCATGATTCAGTGTCAACAATCCTTCTTCCCAAGGACAATCCCACAATATCAGAACTACCATCTTACTGGGCATGCTTGGTTCAGCTGGAATCTCTGGTATAAATGCTGGCAGGAATCGATGTTAGCCTGTTATGTCAAAACATCTAAAGCAGTATCAGGGTTCCAGATACCTGTCTTTAATCAACTTGATTCACTCCACTTGATATAAGAAACAGTTGAAGGCATGTGATACTGAAAAGGCTTTGGTTTCTAACAACATTCTGACGATTGTACTGAAGATTTCTGCTCCAAAAATAGCAGCCACTCTCGCCAAGCTGTTCCAGGCCAGCTACAACACTGGCATTTGCCCAAAAATGTGGCAAATTTCTTGCGTATGTCCTGTTCACAAGAAACACGATAAATCCAACCTGGCCAATTATTGCACAAGACTTTACTCCTACTCATCAGCAAAGTGATGGAAGGTGTCGCTGCGGTGCTAGTAAATTGTACTTCTATAACAATAATTGGCTCACTACTGCTCCTGGCCTCATTACAGCCTTGGACCAAACATGGATAAAATAACAGAACACAAAGTGTGAGATGGGAGTGACAGCCCTTGATTTCAAGGCACCATTTGACACAGTATGGCTTCAAGGACCCCCAGCAAAACTGAAGTCAATGGGAATCAAACAAAATTTGCCACTGTTTGGAGTCTTATCTACCACAAAGAATAGTGGTTGTTGGTGGTTAACCATCACAGTCCCAGAAGCTGCTGCCAGTGTTCCTCAAAGTAGTGTTTTTGGCCCAACCATCTTCAGCAGCTTCATCCATGCCCTTCTCTCCATCATAAGATCAGCAGTGAGGATGTCCGCTAATGATTGCACAATGTTCAATAACATACACAACAGTCTGAGTCCGTACAAGCTTGGAGCTTATAAATGGCAAACTACATTCACACCACTCAAGTGTCAGGCAAAACCATTTCCAGCAAAACAGAATTTAAACATCACTTCTTGACATTCGATGCCATAACAGTGATGAATTCCAATTATTAACACTATTAACCTCCTGAAAGCTACCGTTGACCAGAAACTGAATTGGACCAATCATAGAATTACAAAAGCAGGTCAGAGGCTTGAAATAGTTTGGTGATCAACTAATTCCCTGACTTCTTAAAGCCTGTGCATTATTTGCAAGTCAGTAATGTTCTTCACTTGCCTGGATGACTGCAGCTCCAGCAAAACTCCAGAAGTTCAACACCATCATGGCAAAGTGACCCATTGATTGGCACTTCATTCACCACCTTCGACATTCACATCCTTCACCAGTGTGTACAGCGATGGTATTGTGTGCCATCTACAAATTGTCCTGCATTAAATCACTAATGCCACTTCTAGCGCACCATCCAAAATTCCAGCTTCTACCATCTGGAATGACAAAGACAACAGTTGCACAAAAACTAAATCATCTGCAAGTCCTTTCCGAGTTATACACATCCTTATTTGGAAATATATTGCTGTTCCTTCACTGTCACTGGGCCAGGATCCTAGAACTCCCTCCTTAACAGCACTGTGTGCGCACGGATTGCATTTGTTCAAAAAAGCAGCTCACCACTTTCTCAAAGGTAATTAGGAATGGGCAACAGATGATGGCCCATCTAGTGAATGCCTAGACCCTGTGAAGGAATATGAAAAAAAACCTCTTTTTAGACAGTTGAACGATAAGAAATTAGCTTGAAAATTAATTTACATGAAATAAAAACTTCTGTTACTAAATCGAGGTTGGAAGAATTAGCATAATTGAATGAAAAATCAGTTTTCCAGCTCCAGAATTTTCTCCATAAATTTCTGTAACTCTCTACATCCCATTCCTCCATTTAAGATGTACCTTAAAACATACCTTTGTAACCAAACTTTTACTCACATGTCTTACACCTGCTCACTTAGCTTGGTGTCAAATTTTGTTTGATACTGCTCTCAAGAAGCACCTTGGGGTGTTTCATTACACTAAAGAGCTGTATAAGTTTAAGTTGTTTATACATTAGCTGACTGTAAATGAAATCATAGAGGATACGTGACAGTTCAAAATCATGATGCCTTGTTGCAGACTTAAGAGAATGACACAAGTCCTGACGTCAATTCTGGCGTCATTATGATTAAGGCTCTATGTGCTGGCTAAACATCTAATTCTACATTAGGAATCAATGAACCTTCATGATATCCCTGAAGGAAACATCTGTGCAATTCAATCAAGCGAAGGTAATTTTTATCTGTTTGGCAGCAGAGAATGTTTACACTTTAAACTGCAGTAAACTCCTGTTAAATGCAACAAGGAGAATGAGAAAAGCTTACAAATATCTGATGTTGCAACTAAATAAGAAGCCACATAATTTTTCTATAATTGTATTAAATAAATAAAATTGTATTAAATAAATAAAACTAATAATAAAAAAGATCATATTAAATAATCTGAAAAGATAGGGTATTATAGACCTTTTAAAAATGAAGGCTTACAGCAAGTGAATCAGTATTTCTGCCCACTGACTCCACAACATAATAGTCCTACCATCCTTCTAAATGTCATCTCTATAATCTCCATCCAAGTGACATCTTACAGCCCAGTTTCATGGATCTTTCCCACATATAAGTCCAAATATTAATGTCAATATAAAATTCAGATCAAAAGCTTTACTTGAACCACTCAATTTATATTTGCAAAATATTTAACTTGCCGCATTAAGAAAAAGGCTTGTGCAAATCCCTTGAGCATATCTTCACTTGTTTACAGATTCTCATGCTCTTAGGGAGTGTCCCTTGTGGCTTCTTCTTGTGATGTGGAAGGCTGTTGAAACTCCAGAGAGAATACTTCAGCCAACTTTGGTGGGTAACCATGAAGCATTAAGGGCCCAGCTGCAGATGACAGCATTTGCATGTAAGCTGGAGAAGGGTGGCCCAGCAGGTTGAATGGCACTGGCGAGGGTAACGGTGGTGGAAAAGGAATACCGTTTTCCATGACAGAGGACAGCAGGTGCCTCTTATGGGCAAATGTTTTGTTCATGCAAGAAACGGAAAACTCTGCAAAACTCTTCATGGATGCTGCCAGACCTGCTGAGTATTTCCAATATTTTCTGTTTTTCTTTCTGATTCCCAGCAGCTGCAGGATTTTGATATTGCCACTTTCATTTGTGTCGTTTCAGATGCCTATGGGTCTGAGCTAGATCAAGTGGAATCTTATGAGCAGTGGAGAAACAGGCAGTGTCAATGTATACTTTCTGTGTTGAATTAACAAATGTATTATATATAAACTGATGCTTTTTACCACATTCAATAAACTACCTGAAAATTCCTTACAAATGGTCAACTGTCTGTATTAGACAACCGTAATCATGAACCTCCCAAACTCAAAAGCCAGCAAATAATATAAAAACAAATAGCAAGAGTTTTCACAAGTATATGAATAGAAAAGGAGTAATAAAAACTAGTGTTAGCCCCCAAGAGAGTGTGTCTGGAAAAATGATAATGAAAATCATGGAATTGGTGGAGGCACTGAACAGATACTTGTAGCTGTCTTTTCTGTAGAGCACTTAGAAAACCACAGTTACAAAGTAATCAAGATGTGAAGGGGGGTAGGCGATGGTGAGAACTTAAGTTTATCACGATTACCAGAGAAAAGGTGTTGGGAACGATATTAGATGCAAAAGTTGATATGCCCCCAAGACCAGATGGCCTGCAACCTAGGGTCTTAAAAGAAGTGGCTGAAGAGATAGTAGAGGGATTGGTTAGAATTTTCCAAAGTTCCTTTGACTCTGGAAGGGTCCCAGTGCATTAGAAAATAGCAAATGTAACATTTTTGTTCAAGAACAGAATTATTCAGGACATAAAGTAATAAACTGTTGGTCAATTATCCTAACGTGTAAAAAGGAAATTACTAGAATCCATTATTATGGAGGTTATAGCAAGATACTCAGAAAGTCATAATCTGATCAGGTTTAGTTAACAGAGTTTTGTAACACATTTTGTAAAATGTTTAACTAATTTATTAGCGTTCTTTTGGAGAAAGAAACAAGTAAGGTTGATAAAGGGAAACTCGGAGTTTAGTGTACTTAGATTTCCAAAAGGCATTTGAAAAGGTATAACATCAACAGTTGCTACACAAGGTAAGTGTACATGATGTTAGAATGACATGTTAAAATGTATAAAGGTTTGATTAGGTAACAGGAAGCACAGATTAGAGATAAATATTCTTTTCTCAGATTCACAAGCTGTAACAAGTGCAGTGCCACAGGAATCAGTGCCAGGCTTCAACTATTTACACCCCTTTTCAATGTCTTGAGTAAAGGGACTTTATAAGTACAGTAGCTAAATTTGCGACAGACACACAGATAGGCAGGGAAGGGAGTTGCCAGGAAGAGGTGGAGAGTCTGCAAAGTGATATAAACAATTTAAGTAAGTCAGCAAAAATTTGGTGGATGGGGTGAAAAATATGAACTTGTCCACTTGGTAGGAAAAAGAGAAAAGCAGCATGTTATTTAAATGAAGAGAAATTGCTGAACTCAGTGATACAGACGAAGCTGGATTTCCTACACAAATCACAATAAAACTTAGTTTTTTGGTACAGCAAGGGGTTAGGAAGGCAATTGCAAATCTGTTTTCTATTTCAGATTTCCAGAACCCACAGTATTTTGAATTTGGAATTAATTGCAAGGGGAATGAAATATAAAATTAGGGAACTTTACTGTAGTTGTGCAGGGCCTTACTGAAACCACATCTGGAGCAGTATACAGTTTGGTTCCTTTGTTTGAATAAAAAGATCTAATTGCATTAGAAGATAGTAGGAACTGCAGATGCTGGAGAATCTGAGATAACAAGGTGTAGAGCTGGTTGAACACAGCAGGCCAAGCAGCATCTGCTTAGCCTGATGTGTTCAACCAGCTCTACACCTTGTTATCTCTAATTGCATTAGAAGCTATTCAGAGAAGGTTCACTCAACTCTCTCTGGGATGAAGTGCTTATGTTATCAAAAATGGCTGGACAGGTTGGATCTATACCCGTTGGAGTTTGGAAAATGAGAGTTAATCTTATTGAAACATATAATTTACTGATGTTACGTTGATAGGGTGCGTATATCAGGATAATGTTTCTTCCTGTAGGGGAGTCTAGAACTAAGAAACGCAGTTTAAGAATAAGATGGGGAAGAGGAGAATTGTTCTTCTCTAAGATGGTTATGTAGAATGATCTTTCACAGAAAACAGTGGAGAGTGTTCATTGAATTTAGTCAAAGACAATTAGATTCTTGATCAACAAGGGAATCAATGATCATCAGGATCAGACATGGAAAGTGGAATGGAGATCTCAAACACATCAACCATGGTCTTATTCAGAGATAGTAAGAACTGCCAATGCTGGAGTCAGAGATAACACAGTGTGGAGCTGTAAATGTCAGCTTTCCTATTCCTCTGATGCTGCCTGGCCTGCTGTGTTCCTCCAGCTCCACACTGTGTTATCTCTTAGCCATGGTCTTATTGATTGTCGAACAGGTTCAAAGGGCCAAATAGTTATTCCTTCTTTCAAGTTATTTGTTCTTATGCTCATGCAGAAGATCTCATTCAGAAGAAACAGAATCAACAGTTACTCCTTTACAATTCAGAGTTCTATTTTTCCACTCTACTATCAACGTAGCATTTTAAACCTATCTTTTCAAGCTGTGTAAAAGGGGGTTGGTCATGAAAAACAAACAATATTGTAAAAGAATACACATCAACCCTGACATTTTTAGCAAGTTCTTATCATAAACTAGCTGATTGCAATCTAATTGAGCTATTGGGTAAGAATTTTAAATAACAAGCATTTTCCTACAGATTTCCTTACATCATTACCAATGTTATTCGTTCACTTTTAATTACTGAAATTACTTAGTAAGAGTGTACTGGTTCAGTTCTGCAAAAGTAATATTCTGTTTAGGAATGAAATTACATTTAAAAGGCACCTTTCATTCATTTACTCGGCCAATGGCATTTGGACTGCAGTCATCATTCTTTGATAAAGAAAGAAATTACATTTGTATATCACCTTCATGACTTCAGTATGTTCCAGAGTACTTTACTGTTAAACTAATAGTACACCAGGCTCGAGGAGCCATTTGGTCTACGCCTGATCCTATTTCTTATGTTCTTAAATACTTTTGAAATGTATATAATAGTCAAGACTGGAATTTTGGCAACCTAGCAATTGATTTACAAGTGCATAAGTCTCACAATAGAAATGCTATAACGATCAGCTGAGGCTGGTTGAGGGAGAAATATTGGCCAAAACATAAACGAGAACTCCTCTGTTCTTCTTACTATCCCATATTGCTGTAGGATGTTTCAGATCAGAGACTCCTTAGTTTTATAGAGCAGCAAGAACCCAGCGCTTCTGCAGACCTCTCTCACTGTTGCCTCAGCATTTAAGTAAAGTAAGTAAGCCTCTAAAATGAGAGTTGAACCCATAGCCCCTTGACTTAGAAGTGTGGACACTACTACTGAGCTGTAGCTGAAACCTTTTAAGGAATCGCAGCAGGTATAGTGTACACATCAATATTTGACAATAAGATAAACCAAACCAGTAATTTGTCATTCATGATGCTGTTTCAAAGATAAATATTAGCCAGGGCCTCTGCTCCTTTTCAAGCCCATGTTATGGGCCTTTTTTTACATTCACCTGACAGACAGTAAGAATTTAATGTCTCATCAAATGGCAGCATCATTGACATTACCCCTTCAGCACAAAGTATCAGCCTGGATGATATAATCCAATAATGGAGTGAGATTTTGAATATGCAACCTCCTTAATCAGAAATGACAACAGAGATGTCAGGGAGGTGATGGCCTAGTGGTGTTATCGCCGAACTGTCAATCCAGACAACAATCTGGGCACACGGGTTTGAATCCCGCCACAGCAGATGATGGAATTTGAATTCAATAAATATTTGGAGTTAAGAGTCTAATGATGACTGTTAATCCATTGTCAATTGTTGGGGGAAAACCCATCTGTTTCACTAATGTCCTTTAGGGAAGAAAACTGCCGTTCTGGCCTACATGTGACTCCAGACCGACAGCAATGTAGTTGACACTGAACTGCCCTCTGGGCAATTAGGGATGGCCAATAAGTGCTGCCCCAAGTCAGTGACACCCTCATCCCGTTAACGAATAAAAAAGCTCATCCTTCTTAGAAGTGCAACTGCAATCACTGAGCCAATACTGATACATTATTGCTCTATACATAGACTTTCATAGACTTTGTCTATTCCCCTAAATTTTTCTTTCAGAAAATAGACAAATGTCTTCAATATTGAAATTTTAAGGAGTTGAAAATTCAACCAAATGGAGATTGAAACTGCTGAGATGGAATAAAAAGCATGACTGGCACTCAGCCATTCACTTTGTGTTACAAAGAAATACCCATCCAAGAACGTTGTAATATTGTGTAAGATTTACACCTGTGTTATTAGATCTGCGCTATTAAAGGTAATTGCAAATTCATAGCAACTAAAACAGAAATTGCTGGAAAAACTTAGGAGGTCTGACAGCATCTGTGGAGAGAAAGTACAGTTAACACTTCCGTCCAGCGACCCTTCTTCAGCACTGGGGTGAAGGAGGAAGCAGTGTTACTGCAGTATATTCTAAATTACTGCTCCATCATAGAAACCAGCCCTTCACGACCTGCTTGTGATCACATTTACTGAAAGGCAGATTCAAAGTAGTAAAGGGTCTTCTGGATGTCAATTGATGAGAATGGTCAGTAGACTTTCATTTCAAAATACTAATTATTTCTCATGCTGAGTACATAGAGAAAGGCACATGTAACCAAGATTAAATGAAAGATAAATAGTAAAACTGAATTACTACCTTCTTTGCTCAGTGGATGAAAGAACAAATCAATAGCATTTCATGGAAAATCAACAGCTTTAATTATGTAGTGTCGTATTTTATACACACCACACTGCCATACAAGTAGAGTATGCGACAGATTGCTCGAGGGGATTATTGCACCTTCAAACAAATAATCGTGTGATTACTGCCTTAAATGTTGGATAAGAAGTTATTACTTCATTTTTCCAAAGGCGTAGATTAGAAACTAAATATTTAAGTAGGAGAGTTCTATTTGGTTAAGAGATCAACATAAAATATTCTAATGGAAAAAAACTTATAATGCAACATATGTGATTAGCAGTTGGCTCTTCTTTGAGAGACTCTACAAACTGGGTTTAGTAAAATCCATCAAAGTGGGAACATGGTGATGGGGCCTATTTAATCACAGGAAAGGTAGAATCATGGAACTGTAAAATCCTTATAGTGCAGAAAGAGGCCAGTTGGCCCATCAAGTCTGCTCCGATCCTCCAAAAGAGCAGCCCACCCAGAACACCCCACCACCTCATCCCTGTAACTATACATTTCCCATGGATAATCCACTTAACCTGCACATCCCTGGACACTACGAGCAATTTAGCATGGCCAATCTGCCCAACCTGCACATCTTTGCATTGTGGGAGGAAACCGGAGCACCCAGCTGAAACCCATGCACACATGGGGAGGATGTGCAAACTCCATTGGATCTCCAAACTACCACATCAGTCTTCTAGCTGCGGAAAATCCTCCAACTGTTATGTCAGAGGGTGAAGGGGCTGACATGGGATTCTCAGGCATTGGCAGCAAGGTGTCAATGAAGTCATCAATGATCCAATTGATACTAACTTTCCTGAGCCCACTGCAATTCAATGTTGGGTTAGAGATGAAATGGAAAAAGCATGACTTCCTCACACGGCCCAATTGGCTTCAGAGTAAACGCTGTAGCCTACCAGAGCGAGTCTCTTGTTCTGAGGCATCCAGAGCCTGATTGTCAAGGAAGGGTTCAGCTGAAAGCCACCCTCTGCTCCTGCCTTCAATCTCTTGAGCCCCATTCTGTGTGTTCCCCAATCCATGACCAGCATCCCTGTCTCACGCTGTGGCCTGTGACCCGTCACCGATCCTGACCTCTTATGGCTGCTTTGCTGATATCTGCTGATAGCTGGCACTCACAGCATTGAGGAGCTGCTGGCCTCTGGTTGGGCAGTAGGTCTCAGTGGACAGGACTTCCACTGCCAGGATCCTCAATGCTAGGGAAAGGCAGACATTGGGCACTTAATACCATCTGGCCTCCTGATGGAGATGACAGAGTGCCCTTAAGTTCTTCAGCTGGCAGGTGAGACTCCTGTCGACTAAACTAGACCCTGACTCACAGAACACCAACTAATCTGGCCTAATGTGTAATAACAATTTGGTGCTTAACTATTAGTTTCATTCGACATTGGTAATCTTCAGACAGGCTTGTGCTAGTAACCCAAAGTCTAAGTATTGCAAGTATCTTATAAAGTATTTACGAAATTGTAAATAACTCACACATGTAATTTACCCAGTGATTGAACATGTTTTCTGGTGGGTACTTGGCCAATGCAGATGAGGAGGTTCCAGGGCTTGAATTACATTCTACCTTGAGTTAGTTGGTCTTAACTGTAGTAGCAATATGGATCCTGTAATTGACCGTAGCATGATGGCTTAGAAAAGGAAAGTCACCTAATATTCCCAGTCTCAATGCCTACTGGTTGCAAGTATACATATGTAGAAGTCTGAGGAGGACAGGATCAAGCTTTGCTGATGAATGCAAATGTCACCATCTGCTGAGATGAGATGTGAATCTATGTCCTCAGAGAGGACTAGCCTGAATTTCTAGCTTACTAGTCTAGTGATATTAACACTACACCACCCCTTCAGTGGAAATATATTACTTGGGGAACACAAGGAGTGAAAAAAAGTTTTTAGGTTTCCAAAGAGTCATTGGTGGAATACCCTTCATGTGAGAGCTGCACACACTCCTCCAGACAGTGAGACATGCTGAATTCTGATAATAAGGGCCAATTCTCCATCATTCACTCAGCTTCAGCCTCAGCATGCGCACCAATTCGGAGAAGGTGATACATTGGCTGAGTCAGCAACACATTACATCAAAAGGGAATGTCTGCTGCACTCCAATGTCCCTCACCCACCCATTCCTATCCCAGGCACACATCAACCATGAAACTCATCCCCGAATTCAGTAAGAGTCCATCATAATATACATTACAGGTGACAAAATGATTATCTCCACCTCCCACAGCACCCCTCCAAGTTTCAGATCAGGACACCCCATTTCTGAAGAAGGGTCCCAACCCAAAACGTCAACTCCCTTGCTCCTCTGATGCTGCCTGGCCTGCTGTGTTCCTACAGTTCCAGACTATGTTGTCTCTGACTCCAGCATCTGCTGTTCTTGATATCTCTGAACCCTTCCAAATTTCACAAGTTATGGGTCACTTTTGGCTGACATTCACCTCTTGGGGAAGCACTTCAACAGTCAAGGACATTCAGCCTCAGATCTTCAGGTAACCATCCTCCAAGGCAGACTTCAGGATACACAACAATGCAGAGTCACCAAGCAGAGGCGGATAGCCAAGTTCTGTACCCATGAGGATGGCCTCAACACACACAAATCTATTGGGTGATACATTTTATTTTGTTCAAAAAACACACAATTTATAGACAGTCAGTCAATATGGTGTTTTATAAATTCCTACTTTAAAAATAAAACTAGTCTGACTCTTAACTAAAACACAAACAGATTCTAAACAAGGTCTTGCACCTAACATGCATTGTCTGACCTAAAATGTCACCTCTTCTTTACACTGATAAAACCTTTAGTTTTCTTAGGACCATGACTTGAAAGGAATTCGGGAATTTAGATATACATATTAATCAATTAAAACCTTCTAAACCTTCTAACAACATTTTAGGTTTATTTAGTACATTCTCTTCAATGGTGCGAGTCTTTGATCTTTTACTGATAAATTCTGTGTCTGATACTACCTCTGTCACTAACAACTGAAGAAGGACTGAAGCTCCATAAGCTTGTGTTTTCCAATAAACCTGTTGGACTATAACCTGGTGTCGTGTGACTTCTGACTTTGTCCACCCTCGTTCAACACTGGCACTTCCACATCATAGCTTGCAGTGGACATCATTAGCACTGGGCTCTGCCTAGTTATCCCCGTGCCTCCATGCTCCCTTTAACTTTGCACTATCCTGACAGTCAATTTCTGCACATGCTGCTATCTGGAAACCTCCCATATTGCACTTTGCCTCCAAATGTCCACCTTGCCTGCTGAGCCCAACATTTCACCTTAATGAAGCTCAATATGTTCCTCTACACTCTTTCTCTGGGGGCCATGGTAATGATCAATGCCAACGACCAAACCTCCTGTAGCCTGTCATGCTCTCTGATGCTGTTCCTCGTTGTCTCCTTACACCTTGATTGTACCCCATCACCATCCTGTCCCCACCTCAACAACTCAAATCTGTGCTTTTCCACCCCACAGACTTGTCTACCCCACCTTCTTCTGGGAATGAAACCCTCTTACTCCTAAACCACCCAATTCATACACCATCTTCAATGATCAACACAAGGACCCTGGTGTTGTGTTCACCCCAGATACGTAACCAATGTCAATAAACAGCTCCTAAACATGACTGACCAGACCTCTGATCATTGCCTTTGCAATTCCCAACCTGATAATACTTGATTCGTCTGATTGCCAGTGCAGGCCTTATATGACTGATAGCCCACATCCTGACTTTAGTCTGACATATCTCCTGACCATGGGCAGCCCGAACAGACAACTGACCAAGCCCCCGGACTGTGTGCAGACAGCCCATAACCGACAGCCTCAGGACTCACGGACAACAGTTGCACCCTTGCCAGAACTGAGGACTAAAACCCCACCCAATTTCCAACATGCCCATTTGGTTGAATAAATGTTCCTTGTGTTTGCCTGACAGGCAGCTGGCAGATGCTGGGGGTGTTAGATTGATGCCTCAGTGTGCCTGCAGTCACACAGAAAAAACAAGTACGACAAGCAGTACATGTGTCTGCACAAAGGAGAACATCTGTACGGCAATAGCAATCTCTCTGGCTGAAGCGTCAACTCTAGCAGGTGTGGTGAGCGTGGCAAAGTAAGGTAAGGCATGGCATGGATGCTACAAGCAGGCAGGTAGGTATTTAGTTAGCTTTCACTAGGAGGGCGAGCAAACAGCTCTGAGATGCATCCTGGTCCAATCCATGAGCTGGGTGCCTGTCCGTGCAAAACTGACCTTGCAGCAACCTTTCTGTGTTAGTTGCCAGTGCACCCTGCAATGCAGGACAGTACTTGTTCAGTGTCAAGGATCCTGAGGGGTTGGCAATTGTTGGATACAAATGCCCATGGATGAGGGGTGCATGCAGCTGGTGCCTATGGATCTGCCCTGAGATGATGTTGCAGTTTGCAACATGGAGGGTCTTCACAGCTGGTTCTGAGGTTAAGTCGCCAGGTTCCCGCTCTGACTTCCATGTTGAGAATTTTTGTATCCAGTTCACTCATGGTGGATGTTAGAATAGGAACTGCTTGTTAATGAGGTGAAACAAACAAAAACAGAAATCACCGAAGAAGCTCAGCATCTTTCGAGGCACAACAGGGTTAACATTTCAAGTTCAGTGACTTTTCTTCAGAACTAGAAGCAGTTAGTTATTTATCAGCTTTTTATGTTGATGAGGGGGTTGGGGATGAAAGGCGGGAGCAGATAGGTGGAGATGGATCCCAAAGACGCAGAAAAAAAGAGATAAGCAGACAAAGGGATTATTGATAATAAGTCAGGGAAGAAGAGAAGCTAGATATGTGTTAATAGGGGCCATGAGTAGGTGAGAGTGAGTTGGCTGTGCTGAAAGCAACCCATTTCATGACAGGACTTGGGGTATGAGGTTGGGTCATAGACATTGATTGATTAATTAATTGATTTATAGTCATGTGTACTGAAGTACAGTGAAAAGCTTTGTTTACGAGGCAGATCATAGTAATCAAGGGTGTACAGATCAAAAAGATTTAGAAGGAGGTATACAGGTTACATTGCACTAGGGTGTGCACTAGGCAAGATCAACATTAGCAGTTCTCAGGAAGGGTCACTAGACCCAAAACATTAACTCTGATTTTTTCTTAACAGATGCTGCCAGACCTGCTGAGCTTTTCCAGCAACTTTTGTTTTTGTTAGCAATTTCAGCACTATTTGAGGCTAGAGTCCATTCATTGGATCTAATAACAGCAGGAAAGAAGCTGTTCCTCAACCTGCTGGTGCGTGTGTTCAGGCTTCTGTATTTTTTGCCTGACGGAAGATGTTGTAGGAGGTCATTACTGGGGTGATGGGTCTTTAATGT
Organism: Ginglymostoma cirratum; assembly: GCA_024137785.1. Classification (NCBI taxonomy): domain Eukaryota; kingdom Metazoa; phylum Chordata; class Chondrichthyes; order Orectolobiformes; family Ginglymostomatidae; genus Ginglymostoma; species Ginglymostoma cirratum. The sequence continues at coordinate 26,982,314 of JAHRHZ010000263.1, read as the reverse complement.
CGGCCGCCTTTCCGCGGTAGCAAGCCATGTAAATGGAGTCCATGGATGGAAGGTTGGCTTCTGTGATGGTCTGGGCTGTGCGCATGGAAGGAGTGCTCATGCTCGGAAATCGTTAAACTTGATGTTGAATCTTGAAAGCTGTAAGATACCTAAGCAGAAGATGAGGTTTCGTTCTTTCAGCTTGCACAGAGCCTGCCTGGAACACTGCTGCAAGCCTGAATGTTGAAATGGAAATACGGCGGTGTGTTGAAGTGGCAGGCGGCTGGAAGCTTGGGGTCATTTCTACAACATTGTGAGCAGCGAATACTGTAGACTAGATTGAACGAAGTGCAAGTAAATCATTGCTTCCCAGGAAGCTGTATCTGTGGCCTTGGATAGTGAGGAGGGAGGAGATAAATGGGCAGATGTTGTGATTCCTTCTGCGATTGCTTGGGAAGGGCCATGGGTGTGTGGGGATGAATTGAGAATGGAGGATGAATGGACTAGGGTGCCCCAGAGGGAACAGTTCCTATGAAATGCTGAGAGGTGGAGGGGAACATGGGTCTGGTTTTGGCATCCTGCTGGAGATAGCAGAAATGGTGGCTTATGATCCTTTGGCTGCAGGGTCGGGTGGGATGGAAAGTGAGGACAAGTGGACCCTATTATTGTTGTGTTTATTAATGAAGTATGATTTGCAATTAATAATGCGATTAATACGCAATAATCTCCATCAATAAGCAATTTGCTGCTCCGTAATGAGAATTTTATCTTGACACCTAGAATTTGTTTAAAGGCGCATCAAATTCTTCCCAGTGTTGTGATACACCTTGCCTATTCAATCCTGCCACATTTCTAATCATAGCCCATACAGTTCAAGTCCCTTTAAGATTCTGCCTCTAATATTTAGTAAATGGGTTTTTCTCTGTCATTTGGTGCCTTAAAAGTTTTAAAATATTAAATCCTGGCATGTCAATGTTTCAGCTATTATTAGACTTGCAAATTTCTTTTGCTACATTACTGGTTTCGACTGAGGTTGTAACAAGGTATATAGTTATGGGTAGCCAAATATGAAATTCCACAGAGGTCAACAGCCAAGCACTGGAAGGAGCCAGGGGCATGAAAATCCAGACCAACAATGGGCACTGGATGTCCATTCACTTCTTTGGGACTGAGGTACTCATGTTGAAACATGCATATTTATAGACAGTAGATACCAGCAGCCCAGCTTTCTGCTAGCCATAGGTCAAGAAAGCTGACCCTTTCACTATGTATCCCCTAGTGAGGGCTATTCCTCATCCACCTCCTGTTGCTCAGGCATCCCTCTGTGTGTCTTTGCCTCTGGCAGGATCTCGTACTTTTCATGCTCCTTCTCTTCTAAAGTCTACCTGAACGCAGAATAATTGGGTCTGATATCTGTGAAGCCTTCAATGCAATCCTGCTCAGCTTGGTTGAGCTAAAAAATACAGCTTGGACAAGACATCCTAAATTATCACCCCTACGCTTGTTCTATCAGCTGCCTCAGACTGACAATCTCTTAACGCTAGGTCAAAGGCTATGCAAGAAATCTTTCCTGCTGCTTTCTCTCTTTTAGAATGCTAATGGTCTCAATTTCAATAGACAGTAGCTTCCCACTGTGCAGCTGCCTCAGCTGTGCTGCTGAGCTCTTGACACAGCATGGGCCCTATGTGCCTTCACAAGATTTCATTGCACCCACAACAAATGGAATAATTGTCATTTGAATTGCACCAGTTAGCCTCCTGCTGCTCTCAAACAGCTAGCCATTGTTGCTGAGAGTCTGCTCCCAGTGAAAGCGCATGGAAGCAGAAATACACCAGCGAGCTGACCAGAGATACACCTATCTAAATTCCACCCTCACATTTCCAAATCTGCCTCAATGGGCCAGGGAACATAAAACATAGAACATAGAACAATACAGCGCAGAACAGGCCCTTCGGCCCTCGATGTTGCGCCGCCCTCTGAACTAATCTAAGCCCATCCCCCTACACTATCCCATCATCATCCATATGCTTATCCAAGGACTGTTTAAATGCCCCTAATGTGGCTGAGTTAACTACATTGGCAGGCAGGGCATTCCACACCCTTACCACTCTCTGAGTAAAGAACCTGCCCCTGACATCTGTCTTAAATCTATCACCCCTCAATTTGCAGCTATGCCCCCTCGTACAAGCCAACGTCATCATCCTAGGAAAAAGACTCTCACTGTCCACCCTATCTAATCCTCTGATCACCTTGTATGTCTCTATCAAATCCCCTCTTAGCTTTCTTCTCTCCAATGAGAACAGACCCAAGTTCCTCAGCCTTTCCTCATAAGACCTTCGCTCCAGACCAGGCAACATCCTGGTAAATCTCCTCTGCACCTTTTCTAATGCTTCCACATCCTTCCTGTAATGGGGCGACCAGAACTGTACACAATATTCCAAGTGAGGCCGCACTAGCGTTTTGTACAGTTGCAGCATGACATCACGGCTCCAGAACTTAATCCCTCTATCAATGAAACCTAACACACCGTATGCCTTCTTAACAGCACTATCAACCTGGGTGGCAACTTTCAGGGATCTATGTACCTGGACACCAAGATCCCTCTGAACATCCACACTACCAAGAATCTTTCCATTGACCCAGTATTCTGCCTTCCTATAATTCTTCCCAAAGTGAATCACCTCACATTTATCTGCATTGAACTCCATTTGCCACCTTACAGCCCAATTCTGCAGTTTATCCAAGTCTCCCTGCAACCTGCAACATTCTTCCACACTGTCCACCACTCCACCGACTTTAGTGTCATCTGCAAACTTACTAACCCATCCACTTATGCCTGCATCCAAGTCATTTATAAAAATGACAAACAGCAGTGGTCCCAAAACAGATCCTTGTGGCACACCACTAGTAACCGGACTCCAGGCTGAATATTTTCCATCCACCAAAGCCAGTTTCTAATCCAAACTGCTAAATCTCCCTCAATCCCATGCCTCCACATTTTCTCCAATAGCCTACCACGTGGAACCTTGTCAAAGGCTTTACTGAAGTCCATGTACACCACGTCAACTGCCCTACCCTCATCCACATGCTTGGTCACCTTCTCAAAAAACTCAATGAGGTTTGTGAGACACGACCTGCCCTTGACAAATCCATGTTGACTATCTCCAATCAAATTGTTGCTTGCTAGATGATTATAAATCCTATCTCTTATAATCCTTTCCAAAACTTTACCTACAACAGACGTAAGGCTCACTGGTCTATAATTACCTGGGTCATCTCTACTGCCCTTCTTGAACAAGAGCACAACATTTGCCATCCTCCAGTCCTCTGGTACTAAACCTGTAGACAACGACGACTCAAAGATCAAGGCCAAAGGCTCCGTCATCTCCTCCCTAGCTTCCCAGAGAATCCTCGGAAAAATCCCATCGGCCCAGGGGATTTATCTACCTTCACACCTTCTAGAATTGATAACACCTCCTCCTTACTAACTTCAATCCTTTCAAGTCTAATTGCCCGTATCTCAGTCTTCTAGGGAGATTCACTAATTCTGTTTCTCTCTCCACAGCTTTATCTACTAAGTATTTCTGGTATTTTCTGTTTTTATTTCAAGTTTCTGGCTAAAAAAATGGTAGTTTAGTTTTGTGCAAGCGTCCCATTTTCGCTGAACAAAAAGTTTTAAAAAAAAGGAACTGGCAATGTAACTTAGACCTATTTATGCAATATTAGCCTGAACAGCAGCGAATCTGAACTAGGTAACTGAGCTGTACGAAGTAATTTGTGCCTGTGCTCTCTGTGCTCAAGATATATAATATCTTGAAAACAAATAACATTTGAGACTGAAAAATAACTGGCTAGGATGCTTTGAAGGACAAATGATATTATAGATTGGGAATAGGGTTACTAATTTATGCTGTGCTCTATGCTACGCTTCGTCTGAAGTCCATTTCTTTCATTTCTTTCTTGATTTGATCCATTAAGATTGCTATATTGCTTCAGTAGATGACCACACCATAAGCAACACCCATTTAAACACACACTCATACTATAAACTCACTTAAGTGAAGCAGTTTGGCAATGCAATTAATGATACCATTAAACACTCCATAAATCTCATGACTATGTACTCTGAAGGCGAAGAGTTTGTCCTTGCACATGATTTCAATTTCAAATTTCAGTGAGCCATTGGCCCACATTAAATGAGAAGTCAGAGTCTACTGAATATGGTGAATCTTTAAATGAAGCTTGGCTGACCCTAGCACATGCACTTTGTGGGATTCTGAACAACCATTCTGCTTTTCATATGCAGTATCAATGTCTGGCTGCATTGCAAGACCTCAAGGCCACCCAGAACTGTTAAACCTGACAGTGGGATAGGAATACTCATCCTTGACAAGGCTAACTATGTCAACAAAATGCATGCTGTCCTTAATGACAGGTCTAAATTTGTTTCAATTGAATCTATGGCCCAGCATGCTTGGAGGGCCTTGCTCAAAAGCAAAATAAAATCAAAAACCTGCTGGGCTTGAGTACAAGCAATGAGTTGCTGGGTAATATATACAACAGGGTTTGTTCCTCATAGCTCACTCATCTGTACTTACATGGGTTGCCCAACACACATGTCTAACTTATCTATAAGTTCTGCACAGCATGATTGGGTGAATTGCTACAACCAGACATCAGCAAATTTTCCACAACTCAGTGAAGAATTTCTTCACATTTGCAAAAATCATACAGAATGTTCATAGCAATACCGTGTGCTCATTTGACATTGCTCACCTATTCATCATTGTGCCACTCAAAGAAGCCATAGACATTTGCACTGCAGCATTATATCCTGGTGATATTGCCCCAACAGCATTGAATAATCAGTATTCATTGAATTTATGAACTCAGTAACTTGTGCAGTTGAGATCAATTTAACACTACCATGTATACCCAATAGGTGCTGTTGTCATGAGATAGCTACTAAGCCCAGTTCTCACAATTATCTTTCCAGATTCCATGAGAAAGCTATCTTCAATCTAACCTTCTCCTCTCTTGTATTTTCTGACACATAATGATATGTTTGCTCTATTTGCATCTGCAGCAATATGTAAGTATACATGTCTACATTCAAATTCATCTTTGAAATGAAGCATTCAAATGAGTTCCCTTTTCTTAATGTTCCAGTTGAAAAATCAGTTCATGGTTCTCTCCCTCAAGAAGAACAGGTTAGATAAGACAGACACTCAGAAGGGGAAGCACTCCAAAAGTTTGAAACAGCACAAGAGCAGCATACTTTGTGAGACTGAAAATAGAACAGGAGGGGAGTCTGCACTCGGAACAGCTCCTTGTCTTATTCCAGTACTGAGAAAAGAGCTGATTGGTGAGTAGCAACACATTTTTATACTATTCTAATCATAATAAATATAGTTTTATAAAATTACAGCATTATAGGTCAGCTTGTCTGAATAGTGTACATCTTACAGTATGTATGAAGTAATGAGTACACCATGTATTCCAGCCAGACAAATCTCAAGATAAACTATTGGCTGAGCAAGTTCTGAGTTCTGGGTTTTGGAACTTGAGCAATGGCTCTGTATCTGCAATGCAGAGGGCTATATGGACAACACATTTAGAGTCCACTTTCCTGCCCCTTCTCCATAACTCTTGATTCCCCTTACAGATCAAGAATTTATCTATCTCAGTCTTAAATATATTCAATGAATCTGGCCCATAGCTTTTTGTAGCAAGGTGTTCCAAAGACTTACAATGGTCTGAGAGAAAAGATCCCTCCTCATCTCAGTTTCAAATTTGCACCCTTTTATTCTGAGACTATGCCCTCTGGTCCTAGAGAGTCCCATGTATCCCCTGAACATTTAACCTGTCAAGCCCCTTTAGAATCCTATATGTTTCAACAGATCTCATTCACTTCTCATTCTTCTACACTCCAATGAGCAGAGTCCCAAATTGTTTGGCTTTTGTTCATGAGAAACTCCCGTCACACCTGGAATCGTGCTGATGAACCTAGAAGAGTGCTGCAGGAAGGTAGGCTTCAGATTTCTGGGGTATTGGTGCTGTTTTCGAGAAGATGGAACCTCATAAACCAGACAGTCTACACCTGACCAGAACAGTATACATATTTTTGAAGGTGGATTTCCTAATTCCTAAACTGATGTTGTTGCCATGAGACTCCCACTAAGTCTGGTGGAGAGGGCTTAAACTAAATTGGCAAGGTTATAGGAATATGAGAGCAAATTCAGAGCTTGGAACTGCAGGCAGAAGCTTAACAAATGACTCTGAAAGAAAGGAACCAGAGATTAAAAAACATACATCACAGAAAATAAGCAGCTGTAAAATGTAAATATGTCAACACAAGGAGTATAGAGAACAAAGCGATGAGCTGAGGGAGCAGATAGACACATGATAGCACATCATTGCTATAAAGCAATTTGGCTGAGAAAAGTGCATGAATAGCAGTTGAACATCCTAGATCTATCTAGGCAGGAGAGAGAAGGGAAGAAAAAAAGGTGGAGGTGTAACATTATTGGTTAAAGAATCAATTATGGTTGTAAGGAGGTAAAATATCCTGAAATTAAGCAACAAATCAGGCCATATATGTTGAGCTCAGAAGCAAAAAAAAAGAGGTAGCCATGTGCTATAAACCCTCAAGAAGTGGGAAATAGAGGAGCAAATATGTAGGCAAATATTTGAGTCAAAAAACAACAGTGCGATAATTGTTGGGGACTTCAATTACACAAATATTAACTAGGGTTCAAACAGTGTGAAAGGCACAGTGGGCACAATATTCTTGAATTAGGTATTCTAGAGAACTTTATCAGCCAACGTGTAGTAAGCCCAATGAGAGAGAGAGCAATTATAGGCTTATCCTTAAGAAATGAAAGTGGACAAGGTAGATGAAATAACCAGTGGGTGATTATTTTAGAGATAGCAATCATAATAAAGCTAGATCTGACATCGTCATGGAAAGGAATAAAGACAGAACAAGCCTAAAAGGAGTAAAACCATCATACTGAAAACATCTCTCTCCACAAATTTAGTCAGATCTGCTGAATTTTTGTAGCAATTTCTGTTTTCATTTTAGTAAAAGTTCCAAACTGAGGAAGGCAAACTACAAAGCTGAGAGATCGTCTGGTAAAAGTGAGTTAATTACAGCCACTTGATGAGAAGTCAGTGGCAAATCAGTGGAAGGAATTCTAAAGCGAGATTGTATGGGCACTGTGTAAACATATCTACACAAAGCAGAAGGATGGCAGTGCCAAATTTTCTGGTCACCAAGAAGAATACAGGGCAGAAATACAGTTTAGGACAATCACAGAAAAGTAATACTTTAGAAAGATCAGAGAAAGTATAGGGGAGAATGAAAAAGGAAATTAGGATAGCAAAGAGAGGATGTGAAAAATTATTAGCTGATAAAATTAAAGAAAATGCAAAGATGCTTCATCAGTACCTTAAGAGCAAGAGGAAGGAAGATATTAGGTCTGTCAGAGATGTATGTGGTAACTTGTGCATAGATGCAGAAGATAAGATCAGGTTAAGTATTTGGTTCCTGCCTTCAGAAAGGAGAAGGCCCTCTTTGCAGGTAGAAAGAATGCATATGTGCACTGAACCATTTACAGCTCAACAAAATAAATGACAGCCATCCTCCAGTTTATTTCTCAGTGCAATGCCATGACCAACCAGAAACAACCTTCCTGGTTTAAAATTTAAACAAGGCTTGGCAACTTCTTATCGTCCAACTCATTTTTATTCATTCATAGAAGGTGGGCTTTGCCGGCTGGGCCAACATTTATTCCCCGTAACTAACTGCCCTTGAGGAAGTGGTGGTGAGGTCTCTTCTTGAACCACTGCGGTCCATTTGCTCTAGGTAGATCCATACTGATAGAATTGGTGCATTCTCCATTCTCCATGCCTCTACTGATCTGAGTCCATAAGCCAATCGATCAGCACTCGCATACAGTACTAAATGTGATTTTCCCTTTGCTTTGATATTTCTTGTAAATCATGCTGCTGAATGCAAGAGGAGAAGTGGAACAAATGTGTCTTTTTCAGCCTGATGTTTTTCAGACAAATGATATCCATAACTACGAACCAATGGGTTATACAGGTAATGCTAGCACCTGGATAAACTACTGCTCAAAAAAAGTTTATGGTTCTTTTATGGATTTATGATTTATTTATTGTCTCATTTATGATCCAATTCTTTGATATTGTACTCACTGTGAAATATTTTAAATCGGGGAGGCCAATTACTCTCTTATGGAGATGCCACAGCAGTGCCATAAAATTCAGTGACATGTATAAAGGACATCCATCTGCCTAAACAATCGTTTATCAGGCTGTTTCCTGTGATAGTAGGGCAGATGTATAAAGAGAGACTGGATTGATGAGGACTATAGTCTCCTAAGTTTCAAAGAATAAGGAGGGATATCAAAGAAACGTATAAAATTCATACAGGAATAGATTGGGTAAACTCAGAAAGGATATTCTGAATGAACCAGGGAGTTCAGAATCAGGGGTCACAGCTTAAGGATATGGGGTAGGACTGAGATGATGAAATGTTTCTTCACCCAGAGAGTGGTGGACCTGTGGAATTCTTTGTTACAGAAAGTAGTTGAGGCCACAACATTGAATATTTTCAAGAAGAAATTAGACATAGTTCTTAGGGCTAAATGGATTAAAGGGTATAGGGAGAAAGTTGGAATGGGGTACTGGGTTGGATGACCAGGAATGGCCATATTCAATCGTGGAGTAGATTTGAAAGGCCGAATAGCCTACTCCTGCTCCTATTTTCTCTTTTTTTCTCCCTTTCATTGTGTGAGAGCTAAATTACTCTTCTGTGAAATATAGCCTCCATGCCTATCTTTTCATCCAAATGAAAACTTTTGTATCCATCCTTTTCTTGATTACAGACAATTTGTTACTGTATGCGACTCTGTTTATATTTGTTTATTCTTCTGACAATTACTTGTTTAAGTTATCCCAATGTTCACCCAGTCCATTGGAATGATTATTTTCTGTAGTTTTCACATTTACAGTTTACATTCCTTTGCATAAGGAATTTTTTCCCACCTGTTGTAACGGAGGCATTCAAAAAAGGGAATTGGATCATGAATTAAAAAGGGAAAAAAATGCAGGTCTAAGAGGAAAAGATGGGGAAATGGCAGAGTGAGTTGCAGTAACACAGAGCTGGCACAGATGTGAAGGACCAAATGGTCTACCTCTGAGCTATAACAATTCTATGACTCTATAATTTTATTTCCATTGGCCAATGTGACACAACCAGATTGCTTGGTATATTCCGTTCAGGCAAAGTCTTTTTTTGAAACTTGTGTGGAGGTGAACAACGACAGTGACAAGTCTGAACTATCCCACGTCGTTATCTAGCTTTGCTTTGTGAAAGGTGTGACTGTTTACAAAGCATTTAAAGAGCTAAACTCGAACACATGGGATTTATGCAAATCTTCAAAACTTTCCTTATCTTCCCAAGAGTTCAGTTGAACATATTTGAGCGGTCATTTTCTTTAAAAAATCATTTACTTATGATCAAAATTTGATTTTAAAAAGGACAAAATACAACTATTTGTCCAAGTACGTAGTTCCTCGGGACCAGGGACGATTCCAGTGTTTAGTTTAACAGAGTTTTAACTGGAGCGAAAGTTGGCTTCGTTTTTTTTCTGGTTAACTTTTCTTCCATTCCGCCCTCATCCTGGAAGGTTTTGATCTCTCCAGTTAAACCAGGCAGCTTCCAGAGCTACATGGAATACAGATCGCGAGGCATCGTTCAATTTCATGGAACACCTTACCTTAATCAGATTATGTGCCACTGTGTAGGGTACATGTGGGGCTCCGTTGATACCAGGAGCAAGCTTTCCCGTGCCATACCCGTGCCAAGCCAGGGCGTAAGGGTTGTCGATAGTGATCCAGTACTTCACCCGGTGTCCGAAAGCCTCGAAACAAAACCGGGCGTATTCGCTGAAGCGGTCCACCAACGTTTCATTGATCCAACCTCCATACCGGTCCTGGAGAGCCTGGGGCAAATCCCAATGGTGCAAAGTCACTATGGGCTCAACACCTATATCTCGGAGTCTCTGAATGAAGTGTGAGTAAAACCTGAGCCCAACTTCATTGCGGCTTGAGAGTAAACCATCTGGGAAGATCCTGGTCCAGGCGATGGAGAAGCGGTAATGTGTGACACCCAAAGTTTGGATGGCGGAAATGTCCCTCTCTATATTATTGTAACTGTCACTGGCCACATCCCCGTTGGCACTGAGCTGCTTGTGGGTGAAGGTGTCCCAGACGGACACTCCCTTTCCATCCTGCTGCCAGGCCCCTTCTGTCTGGTAAGCTGATGTGCCCACAGACCACATGAAGCCCTCAGGGAAGGTGGCATGTAGGAAAAGGTTGTCCTCCGGGTAAGGTAGGCTGGCAAACCTGGCCCAAGTCCCATCTCCTGCCCCATTCAGGGAGACGAGGGTTGGCCAGAGGAGAAGCAGAGAAAGCGCTAGTGGCTTCATGCTGCTGCCCGCTGCCTGATAGACATGTCCTGCTCAGTGCAGTGGTCTATAGCTGCCTGGCAAAGGGAGGCGACGTGCTCCTTGCTGTGACATATACACAACATGCCCACATTACACTCGCGCAGGTTTGTCGTTAAGGCTCAGCAGAACATCGGCACCTCCATCCAGGGACATCTATTAATAATTACCCACTGGACTGCTCCTGACCAACAGTCTGGGGCCAGACAGAAAGCGAGACACAGCGAGAGAGAGAGAGAGGGGGAGAGAGAGACAGCAGCTAATAATATGCCAAGTGATAACCAGTCACTAAATACCCTGAAGAGTTTGGCTAATTCCAGAGACGCAGCAGTGTACGAGCATCAAAAGCTTTTCCCAGTTTGTCTTCTTCTTCTTGCCCTCAGGTATATGTTCACAAACCGGAGATTTATTCACTGTGGGGAGCGGCTGAGAGTCCGTGTCACCTTCTTTCTGCAATGTCCGTGCGTCATGTAACTTTCCAAAATTCTGACAGAAAGTGACGGGCTTCGGTCAGAACAGAGCGGGCTGAACGGGCTTTAAAGAAAACAAAAACTTGTGACAGATCCCGCCGATCGATCGGGAAACTTTTAGCGGTTGTTTGTGGTGAACGAATTCCCCTTTCCCGCGTCCCGGGCACTGTCCTTTCGACATCCTCCCACGGCCATCTCCACACCACACACTGTGGCTTGCACAAGTTTTTTTTTTCTGAATTTTACGGGATTGGAAACTTTCCCGTCAGTTTTGCGAATGTGATGTGCGCGCGAACTGTACCGAGTGTTAGCAAGTTCTTCCACCGGGAGTGAGAGAGCGCGGGAGATGGCCACGAAGGACCGCAGCTACTTGTTAATGATTAGTCTGATCCGACCCAGTGCCTTTGCAGACATTTAAACACCTTCTTAACCACTCCGCATTCGATGATGTGGAGGTGCCGGTGTTGGACTGGGGCAGACAAAGTCAGGAATCACGCCATACCAGGTTATAGTCCAACACAGCAGGCCAGGCAGCATCAGAACAGCAGGAAAGCTGACGTTTCGGGTCGGGACCCTTCAGAAATTTCCAAAGATTTCCCGAAGAAGGGTCCCGACCGGAAACGTCAGCTTTCCTGTTGTTCTGAGGCTGCCTGGCCTGCTGTGGTCTTCCAGCTCCACACCTTGTTATCTCTGACTCCAGCATCTGCAGTTCTTACTATCTCTTATAGTCCAACAGGTTTATTTGAAAACACCAGCTTTCTGAGCCTCACTCCTTCTTCAGGTGTTAGTGAGAGAGGTAGTGCCAGACGCAGAATTTATATCTAAAAGATCAAAGGTTCATGCCATTTTACTTATAAATTCTGCATCTGACACTGCCTCTCTCACTAACACCTGAAGAAGGAGTGATGTTTAGAAAGCTTGTGTTTTCAACTAAACCTGTTGGACTATAACCTGGTGTGGTGTGGTTTCTGACTTTGTCCATTCCGGATTCAACACCGCTATCCCACCCAATGGAGGACCTAGATCGTATATCTATTGTACAGAAGTACAATTCTCCCAGATCCATCTGCGGTCAAGAAAATTCATGAGAAAATGAAGGAAAATTTCACTGAAGTTGAATGTGCACTAGGTTTAGGCTATTTCTGTTCATTTGATTTTTTTTTTCTTTTGCTATCTCCCACTTCATCTGGAAGTCAAAGATGGACGGTGTCAGCAGGAGCATCATGTGCAAAATTCTGGTTTAAGGGAGGGAGAACATAGCCAATGCTGGCCTCATCTGAAGGCCACTTTTGTGTGCAGCTGCATCAAGCTGCAGGTAGACCCTCAATAGCCAACACCAAGATTCTCTATGTACTGTGGTTCTACCTATCCCCAGTGTTACAAAGGATGGGCCTGTCCTTGGCACCACCAAACACTTCAAGTAGTTGCACTGTTCCATATCACCTGTGCCTTGTGGAAAACTTTACAAAGGAAAACACTTTTGACCACAAGTCCATCAGGCAGTGGTCAGCACATAGTGTCCTTGAGACCGTTTGGGAAAAGGAAAGTGTGGATCCAGTTGGGTTGTTCCCTGAGTAGATTGCTAAAGTCAATTTCCAACAAGCATCAAGACTTAGCTTGGCTAGTGGTGAGAAGGGCACTACCTGTCAGATCCTTCATGCATGTCCAGTCTCTGTGTGCTACAGCATGCCACCCTCGAAGTGGCTGCACTGGTGAAGAGGCTGTCACACATCTCGTGCTGAAATGTGCCTTTGCAAGGAGAGAGATGCAGTAGTTTGAGAAATACTGCCCTTAGCTCCTTGCGCTACCCCTCAATTTTGAAGGTCTGCCCCTCTGCGCCTATGTGCTGTCACCGAGCTTGGCTAGAGTGGTGGATTCTCCCCTCATATTTCTGAAAAAGTTTCCAATCCAATGGAAAGAAGTTCCACAATTATTGACTTTACTGTTAGAGTCTGAGGTAATACATTTGAATGACCAGGACCTGACAACTTGTGATCTCCATGCACTACACATTTCATCCATAAAGTAATATTTAGTTCCATCCAAAAGTATGAAATATATGTTGATATATTAAGTGTGCAGTTACATGGAGCTTCAGATTTTTTTGTTTATTACCATTTCATGTTGTAAATACATAAATGACACAAAAATAATTTAGATAAATGTGAGATGCTGCATTTTGGAAAGGCAAATCAGGGCAGGACTTATACACTTAATGGTAAGGTCCTGGGGAGTATTGCTGAACAAAAAGACCTTGAAGTGCAAGTTCATAATTCCTTGAAAGTGGAGTCCCAGGTAGATAGGATAGTGAAGAAAGCAGTTGGCACACTTGCCTTTATTGGTCAGTGCATTAAGAATAGGAGTTGGGAGGCTATATTGTAGCTGTACAGGACATTGGTTTGGCCAGTTTTGGAACATTGCATTCAGTTCTGGTCTCCCTGATATAAGAAGGATGTTATGAAACTTAAAAGGGTTCAGAAAGGAAATTACAAGGGTGTTGCCAGGGTTAGCGGACTTGAGCTATAGGGAGAGGCTGATTAAGCTGTGGCTATATTCCCTGGAGCATTAGAGGCTGAGGGATGACCTTTTAGAGGTTTATAAAATTATGAGGGGCATAGATAGCGTGAATAGACAAGGTCTTTTCCCCAGTGTGGGGTAGTCCAAAACTAATAGGCATAGGTTTAAGGCGAGAGGAGAAAGGTTTAAAAAGCACTTAAGGGGCAACTTTTTCACACAGATGGTGGTATGTGTATGGAATGAGCTGCCAGAGGAAGTGATGGAGGCTGGTGCGTTTACAACATTTAAAAGACATCTGGATGGGTATATGACTAGGAAGGGCTTAAAGGGATATGGGCCAAATGGGACTAGATTAATTTAGGATATCTGGTTGACAATGGATGAGTTGGACTGAAGGGTCTGTTTCCATGCTGTATAGCTCTATGACTCTATAACTAAATGCTTCCGCTATCATGGACTATATTCTTTTCATAGCTGACACCAACATACTGTATTCACATTAATCTACATCATTCATAGCATTTTCCTTTTATTCCGGTGTGGAGAAACTTCTCTACATTTTAAATTGAGAAATGCCAAAATTATTCACATGATTTTAAGTTAACTGATTATTCCTGAATTTTCAAAAGGCAAATCTTATTACTTTCAGATCTAAAAAAATCACTGTTAAATGATTCTCCATTTGAAGTTTAAAAGAATGGTAAACGTACCATAGTCCTACCGAACCATAGGGCTGCTCTCTCTTTAGAGAGGAAGGACCAGTGGTAGTTTCACGTAGGGTCACCATGCCTCAAGTAAGGGGAAATGTTGAGAAGGAGGGTCCTTCATAGTAACCTCAGCTAATGCAGGCATTGAACCCACACTGTTGGCGTCATTCTAAATCACAAGCCAGCAGATCAGCACATTTCTTGATGTTGTGATTGGAACAACAGCAAAAAAGTGTTAATTTTTTTCAGTGCATATGAATATTGTATGACCTGACATATCATTTGCTAGCTTAAACATTATTTGCTGTATACAATTCTATTTTTGTTGCAAGTAAACCACTCTAACACTGTGGGTGCGTAACTATAAATCAAAAAACCATGCTCATTTCCTATTACAGAAAAAAAAATAAAATTTGTGGTATTTTGACAGTAGCCTATTATTTATGCACATTAACACTTTAAAAATTGAAGACATTCATTACTTATAAAATGCTCACCTGATGCTTTGATTTAATTTCAATCAATTACCACCTTCATTGAACAAAATATTTCAATTGAATTCCGTCACTCACAACTAACCTACCGGAAATTCCTGTCATGTAAATCTGGTCAATCTAAAGCCTGCTTTATCATATAAATCAAATTAATCCAACACTTTAGCCCAGAAGTGTGGAATTCTCTATTCCCAGTTCAACAAAACTTTAGTTCGAAGTGAAAAAAGATACCTTGAATTTATATCCACTGCAAGCACCAACATCACCTGCTTCACTTTCCATTGCACCAAGCTGCCTGAAATTTCACCCATTGATTCAGAAGCTGTTACAAAGCCACACTTCAGAACATAGTAACAAATACGATAAAAGTGGTTAAAGTCCTGTTTGCTTTTCATCAATTTCTCACCCCCTGTTCTTTTCCATGAGAAATTTGCCTCAGTTTACCACCCTAGCAGGTGGCCGCCTAGTGAACTGAAGAAAGCTATTGGAAGGTTGCTGTTGTCCCTTTGGAGACCTCAAGCTTTTGTTGCCAGTCATTTCTGGATTTTTGAGCTCATGAGGTTCTGGCTACAGACTGCTGCACTTTGACTATTTCCCTGAACTGTCTAGCTCGATTGACCTGCTGGAATTATGGCATTGAGATAATGAAGGACATTGCCTTATAAGGTGGCAAAAGAACAGATATGTGGACACTCTGAAAAATAAACATATTGTTCATATCACACCATTACAACTTCCACAAGCTTATCACTTCCATTGATCTGTAAAGAGAACTGACTGTATATAATGAATGACTCCTTGAAAACACCATCCACAAATACAATAATCTCTCCAAGGTGGATACTCGTTCTGCCAAGGGGGATCCCAGAAATGTACTGCAGTTGTTTGAGTTCCTGGCAAATCTGTAAAATCTGGTGCCACTGATTCCCTTTGTGAGGATGTGGCCGCAACTTCCTGGAGCAGATAGCAGAGTGCTGATACCATATGCAGTGCGGTCACACAGATTAGAACCAGATTTCTCCAAATTTCCAGATGTTGCACTGAAATTCCTTAGCAGGCCTGGAATAATGTTATGGAAGTTATTTCATGGCTGAGCCCATGAGGTCCTCATTTTTGTACCCCTCCTCAGAACTGCTCTGTCCGTGCCTATCCCTGCTCCAATTATGTGCTGCTGCCCATTTGTGCTTGAGGTTTCATGCAAACCCCTTTGGCTCACTCTGTAACACAGATTTTCTGCTCACCCTACCAACTATTTGCATTCTGAGTTAAAATTAGGACTATAATTGCTAACCTTAGAAAAGCATGGATAATATCAATTATGACAGGTTTTTTGGTGAATTATCCCTTGTTTTCCTCCTTAATATCTCCACTGTACTCACCAAGGTTGACTGTTGTACGATGGAACTTCCCTTCTGTTGTCTCATTCCTGTCTAATTGTCATCAAGGACCTGAAATAGCTCCCCACAATATTATCTTTGAGGTAGTTTGTGAGGGCAGCATTTTCCAGATACGATCAGACAGTAAGCTCTATTAGGCTTTATATTGTGTAATGTGACAGGATTAAATGATGATGTTAGTGTAAAGATACCTCCAGGAAGCTTCAATCACAATATGGTTGAATTTTTACGTCCAGTTCAAAAGGGAGAAGTATGGGTCTAAGAACACCATTGTAAACTTAGAAAGGGGGCATGAATGCTGAGCTATCTAAAGTGGATTGGAATATTAGACTAGGTAATAGATTAGGGGAAACAGTGATAGACATTTAAAGAGATACTTTGGAATAATCAGAAAAAGTACATTCTAGTTATGAAGAAAAATTATAAGAGGAGCACCTATCATCTGTGGTTAACTAATAGTTTAAGAAGGGCATCAAAATTAAGGCAAAAGAGAATGTAGAACTCAGGAACACTTTTTAAAGTTACAGGATGCCTGAATGACCTCCCTCTGCTCCTCACTTTGTAGTACCCTCTCTCTCATTGACGGGCCATGGTAATATAAGGGCTAAGCCATTTGAGAGAGAAATCAGGAAGCATTTTTTCACAAAAATCACTGCAAATCTGGAATACTCCGTGCCTGGGGAGATGGCGGTGTAGTGGTATTGACACTGGGCTAGTAATTCAGAAGCCCAGTCTAGTATTATTGGGATATGAGTTTGACTTCCACCATGGCAGATGGCGAATTTTGAATTCAATGAAAAGCTAACCTGTGGTGACTGTGTAACTACCGTCAATTGTCTAACAAACCAACTGGTTTATTAATGCCCTTTAGGCAAGGAAATTTTCCTGGTCTGGCCCAAGTGTGACTCCAGACCCAGAGCAATGTGGTTGATTCAACCTCTGGGTAATTAAAGCTGGGCAATGAATGCTGGCCTAGCTGGTGACACCCATATCCCTTAACTGAATAGCAAAGATCTTGTTAATGTTGGATCAGCTGAAATTGTCAAGACTGAGATGAATGGATTTTTTTAAAAAATAGTCATTTGGTAGTACAGAACCTGACTGTTGCTGAAAAAGAAACACTTTGTAAAATGTTCTCATTTTGCACTCATCAGGATATCATCTTATGAATTATGAATTGTTAAGTGCAAGATGAAAAGCTTAAACAAAATGTGTGTTAAGTGTGTTACAAGAATGGAAACAGAATCAATGCCTACATGTATGAACCTTTGTTGACCCCTCAATCAATTTTCATGTGTTTAGTCTTGAATTAGCCATTGTTGGCTTGAGTTTATTTTTCAACAATTGGTTGTGGTTTAGTTTTATCTGTAAAGATGAAGGAAGTGTGATATCAATATATTATTGTGTTTAATTGTGGTCAATGATCACACCATACAATCTTTTGTTTCTAGCTGCATCAATTCTGTCAAATGATATTTGCATTATGGCTTCAGGCCAGAAATAAGGCCATGTGTTCATAATGCTGGAGGAGTCATACTGTTACATTTTATGACTTGCTTGATTACAGAGCAAATATGAGATGAATTTGGAGTTTAATTATCAAAGCAAGTCGTGCAAAACAGTTTTAGGTTTCTAGTGATATAGTCCTATGTTTTAAATCAGCTCACCTTTTTAACCTATAGAGAAAGAGAAATTTGATTTAAAATATATAAGAGGCCTCTACACATGACTTTAGAACTAAATTCTGTAGTTTTATACATAGTTCTTGTGTCTTTAATTTTATGTATATCTTGAAATGGCTCCCTGCTACCTTACGTTATTTGCCCTTAATTGATCAGGTTATGATTTCTTGTAAGATAACCAAGCTTGTGCAAATTCAGTTTAGTTATAGTATTTGATTCCTGGTAAACATGTGGCATGGTCTATTAAGAATTCTTGCAAAGTGTGCGAGTCCTAACTCTTTGAAGAACAAAGGAAAACTCTGTCTATATTAGTCCTGCCTTTTCAAATTAACTAACATATTAGGGAGCCAACCAGAAGTAAACAGGACATGATATCTGTAAGATGACCATTATCATTAAGAAACCAATCACAAATTGGTCAAATGCCAATCAATCCGAGACTGATCATATGATGTTCATGCATTGGAAAGCCAATCTAAGCTCAAGGATACTGCTGACCATGCACAAAGGCACAACCCCTAGTAGGGGTTAATAAACAGTAACATTTAACAGTCAGGTTTGCAGCAAGAAGAGAAAAAAGAAGACAGACTCATCAACAGAACACAATAAAAGACAAGCGTCCAGTCAACCAGAAGTCATGAGTCAGTGTTCTAAATGGATGGACTGATTTCCGTTGTTTTTAGTAAGTATCACTTTTTGTATTACTATGGCAAACTTAATACATTCCGTGAAACCTGTGAAGTCGCACTCATACAAGAGTTGCTCTGTGATGATTGAGAACTGAAAGATGCTGTAGATTACCTCTCCCTAACTGCCTATTATTATATCCTTTCTGCCAATTACAATTAAAGTTACACACCAGAGCTTATACCATTCAGTTCAACATTGGAAAGCCAAACCATCAACTTAGGCCACTGCCACATGTCACACCTTCTTTGCAATTCCTTCATAGCCCCTCCATGATACCCAGCTCAGTCTAAACCAGTCTGTTTGTAGTCTTAGAATCACATCGAATTGGAGCTGCATTTTGGACCTACGATTCTCCCCAGCATGAGCAATTTACTTTTATCTTCAATCATTGCTCACTTCTGCCCCCTACCTAAGCTTCCATTGAAAACCTATACATGCGTTTATTGCCACAAAACAATTGCAATGTTTTTTCTTGCTGGCTTCAAAAGCTGCATTTCCCACACTTTGCACAAATCTATTA
This sequence comes from Ginglymostoma cirratum, assembly GCA_024137785.1. Taxonomy (NCBI): domain Eukaryota; kingdom Metazoa; phylum Chordata; class Chondrichthyes; order Orectolobiformes; family Ginglymostomatidae; genus Ginglymostoma; species Ginglymostoma cirratum. The sequence continues at coordinate 26,963,323 of JAHRHZ010000263.1, read as the reverse complement.
CAAATGTCCTGTGCTACATTAAGTAATAGTCATTCTCTTGCTTTCACTACAATGATTCATAAGGGCCTCCCATTGTCTTGTACACTCCATTCAAAATGCTATCTTTATTTTTAAACATCTCCATGCCTCATCTCAACCTGTCTGCTTTGCTACTGCTCTCCCCAAATTCTCCGTTCCACCGATTTAAGACATTTTGATAGCCCTATCAGTTGCGGTAAAAATTGAGACTTCTTTAAAATCTCTTCACTTGTGATGATGAGGTCTTTCATCTCTCAAATTTTGGTGAGAGGATTATCAGAGAAAGTGAGATAGGGCAAAAGCTATTTTATTGTCATTCAGACCCAACTGGCATCCTGGGATCCTGGGATCTCAAATGAGACTTGAGTCTGAGTCTCGCAGGTGTCTCATCCATCAGCAAAACAATGGCATTGAAATGGGAAATCAGCAGAAATAGATTAAGATCAGAGCAGTCCTGTTTCAATTGCTCGCCCAACCAGTTCCTTCCCGGAGGTGAGAGATACATTTTTCATCATTTCACAAATTTTCTCCCAAACATTATCACTTCTTTGCTACTTTTTCTTTGTTATACTTTGACAGTGCTAACAGTTGTTGCTTCTAATTTTTCTGTTGCCTTCTCAGATTCACTTGCCTTGTAGAAATTCAGAAAGCTTTAGGAAACGTTTAATGTTAAAGGAGTTTTTTGGAAATAGTATTATAGAAAATCTTTCCCTGTGCTCTATGAATTGACTTATGGGAATATAATTAGTCACTGAATACATCTGATTCATGCATGATTTTGATTGTGATTTCAAACTGCAAGTACACAGAAGTCCTATTGTATCTGACAATGAGGTACAGCAGAGCAGAATAACAAGATGAGTCACAAACTATTCAGGGTGAAGTTAGTGGTATTCTGAAATTGTAATTCTAGGGTAAGATCGATCTGTTTTTAAAACCCTAAAGAATTTTTCACACTTTTTTCACTTGCAACGACACAATGCATTGTGTAATGCACAAATAATTTAAATTTGTAAGCTAATTTAATATACTTTAACACTTCCTATTACCTTTAATCTGCTCCAACATGGGCCACATCTGACAAAATCACCAATAACATTATTTTTTCTTGTCCTTCTGCACCTCTTTGTGGCTTTTAACAAAGTGACTGACATTGTGTCTCTATATGGTTTCTCCTCTATAGTGCAGCTTTGTGAACTAAGGCTGTCATCTGGTTTTTCATATACTCATGTTTAGAACATAACTTACATGTACATATGGAAAACCAGAATTAGAAAAGACTATGCAGAACTATAGTAAGTCACAAAATCTAATATTTTATATTACTGTAAGAATGCTGGAGCTGATACTCAATCATTAATAATCATTAGACATATCTTTAACCCTTTCACCGTAACTCTATATCAAGGAACCATGCAGAGGTTACCTCCCTGTTTATGCCTAGGAGTTAACAATGTCAAAGCCTGACTTATATCAAGTAGTATGGATTATTTTAGTGTTTATACCAATACCCTCCCATTAACATTTATACAAGCTACTGAACAAATGAATTTATTTAGATCACAATTACATGTAACTATAACATAATTCTTTTCATACCATCTCTTTGCTTTTTCAGTTCCACCCTGAGCCTTCTAAATTAAACCTGATTCTTTAGTTGTATTGTCCACCTGGCATCTATCATCAGTGCACTTTGCTTTCTTCATTTTAGTTTCCATCACTTTCATCTAGATTTGTTTATCCTACCTTTCCCCTTCACTGGAGTAAACATCAACTGTTTTAAACCTCTCCCTTCTTTAAAGGTTACCAATTATTCAGTTACTTCTTTTCCTGCCAAACCTTGATTCCAAATAGTCTGGCATGGATCTATTCTGAAATTGAAGTTAATTATTTTTAATCTGGATTATTCTTTGTCATTTTTCAAAGCCAACCTAAACTTCAGTACACAATAATCATTGTCTTTTAAATGTTCTCCAATGATAATTGATCAACGTCATTCCGAAAAACCAGGTCCAACAATGCTTTCTTTCTCATTGTACTGGAAGCATAGTGCTGTGGAAAATTTTCCTGAGCACACACTAGGAACTCATGTCCACACCTGCTCTCTACACACCTATTATTACAATCTACATTCATTATTACTATTCTATAATTCTTGCACTTCTTTGTAATTTCCATGTAAATAGTTCCTGTATTGAGAGATGAGGTTTAATAAATATGTAGATGAACCTCTGACGAAAACATTCATATCACAATGACCTGAGTGGCCATGTCTTAATGTTTTGCTAAGCCATTGGAACCTGTATAGCTTGGAGCATGCTGCTCTGTAGCATTACCATAATGTACAGTGTACCAATAAACATGACTTAACAATAACTATGAAGTCTCGCCTAAGTTTGTGTGGAGACCTGAATAACTCACATTAGAGCATGGTCCAACACTCTACATTCTTCCCACTAGCTGGTGACCTTTCAATTGCACTAAACAATGTAAGTGCTAAATAGATTCTGCCCTTGATCCCTCTGTGATATCTTCATTCTCCTTAATCAGTACTGTTACTTTGCCTCTTTGCCTTCTTTCCTATTTTTCCTGAACACTGTGAATCTAGAATATTAGTCTTGTGATTCTTTGTTATAGTCACATCCTCATATTTTCATATGGCAAACCCCTAACTGTCCATCACCAATCTCCTTCACCAACAGGATGTAACTAAGCCAATCATGGTGCCATGGACTTAACTCTGGCTGCAGAGTTAACTATTAACTATCATTTTAGTCAGTAGTCAGAACTGAATATCACTGAATAGTGGAAATTCTCATGCACTCAGGGAACTCCTGCATTTCCTGCTTGTTTCCTCTTAATTCACCAGTGGCCGCTCATTCCCTCTCTTCCTGCATACCTCTAAGCTGTGCGATGGCTCTAAGTATTAGCATGCTATCCATGTAGCTCTCAACCTCTCATATGTGCTGCAGTGATGCTGGCTGCTATTCAAGCTGCTGCTAATGACAACACTACCTGTACACGTGGTTACTCAAGACACAAGAGGAGTCCCAGAATTCCCACCTAGTACAGCCTGTATGCTCAAGGTCAGAGCAGCCCTTTCTTTCTGCTATCTATGAGACAATAACCTTGCTACTAAAACTAAATGCTGTTACTATTAATAACCTTTAATAATACCGATAAACCTTAATAACCCAACAAGTTATAAGAAAAAGAGAAGACTCACCTGCTACTTATTTCCCTTCTGTTGGCATCAATTAAATATACAGGAAGCTAACTAAATAGTTAACTTACATTTTTAACATTCCTAATCACAGCTTTTTAGATTCACTCTCTCATGGAGCTTTAGAGAGAGGGAAAAGAGCAGCAGTTTTCGGCAGACAACCAACTTTTGTTTTTCTTTTTTTTCAAACTCCAGTGTGCTCCTGGATATTGATCATAGGTCTGAATTTATCTTCTCTCTAGAGCTATTGTTTTTTTATTCCCAGGTCTATTACTGCTGCTCCAAACTCTGTCTTTACGTAAGTGTGTGTCTCGGACCCTTGCAGCATCTGTGAAGTGGTAAATGATATAGATGCTGAGAACAGACAAGCATGTAATATGGGGCAGTCTGTAATGTCGGATGTACACATTGTAAAGACTGGAATAGCTCATGTCAAAAACGTAGTGAATTTCTTCAATTTTACTGGATTAGTCATTTAGAGCACCGCGTCCTGGTAGTCGTAAGTGGGGATATGTCAGGTTTTGCAATATACCAAATGTAGTTAACAGTCTGATGAAGTCTGAGCATTTACCTAATAGTGATTAAAATTTGATTGTAGAGTTTTAAAGAAAGAAATCTGAAATAGTTACTAAATTCTAGATTTACATAAGGAAAACCTCAAAGGGATGAGACAGAGAATGTTCACAGCAAACAGGACTCACTTCTTATTGAATGAAACAAATGTGATCCATACAAGATTTATAAAAAAGGATTTTGTACAATGCAAAACCAAATGATACCCCTTAGGGACAAGATCTCTACTTTGCCAAACAAAATACAGCCAAGGACTATAAAAAGTTAAAATGCAACATAAAACTTAAATCAGAAGCACATATACATTAAAAAAAACCTAGAAAAGTAGTTGGATACAAAATACAAAAGAAGATGACAAAACATGTAGTCACAGCTAAAACAAAAGAAGTTTGACAATAAATTTGCAAGGAAGATTAAAAGCAATAAAGTTATTTTTAACAAATATATCATGAAATAAAAGCTGGTAAGAAACAATGTGAGCCCAAGGAAAATATGCAAATGGAGAATGTTTGAATAATTTGAATACATTGCATTACTACTTATAGATGGGAAGAGATCAGTACACCAGAGAAATTCCAGGAAACTAATACTGACTTGGGGGACAGACTTACACAAATTAATGTCAGTGCTGAAGAAAATAACGGCTCGAAAGCATAACAATTCTGTATGACCAGATGATCCCATCCCAGAGTTTTGAACGAGGTAGGCGACAACATTGCAGATGCCCTAGTTACAATCATGTAACTGTCATTCTCATGACTGGGAAAACATTCTTGTCAGCAGGGGAGCCAATGGCCTCACGGTATCATCACTAGATTATTTATCCAGAGACCCTAGCTAATGTTCTGGGAACATGGATTCAAATCTCCTCCATGAATGAATGAAAAATTATTAGAAAATTTCTCTGTCACTCTGTTATTTATGAAAGGTGACAGAGGAAAGCTGGGGAATTATAGGCCAATTAGCTTAATACCGATTATTAGGAACTTGTTAGATTCCATAATTAAGAGTTAGGTAACTGAACACATTTTCAACTGATGAGAGAGATCAGTTATGGATTTGTAAAGGATAGGCCACACCTGATGAAAGTAAATATTTTGAAGAAAAACCTACCCTACTGGATCAAGAAAGTCATTTATATTGACTTCCAGAAAACATTTAATGTGTATCCCTTCATAAGAGACAGCTAGCTAAAAGTGAAAGCTGTGGAATTAAATGCAAACTGTTGACCTGGTTAGCAAATTTGCTGAGCCGGGAAACAGGCAAAAGGGGCCAAATGGCCTACTTCTGTTCCTATCTTTTATGGTTTTGTGGTCTTAAGGAGAAACAGAAAGCTGTATGTCAGTACAACATGGATAAATGTAAAATTATGCATGCCAGTGTGAAAAACAGTAAAACAGAATTACTTACATAGTGATTTATTGGGAAATGTGGATGGATCTGGGTTTCCTTGTACACTACTCAATGAAAGTAGTCAGGCAGGTACAGCAAGCAATTAGGAAGGCAAATGTTATATTGGCTTTTATTGCATAAGGAATGGAGTTCAGAGGAAAGGATTTCTTACTATAGTTGTACAGGACCTTGGTGAGACCACACCTAGAGTATTATGTGCAGTTTTGATCTCCCCAGCTACGAGAGAAATTACTTGCCATAAAGGGGATGCAGACAAGGTTCACTAATCTGATACCAGGGATAGCAGAACCTATGAGGCGAGGTTGGCATGACTAAGCATCATCCACTACAGTTGACAAGAATGAGAGGGGATCCGATTGAAATGTAGAAAAGTCTAACAGGGATGGGCAGACCGGATGCAAGGGGGATGTTTTACCTGGCTGGGGAGTATAGAACTAAAGGACAAGTCTCAGAATACAGGCTGGGCCATTTAGGGCTGACTTGTATTCATGAACCTGTGTAATTCTCAACCACAGAAGGCTGTGGAGGTCAAGACACAGAGTCAAATGCACCACACTGTTTACTTGGTTCACTGTAAATGTAAACAAAATTTCATTACTCTCCAGGAAGTGTCCTTCTAATACTATGTTTTAAAAGAAATCACCAAAGGTGCAAAAATGCTTACAAGTTAATCATAAAAACCATTCAAACAGATAGAAAACCCATATACCACCAGTTCAAAATTCAAAAGTCTAAAAATAAATGATGGTACAGTATATCACCCACCTTGCATCATGACAGACAGAGACTGATTTTTGGTATTCCTTTCCACAGCATCTGTACAGAACTTTCGCAGCTAAGTGTTCAAGATGACCATTTTCTGCCAGGTGGCTAATTGTGATTTCTTCCTCTAGCATCAAGCTAGACAAATCTTGTGGTTTTATTTCCACACACATGTACTCAAACTCTCCAAACTGAGCTTAAAGCCCTGAATATCAAAACCTGAACAACAATTATCTCCTTTTGCTCCCCTGTTACCATGAGCTGCTGCTCACACAAGATCAAAACTGCAACTGCCTTTTGTGAGGAACATTCAGATAAATTAAACAAAAGAATTCCTTAGCCCATCTCCATGTCGATATGTTTCAAGCTGAAAAACAAGCTGGTTTTTGTATTTTCAACACAACTCTTTGATACTGTCACCCAAATGAATCATTTATGACTCTCATATAATTTATTACCCTTTCTCCAGACTGGCTGTTCCTATTAAGGAACTGTCTTGTTGACCAACTATGCTTAGTTTATTTTCGTCTGGGAACTACACAAATAATTCAAATATTTTAGTTTTTGTCTAGCAAGGCACGGTCTAGACTCACAAGGCCTTCTGGGTTCAGAGGTAATGACACCACCGGTGCACCACAAGATCTTCCTAATCCTTTTTGTTAAATATCCAAATGTACTCTTAAGCATAACTGAATATTTTCTTTCCCATCACCAAATCGTCCGTGGTATCTCTTCACCTATTAACAGCACCAGGAAATTACCTGGGTTCTCCAATTGATTAACTTACATGCAAAGCCCATTTAGGGCAATGCAGTGTAAACCTTCTGGCTCCACCAAAAGCTTAACAACAAGCCTTTTTTTTTAAGTTTCTAACTTCCAACTCTGATCTGACAAGAAAAATATAGGTTCTGAATCAAGTTTTTTTTTATTTAGCTTGCATTTAGCTTCTTATTCTGCAACCTTAAACTTATATTTCTTTAACTTTAAGTTTTATGATTTAGGAATCAGATATCTGCAACAACAGAAATTGTTAAATTAAGTAAAAGACAAACTATGGTAATTGGATTTCAATCCAAGAAAATGTGATCTCATTTTCACTTTGACTGTAAAAGTATGATGTGGAGATACTGATGTTGGACTGGGGGAGACAAGATAATAATCACACGACACCAAGTTATAGTCCAACAGGTTTATTTGAAAACACAAGCTTTTGGAGCTCAGCTCCTCCCTCAGACACACTGTGAGAGAGACAGTATAAGACTCAGAATTTATAAGCAGAAAGGTAACAGCCCCAAAACTGGTTGTCTCTTGTTGAATCTTTAATCAGATGGGAAGGAGACTACTAAATGGAATGCAAAATCCAAACTCCTTTCAAGACATTGTCCCGAGATAATTAAGGTTTTTATCAATATATACAAGAGGTGACATCTCAGGTCAGCCAATGCATTTTGGCTGTGAGGTCTTGCTTAAAATCTGTCTATGTTTTAAACTGAGGTTTTTTTGAGCAAAACTGAATGTATCTGCAACTACACAAACATCTTGGATGAAATAATTCATGTGTGTGTGACTGTGTCTGTCGGAAGGAAAGAGAAAGAGTGTGTGTGTGTGTCCGTGTGCGCTTGAGAGAGTGTGAGTGTGAGGAGTGTATGTGTGTGAGAGAGTGTGTGTGCGTGTGTGTGAGTTTGTGTGTGTGAGACAATGTGTGTGTGCGAGAGAGAGTGTGTGTGTGTGAGAGAGTGTGTGTGAGAGAGAAGGTCTTTGTAAGTGTGCAAGTGTGTGTATGTTTGTGCGAGAGTGTGTGCATATGTGTGTGTGTTGGTGTCGGAATACATAGTGTGGTGGGGTGACCTGTAGTGCGACATGAACCCAAGATCACAATTGAGGCTGTCCTCATGGGTATGGAACTTGGCTATCAGCCTCTGCTCAGTAACTTTGCCTTTTTATGTATCCCGAAGCCCACCTTGGATGCGCTTATCCAAAGATCGGAGGTTGACTGTCCTTGACGCCTTAAGTGCTCCTGCAATGGGAGGGAACACCCCTGTCCGGTGATAGCTGCACAGTGTTCATTCATTTGTTGCTATAGCATCTGCATGGTCTCGTCAATATACCATGCCTCGAGGCATCTTTGCCTGCCCTGTATGAGATAGACAACATTGGCCAAGTCACATGAATATCTGCCATGAATGTGGTGAGTGTTGTTCCATGCGCATAAGGACAGCTTCAGTTGGGATTTTTGGTTCATGTCACACTACAGGTGACTCCACCACACTATACACTCCCAAACACACACTCACACACACATTCACATACGCACACACTCTCTCACACAAATGCACTCACATACATACACTCACACACTTACACAGACCCTGTCTCTCACACACACACACACACACATACACACACACACAAAGTTGCTGGAAAAGCTCAGCAGGTCTGGCAGCATCTGTGAAGGAGAAAACGGAGTTAACGTTTTGGGTCCGGTGACCCTTCCTCGGAACTCAGAGTTCTGAGGAAGGGTCACCGGACCCGAAACGTTAACTCCGTTTTCTCCTTCACAGATGCTGCCAGACCTGCTGAGCTTTTCCAGCAACTTTGTTTTAGTTCCTGATTTACAGCATCCACAGTTCTTTTGGTTTTTATCACACACAAACACACACACACATGCGCACACATACACTCCCTCACACTCTCTCTAGCACACATAGACACATGCACACACTCTCTCTCTTTCTCCCTCTCTCTTCCTCACACAGACACAGACACACACATGAATTATTTCATCCAAGATGTTTGTGTAGCTGCAGATACATTCCGTTTTGCTCGAAAAAATACAACCTGGCCCCAATTTAAAACATAGACAGATTCTAAGATAGACCTCACAGCTAAAATGCATTGTCTGACCTGAGATGTCACCTCTTGTATACTTTGATAAAACCTTTAATTATCTTGGGACAATGTCTTGAAAGGAATCTGGATTTTGCATTCTAATCAGTAGTCTCCTTCCTAGCTGATTAAAGATTCAACAACAAATGGCTAGTTTTGGGGTTGTTACCTTTCTGCTTATAAATTCTGTGTCTTATAGTCTCTCTCTCACACACTGTGCCTGGGGAAGGAGCTGGGCTCCAAAAGCTTGAGTTTTCAAATAAACCTGTTGGACTATAACCTGGTGTAATGTGATTCTTAACACTGTAAAAGTATAGAACTGGCTCTATTATGAATGGTGTAAAGCTGGGAACAGTAGTAGAGGTCCAACGTGACTCAGGGGTTCAAATATTATGAACGGTTGCAGAAATTAATCAAACGAAATATGCTGACCTGCATATCTAGAGGAAGAATGCAAGGCAGTAAAAATCATGCTTTAACTCTTCAAATCCTTGGTTAGACCACACATTGAGTACTGCGAACTGTTGTGGGCACTACACCTCAGGAAAGATATTTTGGCCTTGAAGTCAATACAATGTAAATTTGTCAGAATGTTACCTGAACTCCAAGGGTTAAATTAAAAGGAGAGGTTATACAATCTAGATTGTATTCTCTGCAAATTAGAAGGTTGTGGGGTGATTTGATCAAAGTTTCAAAACGTAAAAGGGAACAGATAGGGAAAAATTATTTTCACAAGCTGGGAAGAGAAGAACAAGGAAGCATAGGTTAAAAATCAGAACCAGACCCTACAGGAGTGAAATTAGTAAACACGTCTGCACATAAAGGGTGATAGAATTTTCAAACTCTATCCTGTAAAAGGCAGTTGATGCTGAATCTAAGATTAATTATTTTTGTTAACTATATGTTTTAAGGGATCTGGGAGAAAATATGTTATATGAAGTCAGGTTACAAATCAGCCATAATCTCATTGATGAATTCAAGAGGCCTAAATGGGCTTCTCCAGTGTTCCAATATTGTTAATTATGAGAGATAAAATCAAACAACATAATGATGACAATTGTTTATTAAATTTGGAACAATGGTTTGCATTGCTTTCGTATAAACAGTATTTATTCAAATAATTGGTTATTTTCACAAATAGCATAAAAACATTTGTATGTCGTAACAGTTCTAAAAACACATTACCAGCTCAACAAAGATCGGTGCTATAATCATGCAACTGAATTTAGTAAAAATCTTCCAGAAAGTTCACAGAAGTCAATTTCAGCCACACAGTCATCACTGACGTACCTCTGGATAGATCTGGAATGCCAACTATTATCTTAAACTCTGCTGCAGACGCAATCATCTCCAGAGAATCTCCAACAATTGAATTGCAAGTTGCACCATCTGACAAAAAGAGGTTTTAATGATTTTTCAGTTAGCCACAGGGATGACCCATAGGCAAGGGGTGATCTTTAATGTAAGCCTTTGTTTTGATGACAATTTCTTCTCCTCTTCCAGGAGGCTTAGTCACATTACTCTCACAGCACTGCATCCAATTGCCTTTTTAGCCATACAAATTTGAAATAGCAGCCAATTTAGGAGTCAGCACTGAAACAGAAATTGTATTTTAATCAAAACTTCCTCAGAAGACTTTTGAAGAGATAGTTAAAGAAACTGACTACAGTTGCTTTCCTGTTGGTGAGCCAGTCAACTGATCCCACAATAGAATTCCAGGCAGCCAACTCCAGTTTTGGACTTTTGGACTCCATCATGAAAAACAAAACAATTTTAAACTGGTGTCCTTCAGTTGGACCGTGCTTAAGTTGTTACTAATTGAACAATCTCTTCTTCTTTTCCGATTCAACCTTGGTGTATCTTTGCAAGTGTGCAGTGCTGTGAAGTATTCCCCCATGCTTGGTCATGCTAAATTGCCCATAGTGTTCAGGGATGTGTAGATTAGGTAGGTTATGCGGGATGTGTCTGGGTGGGATGCTCTGAGGGTCGCGGTGGACTTGTTGGGCCGAAGGGCCTGTTTCCACATTGTAGGGGTTCTGTGGTATGCTTAAGAATGGTTGAAATAAACATCGTTTCTGGTTTAAATTTACAACAGTAAATGTTGTAGCTAAACTACACCAACTAGAGGACATGGGAGTGGGAGAAATGTGCCCGAACTGTTTTAATAAAAGGGTAAAAGTTAAATCACAATTTGCTTAGTGAGGAAAGGGAGACAGATTTGTTTTAAAACTAATGACCCTTCCATAATGATTAATGACAAAATAAGCAAAAATGATTACAAAGGCAATTCAGTTACATCGTAGCAATTCAGCATTAAATGTTTACTGTTATAAATTAACAGTGATCAGAGCCTGAGATGGAAATAAATTAGAATGATTTATTTAGAATTGGACCCATTAAATATTTCACATGTTAATAACATTAAATGCAAGTCGATTCAATAGATTCAAGCTCTGTATTCATACTTAACAATATTACTGGCTCTTACAATACCCTGTCCTTTTGAGCTGGTGGAGATGATTTGGTTGCTTTGGCTTTCTCCAGGGAAATTATGTTAGCTGGATGAGATGTCATGGTGATAATCCTCTATCAGTAGGGGTATTATTCATTCCTCCTTGACTTTCTGTTCATTCCACATTTATTTCTTTATATGTACCAACTAGCTTAAATTTCACCTCACTTGCTTTGAGGGAAACTAGTGCAACTAAATGACACACTAATGTCCAATTGCATCTGTAGTTATAACAATACAATCCTCCTTCTATAATCTCTCGTTGTCTTGGAATTTTCAATTTTACAGAGACATCCATCTACATTCACACAGGAAAGAAATCTTACCCATTCCACTGTGACTATTATTGCATGAGTTACTAAAAGAACTATAGCTAAACAAAGGACAAAGAAGTAAAGATTTTGATATCAGAAGTGCTATCTTATGTGTCCCTACTTTCCCGAAAAATCACCTCATTTATAGTGATCAATCTGAAAGAAACATACGCACATTGAGTTCAGCTCTTCTAGTGTTAATTAGCTTGTATACTGTTTCTAGCCTGGATGCTCTTTAAATCAATGTAACACCAGCACTGAGTCATATGTTCCCTCCTCTACTTCTCAGCTGTTTGCCAATAGAGGCCATTGCACAGGTTCAGAAAAGGGAGCAAATATTGGGAATGGTACCATGATTGGGATGTTACTGAGTTAGCAACATAAAAACCTGGACCTGTGCTCTGGAGATACGGGATTACATATTACCTGCTGTATGGCAAGAGGATGGGACGTGGGAAGAATCATAATATTGCAAGAAAACAGTCTTCTCCTCCTTCACCTATCATGCCAACTCATTGGGTATCCAAGGTTCCCATGCAACAGGTGAATGATATGTAGAGTAGAATCTTATAGGGGTCTGAGCATCATGGGCGACAAAGAAATGTTTGACAAAATCAGGTGACAATTGTGGCGAGGTCCATCTTGACGTCAAGGACATCTCATTCCATCTTTAATGCCTTTTATAAACGACATGTGAGATTCTTGCTAGGAGGGGTAATATGCCAAATGACATTGATTATGGTTTGTTAAATGCCTTGTTAATGTCACAACTCATCCTATTAATATTCAGACTCCCATCGAACCAAACTCGCCAAACAATCAGTGTGAAATCTTGACAAGGAAATCAGAGCAAAGACCTGGCAGGAGTTATGGCTAATGTGTGATTTATAGGCACCTGTAAGTGGTCTGGGCTTGTGGAGCTGTCAAGTCAAGGTTGTGGGCCACAGTCAGTCCATCAGATCAGTCTGCAGAATCTAATGGGAAAGGGGAAGTGGGGTGATGGGTGGGATGCGAGTACTGTTGTAGCCACAAGCATTGGTGAAAGACACAGTACATGTGTTAAGGCACAGCAGATGGATTGCATGGGGGGAATCTACTGTAAAGCATAGCTGGAAGAGCATAATGTGGAAGGAGAGGCCCCCACAGTCAGGGACACCATGTTTCAAGGGGAGGGCAATGTATGATCACAAATGGCATGATCACCTTGTATGGCACTCACCACGGTCTAGATGAGGAGGGTAGAGAGATGTAGACACACATAGACAGGTTTGGTGGGATATGTTAATCCTCCCTGGACTGACCTATCCCGACCCTAACTCCCCACCTACACTCACCTTTACTGGCTACACCCCTGCCTCTTTGACCTGTCTGTCTCCTCTCCAACTATCTTCTCCTTTATCCATCTTCTATCCGCCTCCCCCTCTCTCCCTATTTATTTCAGAATCCCCTTCCCCACCCCCATTTCTGGATTAGGGTCTAGGCCCGAAATGTCAGCTTTCCTGCTCCTCTGATGCTGCATGGCCTGCTGTGTTCATCCAGCTCTACACCTTGTTATCCAAGCATTTTGGATGTTGAGTAAGGATGGACAAATATTTCACCCAGTGCAAAGTGTATGCACTATTCCCCCTGCATGCAGGTGGTGCAGGAGGCATTAGGTACAGACTTCCATCCATTAAATGCATGTATGGCTTTGGACCACTGCAGGATGGTGTGAAAATGTTTCCAGCACCTTCACAGAAAGACTTACAAACACTTGAATGTTTATTAGGAAGCTACTGTTTACAGAAAAGCCTTCTTCATTCACGTCACCAAGGTTTTCTTCTTTCTCTCCCTCCCACTACATCTCAATGAAGTCCCTGGTTCTGCAGCTGGGGTGGAAGAAGGCTGTATAGAAATGCAATCTATTCCTCTGGCATTTTGATGGGGCGACCCAGAAGCACTGAGTCTAGATGGCCCAGATATGCTGAGGATCTTCTTGCTAGAAGTAAGGAGTCAACCTTTCTGTGTTTGGATTCCCAAGATCAGAGGGGGACAGGCAGGTTGGAGCTGGAGGGCCTGGCCACCACTGCAGTGTCCTGAGCAGAAACTGCCAACAGGATAGATATGGTTCCACCTCTGGACGAGTACCTCCTGGCACCATTTGGTCTCCTTGTGAGGATGGGGGACCTGGACTGGCGTAAGAGCATCCCAACCCCAAACCACCGTGCCTTTGGTCCTGAGGACCAGTGGCTGGAGCAATGCTGCAGTGTGTGTGACTCTCCAGCAGGCCCAGAGGGTGCTGGACCTGGATGTCCGTGACAGCTGCCAATCTGTCCATGGAGGCAGACAGATGTTCACCTCATTTACTGCACTGTCACAGCTTCTAAGCAGCATGGGCTATTGTGTCCCAGATGCCTGTCGGCCATAGGCTTTCCTCCCTGTGCACTTAGACGAAACCCCTGATTGCTGACCCCACAAGGAAGTCTCCTGCCTGGGACTAAGCTGGTGGCTAGTCTCTGGCAATCCTCCATGTACCAGCAAGTTAGGCCATTTCTTCCCAAGCCAGCTGCAGAGCTGTCACTGTGAGGTGCCTCACCATATGCTCTCTCTCTCTCTCTCTCTCTCTCTCTGTGGTTTCCATCAATGTGTGAGTATCTGGGGTGGTGGGGGTGCAGGAAGCAGCATTGCCAAAGCTTCATCTGAGGCCTCAGCACTCAGAGGTTAAGGAAGGCTGTTCATCCACAGCCAGCTACTTCTCTGCAAACATTGCCAGGAGGCTTGTGAAATTTGGAAGACAAAAAAGAGAGAGGGAGAGAAGTCTTCATGTCCAGTGGTGTTCTTTGACTGAGAATGACAGCGCAGTAAATGGGAGCGTGGTCACTGGCATGCAGAGTAATACTTATCTGTTTGATGGGTCATGAATATTCCTGCATCCCCGTAGGGAGGCAGAATTCTGTCCTCACAGTGGGTGAGGACATGGATGTTGGGTAGCCCCACCCACAGGGGTTCTCTCTGCCCCATTAAGAGCTGTCACTTCACGGTGGAATGGATAAGCTGACAGAAGATGACATGGCTGCTAGTCCTTATGAATGTGGGTTAAGGTTCTGACGTTTTCTGAAGGACTGAAGTGATCGAGGGATATACAAGTTGGGAGGCTGAGGGGAAAGAACAGGTCAGGGATTGTGTTGCAGGTATCAGTGAGAAAGGTAGGGCGTGAGCCTCGGTGGGAGCTTTGTGCAGTGACACTGATGGATTGAGCGTGAGGTGGCAGAGAGGAGTGTGGCACTTATCCTGACAGAGAGCATGGGGTCATTAATGTTCTTTTTGAATTGCTGGTCACTCCTCCATTTCCAGGAGATGGCACTAATCTCGGTGATGATCTTAGACCAGGCTGGCAGTGCCTGAGGCTGTGACTAACTGGTAGTCATCCAGGAAAAGGACACGTCTCTTCTGTTCCATCCCATTCAACAGGACCTCCAGGTCCCTGGCATAGAAACGTGGTGCCATCTTCCCTTTTTCCAACATGTTCAGATCTATCTGTCAATGTTTAGGGCAACGTTGGAATGCCTATGCTTATCCAGGACCTCAGCAATGTTTTACAGCAATATCCAGATATCTACTGAGTGGTGAGCTGTTCCAGCAATAGTGTTTGTGGTAAGATGTGGTGAATATCCGACATGAGAGACATGAGTGTGGTAGGTAATAAATGAGGTGAATTTTGTAAGATAGGGCGAGAAAACCCACCAAAAAACTCAATGCAACCCAGACTTAGCCCAAAAAATAATATTCAGCCTGTAGTTCTATTACTTAATTTTCGATATATTGCAGACTACACTCTATTTGGAAAAGCACAGTCATTCATAAATTCATATTTTGACATTTATTGACCTTTCGTGACAAGTCTTAACAAGGTGAACAGTTCTGAAGATGTTACTCATCTTTTACACACAATCTTTTCGATAAGTAATAGCTCTAAAGAGCACTAGAACACCTGTACCACCCACCCAAAAGATGCTCAGACCCCCACCTACCTCCAAAGGATACTTGATTCCCACACCCCTCAAAGGACCCCTGAACTCCACCCCCAAGGTGTCCTGGCACTATATTCACAGGAATACTTCAGTTCTCCAAAGGAGTATCCTGCCTATCCAAAAGAGGTGCCCTGAGATGAGACATACACTTACCTGGTTTAATCACCATAGCTCATCTCAGTGAACGCAGCTAAGTGGCCAGCTGCCTCCAGGAACGTGGACCCTGCCCCCAATCCTGTCCCCATGAACAACAGAAATGCCAGGTTCAGGAGCAGGGCTTGGATTTCCCAGTTTCCTCCAGCATTTTCCAGCAGTATTGGAGGTACTGTCCATTGTGGAAAATAAACAGGGGTCTGTGCTTCTGTGCTTGTATGTTATTAGGATGGCAGCATAGCATATTTTAGGGACTACTGATATAGATTTAACCCTATTGGCTAAACAAAAACAATGCTAAGTAACAACGGCATGGTAACCGTTTCCTTGCTTTTTCGCGATATTAAATTTTCTCTGCATTTGTTTGATCTTTCTACCAGCTTCTATACAATATACAATATTACAATTGCACTTTCAGTGGTAGGGTTAAACCAGTGATGATGAACTTACAGCCTTTCTGTTGGAGTCAATTCAAAGAAGAATCAGAATACAGAATTGTTGGTTGATTCACCATTGCCTCACTTACATTAATGCCCAGAGCTAATTATTAACATATATTCCAGCAGGTCTGTTTCTGCTGTTAGTGAGTCAGCACTTCAGGAACAAGTACAGTTGCTATAGAATTGGTAACATTTAATCTCCTAATTTGACAGGACTCGTAATTGCACTTGTTCCTCACAGAACCTTAGGAAACACAAGTACAGGAATAGATCATTTAGCCCCTCACTCATTGTGCCATTCGATAACATCATGGCTGATCTGAGACCTAAATCAGATTTAACTCCAATACTTTCCTTGCCCTATTCCTCTTACTATTTACAGCTCAAGAAAATTTAAATTTCAGACTTCACAAGTTCCAAATTTGTACAATGCCTTATGTGTAGAAGTCTTTCCTAATGTAATTCCTGATCTCTAATTTTTAGAGTATGCCCCATAGACATAAATTTACCAATGAAAATAGTTTTTTTAAATACATTTGTGGGATGTGGGCATCGCTGGCTGGCCAGTATTTCTTGCCCATCCCTAGTTGCCCTTGAGAAGGTGGTGGTGAGCTGCCTTCTTGAACCGCTGCAGTTCTCTGCTGTGGGTTGACCCACAATACTATTAGGGAGGGAATTCCAGGATTTTGAACCAATGACAGTGAAGGAACAACGATATATTTCCTAGTCAGGATGGTGAGTGACTTGGAGGGGAATTTGAAGGTGGTGGTGTTCCCATATGTCTGATGCCCTTGTCCTTCTAGATGGAAGTGGGCGTGAGTTTGGAAGGTGCTGTCTGAGGATCTTTGGTGAATTTCTGCAGTGCATCTTGTAGATAGTACACACTGCTGCTATTGAACGTCTGTGGTGGAGGGAGTTAATGCTTGTAGATGTAGTGCCAATCAAGCGGGCTGTTTTGTCCCGGATGGTGTCAAGGTTCTTGATGGTTGTTGGGACTGCGCTCATCTAGGCATGAATGTCACTTGCCACATGCCAGCCCAAGCCTGGATATTATCCAGATCTTGTAGCATGTGAACATGGACTGCTTCAATATAAGAGGAGTCACGAATGGTGCTGAATATTGTGCAATCATCAGCAAACATCCCAACTTCTGACCTCATGATGGAGGGAAGGTTCATTGGTGAAGCAGCTGAAGATGGTTGGGCCTAGGACACTACCCTGAGGAACTCCTGCAGAGATGTCCTGGAGCTGAGATGATTGACCTCCAACAACCACGACCATCTTCCTTTGTGCCAGGTATGACTCCAACCGCTGGAGAGTTTGCCCCCTGATACCCATTGATTCCAGTTTTTCTGGGGTTCCTTGATGCCACACTCAGTCAAATACATCCTTGACATCAAGGGCCCTCACTCTCTGGAATTCAGCTCTTTTGTCTATGTTTGAACCAAGGCTGTAATGAGATCAGCTGAGTGGCCCTGGCGGAACCCAAACTGGGCATCACTGAGCAGGTTATTGCTGGGGAGGTGCTTCTTAATAGCACAGTTGATGACACCTTCCATCACTTTACTGATGATTGAGAGTAGACTGATGGGGCGGTAATCGGCCAGGTTGGATTTGTTTTGCTTTTTGTGTACAGGACATACTTGGGGAATTTTCCACATTGTTGGGTAGATACCAGTGTTGTAACTGTATGGAACAGCTTGGCTACGGAAGCAGCAAGTTCTGGAGCACAAGTATTCAGTATTATTGCCAGAAGGTTGTCAGGGCCCGTAGCCTTTTCAGTATCCAGTGTCTCCAACCATTTCTTGATATCACGGGGGGTGAATCAAAATGTCTGAAGACTGGTATCTGTAATGCTGGGGACCACTGGAGGAGGCTGAGATAAATCATCCACTCGGCACTTCTGGCTGAAAATGCTTCAGCCTCATCTTTTGCACTGATGTGCTGAGCTCTTCCATCATTGAGGATGGGGATATGTGTGGTGCCTCATCCTCCAGTGGGTTGTTTACTTGTCCACCACCATTCATGACTGGATGAGGCAGGACTACAGAGCTTAGATCTGATCCATTGGTTGTGGAATCACTTTTTTTCTCCTTAATTCATTCACAGGATGAAGGTGTTGCTGCTAGGCAGCCTTTATTGCCCAGAGGGCAGTTAAGAGTCAATCACATTGCTGTGGGTTTGGAGTCACAGGTAGGCAGATCAGGTGAGGATGGCAGATTTCCTTCCCTAAAGTACATTAGTGAACCAGATGGGTTTTCCAACAATCAAGAATGGGTTCATGGTCATCATTAGATTCTTAATTCCAGGTATTTTATTGAATTCAATTTCTACCATCTGCCACAGTGGGATTCAAACCCGGGTTCCCAGAACATTATCTAGGTCTCTGGATTAACAGTCCAACAATAATACCACGAGGCCATCACCTCCCCTGACAACATTCCCCTGCTTAGCTCTAGCTATCACTTGCTGCTTTTGCCGTTTGGAGTGCAAGTAGAACTGTTTGGCGGCTTCACTAAGTTGATACCTCATCTTCAGGTATGCCTGGTGCTGCTCCTGGCATGCCCTCCTGCACTCTCTATTGAACCAGGGTTGATACCCTGGCTCGATGGTAATGGTTGTGTGAGGGATATACCGGGCCATGAGGTTACAGATTGTGGAGCACAATTCTGCTGCTGTTATTGGCCCACAGTGCCTCATGGATGCCCAGTCTTGAGTTGCTTGACCTGTGCAAAGTCTGTCCCATTTAGCACAGTGGTAGGAGGTTGTCCTCAATGTGAAGACAGGACTTTGTTTCCAGAAGGACTATGCAATGGTCACTTTTACCGATACTGTCATGGACAGATGCAACTGAAACTGTCAGATTAATAAGGATGAGGTCAAGAATGTCTTTTCCCTCTTGTTGGTTCCCTCACCCCCTGCCGCAGACCCAATCTGGCAGTGGTGTCCTTTAGGACCCGATCAGCTCGATTAGTAGTACTGCTGCCGAGCCACTCTTGGTGGTGGGTATTGAAATCCTCCAACCAGAGTACATTTTGTGCCCTTGCCACCCTCAGTGCTTCCTCTAAGTATTGTTCAACATTGAGGAGTACTGGTTCATCAGCTGATGGAGGACAGTGTGTATTAATCAGCAGGAGGTTTCCTTGCCCATGTTTAACCTGAAGCCATTCGACTTTATGGGGTCCAGAGTCAATGTTAAAGACTCACACAGCAACACCATCCCGACTGTATACCACTGTGCCACCACCTCTGCTGGGTCTGTCCTGCCAGTCTGACAGGACATATCCAGCGTTGGTGATGGTGATGTCTGGGATATTGTCTGTTAGGTATGATTCTGTGAGTATGACTATGTCAAGTTGTTGCTTAACCAGTCTGTGAGACAGCTTTCCCAATTTTGGCACTAGCCCCCAGATGTTAGTGAGGAGGACATTGCATGGTCGACAGGGTTTTTTGTGCCGTTGTCTTTTCTGGTGCCTAGGTCGATGCCAGGTGATTATTTATCCCTCTCAAAGCCCTATCTGTCTCCCGCAATATCATAAACAGTTTGAACAATCACAGCTCCTCCACACTATTACACTGGTTATGGTTGCATTTCATCACAATTGTAATAGTCTCCTAGCAGCCTTATTGCTGAATTTCTTGCTGGATTACACTGGTAGCCATTAATTTACTGCCTTCCAAATAACTTGATTCATACCTTGAGCAGGAGAAGAATTAGATCAAGATCTGAAGCTTGCATTTATGATACACGTTGCAGTTGCACCATTAGATATAAACAACAGAACCAAAAAGTACATCTGCACAAGTGATATCCTCCTTATTGCACTGTTTTGCACACTGCTGGTTTAGCTCTGAAAGAAGTTATAAACCTTTTCTGAAGCACTTTATTACAATACCAGTGCCCAATACAAGAAGTGACAAACTCGGAGATATGTTACAGTCTCGGCAATGAATGCAATCTAATTGTCCATGATGCCCATGTGCTTCTCATGTAATTTCTCACTCATGAATACAAATTATCTGCAGAGTTTAACAGATCAGATTGCATTTTATGTACTTATAAACTCTAGATTGGTAGTCATTCAAAAAAATACAATAATACACCACAAAAACCAAAAGAACTGTGGCTGCTGTAAATTAGGAACAAAAACAGAAGTTGCTGGAAGTTGCTGTGGTCTCCTCTACATTGGGGAAATGAAGCATAGATTGGGTGACTGCTTCACGGAACATGTATGTTCTGCTTGCAAAAAAGACCTTAAGCTA
Source organism: Ginglymostoma cirratum (assembly GCA_024137785.1). NCBI lineage: Eukaryota > Metazoa > Chordata > Chondrichthyes > Orectolobiformes > Ginglymostomatidae > Ginglymostoma > Ginglymostoma cirratum. The sequence goes on along the minus strand of JAHRHZ010000263.1, from coordinate 26,942,756 downwards.
CCTGTTGCCTGCCACTTTAACACACCACCCTGTTCCCTGGCCAACATCTCTGTCTCTGGCTTGCTGTAGTGTTCCAGTGAAGCTCAACACACCTGGAAGAACACCTCATTTTCCACTTAGGGACCCTGCATCCCTCTGGGCTCAATATTGAGTTAAATAATTTTAGGCCTGAACTCTCCCATGTCCTAGCCCTCTACACCAGACACCCAGCCTTGTTATCACATAGCCTGCCATTACGCTTTACCTATTGTGTGTCACTAACAGTCCCCATTAACAACTATTCACCCTCTTAGCCAGATCGTTACCCACTCCTTTGTCTATCCAACTGCTCTTCTCTGTCTTCGGGCTTCATCCTATCGTTTACACCCTACCCCATCGCCCTCCCTATTTTTTGCATGTAAACCAATGTTTTCCCAGCTACCATCAGTTCTGAGGTCCCGTCACTGGACCTGAAAAATTAACTCTGATTTTTTTCTTCACAGATGCTGCCAGACCTGCTGAATTTTCCCAGCAACTTCTGTTTTTGTTCACAATAATACATCAGTTCAACTATCCATAGTAACTAGATTTGGTCTTTACTACTGTACAATAGATATACAGCTTTACAGATTCCCAAAATAAAATCACTGTATTATAATTTTCTCAGTCAACAGATACAAATATATCTTACCAAAGAAAGGTAACTGCTAGTTTAATATCTCAGCCATTACATAAAACTGATCTATTTTGTTTTGAGTTGTGTCATGCCTTAGCCATATAGGAGACAGAGAGTTGAGATAAGGACAAGATTTCCATGATAGCAGCCTGTAACGAGTGAAGTGTTACAGGGATCAGTGCTTGGACGACATTTACGAAACGTATTCTTAGATGAAGAAACTTAATGTACTATAGCCAAGTTTGTGAATGACACAAAAATGGGTAAAAAGGTTAATGGAGAGGATGACACAAAAAGCCTGCAGAGGAACTAGACAGGTTAAGCAAGTGACTAAAGTATTATGGGAAAAACTGAGGTTATGCACTTTGGCAGGAAGAATAGAGGAGGTGAATATTATTTAAATGTAGAAAGACTGTAGACAGCTACAAGACAGAGGGACAGAGTCCTTGCGCATAAATCACAAAAGCTAGCATTCACGTTCAGTGGGTAATAGGGAAAGCAAATGGAATGACAACCTTTATTTCAAAGGGAATTGAATATAATAAGGGTGTATATATTTAAACGATACAAGGCACTAGTCATACCACAGTTGGATTACTGCATACAGTTTTGGGTCCCCCATCGAAGGAAAGATAAACTGGTGTGAAAGTAGTCCAAAGGAGGTTCACAAGGCTGATGCTAGTTACAGAGGTCCTGTTTTAAGAGGTGAGATTGAGTAGGCTGGACTCATTGGAATATAGAAGTACGTGAGGCAACCATATTGACACACATAAGATTCTTAGGGGACTTCACAGGGGAAATGTGGAGAGGTTGTTTCCCACTGTGAGTTGGTTCAGGACCAGAGGGCATAATTTCAAAACAAAGGGTCACACATTTAAGACAAAGTTGGGGAGGAATTTCTTCTCTTAGAGGGTTGTGAATGTGTGGAATGCTTTACAATTGAGGCTGGGTCATTCAGTGTATTTAAGGCCGAGATAGACAGATTTTTAATAAATAAATGAATTGAGTGTTATAGAGAAAAGGCAGGAAAGTAGAGTTGAGGATTACCAGATCAGCCATGATCTCATTGAGTGGCAGAGCAGACTCAATGGGCTGAATGGCCTATTTCTGCTTCTACGTCTTATTGTTTAATCTCCACTCAGATCAGTATTCAAGAAATAAAACTGATGGGCAATATGGGCAGTTGTGAAGACAAGCTATTAATCAATTAATGGATTTATCTTTATTTTGTTCCTTTTTCTGAGTACAAATCAAATTGTAAGATATTTCTGTGCCTTGAAACCCTGAGATCCATTAACAACTCACATCTGGCGAAACATTGGATTCTGGACAATGCTGCTAAATAAATCAACAAAATGAAGATGTTTTCTATAGAGGATAACCAACGCCAATGGCGCTTTCGGATGCCAAAATCCTGAGAAACTCACAATTCATAATTATTGCTGATTAATAATCAAAGCATGCACTAATTGGATAAATGTGGGTAATTTGATGTGTCTGTGCAAAATCATGCACCTTATCTGACTCAATTCCTGACCTGTACTACAAAGAGACAAAAAAGCCCCATCTGACATAGTTTAAGTTTGATTTATGTGTAACGGTGAGCACTCTACACTCTGAATCCAGTGATCCCAGTTCAAAACTCAGTGGAACCTTCTTTCTGGTGGAGCGAGTGACAAGCTTTGAAAAAGCCGTTAGTTTCACAAACACACCACCGAAGCTTGAAGTGGGCAAATTTTCACCTCGCACCAGAGCTTGTTGTTCTCTTGTGCCACGTGCAAAGCACGCTGTCTGCAAAAGGTAGGGCAGCCTGGTGGCTCAGTGGTTAGCATTGCTGCCTCGCAGTGCCAGGGAGCTGGGTTCAATTCCACCTTCAGGAGGCTGTCAGTGTGGAGTTTGCACGTTCTCCCCGTGTCTGTGTGGGTTTCCTCCGGGTGCTCTGGTTTCCTCCCACAGTCCAAAGATGTGCAGGCTAGGTGGATTGGCCATGCTAAATTGCCTGTAGTGTTCAGGGATGTGTAGATTAGGTGGTTATAGGGGGATGGGTCTGGGTGGGATGCTCTGAGGGTTGGTCTGGACTTGTTGGGCCAAAGGGCCTGTTTCCACCCTGTAGGGATTCTATGTATTGGGATACAGTGAAAAGTGTTGGTTTGCATGCTGTACAGGCAGATCATACCATACAAAGTGCATCAAACTAGCAGAACAGAATGCAATATACAGTGTTACAGTTGCAGAAAAGGTGCAGAGAGGGATCAGAATTAACTTTTGAGACGTCCATTCAAAAGTCTGATAACAGCAGGGAAGAAGCTGTTCTTGAAGCTGTTTGTCTGTGTATTCAAATGTTTATATCTTCAGCCCAAAGGAAGAATGTGGAAGGAAGTAAAACCTAGATGGGAGGGTTCTTTGATTATGTTGTTTGCTTGCCCAAGGCAGCAGGAAGTATAGATAGAGTCAATAGTTTGAAGGCTAGTTTGTGTGATTAACTGGGCTGTGTTCATGACTCTGTAGTTTCTTGTGGTCTTGAGAAGAACAGCTGCCATACCATGCTGATAGGATAGGTTGCCTTCTAAAAATTTTAACACATGTTCAAGAACAATACTTTCCACACTGATCTGAATTGTTAATGAAAGTTTTAATGCCTTTGCCATACAGTGAAGATCAAACCATACATTACACTAATGGACTGACCACAGGCCTAAAAGTATTACATTACCATTATACTTATCAGAGAAATATTGTGCAAGTGCTACAATTTTTACGGAAGGGAGGCTATACTTAAATATAAAATATGTTTCAGTGTCCCCAGGAGAATGTGCTGCGAACAGCAAAGTTGCTTTTTACAGGATAATAAGTTGAAACCACTGACTAGAAAGAAGTAGTTTTACAGAAAATTGCCAAGTCGTAAGCATCATGCTTAAGAGACATGATCCATATCTGTTTCTGTTAATTAATAGATACTTTATATCCCTTAACAGTCCAGAAATAGAGATTTTGTTCCACGTGACTGGTTTTATTTCAATTCCACCCTAATTCCGCCCTGCATCTTCTACATGACTTCCAAACTTTAGCACTAGATGTCTCCATCAATGTCCCTGTAAATAAATGATTTATAAGATCTATAGACAATCTATATTTACAACCCTGGTTTGAAGCTACCTAACAATTTTGGTGATAGTGAGAACTGCAGATGCTCGAGTTAGAGATAACACGGTGTGGAGCTGGACAAACACAGCGGGCCAGGCAGCATCAGAGGAGTAGGAAAGCTGACATTTCGGATTTCTGAAGAAGGGTCCCGACCCGAAACGTCAGCTTTCCTTCTCCTCTGATGCCGCCTGGCCTGCTGTGTTCTAACAAATTTGGTATTTTTTTCTGGTCTTTATGTTACTGTGAAAAACTAACTTTGTGATTTTCTTGTTAGGAAGTATAATTTGTAGTTTTAGCAATTGGATTTTTAAAGCCAAGATAAATAGGAAAACCTTTGGGCCTGAGAGACTGATGAGCATACTTAAAGCTAAGTACAGCTTAAAAAATGCTCCATGTCCACTTAAAGGAGTTAGAGTTACTGGTGCGAAAGCAGTAAATCACAGGTGGACTTCTCTTAGTTTTGAAGTGGAGCTGGTGAATCTGATAAGATTGCTGTTGTCCTCAATAAATACATAAGTCATTCATAAGGGGTCCAAATCTAAGGTTTGTTTTGAAGGTAAATTTTGAATCTCCATCTCAGCCATGTTGTATTACCATGGGAAATGTCTGCAGGGAGATTTTGTTTTTGTTTTGTAATTTTTTGGTTGACTTTGCGAAGAAACAGGCAGTTGAAGATTGAGTCAAGGCTATATAGCAGCTGGAACCAGTGGCAGGGGTATTTCTGACTTGAAGTCATTAAGCAGATTTTCGGTGAGACCCATGCTTGAAGTAAGCTGTCCTTAATTGGAAGGTACCTAAGGAAATTTGGAGTGTTGCCTGGTTGGATGCTAGAGGAAGGACCACGGAGATCATACCTCAGAGAACAGGAACACTGAGGAGAGTCAAACAGAGTTCCTGAAAGCTGTGGCACACCTTAGATTGGTCCTAGGAAAAATGAAGGAACCTTCAAGATCCTGTGAAGTATCGTAGAACTCCTGGGTGAAATTTGAAGTACAATAAAGTGTTTATGAAATATAGTGGTAAATTAATGGTACTTAATTTCTTTAACACTTGGTAGTAAAGGAATACTTTGAACATGAAAACATTAAATTTTCAGTATGGCTCTTTCAGTTAATGACTGGAAGCTTGAATTTATTTTTACACTTTATTGATCTGCACTGAGAACGTAATGATGGCCTTGCCCTAAATCTCTCAAATTAAGAAGAAAGCACAAAAACAAAAGACAATGAGCAGAAACATCCCTAGAGAAGGGTGAATTGGGGTGACTAGCACATATCCCATGCTTTGGTAGGCCCCACGTTGAGATCATAGACATTTGGGAGAAACTGTAAAACAGGGTGCGGGTGATCTTTAAGTGGATGAAAGTAGCACCATGTGATTTCTCATTTTGCTTCTGGTTTCATTTAAAGGCATCATGATTGATGAGATTTTAAAAAATTATTTGAACTTCATTCTAGTTATACATAAGAGGTAGCAGGGCAATAAAAAAAAAGAATCTGTGGTGAACAATAATAACAGGAAGCGATGGCCCACTGATGTTATTGCTGGATTATTAATCCAGAGAACCATATAATGTTCTAGGGACCTGGATTTGAATCCCACCATGTTGGTGGGATTTGAATTAAATTTAAAATAAAATCTGGAGTTAAGAGACTGGGGGTGACCATGAATCCATTGTCAGAATGTCAGAAGAACCCTCAGGTTCACTAATGCCCTTTAGGGAGGGAAAATGCTATCTTTCCCTGGTCTGGCCTACATGTGACTCCAGACCAACAGTAATGTGATTGACTCTTATCTGCCCTCTAGGCAATTAGGGTTGGGCCATAACACTGGCAGCCACACCCTCATCCCATGGATGAGGAAAAAAAAAAAGAGTTTCATCTGCTGACTCAGAGATCTTTGTTCGTGCAATGGAAGGAAAAGCTGGCAAGCCTAAGGAGAGAGGGCCCCACACAACATGACTTACCCATGCAGAGGGAGGCCCACCCAAAGAGTGATTTGCCACTGGCTCTCCAGCCCACAAGGGACAGCTCTGAAGATCAACTGAACATTTCACTTGCACTCTAAAATTTACAGAAATAAAGGAAAGGAATGAGGAGCAAGAGTGGTGGGTTGCTTAGGCTGCGTGTGGTGATATTTATGTTGAATGCTGCAACACACAAATTGATAAACATCCAAAAATTGCAGTATAGATAAGAAAGGAATTATTAGGAGCGACATGGAGTCAGAAGCTTCAAGTCCAACCAACTGATTTTAGAGAGATTTTTAAAGGAGGATAGACAGGTGATGAAGTGGATTGGCTAACAGAAGGAATTTCAGAGAATTTCAGAGGAATTTTGGGGCCTGAACAGCCCAAAAACTAATTGGGGCAAGAAGGGAGTTGAGACACTCAGCTACAGTGAGAATGATGGAAAGTTTGATGAACTGCAAAGTCTTGAGCCGTCATTGAGGGCCACGCTGTGAAGAAATGGGGTGGTTACAGTTCAAGGATGAGAACTGAAAGTTTTATGATATTAGACACTGGGGCGTGATGAAATTAAACCTGTTAAAAGTTATACACAGATAACAAGGTGTAGATCTGGATGAACACAGCAGGCCAAGCAACATCAGAGGAGCAGGAAGGCTGACGTTTCGGGCCTAGACCCTTCTTCAGTCTAGGCCCGAAAAGTCAGCCTTCCTGCTCCTCTGATGTTGCTTGGCCTGCTGTGTTCATCCAGATCTACACCTTGTTATCTCAGATTCTCCAGCATCTGCAGTTCCTACTATCTCCAAAAGTTATACACAAGCAGGATGTGATCAGCAGCATTATGGATGAGCTGAATTTAAAGTGAGTGATAAATTGGAATTCCAACAAGAGGACATTTTCTTTTTATTTAAGCCCCGCATCCAATATCAGAGCAAAGCAAGCTGATCAGGGGCCCTGGAAGCAAATCGCGACCACAGAAGTGACCTGCCCAGCCTCCACACTTGAAAGCAGCCAACAACATACTGGATAGCCCAGGGGTGGGGATCCTGACACCTACTTGCAGCAAGTCCAGCAACAGAATGACACCCTGAATTACAGGATGAAGCAATAATGATGATTGTTGAAACTGGACCAGCCAAAAAGAAACCACAAATGCAAAATTTCCAGGTGGAATTGAAAAATTAATTTCTGTCCACAACTGTATAAGACAAGGCCATTTTTGTTATATGTCCACAAAGTATATCCAAAAGTAAAAAGAAGACTTTGAGATGTCACAGAACAATGCACAGAATTTCAATAATTGTTTTCTCCTGAACAGCTTACGTCAGACAAAGAAGGTTGACAAACTGAAGACCATTTTGAAAGCTCAACAATCATCCTTTGCTTAACCAACAGTGAAGGATAAAGACCTGCACTAAAGCATCATTTCAGGTTAGCCATCTTTCGGTAAAACACAAGCAATCATTCATAAGTGGTGAAATATTTAAAGAATCAATGACTGTGGTCACTGACTTTTTATTCTTTAAGAACAAAGAAGAAATAATAACGGCCATCCAGAGCATGTCACATGGTGCTTCCACAGTAGACGACAAGTGAAATCTTGTCCAAAGATATCTTTCAGCAATTGTAGCAGGACCTGGAAGACTGCAAATGTTTTGTGCTGTTGTGTACATGGTTTTAAAGGAACGAATAACCAAAGAAGATCTTCTCATCCTTTTGTCCCTCAAAGAAAGAACAAGGAGTGAGGGTACTTCCAACATATTCAAAATATTTGTGCTGGAGAGAAACTTTCCAATTAACAAATTAGTTTCTATTCATACTCAGCGCAAATACAGGCTTTTTCTCATTTTGCAAGTGATCCTGATTTTCCGTCTTCTGTCAATTACCACTGTATAATCCACCAGCAAGCTTTAATGAGTAAGGTTGTAACTTTTGCCATGTAATGAAAGCTATTGTTAAGTTTGTAAGTTTAATTCATACAAGAGACCTGCAGCTCAACTTGTTTAAACCCTTACTCAACCATGCAAAGGGTAGGTTGGCTACATCAGGTGTATGATTTACAAAGCTGTGGAGTTATTATGGAGATAATTACAATGCAACATATTACAGATCTGAAAGTCAGAACAAGAGACACTGATTTTTGTGGACTTGTCGATGGAGAAAAATACCCAAGCCTATCATCCTGTACTTTTAAAGTGAAAACCTGCCTTAACTCCACGTCCCACTGTGAGACTGCATTCTCCCAAATGAAGGTAATCAAGTTCAAGTATCACACCTGGCTCCCATTTGATGGACTGAGTACAACCACAACCCAGACATCAAGGCACAGGCAGATAATGTGTAGTCTTAGGTATCATGCTGAGACTTGGTGAGTACAGGACCAAACAAATATTTATATAAACTTGGTTTTAGATTTTTCTAACACTAAAAGTAAATTGTTTATTCTTTGGGGTAAATTCTGGTTTGCACTTCAATTCCAAAATTGATCTTGTGTTTAAGGATGGAGAACAGAAGAGCAACTTTAGACTCTTAGAGTCAGAGATGTACATCAGAGAAACATACCCTTCAATCCAACTCATCCATGCTGACCCGATATCCCAAATTAATCTAGTTTGATTTAGCCCATATCCCTCCAAACTCTTCCTATTCATATACCCATCCAGATACCTTTTAAATGTTGTAATTGTATCAGCCTCCACTTCCTCTGGCAGCTCATTCCATACACTCACTAACGTCTGCAGGAAAAAGTTGCCCCTTAGGTCCCTTTTAAATCTTTTCACTCTCACCTTAAACCTATGCCCTCTGGTTTTGGACTCCTGCACCCTGGGAAAAGACCTTGACTATTCACCCTATCTATGCCCCTCATGATTTTATAAACCTCTAGAAGGTCACACCTCAGCCTTCAATGCTCCAGGGAACATAGCTCCGGCCTTTTCCGCCTCTCTCAACAGCTCAAACCTTCCAACACTGGTAAGTCTTTTCTGAATCCTTTCAAGTTTCGCAACATCTTTACTGTAGGAAGGAGGCCAGGACTGAATGCAATATTCCAAAAGTGGCCTAATCAATGTCCTGTACAGCCACAACATGTCATCCCAATTCCTATACTCGATGCACTGACCAATAAAGACAAGCGTACCAAATGCTTTGTTCTCTATCCTGTACACCTGCTAATCCACTTTCAAAGAAGTATGAACCTGAACACCAAGGTCCCTTTGTTTGGCAACACTCCCCAGGGCCTTACCATTAAGGTATATAAAGTCCTTCCCTGATTTTCCATACCAAAATACCGCACCTCATATTTATATAGATTAAACTCCATCTGCCACTCTTCGGCCCATCGGCCCATCTGATCAAGGTCCCATTGTACTCATGTAACCTTCTGTGCTGTCCACTACACCACCAATTTTGGTGTCATCTACAAATTTACTAACCATATCTCCTATATTCACATCCAAATCATTTACATAGATGACAAAAAGTGGACCCAGCGCCAATCTCTGCAGCACACTGCTGGTCTCAGGCCTCCCAGTCCGAAACAAAACCTTCCATTACCACCCTCTGTCTCCTACCTTCTAACCAATTTTGTATCCAAGTGGCTTGTTCTCCCTGTATCCCATATGATCCAACCTTGTTAACCAGTCTACCATGCAGAACCTCATTCAATGTGTTACTGAAATCCATATAGACAACATCCACCAATGTTCTGAAGAAGGGTCACCAGAACCGAAACATTAACTTTGTTTTTTCCTTCACAGAGGCTGCCAGACCTGCTGAGCTTTTCCAGCAACTTTGTTTTTGTATTCTATGAGGTTCACTGCTGACCTAATTACAATCACTTCAACCCTTCCCCATAGAGTCCAGTTCTTTTTTTTGTAGTTCCTCCTGGGACATTTTCACACTGGGTCAGGTTCCTCCAACTCTGCCTCTGCTACAGGCAGTGTGTAATGCACAGTAGCTCATCTCTTGAGCCTGGATTATCTTGAAAAAAATTCACTCCCTCTTCAGGCGAAGACATCCATGTGTCCATCTCAGATTCTGAGGCATCGTCAATGCTTGATGGAGAGGGAGAGCCCATGAGTTCCAAGACAATCAGAAAGGTAGTTAAGGAGCTAGGCATATTTTGTTCCCACACCATTTCCAAGTTTCATCTTTCATATGGACCATGTGTTCGTTCAGGACCATCGCACCTACCCAAACATCATACATTGCTGGACCTGGCATTGTGTCGACCATGCCTCTTACCCATGCAGGTCCATTCCCATGGTTCCTACACCAAACTTCATCCCCTGAAGTAAACTGTCTCTTTTGCTTAGCGGAATCTTGTGCCTGGCATTAGCATTCCTGTTGCCTTTTCATCTACCGCCAGGTCTGAGAAGATCAGATTTAACCTGGTGCAGAGTCTTCTTCCCATTAGTGACTCTGCTGGAGCTATACCTGTAGTTGCATGAGAGGTGATCTTGGGATCAAATAACAACTGGCACAATTTGGTACTTAGTGAAGCTATAGGCTGCTTCTTCAAGGCAGCCTTCAATGTTTTGACTTCTCTCCCTGCCAGACCATTGGATGATGGATGGTATAGAATTGTCCTTTTGGAGGAATATCATTTGAATTTAAGAAATATTCGAATTACCTGCTGATAGACGGTGACCTGTTATTTGTGACCAATACTTTCAGGAGTCTATGTATTGCAAACGTTGCACGCAGTTTTTCCATCATCATCCCTGTATTTGACGAACAAACTCTAAGCACATCCAGCCACTTTGAGTGGGTGTCCACAATGACAAAGAACCTTAAGCCCATGAAAGGACCTGTACAGTCAACATGTAACTGAGTCCAGGGTTTACCCAGCTGTTCCCATGAATGGGGCGGGGGGAGCTGCTGGCAGTAATTTGCGTCCTTGTTCACAATCTGGGCACTGCCCCACCAAGGTAGCTATGTTGGCATCTAATCCTGGCCACCAAACATAACTTCTCACCAACATCTTCACTTTGGAAACCCTTGGATGACCCTGGTGAAGTTCAGCCAGTATCTGGCAGAGAGCATTGCTTGGGGCAATCACTTTTGCTTCCCATAATAATATGCCGTCCCCTACCACGATCTGGTCTCGCTGGGTCCAAAAAGGTTTCAGTTCTAGTTGTTTCAAAGGTAGTAGGAACTGCAAATGCTGGAGAATCTGAGATAACAAGGTGTAGAGCTGGATGAACACAGCAGGCCAAGCAGCATCAGAGGAGCAGGAAAGCTGACGTTTTGGGTCTAGACCCTTCTTCAGAAATGGGGGCGGGGAAGGGGATTCTGAAATAAATAGGGGAGAGTGGGTGGCAGATAGAAGATGGAGCTTCTATCTGCCTAGCTTGTCCCTGCCTCTCTAACCTGTCCTTCCTCCCACCTCAAGCCCCACCCCCATATCCTACCTACTAGCCTCATTCAGCCCCCTTGACCTGTCCATCCTCCCTGGACTGATCTGTCCCTCCCCAACTCCCCATCTACACTCACCTTTACCGGCTCCAACCCCCCCTCTTAGACTTGCCTGTCTCCTCTCCACCTATCTTCTCCATTAACCATCTTCTATCTGCCTGCCTCTTCTCCCTATTTTTTTCAGAATCCCCTTCCCCTCCTCCATTTCTGAAGAAGGGTCTAGACCCGAAACCTCAGATTTCCTGCTACTCTGATGCTGCTTGGCCTTCACCCAGCTCTACACCTTGTTATCTCAGTTCTAGTTGTGATGGCCTTTTGGTTTCCTCCATCACCACCAGCTGTTTTAGTTTTGCCAGGACCAGATCTTTCTGCATCCATAGTCTAATATTGTCAGCTGTAAGTGGAAGTGTGTCCAGAAAATTTAAAGCGATTATGCACTCCTCCAGTGGTGGTACCAGTGGAAGGCAGCTCAATTTGCTACTTAGTCTCCCGGGCAGTGTTCCAACTTATACTTTTACACACTTATCATGAGAGCCCATTGCTGAAATCAGCCTGAAGCTGTGGGCAGCACTGCCTTATCCTCATTAAGAAGACCTAGCAGGTGTTTGTGTTCCATTATTATTACAAATTTACATCCGTGAAGACATTGATGGAACTTCCTGGCTCCAAATACAACCACCAAACCTTCCTTCTCTGACTGGGCGTATTTACACTCTGCGTTAGCGAAAGTCCTGGATGCGCACACTATTGGGCATTCCTCTCCATTGGGCCACCTATGAGCTAATACTACCCTGATGCCGTCTGAGGAGTCATTGTATGTCAATACCGGATCTCACTTGGGATCATAGTATGACAATACCTTAGATGAGGATAGCTGTTTCTTCACTTCCCTGAAAACTATGGCTTTGCTATGCGACCACTTCCAAGACTGACTTTTTTTAAGAGTTGATCCGAAGGTGCCAGGATGGAGGCCGGGTTATGTATGAACTTTCCATAATTATTCACCAGCCCAAGGAAAGACCTAAGCTCTGGTACAGACATGGCGAGCCTGAACACCTTTGATTATCCTCACTTTACCTTCCAATAGGTGTAACCCAGTCTTACCAACTCTATAGCCCAAGTAGGTCACTTTGGGTGCCTGGAACACACAGTTTACCCTTCTCAGGAATACACCCGCCTGGGAGAAATGCCTAAGGACTATGTCTAAGTTCTCCAAGTGCTCCTTATCAGTCTTCCCTGTTATTAGCTCATCATCCAGAGAAAAGGCAACCTGGGGTAGACCACGTAAAATGTTCTCCATCATCCACTAAAAATTTGCACAAGCTGATAATACCCCAAATAGCAGTATCGTATATTGGTTCAAACCCTTATGGATATTAATTGTAGCATATTTCTGGGAATCCTAACTACATCATCTAACCACACTTGCAAGCACGCATGGCTCAGGTCCAGCTTTGTGAATCACAGACTCCCTGCTAGTTTTGCATATAAATCCTCCATGCAAAGGATTAGGTATTTATCCAGCTGCGAAAAGCCGTTTACCATTTGTTTAAAACCCTCACAAAGGCGAACCAACCCGTCAGGCTTTACAATAGGTACGACCGGTGCTGCCCGTTACACAAACTGGACTGGTTTAATGATTCCTTCACTTTCCAGCCTCCTGATTTCTGCCTCTACTTTTGCCAATAAGGCAAACGGCAATGGGCTGGCCTTGCAGAATCATGGAATTGCTTCCTGATCAACAAGCAAGGTGGCCTCGTCCGTAGACCTTCCTGAAAAGCTTCTGGGGTATTTGACAATGACTAGATGTTAGGCCTCACTTCTTAGAGCTCATTGTTTTGTCACATGTCCATGTGAGATCATCATAATGAATGATGCTTATATTACATCTCAGTATTAATCCCCGCCTCTTTGACTTGCCCGTCTCCTCTCCACCTATCCTCTCCTCTATCCATCTTCTATCCGCCTCCCCCTCTCTCCCTATTTATTTCAGAACCCTCTTCCCCTCCCCCATTTCTGATGAAGGGTCTAGGCCCAAAACATCAAGCTTTCCTGCTCCTATGATGCTGCTTGGTCTGCTGTGTTCATCCAGCTCTACACCTTGTTATCTCGTAAACTCCTTCAGTGTTTTGCAATCTGTAGCTGAAGAAAATTAGAACTCATCCAAGAATAAGGGTGAACTTTCAACTTCAAGCTAATATTCCTGCTGCAATACCTTTCTGTTTGTTGCATTGTCCCGTTATTTTTGCTTCATTCAGTTGTTCCCTTCAATTCTTTTTGATTGTATGTAGTTACACTGTCCTCACTGCATACAACAGGAATTGGTTCCAAAATGATTCTTATATTTGAATATCTCTTCAAGCAAAATAGATCTATATAAATGTTCTGAAGAAGGGTCACTAGACCAGAAAAATGAACTCTGCTTTCTCTCCACAGATGCTGCCAGACCTGCTGGGTTTTCCCAGCAATTTCAGTTTTCCTTTCTGATTTCCAGCATCTGCAGCTCTTTGGCTTTTTGTTACATTCTTTAATCATATCTTTAATATGCTCCCCTCAGTAGTTTCATTTCAATAATATGGTACAATTTCTAATTAAAAACTAAATTAGATCATTCGATTATAGAATAAAATGCAGTTGTTCTCTGCTAGTTTAGTTACAATTGGATAATATTAACTGCTGTTACCACTGACATTCCTTCCACAGGGAAATGTTGCCCAAAGTTTCATGCGTTATATCATTGTAGCCATCCTGTCACAAAATTCAAAGCTTTAGGACAGAAGTCAATATTTAGATTTACACTTTGAGGTTAACACACTCTATCATGAATGGGAAATTGTGTACTGACCTATAAGTTCCTGTATTAAAAGTTTTTGTAGAGTATACACTGGAGTTGGAAGAAATATTAAACTTTACATATATGAATGCTGCTATTGAACGAAACACTGTAGCAGGGGGACTAAGTGATAAAATCTGTCACAAGTTGTTCCAGCCCACAGCTTCACCAATGATCATAAGACCATAAGATGTAGGAGTAGAACTAGGCCATTCAGCCCATAAACCTGCTCTGCCATCTAATGGGATCATGGCTACTCTGATAATTCTCAACTTCACTTTTCCCCACAACCCTCAATTAATGACCCAGCCCCTACAGTCCTCTGCAGTAAAGAAATCCACAGATTCACTACCCTTTGAAAAAAGAAATTCCTCCTCATCTCTATCTTAAATAGGTGACCCTTTATTCTGAGATATGCCCTCTGGCCCTAGACTGTCCCACAAGGGGAAGCAACCATTCTGCTTCAACCTGTCAAGCCCTGTAAAAATCTTGTATGTTTCAATAAGGTCCCCTGTCATTGTACCAAGTTCCAGTGAGTACGGGCCCAACATGCTCAACCTGAGCTGTACGGAAAGGTTGAATAAGCTGGGGGACTTTTCCCTGCATTGTCGGAGGCTGAGGGATGGCCTTACAGAGGTTTGTAAAATCATTAGGGGTATGGAAAGGGTGAATAGACAAGGCCTTTTTCCTTGGGTGGAGGAGTCCAACTCTAGACGGCATAGGTTTAAGGTGAGAGGGTAAGGATTTAACAAGATCCTGAGGGCCAACATTTTCATGCAGAGGGTGGTGTATATACGGAATGAGCTGCCAGATGAAGTGGTGGAGGCTGATACAATTACAACATTAAAAGGCATCTGGATGGGTATATGAATAGGAAAGGTTTAGAAGGATATGAGCCAAATGCTGGCAAATGGGACTAGGTCATATTGGGATGTCTGGCTGGTGCAAATGATTTGACTGAACTGCCTTTTTGCGTGCTGTATGACTGTATGTCTGTATGACTCTCCTAAGACAGTCCTTCCATACCCAGAATTAAACAAGTGAACCTTCTCTGGACTGCCTTCTATGCCATCAAATCTCCCCTCAGATAAGAGAACAAAAACAGGTGTGCTCTACTTATATCCACTTCACCAACACCTTCCACCACAACCTGAAGTTCACCTGGACCATCTCCAACACTTCTCTCTCCTTCCTAGACCTCTCTGTCTCCATCTCGGGTAACCACCTAGAAACTGATGTCCATTTCAAGCCCACTGACTCCCACAGCTACCTGGAATACACCTCCTCCCACCCACCTTCCTGCAAAAATGCCATCCCCTAGTCCCAATTCCTTCGCCTCCGCCGCATCTGCTCCCAGGATAAGACATTCCACTCCCGTACATCTCAGATGTCCTCATTCTTCAAGGACTGCAACTTCCCCCCTACAGTGGTCGAGAACGTCCTCGACCGTGTCTCCCGCATTTCCCGTAACACATCCCTCACGCCCCGTCCCCGCAATAATAACCAAAAAAGAATCCCCCTCGTCCGCACGTACCACCCTACCAACCTCCGGATCCAACGCATCGTCCTCCGACACTTCTGCCATCTGCAATCAGACCCCACCACCAAAGACATTTTTCCCTCCCCACCCTTATCTGCCTTCCGGAAGGACCACTCCCTCCGCAACTCCCTTGTCCGCTCCACACTCCCCTCCAGCCCCACCACACCCGGCACTTTTCCCTGCAACCGCAGGAAGTGCTACACCTGCCCCCACACCTCCTCCCTCACCCCAATCCCAGGCCCCAAGAAGACTTTCCACATCAGGCAGATGTTCACCTGCACATCTGCCAATGTGGTATACTGCATCCGCTGTACCCGCTGTGGCTTCGTCTACATCGGGGAAACCAAGCGGAGGCTTGGGGACCGCTTTGCAGAACACCTGTGCTCAGTTCGCAACAAACAACTGCACCTCCCAGTCACAAACCACTTCAACTCCCCCTCCCATTCCTCAGACGACATGTCCATCCTGGGCCTCCTGCAATGCCACAGTGATGCCACCCGAAGGCCGCAGGAACAGCAAATCATATTCAGCCTGGGAACCCTGCAGACCAATGGTATCAATGTGGATTTCACAAGCTTCAAAATCTCCCCTCCCCCAACCGCATCCCAAAACCAGCCCAGCTCATCTCCACCTCCCTAACCTGATTTTCCTCTCACCTATCCCCTCCTCCCACCTCAAGCCCCACCCCCATCTCCTATCTACTAACATCATCCCGCCCCCTTGACCTGTCCGTCCTCCCTGGACTGACCTATCTCCTCCCTACCCCCCTACCTACACTCACCTTTACTGGCTCCATCCCCGCCTCTTCGACTTGTCTGCCTCCTCTCCACCTATCCTCTCCTCTATCCATCCTCTATCCGCCTCCCCCTCTCTCCCTATTTATTTCAGAACCCTCTTCCCCTCCCCCATTTCTGATGAAGGGTCTAGGCCCGAAACGTCAACTTTTCCTGCTCCTGTGATGCTGCTTGGCCTGCTGTGTTCATCCAGCCCCACGCCTTGTTATCTTGTGCTCTACCTAGTACCTTGTATAGTTTTCGCAAGCCTCCTCTATTTTCATAATAAAATGAAGAACTGCAAGTGTTGAAGATCTGAAACACTAAAACAACAGAAATTGCTGGAGAAACTCAGCAGGTCTGGCAGCATCTGTGGGTCACTAGATTCAAAACATTAACTGTTTTCTTTTCACAGATACTGCCAGACCTGTTGAGTTTCTCCAGTAGTTTCTGTTTTTGTGCATACTGTTAGTACTCCACTCTCTTTTAAATAAAGGCCAACATTTAATTTGCCTTCCCACAAAATGAGGATGCTAGCTTTTTGATTTATGCATAAGGACTCCCAAGTCCTTTGAGCTGAAATTTTCTACAGAGTTCCTCCATTTAAATAATATTAAACTTCTCTATTGTTCTTACCTAAGTGCACATTTCCACATTCTCCCAGGTTACATTCAAACTTTTTGTCCATTCACTTAACCTGTCAATATCCCTCTGCCAATTCTTTACGTCATCCTCACCCTTGCCTTCCCACCTTTTTTTGTATCACCCACAAACTTGGCTACAGTACATTCATTGTCCTCATCGATGTCATTAATTTCCAAAAGCTTACTTTTAAAACTCAGTAACCAAAACATTTTTGGGTATTGCTCTGTATTATTGTATTTATTCTAAGTAATAACATTTTGGGATGATGCAGTGAGATGCAATCTAAAATTTAGGTTCACGCTGTCAGTTCCTGACTTGCTGAGGAACAGATCTTCGCTTTTCCTTTAAGGGAATGGGCCAAGCAGATGTTAGGCTCCTCCACATAGGCAGTTTGTGAAATTTTCTGTAAGCTGCCAGATGAGGTTAGCATGATGTCTGCCTGCCCTCCCAGCTGTTGGATGATATGTGGCATGGGGCGGTCTAGGGAAAGCCAAGTTAATTGAAAAAGGGACCCTAAAAAGGAACAGTTAAAATATAAATTGGGATTGGCCATCCCTTGTGTGTAATTGATAGAGATGACACTGGTGAGATGATTTCACCCACTGGGAATGCCTCCAGTTTCACCTGCTGCCTGAACCAGGTGTTCAAATGTGCCACAATGTGATCCTAGTAATGTGGAAACCCATCATACCTGTAAAAGCTCAAATAAAGATAAAATACTGTCAATACTGGAAATCTGAAACAAACACACAGAATACTGGAGACACTTAGTTGGTTTGTCAGCATTTGTGTAGAGAAAAACTGAGTTAACACTATGTGTCCAGTATAGCTCAGTTCAGAAGAAGAGTGATACTGGACTCGAAATATTAACTCTGTTCCTTTCTATATAATTTTGACAGCAACTAAGCATAGAAAAATTGATTACTGTTGATCAAGCAGCAAATTCCTGGGTTAGAGGAAGATTCTGCTCTGCTTATGATTTGCCTCCCAGAAAAATTTCAGGACTAAAATGCCGAACTAATAATCACTCAGCAAAATCAGAATGGCCTATGTATTGCAGTTGTAATAAAGGCAAAACTGTCCTTGCCGTCGTGATTCCCCATTAACCTCTGGAGTCCTTACATTTGGAGTTAAATACAGATATCTAGAAGCTGCTGTCAATGATTGTAATCTTCTCCAGAATTCTTCAGGATGCCCAGCTTGTAATCAATTAAAAACTACTGATCAAATAAGAACTTCCACCCTCACATAGTGGGAGAAATGAATGAGATCTTGGCATCTCTACCTTTAATGCCAGCCAAAATGTGGTCTATTCTCTGTGGGACACTGGGTCCCCACTAGCAGTGGCCGTTGCCAGGGCAATTCGTTGGTGTTGTCGGCTCCCATCAGTAGAAAAGGTGAATGCTTGGTTAGCTGAGGATGGAGTCTGAAGCCCAGAGCATGGACTAAACAAGGGACAAAACATGGAACCTTATGGAGAGACAGAGAGCGAGGACAGCAGCAAGGAGCAGAAGCAGGAGGATAAGACTGATGAGTCACAGCATTGAGGAGACAAAGTCATGGATAGAGTCAACTAAAGTTTCTGACAGGGATTAGAAATCCAGAAAATGGATGTGGAGCAGACCTACAGCCATAAGAGACATAGGTGGATCACTTGGACAACATGCCTGAGTCCAAGAGGTCTTGAATGAAAGAAAGATTTCTTTGGGTCTGGGAGACAAGGTAAACTGTTTCCCCTGTCGCCCAGGAAATTGGCAATAGTGGTTTCAGCAACTGGCCTTTCTACCCAGTTGATTAAAGATCAGTAGTAAAGCTCTTGAAGGTATCCTGGTGGACCTAGGGCCTCAGCTGTAAGTGTCACTTGTTTCTCACAGATGAACTTTCCCAATAATGTTTATAAGAATGTTAAGCCAGTGGAATGAAGAACTCCTGTTTTATAATATGCATCTGCTTGAATTTTATGTAACATTATGTGCTTTATCTAGCTGCAAAAATCGTTTAAAAAGTCACATCTTCCTTCTGACCACTTGTGCCTTGTGCCTTGGAAAGTGCAATTTCCTCTTTGAAACTTGCTTGCAAAGAATGAGCAGTGGAAGGATTGACTTGGTTATTATGAGCCTCAGAGCACTCAACACTCTCTACCTCCTTTAAAACATTGCGTTCCTGCACCTCTGTCTGTTTATGTTACAGTTCTTGGAGTATCTGAAAGAAGACAGTCACAAGATAAGGCAAGGTGAGAGTGGCTGTACCTGACATCAAGGCTGCATTTGACCAAGTGTTGCATCAAGAAGTCTTAGCAAGCCCCAAGGCAATAAGATCTTAGGGAAAACTCTATGCTCATTGGAGTCATGCTTAGTGCAAGGAAAGAGGGTTGTGGTTTTGGAGGTCAATCATCTTCTCAACACCAGGGCATCACTACCTCCAGCCACTGCGCCGATAACTTTCCCTCTATTTTAAAATTGGATTGAAGATGTTTGCTGCTGGTGACATAGTGTTCATTAATATTCACAATTCCTTGGATACTGAACCAGCTCATACCCACATGCAGCCAGATCTGGACAACACTTAAGCTTGGGCTGATAAGTGGAAAATAAATTTATGCTACACAAGTCCTGGACCATACCCGTACCTAACAAGAGAGAATCAAAGCATCATGCCTTGATTTTCAACACCAGCACCGTTGCTGAATCTTCCAGGGGTTGACCAGAAACCTCACCAGACCAGCCATGTAAATACAGTGACTATAAGAACAGGTCAGAGGCTGCAGCAAATAACACGCCTCCTCCTGACTCCCGCAGCCTGACCACCAACTACAATACGTAAGTCAGGAGTGTGATGGAATATTCTCCATTTTTCTGAATAAATCCAGCTCCAACAACTGTCGAAAAGCTTGACACCATTCAGGACCAGGATTCCATCTTTATCGGCACCTTATCCACCATTTTCAACACTTTCTCCCTCTACCACCACCACACAATGGCAACAATGTATACCATTTATAAGATGCACTGCAACAACTCACTAAGGCTCCTCCAATACCACCTTCCAAACCTATGACCTCAACCATCTAGAAGAGGAACGGGAGCAACACCTGTTGACAACACCCCGTCCAAGTTACATATCATCCTAACATGGAATTATATTGCTGTTCATTCACTATCACTGTGTCAAAATCCTGGAACTCCCTTCCTAACAGGACAGTGCATGTACCTACACAGAGCAGACCATACTAGTTCAAGAGGCAACTCAACAAGCTTTTCACAGATAATCAGAGATGGGTGATAAATGATCTCTCTGCCAGTGATGCTCATAACCCACAAAAGAATAAAGAAAGGTGAGAAAGAAGGAAAGTATGGCTAAACCATCTAGAACAGGGCAGTAAGTGATACTGGCAGTAAACTGCTGCCAGCAACATCCACGTCCTATGATTGATTAATCAAGTATTGCAAATTATAAATTATTTTGGGGGAAGTGGAATACAAAAAGAGGATTAAGTAAGATGATGAAGTACAGCACATCATCATCTTCAATGGTTTCCACCCAACCACTGGTCATGACTTCAGTGCAGCTGCTTGAATGATGGTAAATTCCATCTGCTCCTGGGTCCTGAGGATAGGTGTCAGTGTCTGTTCCCTGCCATTGAAGGTTCTGCTGCTTCAAATTATGCTCCACCTTATCCTGTGAGAAGGAAGGGTGTGTGTCAGAGCATGAGATGCAATGTGTTTAGATGATGTCCTTTTCATGCCTAAATATCTGGCAGTGAGTTCCAGCTGTGATTACAGGTGTGAGGCTTGCAACTGTACGTGAGGGTGAGGGAAGGCTATAAATGTGTTGTATAAATTATGATTGATAGAGGTCATTATTAGTGAGCAAAGAGGTAGTGGTGGTGAATTGATCAATATGAAGTGATCAGTATGAGGCTCTTGGTTCAGTTCAGGATATTTCAAGATCAATTCACTGACCTTAATCATCCATTGACCCCATTAACCTTGTTCAGGCATTACAACAGAGCCTTTGAGACAATCTGCATCCCATACCTTCTGACAGTTTGTCAGATGGTGGAGAAAGGACCTCTCTCTTCCCAGTCATCTCCCGTACCAAGGTCAAGTGCCACGTGTAAAAACTTTGAAGGACATACTATGCCATGCTCAACCACCATGCTCTTCCTGTTTAGAATATCTTATGCATCCTATTCCAGTAATTACGCCAGCCAGAATGTACTTCTTGTTTAGAAAATGCAGGGTGGGGCTTTAACTGATGTAGACTAGTGTTTAACATTAAGCTGAACATCGCAACCATGCAAACCAGCAGGCATCATGTGGTTGTATGTTGCCTACATTGGAAGGAACAGGCATGGGTTAATCACTCAGCACAACATTTGTGCCCGTTTTAAGTGGCAATCTAATTTTGCCTTGTGATATTTTGATGTTCTGGATTGATAAGCATAAAAAAAGCTCTTGTTTCTTTTTATGTTGATCCTTAATTGAGAACCTGAGCAGGTCAAGGCCAATAGCAAACCATAAAGAAACAAGCGTGCAACACAGTGACAACCTCAACAAATGTATTTATTATTGTAAGATCATGGAAACATTATGGCACAAAAGTAAGCCATTGAGCCCATTGAGTTCATGTTGTGTGCCAAAATTATATTTTTAACGGGCGGGTACAAAACATAGATAGAAGGGTTGGACTTTTCCTGCGCAGATATTTAACTTGGAAACAATGCCAGTTCTTAGCAATTAAGTCATTTTGTTGTCAAGGATTCTGTTACAAATGTACTTGATAAGAATCTTGGCAACTGGCAGAGCTCCATTCCTCAGATATCATTCATTTCACGAAGGATAACAAACAGCAGCTGGGGACCTTGGGAAATCTAGAATCATCCCTGGACTGCATTACATGCTCCAAGTCTTATTTAACAAAAAGCAAACATAGCCTTTAAAATTTAAATTGCTGAGCCGTTCACATGTAACTAGGGTACAGTCAGTCAGTGATTTCTAAATGCATCGTTAGTGAATGCTAGGATAACAAATTGCATCTTATTTTGATGTACCTTCATTTCCTGAGCTACCGATGCTTCATTTCTTATGGTGTGCTATTAAATTTCCCAGTGATTCACCCTATTAAGACTTTGACACCTGACACCCATGTACGGTAAAGCTCTAGTTTAATTAGACTGAGTATCAAGTGAGCCTGCTTTTGGCTTAGTACCATCATCTCCTATTTGTATATAAGTGGATGTCTGAGGAATTATGAGACCACGTATTTCTGGACAGTCTTAATTTAAAAAAGGATGACAAAATTTTCATAGTAATAAATCAACATTTAAATGCAAAATCTATTAAAAATTTACAATTCTCGACCCTATTTTGTTCTCAGTGATAGTTCAATAAAATTAGGGCTATTGCAATAGAAAGAAATAACTTGTGCTTATATAAATCTGTCAAATCCTTGGATGACTCAATATTTTACAGTCAATGAGTTACTCCAAAAAGGCTCCTGTTATGACGTCAGCACATAAAGCAGCCAACTTGTGCACCACAAAAGTCCACAAACAGCATATAAATAAATACAGTCAATGGCCTAAATCTGTTAGCTCCCAAAATGTGAACAGTGATCACAATTTACAAATAAGCCAAGCCTGTTGACTGAAAAGCAGTAGAACATCCACACACTACCACGGTTTCTAGGTGTTTCCATCACTCTCAACCACCTTTCACTGGCTGCATGTAACAGCAATGAGCCCTATATTATGTTGTTCTAGCACTACGTAAAGCTAGCTTGTTCCTCTCAAAAGGGTACTGCATTGTGACTGCTGG
The DNA here is from genome assembly GCA_024137785.1 of Ginglymostoma cirratum. Taxonomy (NCBI): domain Eukaryota; kingdom Metazoa; phylum Chordata; class Chondrichthyes; order Orectolobiformes; family Ginglymostomatidae; genus Ginglymostoma; species Ginglymostoma cirratum. The sequence continues at coordinate 26,919,966 of JAHRHZ010000263.1, read as the reverse complement.
AGGTGCTGAACTTATTGGGAATAGTAACAGTCAACACTGTCTAACCCTGGTAAAATGAGTCTTTTGAATGCGATGTTGCGTCTTGTTTTAAAAGATGGCTCGAAAGAGGAATATCATTCATCCTTAAGGGGAGCAGGAAGCTCTCTGGGCACTTGCTCAGAAGGCAGTGGTAGGAAATATCAGGGAAGTCAGTGGCAGGCATAAAGTGCCGTGAATATAGGCACAGTTTCACACGAGTAGTCAAGTCAGTGAGTACAACCTCAACAGCCAAATTCTAGCAACTGCACTACAAACCTCAGCAATTTCTCAATTCACCAAGACTCCCCTCAAATACTTCTCCATTAATCAACAATCATACTTAATACTTATGCCCTTCAACACACAAACACTGTTGGAATCCTCAAATCCACATCTCATAACATTTACAATTTATATCTAGCTATACAACCATAAAAGCTGCACTACCTAAACAGGTTGCATGGCACACACGTTTCTTGCAACAGAAATTAAAGGAAGCAGGAACTGACTGGAGGGAGACAAGCACATCTGCATGTTCTAACTCCAATGGAGAAGATAATGTTGGCCATGATGGGAAAACTATTGTTGAGGCAGAAGATGAGGATATCCACATACCTAATCTTCATTCTCTCATTGCACGTCTGAACCACCTCTCAATCTCTTTTCATTTACAAAGGGCACATGATGGAACCCCAAGCCTTCCTAGAAGCAACTGGCTAATGGATAACCATTATGTAACCAAAAACAATTAATTCACCAAAATACTGACCACAGCCTGCAGATGATCTCAAAACTTTGAATAACTATAGAAAATTGCTCAAAATGCTTAGAACTGTGACGGCAGCCAGAAAAAGTAATCAAACAACCAACTTAGAAATAGTTGATGATTCCTTCAGATAGTACAAAATAAAATGGATAACAGCAATGCAATATTAAATTTCCTGAATAATGGATGACAGAAAGTAATAGTTAATGGTTATTTTTCAAGATAGAGGAAGGTTTGTAGCTGAGTTCCCTGGAGTCTTATTCGGATCCTTGTTCTTCCTGATTTATATTAATGATCCTGATCATGGTGTGCAGGGGGAAATTTGGAAGTTTGCAGGTGCTAAAAAAAGTTCGAAGCTTTGTAAAATATGAACAGGGCAATGTAGAACTTCAAAGACGAGGATAAATTGATGGAATGGGTGAATATGTGGTAGATGAAGTTCAGTATAGTGAATTATAAAATAATATAATTTGGTACAAAGAATTTGGGAAGACTGTATAAAATAAAGGGTATATGAACAGAGAGACCTGTTTGTATATGTGCCGAATTCGTTAAGAGTGGCAGATTGGGGAAAAAGCAGTTAATAATGCATACAGTAATCTATGGCTTACTCATAATGACAAGAGCAGAGAGGTGATGCTGAACTTTTCTAAGATACTGGTTAGACCTTAGCCAGAGTATTGTGTACAGTTCGGGGTACCACACTTTAGGAAGGATGCAAACACATTTCATAGAATTCAGAAGAGATTTATGAGAATGTTTCCAGGAATGAGGAACTTCAATCAGGAAGATAATTTGGAGAATTGGAACTATTTTCCTTGGAGAGAAGATGGCTAAGAGAAGATTTGATTGAATTTTTTAGAAGCATGAGAGGTCTGCATAGAGTAGACATGAAAAAGCTGTTCCCGCTCCTAATAGGATCAAGAATGAGAAGGCACAGATTTAAAGTGATTAGGAAGTAAATGTAAAATGTAAAAAAACCTTTTTCCTGCTGTAACTGGTTCAAGTCTGGAATACACCGCCTGGAAGTGTAATGCAGGCAGGCCCAGTTGAGGCCTTCAAAAGGGCATTAGATGTTATTTAAATAAAAATAATGTGCAGGGCTATGGCAAAGCATATAAGAATGGTACTTAATCATGATGTTCATTTACAGACCCAGTAAGATACAATGAGCCAAATAGCTTCCTTCCACACCATAGATTTTCTGTGATTCACTGGTTGGTGAGCATGGAGGAACCTGACTCTGATTGAATATGTGTTTAGTTGCGGGAGATTGCGAGGTTATGGACTGTAATATGGGGCTCCAGATTAGGAGTGCTGGAATTAATGATTTAATAATCTGCTGGCTCAGCATGTGGTAGATGTTCTTTAGGAGTAAATACACAAAGCCTTATGTAAATATTGTACCCAGCGCATATCATGTTGGAACTGTGCAAAGTAGATACCAATTTGGTAACTTAAGAGAGCTTGCAGTGTTCAAAAACAGTTGGGGACTTAACTTTGCTCCTCAACTCCTCCATTTAGCTTGGGTGTTGTCTTTTTTTGATGAAGGAATACCAGTCAAGGAATGAGGAGCATTCCCCAGTCTCCCAACAGAGGTCTATAAGTTTCTGTAGTGTTTCAATGAGCTAGATAGAGAGAAGACGTTTCCACTTGTAGAAATATCCAAACTAGGTTCCAACAATAGCTGCTTTACTGCCACTATTAATGACATCAGTTGCTGGTTCAAACCATGACAGTGTCTGGATTTTCCACACATGCATGATTCAAGTACTGACTCGATAAATTCGCTGAGCCGTCAGGGGTCCTTTCTTGTTTTGGTTTATTAACAATACCAATTCAATGAAGTTTCACTTGACAGTCAATTAAGTTGTATGATTCAAAGAGCGCTCTATTGCCTTAAAACCAATGGATTGCTCAATGTTGAAACTGGTGGTTCTGGAGTGACCAGGATTCCAACAAGGGATTCTTTCAGAGTCCTTTAATTTTCTTTTGGAATTCAGTCTCCTGAGAAGATCATTTGTTCTCTCAGGAGTGTCTGGGTATGATTTGTCAGCTTCAGCAAAGTCCACTAGCTGGCATCTTTTGGATCAAGGAAATCACTAAAAAACTCCTTGTGACAAACCCATCTATCAAATGGCAGGTTTTGAATTACCATGGCAAGTGTAGTTCCTGCTAAACAGATTCTGAACAAGCCAGGCCTCCTACACTCCTGGGGTCTCAGTACATACCTATATGCAGTTGTGGAGAAACAGAAACAATGCTGCACATTACCAAGATGTGTCCCCTCAACAGATTAAGTAGTGAGCATATCATCTTAAACTCAACAAAAGAGACCGTCACTTGACTCCATACATTTGCATTCAACAAATAAAAATAAAAATCAGAACACATTTGAATTTTTGAGTGTTAACAGTACACCAGATGGAAGAACGAGGTCACAGTTATTATGACGTAATGCTATGACATTTACTACTCATACATTGGAACAATGTAACGCTCTGCTCTACAGGAATGTTCAATCAGAAAATAATACAACAACCCAGCAAGCTTTTCATCTGAAAGACAAGTCGACGTATAATCAATGCTGTGCACCTTTGAAAACACAATGTCCAAGGTCACAGAAAGTACATTATGTGCTGATTGGTATATGATAAGTAGTGACAGTGTTCTGCGGATAAGAGTATTCTAATTTTATAGATTGATGAGATATTTCACCTCTGCGTTTGCTACCATCAAATAGAATTCCACCAACCCTACGAGTACTGAATGTTCTTTTTGCTTTCCAAATAATCCTATGTTGTTACTTTACCCATTCACCAACAAAGAGCTATGTTCACCTTTGCACGTAGTGCCTGCCAGATGCCATTAACCGTGGTTTATGTTTACACAGTTGTCTTTTATCTTATTAAATATTAGTATTTCGCAAAGGGACTTATTTTATGAATGGAATGAATGCAAGTCAAATTACCCAGAGGTTTCTCATTGAAATCCTACTGGATATGTCAATTGCACAATGGCTGAGATTCACTAACAAAGATGTTTATTTGCCATGATGTGATCACACAGGAATCAGAAGTACTTCATGTTAATAATAGACGTACACAAAAAAAAGTATTTTGCAACAAGGCAAGGGACTTGTTAGCAAGTCCCAATAGTTCAATCGCATGTAGATTTTCTTGTGATCGTCTATTTATGGAAGCTCTGTTGGAATATATTGGGAGGGAGAAGATGCACTCGATATAAGCTATTTAGTGATTTAATTATTCTGTATTTTATTGAAGCAAGAAGGATGGACAGCATCTTTGTTCTCAAGAGAAATGTTAGAATGCTGCACACCTTCATTGGATTGTCCAGTACTTACATAGAATTAAAATAAGGACAGTAAAATGATTCCAAGGGAATATTATCTAATATATTCAATTTAATTTTGTTATCAAAGGGTATGTACAATGCGCTTACAGAGCACAGCAACATGACTTTGTAGGCAATGTCATGCCTTTATTTCCTCACATACTCCACAGAAATTTTACCTTCTACTGTCTTCAAGTGTGGAATACCTAACCATCTCACCTTGATACTCAATGGCCTTACCATTATTGAAACCCCCATTATAAGCATCCTGGGGGTTACTACTTACCAAAAATTGAATTGAACCAACCACATCAATACTGTGGTTATGACAGTGGTTCAGAGGCTGTGGTGAATAACTCACCTTGTGTCTCCATAAGATTTTTCCTCCATCTGCAAGGCACAAGTCAGAAGTGAAATGGAACACTCCCATTTCCTGGATTAGTATCGCTCAAACATCCCTCAAGATATTTGACACTATCCAGAACAAAACAGCCCACTTGATCAGCATCTCATCCACTATCTTAAATTCTTCCAGCACTGATGAGCAGTGGCTATATTCTCTACATAAACTTCCAGCAACTCACCAAGATTCCTTAGACTGTACCTTTCAAATCCACAACCTCTTCCACCTGGAAGGACAAGGACAGCAGGTGCATGGAACCACCATCATCAGTAAGTACTCCGACAGGCAACACACAGACAATATAGTTCCTGTGTTGCAGCTATATTCTCTTGCATTCAATTTCACTGAATCAAAATCCCTTCATAATAACACAGTTTGTGTTCCTTTAATAGGATCTGCAGCAGTTCAACAAGCTATTCCATCATCACATTCACGGACATTTAGGGACCAAATTCTGCCCAACTTGCAATGTGCATATTCTAGAAAAGAATTAAAAGAGCACTGCACACTGGGATACATATGGAGGAAAATATATGCAAAAACCTACACAGAGATCCAAGGCACCACAGCTACAACTCTAGTAAGAAGGTATGGTTACAGTATGGTAAGTTCACACATGCAGTTTCCATGATGAATTTTTCTTTAAGAATAGAAGATGTTGACACAAAAAGGTAACAATAATAATTCACACTTTTTGCTGGGAAATGCATTGTGATTCAAAATTAAATCGAAAGTATTAGTAATGTTTTATTAGAATTTTATCTCTACATCATTCGCATTGCTTTATAGCAGACCATGCTGGGATTACATTTTCCCAATTTCTTTTCTCAAGTTTGTGGATGATTCTATTGAGAAAAGGCAGACATGTGGAATTCAGAATTCAGGAGCATCCCGGATCAGCCATGATCTCATTGAACAATGAAGCAGACTCAACAAGCTGAACGGCCTGCTTCTGCTCATACATCTTAAAGTCTTATGAACTTATTCTAATCCAATTGAGCTAATGTGTTTAGAATTCCCACTTTTCTCGTTGTAAGGGTATTATGTGAATTGGGTTTTGGGTGGTCTTAATCTAGTAAGACCAACTTAATAGACTTACTAGAAGAACAAGAACTGTGGAAGAAACATACGGGTGTATGAAAGAAATAGAATTCCAGAAGCAAACAAAGGAGGAAGAGATACCTAAATGTTACTGGAAGGGGAAAAGAAACTTCCAAACTGAAGGATGAATATCGATAAGGGGAAGAACAGTGACCAAATTCATTAAGGAAAGAAAGGGACCAAATGGGTCATGGGCCGAGGAAAAGAGGGATCTTTCAAAGTAAGGAAGGGAGATCATACAAAGGCAGATTAATTAATGATATTTTGTTGGCTTAGTTGGAAAAAGAAAGGAAAATATTGCTTGTAAGTGAATAGGGTGATGATACAACAGAAAATGAGTAGGGGTAGCAATTCTTTCCTCTCCTTGACAACCCCTTTGAAATTCTACCCTCTTCTTGACTCATGTCCTGCAGTAATTGACTCCTCCTGAAGTATTGCTCCATTGATACTGGTAGACTAACTGTCTTATTTAAATAGGGATAGTAAGAACTGCAGATGCTGAAGTCAGAGACAACTCAGTGTGGAGCTGGAGGAACACAGCAGGCCAGGCAGCATCAGAGGAGCAGGAAAGTTGACATTTTGGGTCAGGACCCATTTCTGAAGAAGGGTCCCAATCCGAAACATCAACTTTCCGGCTCATCTGATGCCGCCTGGCCTGCTGTGTTCCTCCAGCTCCACACTGTGTTATCTTATTTAAATAACCATCTTTCTTGTATGAACTTAGACTGTGAGTATCATCTGGCTATTTGTCGATAACCTGAAGTTTTCACATGGTGTCCACACACTTGCTAATTTTACTAAGACAAAATGATAATTATGAGGCAATCCTGGCTGATAGTTTTATTTTCAATCTCCATCCTTAGGACATCCAGACTGCAGAACCTCTGCTGTCATCTTAATCGAGACCTAGAGACTAGGAATCAGATCTTTAGCCGTTCACTCATAGCCATCGAAGTAAAGTTAAGAACACAGCTGCTCTTATTTGGTTAGATGCAAGCAAAAAGGAGTCAAGGGACAAGTCACAATCATTGTTAATTACTGAAGCTGAAACGAATCTTCAACTTGCAACTCTATTCTCTGATGCATTGCTCAGGGTGATGTCTTGACAAATCAGGATCAACTTGCTTGGTTTAAGTTTAACAGAGCTTGGCAGCTACCTGTTAGTTATTGTATATTGGTGCATTACCCCAGAAAATGCCTCTACTGATCAGAGCCCATTTGTGAACCAATCCTTTCTGATACAGTCTAAAATGTTGTTCTTCTCACATTGGAATGTCCCAATGAGTGCAAAATGAAAATCTTCATCAAGATCTGTCTTTATGCAGTAATTTTTAAGTTCCACGCTACCAAACAACTATTTAGATGGGGACTGTAAAATATAATTACAGGAGAACAAAGTTAATTAACTGAAGAGGAAATCAGTAAATAGGAAAATAAGAAAATAATGCAAAATGAAAGAGAAATACAAAATTAAATGAGAAGAAATCTAAGCGAATGAGTAAAACTGGTCCTGAAGAATAAAGCAGTTTTGCAATATAACTTATAAATTATACATTTTTATTTGTCAACAATGTCAACAATATCTGACCACAGCTGTCTCTTAATACATAGTGAAATGTTGGAAAGGATACAAACTATTTATGAGTTCCAAAATAGAACAGCCATCTGAGAATGAATTTGATCGACAGTAAACTGGATTGACATCAGTCTAAATGAGGGTTGTACCTGTTGCCATTTTTCTGTGTACTTGTGTTTCCCACTGTAACTTCACACATCAGTATCTTTCCTTGCTCATTTTTCTGAATACAGGCCAGCAATCTTAACTGTTCTTCACTACCCTGCTAAAAAATTTAGCAGAATCTATCTATTACTGCCTTAAAAAATATCCAAGGGCTCTACTTGCACTGCCTTCTCAGGAATAATATTTCAAAGACTCACAGACCTTTAGAAAATAAAACCACCTCATCTCTATTTTAAATGGATGACCCCCGATTTTTAAAAAGCAATTCCATAAGTGGGAATATCCCTTCACATCTACCCTGCCAAGACACCTTAGAATCTTTTATGTTTCAATCAAATTGCCTCTTACATTTCTAAACTTCAGATGATACAAGCCCAGCCTGTCCAATCTTTCCTCGTAAGACAAAATTTTCATTCAGATGTTAATCTAGTAAACCTCCACTGAGCTGTCACCAATGCATTTACACCCTTCCTTAAATGAGGTGACTGATACCACACAAGGTACTCTAGATGTAGGCCCACCAATACCTTGCATAACTTAAGCATAACCACCTTACATTTGTATTAAATTCCTCTTCCAATAAGTAATGAGTTGGATCATCAACCATAATTGTAATGTAGAGCAGGCTAGTAGGACTGAATGGCCTATTCTTGCTCCTATATTCTATTTTTGCATGTTATAAGATTCTGTTAGCTTTTCTAATTATTTGCTGCACATGCATAAAAACATCCTGCAATTCATGCACAAGGATACCTCTGAATCTCAGAGCTCTGTGAACTCTCACCATTTAGATAATATGCTTTTTTTAAAAAAAATCTTCCAGCCAAACTGAAGAATTTCACGCATTTTCATATTATACTGTATTTACCACAACTTTATTCACTCACTTAAATTGAATTGAATGATATTTGCCACTTGTATTTAACAAATAAATAGTGAAAAGTGTAATATGTCACCATGCTTCAGTGCAAGTTTAACTTACAGAAGATATTAAGATATAAGACTGAAATTAAATTATAAGACTTAAATATAAGTTAAAAACAGCTTAACCCATCTATATCATTTTGTAGCCTCCTAATGTACTCTTTACAAATTACTTTCCCATCTATTTTTATGTTGACAACAAATTTAGCAACTCTACACTCTGTTCATCCTTTAAAGTAATTTATAAAATTGTAAAAAGTTGAGGTCTCACCACATTTGCAAAATGAAGGCTGGTTGAGTACGGTTAGTATCTTACTTGTTGCAAACTGTTGAAGGGATATACAGACCATAAGGAGGCTACACGCTGAAAACAAAATTTATGCCTACTCTTTATTTTAATTAAATAATCTTCTCTCCATGCCAATGTACTACCTACTACACCATGAGCTTTTATTTCCTGTTGTAAACTTTCAGTGGCATCTTATCAAATGCCTTCTGGACATCTACGCTCAGTACAAGCAACTATACCCCTTTATTCACATCCAATATCAACTCCTCAAAGAACTCCAATAGAGTGGTCAAACATGATTTCTCTTTCACAAACATATGTTGACTCTGTGTAATTACAGAGAAGTTTCCTAAGTGCCCTGCCGTAACTTCTTTAATATCTTCCAATATTTTCCTGAATGACAGATTTTAGGCCAACAGGCCTACTGCTTCCTACAGTTCATCTCCTCTCCTTTTTGAATAGAGCAGTTATATTTGCTTTCCTTTAATGTAATAGGACCTATCCCCAAATCAAGAGAGCTGGAAAATTTAAGTCAGTGCACCAACTATTTAACGAGCCACTTCTTTTAAGATTGTAGGCTGAAGATCATCAGGATCTGGGTAATTATCAGACTGCAGCTCCAATAATCTGCTCAGAGCCACTTCACTGGTGACTGTGATTTCCCTGAATTGCACCATCCCTTCCATTTCCTGCTTTATTGCTGACATGTGCCATGTATAGATCATATGCCCCACTGTCAGGTGATATAAGACTGCATATCCTTCAACTGTTCGCAACAAGATAGGTACTAACTGTAATCAACCAGCCTACATTTGTAAAACTCATAACACAAAGTGGTCAAGATAAAGTGTGATTCCATGATTGGATGGCCATTGATAAAAAGTCCTGGGTGTGCAACACAATTATGCTGACAACCAATATAGCACTGTCAGTCAGACTCACAGAGTGGCACACTTGGAAATACTGGAAGCTACATATTAATACACAGTGCACTGCTCTTTGCTGGCAGAAAGAACAAGTGCAAACACTGCACCTGCTTTAACTCAATGAAATACCCATTGTTTGATCAATTCTTAGGGCAATGCCTTGACCAATCGGAGACAATATTCCTGGTTTAAGTTTCAACAAAGCTTGGCATTTAACTGTCAGTCAACATTAACTGGTGCCTTCTCCATGGTAATACCATCAGTCCACCTGACAACTAATCAAAAGTCTCCTTTCGTACAGGATAAATGTCTTTTTCCCTTTACTTTGTTATTTCTTGTAAATTGTCATGATGAGATCAAGACAAAAAGGTACAGGAAGCCTTGTTGATTCAGTCTCCAGGTGCCCTGTACCATTTGCTTTGTCAAAAGCAGCTCACACTTGCCACGCAAAAAGATTAAAATTTAAATTTGCAGATGTCATTAGATGTCTTACCACAGGAAACCTTGGAGTAATAACTTGCTCATTAACTCAGCAGAGCTTTACTGATATCACAGCAACAAATGCTGCTACTGCTCCCCTGCTTTTATTGAGCTGATTAACGCACAAACAAGGCCTGAATGTTCATTTTAAGCAGGTTGCAAATCATTGAGAGGCACCAAATTAACAGTCAGACTCTCATTTTTGATTTTCTGGTACCTACACTGTGGGACCATTTCTTCATGTAATGCAAAATGATATTCAGCAGTGCTGCAGTCAGATAATCTGATGGACATCTGCACTACATTAATAAATAGTATTGGAGCTGGTGATTTATATAAACTGCTCCTGTCGATAGTGTTATGTGGTGACAGAAAGACATTAGTTTTTCTTCAAATTGTAAGATTTTGGTATTATATAACTTTTTGTTCTTCAATAATATAAGGAAGTGTAAAATTACTTATTCTGAACTAAACAGTACTCAAATGCTAAAAGTAAAAGTAAAATGTGAAAGATTTTGTAATTAGTTATTGAGAAATTTCTATCACAGATCCGTGATGTGGAGTGTTTGCACTTAAAGGATTTAAGAAAGAGCAGTAATGCAATTCATTAGGCATCTATCAGCCAGTTAGCTCAACATCTGGCATTGGGAAAATGTGAAAGTCTATTATAAAAATTGTGATAGCAAAACATTTAGAAATACATCACAAAATCAACCAGAGTCAGCATGGGTTCACGTAATGCCAGATCCATCCAGCTCCACACATTGTTATCTCGATGCCTCACAAATTTATTACGGTTCTTTGAGGAGGTAAGTAGGATAGATAAAGGGAAGCCAGTAGAAATAATTTATTTCAATTTCTGAGATAGTAGGAACTGCAGATGCTGGAGAATCTGAAATAACAAGGCGGGAAAACACACGGACGCTTCATCGGAGGCTGCACTGAGGATGATACCCAGCATGGTAACGAAACGTCTGTGATACAAGAAACAGCTCGGCAAGCCAACCAACCTCAACACCCACAACCAGAGCCACAAATCTACTCCAAAACCTTAGATACCAATGAAGTAAACATTAGGTTATTGTTGATCTGCTCCACCAATTGAAGGAAAGATATTCAGCGTGTTCAAAATTGCCTAACCCAGTCAAGTGGGACAACAACTCAATTATATTTAAGTGACAGTAGAATACCTCTAAGATCAGAGGAAACTAAGAGAAATCAATGTGACTTTAAACAGGGGAAGACAGAGAAAAATTCACAAGAAGAAACAGTCATGGAGAAATAGTGAATGTCAATAAAGAGTTTCTGAAGTACAATGTTGATGGGGTGGTAACCCAAAAACAGATGAGCTGTTATGCATAAACTTCAAATTATCAGTAGAACTTTGTTTATATGGGATGATTCTGACCAGACTTCATAGTGAAGTAGAATAAATGAAATCAAATATTAGTGTACTTTCCTATTAAAGGTTGAGGCAATGCCTGCGGTGAAAGGGAATTGCGTGTTATTTATGGCATGATGACTTATATGCTGGAAATGCCTATAATTTCTTCTGCGTGATTTTCTTTTAAGAACAGCATGTGCTACAGAATATTTTGATTGAGGATTGATTGGTCTGTTGATTATGGCAACATTAAATTCTAAGAAATGCCTATGTGGCCTGCAGTTGTCATGGAGTTAAACAACCAAGAAGCAAAAGGTAAATAGAAAGATAATTGCAGTGGGATGGATCAGCCTATTATTCTGTTTGGTAGTTTAGAAGCCTGAAAATTGGTGCAAAGAGAAAAGAAGTGAAGGTCTCTCCGGACAAAATAGTTTCCCATTTGACAATTTTTGATCCAATCCAAGTGTTTAAGCAAGATTGACAATCAAGCAAAAACTCTGTTAGTTCATGTCTAGTGCACAAATGGAAAGGACAGCATACTGAAGACAGGAAGGGTGAAGGATAGTAGATTGGGTAATATTGATTCTTGTTATGGAAGTAATGCCAGAATCCGTAGAACACTTAAAGGAGTCAGAGAAGGGAGTATCTGGGTATTCTGTGCCATTAGGCTTCTTGAACAAAAGCAGAAGTTGCTGGAAAAGCTCAGCAGGTCTGGCAACATCTGTGAAGAAAAAATCAGAGTCAATGTTTCGAGACCTTGACCCTTCCTCAGAATTGGGCCACCGGACCCAAAACGCTAACTCTGATTAACTTCGTCAATATTGACTCGGACTCCCTTAGAGCAAGAGGCTTAGATGGGCTAGAATCAGGCAAGTCCACATTTGACATGTGGGAGTTGTTTAAAGACCTACTGATCAGAGTCAGAATCAAGACCGCCATGTTCCAGTAAGGAGGTAGGACAAGGATGACAAGGTAAGACACCCTTAGATAATGAGGAAGTTGTGAATTTAGTCAAAAGGAGAGAAGAAACATATGTAAGGTTTAGGAAGATTGGACACGTGAAGAATATAAAAAATATAAAGAAAGCAGGAAAGAACTGAAGCAGATAATTTGGAGAGTAGGAAGTGGCCATGAAATGATCTTGGCAAGGAAGGCTAAAGAGAATCCTAAAGCATTCTATATATACATTAAAAACAAGAGGGTAACTTAGGAGAAGGTAGGATCACTCAAGGATAAAGGAGGGAACTCTTGCTTGGAAGCAGAGGATGTAGGTGAGATTCTCAGTGAGTACTTTGTATCGGTATTGACCCAGGAGAAGGATATGGAACATAGTGAGATTTGTGAGGAACATGTGAATATGCTAAAGCATTTTGAGATGAAGAATGAAGTGGTGTTGGGTCTCTTGAAGAGCATTAATGTGGATAAGTCCCCTGGGTCTGATGGTATCTACCCCAGGTTATTGAGGGAGGCAGGAGAGGAAATTGCTGGAGCATTGACCAAGATCTTTGTATCCTCATTAGCCACTGGAGAGGTCCTGGAGGACTGGTGAGCAGTTAATGTTATTTCTCTATTCAAGAAGGGAAATAGGGATAATCCAGGAAACTATAGACCGGTGGGTCTCACGTCGGTGTTTGGGAATCTATTAGAGAGAATTCTTAGGGATAGGATTTACGCGCATTTGGAAAAGCATGGCCTAATTAGGGACAGTCAGCAAGGCTTTGTGCGGGGCAGGTATTGTCTTACTAACTTGACTGAAGTTTTCATGGAGGTTACAAAAGTGATCAATGAAGGTAGAGCAGTGGATGTTGTCTAGATGGATTTCAGTAAGGCTTTTGACAAGGTCCCTCATGTCAGGCTCATCCAGAAGATTAAGATGTATAGGATCCATGGTGACTCAGCCACTTGGATTCAGAATTGCCTTAACCATATGAGGCAGAGGGTAATGGTGGAAGGGTGTTTTTCTGACTAGTGGCCCATGACTAGTGGTGTTCCACAGGGGTCCATACTGAGACCTCTGCTGTTTGTGATATCTATATGTGTCTTGGATGACAATGTAGATGGGTGGGTTAGTAAGTTCACAGACGACACAAAGATCGGTCGAGTTGTGGATAGTGTAGAAGGTTGTCAAAGGACGGAGCAGAATTTGGATCAGTTGCAGATATGGGTGGAGAAATGACAGATGGTGTTTAATCTGTGCAAGTGTGAGGTGCTGCACTTTAGGAGATCAAATGTTAAGGAAAATTACACAGTTAATGGCAGGACCCTGAACAGTATTGATATACAGAAGGATCTTAGAGTTCAAGTGTGTAGCTCCCTGAAAGTGGCCACACAAGTAGATAGGGTGGTAAAGAAGGTGTATGCCATGCTTGCCTTTATTGGTTGGGAAATTGAGTACATGAGCCAGAATGTCATGCTGCAGCTTTATAAGACTTTGGCTAAGCCACACTTAAAGTATTGCATTTAATTCAAGTAGCCACATTACAGGAAGGATGTGGTGGCTTTGGGAAAGTTACAGAAGAGGTTAACCAGGATGCTGCCTGGATTAGAGGGTCTGAGCTTTCAAGAGAGTCTAGAAAAAGTTGGGTTGTTGTCTCTGGAGTGGCGGAGGCTGAGGAGAGACTTGATGAAAGTCTATAAAATTATGACATGCATAGATAGGATAGACAGTCAGAATCTTTTTCCCAGAGTTGAAATGTTTAATCATAGGGGGCATGCATTTAAGGTGAGGGGGGAACGTTCAAATGAGATGTAAAAGTTCAAAGGAAATGGAGGGACAAGTATTTGCATAGAGAATGGTATGAGTCTGGAACATGCTGGTAATGGTGGAGGCAGATATGATAGGGACATTTAAGGGACTTTTAGACAAGCACATGGAATGGAGGGATATTGATCAAGGTCAGGCAGAGGGATTACTTTAATTTGATGTCATGTTCTGCATAACATTATGGGCCAAAAGGCCTGTTCCTGTGTTGTACTGTTCTATGTTCTATATTCTACGTTCTATGTTCTAACTCGAGGGCTGAACTAGTTTACAAACAAAGGTCAAATTGGAAGGCGGTGAGATTACATGTCGTCCCATATTTGTACAGAAAGTAATGCCAGAGCTTGTAACTACTTGAAGCAAATCTTTGTTGCATTGATTATTTAAAGAAAGATTTATTTTTCACTTGAAATATCCTTTACCTATTAATTAATTTTTGGCTTATACTGGTTTAGTGGATTTTTAGCAGAGTTTTAAAAAATGACCTCTTGTCGAGCAGTTTTCTTTCGGTTAGTGATTTAGGGATTTCTTTCTTTTTAAAAACATGATCAACCTTCATAGGGATCTTAACAATTGAAATATTATTAGTTTGATTCACTTGAGGCTTAGGAAGCCAGCATGGGGATCCTAAGGGGAGAGTGTGTCAAGGTTGATATAGAACACATGACTATAGAGGGAGTAAGCTTGATTGCCTGAATGGATTATTCTGATTCTCAGCTACTTTAAGTTCTTACAAGATGGTGGATAATTGATTTAAGTTTAGAATCTAAAATCCAGGAGAGAGAAACTACTTTTGTACTACCAACTTTTTCTAGATTAGGTATAAGTGATTTAAGTAAAGACCATGTGTCAACAGTTAAGAATCATTTAGGAAAGTGGTTGAAATCTAAATGGAATATGGGAACAGGAAAGGTAAAAGATTAAGCTACTGCTCATTTGAAGGATAAACACATAACATGTTACTATTTCAAGGAATATATGGCTAATCATGCATTTCAACTGCACAGGACTGCCACCCCATACAGAACCAAAACATGCAGGTTCAAAGAAAATCCTGTGACGGCTGTGCAGACCACTGGAGATACATGCAAAGGCTGTGGAACTGCAAGGCCAGTGGCTCAGATTAATTTTCACATCCTGTCTGCTTGCAAAATGTGGTAAACAGCTGTGGCTACTTGCTGAAATGAGAAAAGCATAGTGTTCACCTCACCTCAAGAAAGGATTAGCACATACAGCAGATGCTATCATTTCAATTCTCAGAAAAATTCAAAGCTGTCAAAATCAATTTTTCCACAAATCATTAGACCAAGGGAAAGTGTGGTAAAAAAACAAAATATGCAGTTTCTTTGCAAGTTATGAGGACAGTGCAACAATGCCAAAAATATACGTATCAAAGACTGCATGAAGCAGCAGGATTGGATAACTTCATCTGTAATACCCATTTCATTCCGTTCTCAAGTAAGTACTTCATCGCACTACAACCTCAAGATTTAATTTTATCCTTTCCCTCACAGTAACTAGCAAGTTCTATTCCCTTAGGACCGTATTATTTCAAAACCCATCTCCTGTTTCCTTTGAGCTAATTTTGAATACAGCTCTCTAGACATGGAAAGGAACACAGATATATAGTATGAAAGACTTAACCAGGGGACCTGGTGTTTTATTTCCTTTCCATCACAAACACTTTCAATGCCAGAATATATGCACAGTAGTAAAAAAAACAACTGAACTGCAGCTCTACTCATGTTGCAGGGGTACATTCAATTTTTCAGCTAAATTTAATATATTTCAATTAGATGAAAACAAATGCAATTTTCTGTCTTTGTCTGCGTAACTGAGGCCTCAACACAGATTTATTCACAGGTATATTGGATTGTGCACATTTAAGTGTGGAAACTGGCAGGATTCAATCAATACAACACATCATCTTAATCAGCTAAAACTGTAATTGTTCTTATAAATTCTGAGAACTTCTCTTTTTGTTACTTGCTCTGTTGTACCCTGCATAGGAGCCACTTATTTTGGGAAAGTATAGCAATTAACAATCAATGTGGTCACTGAAGATAATTTTCTTGTGGGAGCTTCCATGAAATCTGATTTTATTAGCAGAAAAAAATCATGGAAGAAAGGTCGTTGCTCAGGGTCACTGCTCCCTGATGACTGAATTGGTCAATGTCTATTTTTATTACATAGGATGAAGGAGTTTGTGTTGTGTGTGGATATGTTACATAATTTTATTATTAGGACAATTGAGCCTGTGATAATTGATTAATTCAAACTCATTTTTATTTTAAATGGAATATTATTGGATTCTGTCAGTGTTTTGGATATCACGTTCTGCAAACACAACTGGTTTTCTAAGGAGACTACAAGTTAGGAACATTCAATCTTGGCTTAGTTTTCAAACGTGGCTTCTTCAATTTTAATCAGGGTTTCCACAATGCTAGCTGATCACCCTTCTCCAATTCTTCATTTCAGTCACCGATCCTTTCAATCCTGCTACATTTAAGTCTCTCACCACAAACTCTTCTCTCCTCCTTCTTCCTAACAATCCCATATCTACCGTTCACCTCTCCATATTTCCTCTCTCTTTCTATAGAAAGATGACCATACCATTTCAGTCTCTTTATGATTAGCTTTTATTACGGTCCAGCCAATCTTCACTTATTCCTGGATGTGTTGATTCCTAATTTTGCCTTTTCTCTTGACTTTACACACACATCACAGCATTCAAGTCTCTTCATTTCTCGATTAGCAAGGAAGTGAAAGATTGTCAGGCTATGCAGAGATGTATGGTTGAGATTAAAATCAGATCAGCCATGATCTAGTTGAATGGCAGAGGAGACGTGAAGGGCTAAGTGGCTTACTCTTGTCCCTTGCTTGTATGTTCATATTTTCTCATTAGTATCCAGTAATTGTGCCTCTTGTTATGCCACAGAGATGGACAGCCAAACCAGATCAGCCTTTCTAACTTTAAATTCGCAACACAGAAAAAACAAACCAACAAAGATCCCCAACAATTATTCCAATGGTTCCTAACCAGACTTTTGAAGAAACAATCTCAAAATTTATTAATAATAAATTCCAGACACCAGTTTTGTAAATCAAACAGGTCTTAACTATTTCTTAAATACGCAATAGCTTTAGCAGAGGAAAAAATGAAAAAAAAGGTAAACTGATTAATGTCAATGCTTTCAACCTGAAACATTTGTTTTCAGGCCCCGTTCACACAAGAGACAGACAGGCAATCAAGCACAGTTATAGAGCCATGGAGATGTACAGCATGGAAACAGACCCTTCGGTCCAACTTGTCCACGCCAACCAGATATTCTATATAAATCTAGGCCCATTTGCCAGCATTTGGCCCATATCCCTCTAAACCCTTCCTATTCATGTACCCATCCAGATGCCATTTCAATGCTGTGATTGGACCAGCCTCCACCACTTCCTCTGGCAGCTCATTCCATACATGCATCACCCTCTGTGTGAAAAAGTTGCCCCTGAGGTCCCTTTTAAATTTTTCTCTTCTCACATTAAACCTATGCCCTCAAGTTTTTGAATCCACCACCCCAGGGAAAAGATCTTGTCTATTTACCCTATCCATGCCCTTCATGATTTTATAAAACTCTATAGGTCACCGCTCAACCTCCGCCCTCCAGGGAAAATAGCCCCAGTGTATTCAGCCTCTCCCTATTGATCAAACCCTCCAACCCTGGCAACATCAGCGTAAATCTTTTCTGAACCTTTCCAAGTTTCACAGCATCGTTCCTATAGAAAGGAGATCAGAATTGCACGCAGTATTCTGAAAGTGACCGAACCAATGTTCTGTACAGTGCAACATAACCTCCCAACACCTATACTCAGTGCACTGTTACGTTAAGGGATAAATAAAAAAAACAAAATACTGGTCAGATTATTTAAATGGCTTTCATGTTGTATTGCTTCACAAGCATAAACGTGGACTCCTTGGTTACTTGTCTGGAACCACTAGAACCATCACCTTCTCAGTTTACTCGGATTAAAGTAGTAACACTTCTAACTTAGCTTTCTACTCCTGAGGCTTCCAGAAGCTGGTGTAGCAGATTCGGCAGTGAGCTTTCAAATCTTCATGCTGCCTTGTCAACAGCCAAGCCATTTCTCAGTAAACATAGTTCAAAAAACAGCTTCAATTTGGAATCACCCTGACAGACCGATCCTCTCTTTCCAAGGCCTCAGTTACCATTCAACAGGTGCCATATGCTTGAACATGGGATGTCTTCCAGACTTGCTACAGCCAGTTCCCAGGTACTGACCTCATTAATGGCCTACTTCTACAGTTTTAACACAGTGCTGTTCCTCAGGTCACAGTGTCAGTTAGAACACTTTTAATCAAGAATTCAATCTGCAATTAGTCTTCAGGCCTGGCCTCACAACAAACAAAGTCTGTCCTTTTCCTTTTAGCACGAGCTGTCCTGAAGTCCACAAATCATTTACTGCTCACAATTTCCACTTCACAACTCCAAACCAAAATTGATAAAAGAATGAAAATAAAAAATAAAGAAAAAAGAAATCAGTGAGGGTTCCAACACTCTCTTCCTGATTTTGCCCAAGTTATTGTAATATACAACAATGTTGTCTTTTAAATTCTTTCCTTAAGTTTCAGTGATATTTTTCCATCACGTATTACTCCACAGCACTCCTGTCAATTACTTCAAACAGATGTTGCTTAATTTCTGACATTGGTTTTGGAATTTGCACTCTTCTGCATGATGTTTCTCATTCTTGCCTGGCACTCCTTGCACATACCCTGTACTACTCACATCTCCCTAATTTTCTTTTGCTCTGTACGGACCTCTGAGATCCATGAATGGCAGTGACATCCAAACTAGAAGTCAATGCTTGATCAAGGGCCTGGTGTCAGGAATAACACAGTGTGGAGCTGGAGGAACACAGCAGGCCAGGCAGCATCAGAGGAGCAGGAAAGTTGATGTTTTGGGTCGGAGAAGGGTCCCGACCCGAAAAGTCAGCTTTCCTGCTACTCTGATGCTGCCTGGCTTGCTGAGTTCTTCCAGCTCCACACTGTATTATCTCTGACTCCAGCATTGGCGGTTCTTACAATCCCTGGTATCAGGAAGCTGTGATTGGTAAGTAACTGTCATCCCCAACATCCTTAATCCTGGGAGATGTATTGCTGCCCAGTGAGTGCCTCATAAGCATTTAATTCAGCAGGCTATGTGAAAAAGATGTGACATGGGGCTCTCACCAGGTTTCTAGCCAGCAGACGAGACCCCACCAGCACAATTAAATGTTGTGCTTTAACTCAATGAGGAGTCCTTTAGTCTTGTTCAGATATCCACATGTGACCATTTAATTGGATGAAAGGAAACCTACCTACCTCCTGACAAATGGAAAGAAGGTATGCTTCAGGCTTCAGGTTTGGGTATTGACTGGAATTCAAAAGAAAATCACAGCATGCCATCTTTCCAGAGTTCACAGCCTTTATAAAATCACTTATTGATGCCAGACAAATGGTTGCTCGAGCCTTTGTCCAGCAATGTCACTCTGATGTAATTCCTGTTCTCAGCCCCACTATGACAGGAATGAGCCCTCAGAGGAATGGCTGCCTACCAAGAATATTTCAATTCTGGAACAGCCCCTTGATTCTGTAGTCTGACTGGATCAATGGTGATGGTTTCTGCCAGGCAGATCGTAGCATTTGCAATTGGATTGACAGCCAACATATGTTTGGGCCATAATTGTACTCACATTACTCTCATTCTTGAGTTGTTGGGTTTTTTGGGGGTGTATGCTTCAAACATTTTGACACATTGGTCAGCTTTTACCAGTTTTCTAGGTTGGTAGGTGTGATTTTGAAGCAGTGAACTGCAGCCAATTATATGGCAAATTATTATGAATTGTTATGAAAGGACTGGGACAAATGCCTTTTTTTTATTCCATGCTTTCTTTAGCTCGAAACTTTTAATGTCAAGGTAAACATACCCATCAAACAGGTTGCAAAAATAGCTACCTACTCCTTGCATATCGCAATCAAAAATATTCAGGATGTTAACAAAGATAGCCTTAGAATTTAAGAGATGAGAAATGCTAGTAAAGATTATCTCAAGCAAAAACAAAACAATATTATTAGAATCTGCATTTAACAACTTTGTTGGCAATATGAAACCCTGCCTGGTTATTATTTATAGCTCCGAGAACGTAGGAAATATGAAGCAGGAGGGGAATCCTCCAGAGCAATGCAGCAACAACTTGAGAAATATATTTGAGCATTGCTCACTGACTGATGCTCACAGCTGCTCCATCTGGATTCTTAACAACAGTAGTAACCTAGAAGATAAATCTTTTCATTGGCATTTGGAGCTATGGAATTCTGAATTCAATTGAACAGGACAGACCAGCCATATAGCATCTGTTTAGCTAAATCCCTGAGGATAGTAAAAGTGCTAGACAAATCAGTATAGGCTACCTGTTTATCCCTGAGGAGTATATTTCTAACTGAAAACAATCATAAGCATACCATATCAACAATTCCCATTCTGAAACATGCACATCTGTCATTAAATAGATTTGAACTACACCAGTTCTTCAGTGCTGCCATTTTTATATAAGTAAGAAAGATGAACCAACTGTGGCTAGCAAAAAAAATTTTGAAATGTATCAGATCAAAGAATGGGACTTATAAAGTTACCAAATAAGTAGTAAGACTGAAGGTTGGGAGCATTTTAGAATTCAGCAAAGGACGATCCGAAAATTGATAAATTAAGATAAAAAAGAATATGAAAGAAAATTAGTGGACAAGAAAAAAATGTACAGTATAATCTTTTATAGATAAGTACAAAAGGAAATATAAGCAAAGACAAATATAGTCCATCACTGGCAAAGGCAGAAACATTTGTAAAAGGGAATAAGGAAATTGGAGAAAAATCAAAATATTTTATGTCTGTCTTACTCGAGAAAGAATTTTTAAAATCCCTGAGGAATGTTAAGAGACCAAGGGGGTGGCGAGAATGAGCAACTAAAAGAAATTATTAGTTAAAAAAGTACTGGATTAATTAATGGGACTGAAACCTGATAAAATGTTTAGAACTGATGATTTACTTCATCAGACAGTTGAAAGGTGACTGTAGAGATAGTAAATGTATTTATGGTTATCTCCTAAAATTCTATAGATTTTGAAGCAGTCCTGCAAATTGGAAGGTAGCAAATATATCCACACTATTTGAGAAAGAAGGGACAGAGAAAATGAGGAAGCACAGAAGTCATGGTTTGACATGCGTGGTAGGGAAAATACTCAAACTATCATGAAGAATGTGATAATTAAACACTTTAAAAATAGTGGTAGGATTGGGCAGAGTCAACATAGACTCATGAAAGGGAAATTGTGTTTGGCAAACCAGTTAGAGATTTATTAGGATGTAACAAATAGATTAGATAAAGGGGATCCAATGAATATTGTGTATTTCCAAAAGGCATTTGATAAGGTGCCAGACAGGAGAGTGGAGGACATGGTTTGGGGATAATATATTGGGCATGGTTTGAGAATTGTTTAACAGACAGAAAACATAGAGTAGTAATAAATAGGCCATTATGAGGTTGACAGGCTCTGATTGGTGGGACACCTGCTGCTTAGTCCCCTGCTATTCACACTCAAAAATCAATGCGTTGAAAAACAGAAATTCAAAAAGCAAAGAGTAATTCTTAAATGATAACATATTGGGAAGTGTTAATGTCCAAAGGGACTGAAATATCAATGTTTATGAGTACCTGAAAGCTGACACGTAAGTGAAGCAGTAGCTTTGATCTCCTTACAAAAGGAAGAAAATGTTTGATATATAGGCAGCATAACAAAGGTTCACCAGACTGATCACAGGCAGCATCAGAGGAGCACGAAAGCTGATGTTTCGGGTCGGGACCCTTGAAGAAGGGTCCTGACTGGAAACGTCTGCTTTCCTGCTCCTCTGATGCTGCCTGGCCTACTGTGCTCCTCCAGCTCCACACTGTGTTATCTCTGAGTCCAGCATCAGCAGTTCTTACTATCTCTGACTGGGATGGTAAGATTGTCCTATGATAAGAGATTGAGGAAACTCAACCTATATTCTCTCGAGTTGACGGAGTAGAAAATGGTAAAGCAGTGGACGTTATTTATCTGAATTTTTAAAAGGCCTTTAATAGATGACCGCTGTTAGACTAATGAACAAGTTCAGATAATATGGAAACTGGAAACAAGTGGCAAAATTTATTGTTAGCTGGCTTTAAGGCAGAGGAAAAAGAATGGAGAAAAGGGTAATTGCTCTAAGTAGCAGAGAATGGGAAGTGGTGTTCCATATGGATCAGAAGTGGGACAACTACTGTTCATAATAGAGATCTACAATTTGAACACTGGAATCAAAAACACGGGGCAGAATTTCCCAGGAGCTGGGAAATGGTATGAATGTGGATAATTAACTTACTGACTCCATCCCTTTTGATATCAAGGTTTTAAATAGCCCAATTGAAGCCCTTAACCAGAAATTAAGGACCCCTTCCCATGGTTATTGGTGTTTTGCCAAGTTGGAAGAGGCCCACAATGTTTGGGCAGGCTGCCAGGTATACCTTGATGGTGTACCAGAGAGCTTGGAGGAGCTTCCCAACAAGGCACACTGTGTCCAATGCAAGGCTTAACCAACATCAAGGACTGCTCCCATGTGATGATCCCAGAACTGGCCTCTACACATGCACACTACCTTCACCCTTGTCAAATCCTGCCTGACTGTCCCCAACGAGGCCATCCCTCTAAACTGTACACCAGTGCTTTCATGTTGCTCCATGTCTGATATTTATCATAATCCCAGCAGCGAGGAACGCTGCCAGTGGCACTGCTGGGGCTGAATAGCTGCTGGTCCTTTAATTAGCCTGCACTTCATGGAGATGGATTCCTAATTTCTAAACCTCTGTCATAGCCTAAAGATTTACGAGGATGTTGCCAGGGTTGGAGAGTTTGACCTGTAGAGAGAGGATGAATAGGCTGGGGTTATTTTCCCTGGAGCATTGGAGGCTAAGAGGTGACCTTACAAAGGTTTATAAAATCATGAGGGTCATGGATCTGTTGAATAGCCAAGGTCTTTTCCCCAGGGTAGGGGAGTCCAAGACTAGAGGGCATAGATTTAAGATGAGAGGGGAAAGATTTACCTAAGAGGCAACTTTTTCACGCAGAGGGTGGTGCATGTATGGAATGAGCCGCCAGAGGAAGCTGTGGACGCTGGTACAATTACAACATTTAAAAGGCATCTGGAGGGGTACATGAATAGGAAAGATTTAGAGTGATAAGTGCAAAATGCTGGCAAATGGGACTAGATTAACTTAACATATCTGGTTGGCTTGGACAAGTTGGACTGAGGGTCTGTTTCTGTGCTGCAGGGCGGCACAGTGGCTCAGTGGTTAGCACAGCTGCCTCAGAGAGCCAGGGTTGATCCCAGCCTTGGGCGACTGTCTGTGTGGAGTTTGCACATTCTCCCTGTGTCTGCGTGGGTTTCCTGCGGCTGCTCTGGTTTCCTCCCACAGCCCAAAGATGTGCAGGCTAGGTGGTTTGGCCATGCTAAATTGCCCGTAGTGTTCAGCCATGTACAGGTTAGCTGCAGCAAAATACGGGGTTACGGGGATGGGGTCGGGGAATGGATCTGGATGGGATGCTCCTTGGACACTGATGTGGATTCGGATGGCCTGCTTCCACACTGTGGGGATTCTATGACTCCATGAGATACTGGAGCTGGTATAGAGAAACTTACAAGGATAACCATCAGCAGTGCAAATGTATGCTTATGAAGAAAGGATGAACATACTGTGTCTCTTCCCCTATGAAAAAAAAGAGCGGTGACCCAATTGAAATATTTAAAACCATTGAAGATTTTGACAGAGAGGATACAGAGAAAATGACAGAAATGAATACCCTCCATCGTGATTGACTTGATGGTGGAGGGTATTTAATCAGACTGGAGGGTAGTGGCTGCAACCTCAATGCCTTATGATCTATGCCCCTACGTCTGTGGTGAGAAGAGTCAAGGGTAGAGTTCCTGCCACTAGTTGAATTTGTTAAATGGGTAATTTAATTGAAGGCCTCATTCTGCTGCTGCTTCATCCGGTGATGGAAGGAACTGAATACACAGAAAGCCTGAAAGGCAATCCCCATCAGAGTGGTTTGAGATCTTCCCAGGTGGGGATGGGGTTACTTGTCTATTCATTGCCTTATCAAGAGATCCTACCGTACAAAAGCCCTCCCACCTTCTCTCATCTGCACCTGGACCCGGTTTTTTTTCATTCTGGGCCTACTGAAGGTGCATTAACAGCAGCAGCCCATTGTCTTTTCAGAGTCACAGCTGAGATACAATAAAGGGCAACGCTATTTTTTGTTGACAGTTAGGATTTCCACCTCTACCCTTGGTGTCCCTGAACCTGAGGTGGGGGTGGGTCTGTTGCAGTCCATATAAGTGCCTGATTGGCACTTAATGCAAAGGGCCTTTGTGAAAAGCAGGGACACACTGGTCTCACCAGCCCTCTGGCTGGCAAGCATGAACCCCTTCACTTGCATTAAATACCGCATAAAGTTTTCAAATGTTGGCTATCAGCGTAAGATAGTTTCCAGAAAATCCAATAGGGAATTTAGAAGAAACTTCTTTACACAGAAAATAGTGAGAACAGTGAATTTAGTGAATTAATTAATTAATAGCTGTGAATTAACAGGGACAGCTATGTGACTCCTGGCAGCCATTTTTATATGCTGTGTCTATTATTTAAAATTCAAACTAACCTTCTTCATCAGACACACAATATTTTAACTTTATGGCTGTGACAAAAGCAACGATGATAAATTTAGATGAAGAAAGATAATGGGAGCCTCAAGTGGAACATAACAGCTAGTATGGGCTAGTTGTGCTGAATGACAAAGACTATGTATTCTATGTGACCTAAGTAACCTATTCCCTCGGAGAATTAGGTGAGCTGGCTTCCCAGAAAGATGAATTACAGTTCCAGCCACTGTTCCTTTCCCATGACCAACCTTATGTGAGAGGAAAAGGCAACACCCTCCATGAGCTTTTTGTAACATAAAATGAGTCAACCATGTCGGTTTCAGGTGGTACCCAGGGGAAACACATAGAGGATGGTGAAAGAAAAGTATTTGTTGATGAAACACATGTGAAGCCATGCAGTGTAGATCAGGGCTCTCCCATTCCTCTCCTATCCCAGGCTCAGCTCTCACAGAGGGGTCCTGACAATTCTTAAACTTTGATATGGATTCTCAGTGGGATAAGGTTTGAGAAACACTGGTGTAGATATACAGACATTGTGCAATAAATACTCAGTTGTTAGATGTCTACATTGTATAAAACGTTTTCTCTTTATTCAGGCGTTTATTGAAATGATTGATTCCCGCAGGATTTGTAGGGAGAAATACTTATAAATCTTTGAGATCCTCAGTTTAGATGGTTGGACTTGCCATGACAACAGCAGAAATGTAATGGTCATAGTAATGAAAGGTAGTACTTAACCATACAAAAATATATCTACAATAAGTTTCACCCAGAACTCCTCACAGCCCTGAATATCCACAATCTATTTCCCTGCCACAAATATTGGGGAGAGCAATGCTTAAGAGATTCTTATCCCATCAGAATTTTCCAGTTTGAGACAGGGGTAAGACCATTTAAAAATATTCATCAAGTATCTCTACTAGTATAGGCACCCCTATGACTCCTGTTGGGAGGAGTCAAATGAACCAATGGAAAGCAGCTTCAGAGCATAGCCTGTCGTAATGGATTAATACTGTAAGTTATTGTGACGTCAGACTTCATTGCCAGAGAACTGGTTTAAATTTTCTCAAGATGAAGCACAAATGGAGGTGTCACGTCTACCTCGTATTGTTTGTTTGTGGCTATTTTACTGACATCCAATCTAATTGAGTCAAAGAATGTGGAACAAGCAGGACTTTGTTGAATGATGTCAACCTTCCTTTTAAAAGCCAGGCTTTCAGACCATGGATAAAATCGCTTCTCACCATTGCTCCCACAGGATGTTATATGATCTGACCTCTATGATGGCACCTGCCTTGGTCTCAAACTATTTTCTTTTGCTAGGTTTAACATCTGTCTTTCAAAGTAGCATCCTTGTAGACCCAGGGATAGTAATTGTGGCTTATGCCATAATATCGCCGTGGAGCAAGACCAGGAAATAGGCCTGAGAATCAGCTCAGTTAGGACACCAAGTCAACTTACATTATTATTCTGCACCACTCTCAGGCCGATCGAGTTCACAAGCCCCTGAATTGACATCAGTCCCACATACCCTGCTGGTGTTACGCCACTGCCTTCAAGGAAATTTTGGGTCTACCTGATATACTTTTATACAATCTTATAACCATATGTCAAATAGAAACACAGAAGCCTAGAAACTGCTGACACTATCTGTGCTATCTGTTCCGAAAAATGGGACAGGACCCAAATATGCTGAAATCATTCCAGTTTTGAAGTGCATTAGAATTTTTGGTCAACTGAAAATCTCTTTGGAAGGACTATCAGATTTTAGATCATGCCATCTGTTAAAAATCATCCCCTTTGTCATGCCTGTGGAAAACAGGTGTGAATAATGGCAGCAGCAGAACAAGGTTTGGCATGTCTCAAAATGTGTGCAGGTTGCCTAGCAATTCCTGAAACAATTTACATTTCCTTTTATTTTGTGACATAGGATGGAGATTATCATCTCTGTTTGGAAATTCTCCGGGGAGAATTGGATTCATTTTTAGGTTCGATAGAGCCCTCACAGGGGGTTTCCCAACGAGGAAGACATGCCGGCAACTAACATTGAAAGGCTGCTGTTTGGACACTTTGTGCATGTGGTCAGCTCTTGGAATGGACTAGGGCTGTGTCTTAGATCTGCTCAAATATTCTCTAACTGCTTGCTTGTTTTATGCCTCTGTGCATGTTCATACCATTCATTGCCTTGCCTTGCCAGGCCTATTAGTGCGTTGGCAACTTCAGTCAGAGCAAAAGGCTGCCAACAGTGGTGTTTTCAGGGCTGTTTAGTGCAAACACAGGGACAGGCTGCTTGTCATGCTTGTCAGTATTGAACCATCCTGGTGTGGAGAAATCTTGGTGAACAGCACACTGAGATGGCAAAGTAAAACCAAATGCAAGAGGGTGTGGGCCTGTAAGGGTACCAGGGGAATCAATTAGGGAAAGGAAAGGGAGCCAAGGCTGCCGGGAGGGATAAGGACAGAGACGGGGCAATCTCAAGTTGAAAAGGGGGAGTTTGGAATATCATCAGAGGTTATTGTAGGCTATGGGGAAGAGGAGGTATTGACTGTGATCACCACCATAGCCTGAAAGAGGGGGAGGCCCTCCAGTATAGTCCAAGCAGAGTGTGCTGCATCATCCTAGTGTGATTTGCTCTGCACAATTAGAAAAGGCAGCGAGGCCTGCATCCCCTAGATGTAGTGGAATTGGGGAAATGAGAGCAACCTTCCAAGGAGGAGGATGAGAATGGTGCAGAGGAGGAAGCTGACATTGTCTCTGACACAGCTCAGCTAAGATGTTCGCTACAAGCCAGACAGAACCTCAGTCTGGTAATACCCAAAACATTGACTTCGTCTTTCCTCCAGATGATGCCTGGCTTGCTGTGTTCTTCCAGCCTCCTGTTTGTCTACTTTGGATTCCAGCATCTGCGGTTTTTTCATCTCAGAAACTCATTGAGACCAGTTTCCAATAAAAGAGACCTGGATGCAGCAGACAATCATTGACGATTACAATTTTGAATTGCGATGCCGAAATCTGTTTGCCATTGTGGGGTGAAGTTCAGCCTCTGTTAACTTCATATCTATTCCTTTTTCCTCACTGTATCTAAATAATCACATTTGTATTTGCACTTGTTTGATCGGTAGCCGGTGTGTGATGTTCCCCTACTGGGCAATGACAAGATGTGGGTCTACTGTGGACACTGGGGACAAGGTAGCACTGAGCTAGAGGGAACTTGGACAGCATGTAGATACAGACAGGTAAACTGTGTGGTGTGGTCCGGTGTTCAAACATCTGTTAGAATGAGAAAATGTGGGGGAGTGAGAGTTATGCTGGCTCTGTGCAGTGGACAGAGTGGCATTGTAGCTGCTTTATCATTGCATTGCCAGAGAGGGGAAACATGGGATTGCCAATGCTTATCCGGGAGCAGAGTGACCTCTCAAAGGGGCCAAGGGAGGTCGATGTTTAGCAGATATCCAATGTGTGGCGAAATGTTCTGGGAAAGATGTGGTAAGGCGGGTTGGAAATCCAACATGAGAGATGCCATGGTGATGTGGTAGGTAATTAATGAGGCTGGTTTAGTAAGATAGGGTGAGAAAACTCAATGTCCCTCACAGTCGAAATCCCTCCAAAAAACTTGATGCAACTCAGACTTAGCAAAAAAAGTACAAGATTCATCCCCCAATACCTTAAGTAATGCTAAAAATTGTTATGGACAATTGGGATTTAATTTTCCCTCTTTTTAGACCGGGGTGGCATATTTCTCAACTCCTTTCATTTGTGGACTCTGACTTGGTAATGACTACAACGACATTTTTAAAGGAGTAGGATTTATTTCATACTGTCTTAGATATTGGAAAGGGGTATGGGGAAGGGGGAGTTCTTCACAGTACAGGTAGGCTTACAAACATACACCAGGAGAAATGGAAGTGAAAAAGATAAAGATATTATTTAATTAGCATCAACTTAAGGTTTTTTTTCTATTCATTTGTGGGATGTGGGCATTGTTAGTTGGCCAGCATTTATTGCCCATCCCTAGTTGCCCTTGAGAAGGTGGTGGTGAGCTGCCTTCTTGAACCAATGCAGTCCACCCGCTGTAGATTGACTCACAATACCATTAGGGAGGAATTCCAGGAATTTGACCCAGCAGCAGTGAAGGAATGGTGAAATATTTCCAAGTCAGGATGGTGAGTGGCTCGGTGGGGAGCTTGGAGGTGATGGTGTTCCCATATGTCTGCCGCCCTTGTCCTTCTAGATTTTAAGTAGAAAACAAACAAGGGGCACCAGTTTATCAATATCCTTGCTTTTAAGATAGAGTTATAAAATCCAAAGCTGAAGCTAGCAGACTAGAATTCCTTTGCAGAGGTGGTGGTTGGCTAACCAGCAGCTCAAGAGTTGCAGTGATTTTCTTCTGTTTAAAATTATCTTAGCAAGTTCATCTGAGGAATATTGCTGCCATGTAATTTCCGCTTCACTGTCTTGGTGAGAAATAGTTGCTTACTTGGGGAAAGCACAAATATAAGTTGTTGTCTGCTTTTTAAAGGCCAGTTGATTCCTTAGGCGATTAGTATCTCAAAATTTAATGATTAAAAGACAACTGGATTCAGCACTGTGGGATTCATGTGACCAAGCCTCAGTATTGGGTTGAAACTGTTACTTTGGAGACAAGGCTTGCATAGCAGATAACCAGCCATCTATGACCCCTTTCGGAGGTTAAGTGAAAAGCCATTAAAACATTTTTTTTCTTCTTCTTCTTAGACTGTCCTTTGGGTCAAGGATGACTTTCTTCCACTCTGGTGTTATGGGTTTTGAGGTGACTAAATACTGGATCCACAAACCCTGCCACTAGTGGGGCAGGTGATGTTTGCTGAAGAGGATGGGTGGAATGCTCAGGTTTTCACAAAATCGTTCTGCTGTTTGTGCTTAGCATCCCATCTGGATCTGGTGGAATCATTCTAAACGGTCAGCTCTTTCACAGATGATTCTTCTCTAAATTGGGTGGTGCTAGGTAAGGTACAGTAGCAATATCATATTTTTAAAGGAGACTTTGACAAGGTCCTTGAAGTATTTCCTTTCTTCTCCTGGTAGCTGTGATGAAACATCTTCTTACAGGATATATGTAGCTTGTAATTTTACTGTGTAGGTTTTGTTTCTCAGAGGCACTTTATCTCCATGACAGTTTTTAATATGATAATTAGCATTCCAGCTCACTGATGACATACACAAGGCTTTGATTATCAGATTGATTTTAACTTCTGAGGAGCCTTTGGAAAGTTACTGCTAAGTCCAGTCACATGATTCTATCATAACAAGCGTGGGGCTGGATGAACACAGCAGGTCAAGCAGCATCATAGGAGCAGGAAAACTTAGAAGTAAGCGTGGAGGCGGAGGCGGCGGAAAAACTGCTCAAT
>JAHRHZ010000263.1:26851667-26874151 GCA_024137785.1 Ginglymostoma cirratum | reverse complement strand
ACACAGATAAGTCTCCGTGGACCATTTGTGAGGAGCAGACTGAGAAACCTTGATAGTTGTAGAATCAACTTGGCACGTTCTTTGGAATCGTTTTGCCCTGTTTCCTTTCAATGTGTTGGTTGGCAGCACTGAAAGTGCTGTTAGATTTGGTCTGTTTGATGTTTCTGTGATATGTTACATGTGACATTGGTCCCACACAGAACTATGTTAAACATCACTGTAGCAGTTGTCTTTTAAAAACACATTTTGGAAGTAAAAGTTTAAAAATTTCTATACTAGTTCAGGTTTCCAATCCAAAATTATGACAGGAGAAAGGAGTCTCAGAGGCTACACCATCACATAATCCCCTCAAATGCCCACCAAGGCAGACAAACTCAGTGGGTCACTGTGAACAGATTTGGGTAAATAATCTGCTGAACACAGCCCAGACACACCCAGAAAGCCATTGACCAGACTATGCAAGATGAAGGCAAAGTGCAAAGAGGTAAGTATTACTAATAAACAGATGAAGGTCAATAACAGTCAGAAAATTTTGGGAAACCAGGTCTACACAGATCCCCAGGTAGAAGACATGTCTCTGAACTCATCAGTAACATCAAATGCTACAGACAACGTGGGAGATAAGGGAACATATTGCAAAACTTCCAGTACTCAGCATATCAACACATTCATGATCTAGTCTACCAAAGCTGTCAGTGTGGCTTTCCCTCCAAGAGTGTATGCTTGGTTTCCTCCATGGAGAAACTGGTGACCTTCGCAGAGAGCTAGATGCAACAGTTCACAGTGGATGCAATTTCTGCCAGTTTCACCAATACCTCCAGCTGGCTGCATCAGGTAGCCAGAAGATAACCATTAAGATCATTCCAAGCTATTACCCAACAAGGTCAACAGTTGCTTCCACCTCAGCTGGTAGCACAAGAACTACATTACATAGGAGTACACATCAGAAATTTAAGAGCATTTAGGGGAATCATGGGTGAATGAAGCATTTAAATGTTAAACCTTCATCTCTTGTGCTGTTTAATAAAATATTGAAGTACTGGTGCTCAATCATCTCTTAATTCTTGTTGTCCTTTAGGATTTCAGTTGTACCCTGGTTCCTTAATAGCAAGAATGTGAGAAAATATGCCATGTACAGGCAATGTTTCACCCTTTCCACTGTGCAATGTCTAATAGGGCATGGGGTGATGGAATGATAAATGAAAGAGGTTACAGCATGGCTACCAAAAGATATGGTTCCAACAGACAATCAGGATCAATGATTTATTAGTAACATTTACCTCTTTGTGCCTTGCCTTCATCTCGCATAACCTGGCCAACAGCTTTCTCCACAATCTCACCACCAAAATAGATATTGTGATCCATAATATTCTCACTGTTACAAACCTTTCTCTCCAGCAGTGCCAGACTATGCACAGCACAGCAGATCACTAGGTTATGTGAAACCCTTACTAGTGAGTAGTGAAGGGCTCCACTGGATATTTTCCAAGCACCTGAATAACATCTTTAAAAGCCCTATCACCTGCTTAATGGCCATTCATGACCCCCAACCCGTGTAAAGTGTTATACCTCACCTCTGCACCTGTGTAATGGATTCCTTACTTTTGTGAATATTCACATCTTCAGTGGGCAGTTCTTATTTCCTAACATCCATTCCTAGTAGCACAAGGTAAGCAGGAAAAGAAGCAGCACATGGATCTGTCAAAATATATTGGAGATATGGTTGCTCCCCAAGAAGTAAGCACATACCTGAAGGATCCATTTCCAGAGATTGCAGACCAATTGTACATCAATCAAGAAGAGATCCTTCCTGTTGATGAAGGCCACTGGATGGTCTTTGGTGGTCATGTGTGTGCAGTCGATAACACCCTGCATGTGTAGAAAACCAGCAATGATTCTGAACTCTATAAATCTCTGACTATTTTTAATCAGAGTAGCAGTGCACATCTTCATCAGCCATCTTGAAGTGGACACTCATCAGCACCATGATGCATCAGTGAATCATGGACTGCGAGGTCCTACACACTTTTCCAACGGACCCTGAGCAAGAGCTGAAGGTAGAAATATTCAATACCACATTGACCTTCAGCATCATGGACTCAGCTTATCATTCAACCTTGTTCCATGGCCGTTAAAATACAATAAATTTATTATGCCTTAACCATCCCAGATATTGCAGGAGTTCCTCAGGGTAGTGTCCTTCCGTTATTTCATTAATGATCTTCCCTCCATCATTAGGTCAGATGTGGGAAAGTTTGCCAATGATTGCACGATGTTCAACACCATTCGCAACTCCTCAGATACTGAAGCAGTCCATGTCCTTATATAACAAGGCCTGGACAGTATCCAGGCTGGAGCTAAAGTATCATAAATAACATAATGGCACACAAATGTCAGAAAATTACTATCTCCAATAAGAGAAATTCTAACCACTACCTCTTGACATTTAATGGTGTTACCAATGGTGGTGCCCATTGTACAGAAACTCAACTGGACCTACCATATAAAGACAGTAGCTGCAAAAGCAGGTCAGAAACTAGGAATACTGCAGCAAGTACCTCACCTCCTGACTCCCCAAAGTCTGTCCACCATCTGTAAGGCATACTGCCCATTTGCCTGGATGGGTTCAGCTCCAAAAATACTTAAGATGTTTGGCAGAAATTGGGACAAGTAGCTTGCCTGTTTGACATCATATCCACAAACATTGACTTCCTCCACCACCAACACTTAGTAGCAGCAGTCTATACTATCTGCAACTTACACTGCAGAAATTCACCAAAGATCCTTAGACAGCACCTTCCATGGTCAGTTCTATCTACAAAGATAAG
Organism: Ginglymostoma cirratum; assembly: GCA_024137785.1. Taxonomy (NCBI): domain Eukaryota; kingdom Metazoa; phylum Chordata; class Chondrichthyes; order Orectolobiformes; family Ginglymostomatidae; genus Ginglymostoma; species Ginglymostoma cirratum. Next base: position 26,871,323 of record JAHRHZ010000263.1, on the reverse strand, counting down.
GCCAGCAGATACATGGGAACACCACCATCTGCAAGTTTGGCTCCCAGCCATTGACCAGACTTGGAAATATATCACCATTCCTTCATGGTTGCTAAGTCAAAATCCTTGAATTCCCAACCTAATGGCATTGTGTGACAACGTACAGCACGTGGACTACAGCAGTTCAAGTAGGCAGCTCACTACCACATTCTCAAGGGAAACTAAGGATGAGCAATAAATGCTGGTGAGCCAGCAATGCCCATATCTTATGAGTAAATAAAAAAAAAATTAAAGTCTGGGATTGTCTCTTCAAAACATACATCTCCACTAAATGAGTATGTGAGAATAAGGATTTGTTTGTTTGTGACAGGTAGAACTTAAATGAGCCGATTTTCTAACTTTACAATTTCCTTAACTGAAATTGTAATTATTAATTGTAATTGAATTATGGGTGGCAAGGTGGCTCAGTGGTTAACACAGGGACCCAGGTTCGATTCCAGCCTTGGGGGTCTCTGTGGAGTTTGCATATTCGCCCTGTGTCAGCATGGGTTTTGTCCAGGTGCTCTGGTTTCCTCCAAAGATGAGCAGGTTAAGTGGATTGGCCATGGTAAATGCAGGGTTACAGGGATAGAATCCGTACAGTCCGGGCACAAGCCATTCAGTCCATCAAGTCCACACTGACCCTCCGTAAAGAACCCCACCCTGACCCACCCTCCTATCATATCCCTGTAAAGCTGCATTTCTCTTCGATAATCCATCTAGCCTGTGGAAGGAAACTGGAGCAAGGAGACATGGGGAGAATGTGCAAACTCCACATAGACAGGAGGCTGGAATTGACCCCGGCCCCTGGCACTGTGGGACAGCAGTGCTAAGCACTGAGCCACTGTGCCGCCACCCCCCAACCCGCTCCCCTCCCCCCCACCCGTGATAGGTGGGGGTCTGGGTGGAATGCTCTCTCCAGGGGCACTGTGGACTTGATTGGCTGAATAGCCTGCTGCCACACATTAGGGATTCTACGATTTTACGAAATGAAGAAGCAATACACTTTAAGTGAATATGTAAACTATTGTGTCGAAAACTGTCAAGAGATGTATTACCAGATTATAGAATTAAGTTTGATAAGAATTATAACTATTTAATAACTATTATAACTATCTGAGAATATCTAAGAATAGAATATACATCAAAATTTAAAGTAAAGTATTACCTTAAAGTCCCGAATGATTAAGATCTCTCTCTTGGTGGAAGAAAATATATTTTGAAATGTACTGAGGGTTCCAAATAGTGAAATTTCAAAGAAAATATCATGTTTTTATGTTGTTCAGATCCCTCTTGCTTTGCAAATATGGAAAGGATACACCAGACGAATTCCCAATTTAAACCACATTTCCGACAGTATACCCACGCAGCCTTTGCTGCTGAAGTCTTGTGTTTTGGGCCCCTTATCTCAGGAAAGATATACTGGCATTAGAAACAATCCATAGAAGTTTCACTAAGCTGTTCTTGGATATGGAGGGACAGTCTTTTGATAAGAAGTTGAACAGGTTGCGGCTGTAATGATTAAAGTTTAGAAGAATGAGAGGTAGCCTTATTGAAATACACAAGATTCTTTAGAACACTTCACATGATAGACGCAGAAAGAGAATTTAGGACCGGAGGACATGATCTGATGTGGCTTGAACAAAAATTGAATGGTGCAGTAGACTCAATTGGCTGACTTCTGCTTCTTCGTCTAATGGTCTTGTGAGGGTCTTAACCCTCTCTAAAAGGTTCCTCCAACTTCTTTGTGACATGGTATCATTTAATGTTATTCCTTAATTATTTGGTGGTCTCGTTTCTGAAGTTGTAAGCTTTTATTCAGTCAAATTGTGATGTTTTTGACTGGTATGTGGAGTTCTTTTTTCATTTCTCCCTCATTCTTTCAATCTCAAATCTTCATCATTAAAAAAAAAGAAATTTAATTCCATTCCATTCCGTATTTATGAGTGTTGTTTGACCCCAGTACCTAAAGGCATTCATGTCTTAAGAATCTTTGCCATCTCTCCTTAGTTGGATACTTCAGGCTTTATGGTTCCAGGAATTTTCCTGGTGTTAACTATCATATTTTCATACCTTAGTATGACAGTAGTGTAGTGATTGTAATGAGGTCAGCCAGGCGGACCTCATGAAATATAAGTTCTCTGATTGGGGCTATTAATCTGGTCCAATCAGGGAGCCCTGTCTGACAGATAAGAACAGGAGTGTCAGAGGTTCTGTTCACTTTGAGAGCTTGCTCTGAAGGATGTGGATCAGTGTCAAGGATTCTCCACATGTAAATAAAGGGTGGCTTGATTGCTGGATACCGGCCTCTGTGGAATTATTTCAGGAGCCATGTGGCTTTCCAAACCTTCTTTTCAGTGATTAAACTATTATTTATATTCTTTGTTGCCTCTGTTGTGTACTATTCTGTTAACTTCAATAATAGCATACGCATGTCATTTTTATGTCCCCATCTAGGTATATCCTAATTTCAAAGTGGGCTATTCTGGCTTTTATTTCTGCTGGCTGCAATGGAGTCTTTAATGATTAGCACTTTGTTTTACATGAAGCTTTACGGAATCATAGAGTTGTACAGTCATGCAGCACAGAAACAGAACCCTCGGTCCAACCAGTCCATGTCGAACATAATCCCTAACTAAACTAGCCCCACCTTCTGCTCCTGGCCCATATCCCTCCAAACCTTTCCTATTCATGTACTTCCTAATGCCTTTTAAACATTGTAATTGTACCCACATCCACCACTTCTTCAGTAAGTTTATTCCACACATGAGCCACCATCTGTGCAAAAGTTTTGCCTCTTATGACTCTTAAAAATCTCCCTCCTCTGACCATTCTACACACAAATCACTCTCTGTGTAAAAGATTTGCCTCTCATGTCTTCTTTAAATCTCCCTCTTCTCACCTTAAAATGTGCCCCTTGGTCTTGAAATCCCCCATCCTAGGGAAAAAACAATTACCATTAACTCTATCTTCTACCTCTCAGTACTTTATAAACTTCTATAAGATCGCCTCTCAACCTCCTTTGCTCCAGTGAAATAAGTCCCAGCCTATTCAGCCTTTCCTTATGATTCATACCTTCCATTTCCAGCAAAATCCTGGTAACTCTGTTCTGAACCCACCCCAGCTTAATAATATCCTTCCTATAACAGGACGCTCAGGACCAGAGACAGTATTCCAGAAGAGGCCTCTCAATGTCCTGTTCAACCTCAACATGACTTAATATCTAATTAGTTATATTTATTTCTCAATCAAAGCTATATTTCTAATCAGATTTCACTACACAGAGAGTGAGACAGAATCTTATGAGAAATAAAAACAGGAAGATTGCCTCACTTAAAGCTCAAATGAAAATCTACAGTGAGCCTCACTGCATATAAAAGAAAATAACCAGTAAATTAGTTTGAAGGTATTGGAAAAGCAAATGGGAAAAGGGACTGAGGCTTCCACAACCATGAGGGCGCAAATGAAAGTTGTACCTCTAGAAACAGCTGGCACTGAGAAAAGTTCTCAACTCTCTGGCAAGTCTGTGGTGCCCTAACAGAGGAAAATAACTCAAAAATTAAATGAGTTTTATCAGACAATTCTTGGGAGAAATGTGGAGTAAATCTGAGTGTATAATATAGATTTATAATTTGTTACGTTTAATTCAATATTATGATTCATTCATAGGATAAGAGCATCACTGGCTGGACTAGCCTTTATTACCTATCCCTAATTACCAAAAGGACAGTTAAGAGTTAACGAAACATTGTGGACCCAGAGTCACATATAAACAAGAACCGGTAAGGATGCAGATTTCCTTGCCTAAAAGACGTCGGTGAACCGGATAATCTTTTTACAATAGTCAACACTGATTTCATGGTTTCCATTAGGCCAGTCTTTCATTGAATTCAAATTTCACTATCTGCTGTACTAGGATTGGAACCCATGTACCCAGATCATTAGCCTGGGTTTCTGAATCGTGAGTACATTGGCTTTGTCACGATGTCACCAAATTCCCCATTTAGTTCAGTCTTGGATGATAGATCCTCTTTAAAGGGAACTACATAGTTGCAGAAGAGGCTGTTGAGCAGCCATGTGCATCCTTCTCCAGAGTTCCCAGCATGAGATTGTCCCACTTAGTGCTGGCACCTTACCCTCCCTTCTGGTTTCATTTGCTGCAGCCAGAAAGAGCCAGCACTTTGTTCTTGCTTACTTTCTGTTTACTTTAGCATATCAACTATCAACGATAGTTTCGTGGACTTTTTTACTGAAAATAGTTTTCAATTATTAAGATTATTATTTTTAAATTTCACCAGGTGCCGTAGAGGGATTTGAACCTATCTCCCCAGACCACTTGCCTGGACTGGTACATATTAATCCAGTGGTATCATCACTAAGCAGATATGGGTCCCATCCAAAACACCATAACCTGCCTTTTAATAAAAGCAAATACTGTGGATACTTGAGGTCTGAAATAAAAAGAGAAAGTGCTGCAGAAACTCAGTAGATCTAGCAGCATCTGCAAAGAGTCATAGAGTCAAACAACACAAAACAAACCCTTTGTCCATCTTTCTCCATGCCAAAACAAGTTTCTTAAACTAAACTAGACCCACTGGCTGCATTTGGCCCATATCCCTCTAAACCTTTCCTATTCATGTACCTGTACAAATGTCTCTTAAATGTTGTAACTGTACCTGCATTTACCACTTCCTCTGGCAGTTCATTCCACGTACGAACCACACTCTGTGTGAAAATGTTGCACCTCATGTCTCCTTCAAATCTTTCTCCTCTCACCTTAAAAATATGTCCAATAGTTTTGAACTCCCCCGCCCTGGTGAAAAGATCTTTGCTATTCACCTTATCTACGCTCCTCGTGATCTTTTAAAGCTCTATATGGTCACCCTGAACCTCTTATGCTCCAGTGAGAAAGGTCTCAGCCTATCCAGCCTCCTCTTACAACACAAATCCTTCAGTCCTGGAAACATCCTGGTAAACCTTTTAATCAGTGAGCACAATGTTCTCTGTAAGTACATGTATGAATGTGATAATGTAAAGAAAAAATATTTTTAATCAACTAATTAGCAAAGTTAGATTACATGGGATTCAGGGCAGGCTTGCCCTTTGGATACAAAATTAGCTTCATGGTAGGAGAGGGAGGATGATGGTAGAGAGTTGTTTTACAGACTGGAGGCCTGTGACCAACACTGTTCCACAGGGATTGGTGCTGGGTCCACTTTTATTTGTCATTTTTATAAATGATTTGGATGAGAATATAGGAGGCATGTTTAGTAAGATTGCAGGTGACACCCAATTGGTGGTGTAGTGGATGATGAAGAAGGTTATAAAGGTTACTAAGGTTACAAGGAACTCTGGATCAATGGGCTAAGAAGTGGCATACGGAATTTAATTGGATAAATGGGAGATATTGCATTTTGGTAATACAAACAATGACAGGACTTGGACAATTAAGGGTAGTGCCCTGGGTAGTGTTGAAGAACAGAGAGGCCTAGGGGTTCAAGTACATAATTACTTGAATTTTGCATCACAGATAGACAAGATGGTAAAGAAGACACTTGACACGCTTGCCTTCATTGCTCAGACCTTTGACCATAGCGGTTGGGACGTCATGTTGATGTCATGCAGGACATTGGTAAGGCCTCTTCTGGAGTACTATGTGCACTTCTGGTCACCCTGCTATAGGAAGGATACTATTAAATTGGAGAGGGTTCAGAGAAGATTGACCAGGATGTTGCTGGGACTGGAGGGCTTGAGTTATAAGGAGAGGCTGGATAGGCTGGGAAATTTTTTCAATGGAGCATAGGAGGTTGAGCGGTGACCTTATTGAGGTTTATAAAATCATGAGGGGCATAGATGAGGTGAATGACAAGGGCCTTTTCCTAAGGTGGGGAAATTGACAGCAAAGAAGACAAATGGTATGTTGTCCTTCCTAACAGAAGATTTCAGTATAGGAGCAAGGATGTCTGGCTGCAACTATTCAGGGCCTTCTTGAGACCACACTGGGAATATTGTGTGCTGCTTTGGTCTCCTTATCTAAGGAAGGGTGCTTTTGCTATAGAGGGAGTACAGTGAGGGGCGAATTGCTGCAGTGCATCTTACAGATTGTATACATTGCTGCTACTGAGAGTCCATGGTGAAGGGAGTGAATGTTGATGGCATTGCATTGAGTGCAAGTCAAATGATCTGCATTGTCCTGGATGGTGTCAAGTTCTTGAGTGTTCTTTGGAGCTACACTCAACCTGACAAGTATAGGCAGTTTCATCATACTCTTGATTTGTGCCTTGTTGATGGACAGGCTTTTGGGAGACAGGAGATGAGTAGCCCATCACAGCCACTGTTCTGCTGTTAATCCACATATTTATATGGCCGGTCCAGTTCAACTTCCAGTCAATAGTACCCCCAAAATGTTGATACCTTGGGATTCAGTGGTGATGATGCCATTGGATTTGAAGGGGCAGTGGTTAGAATTTGTCTTATTGGAGATGATCATTACCCGACATTTGGATAACTGAAATACAAATTAGCACTTCTCAGTCCAACTCTAAACGTTATCTAGGTTTTGTTGCATATGAACAAGGGTAACTTCAGAATCTGAGGAGTTGCAAATGGTGCTAAACATTCTGAAATCATGAGAAAACATCCCCAGTTCTGATCATGCCACGGAGGGAAGATTGTTGATGAAGCAATTGAGAATAGCTAGGCCTAGGACACTGCCCTGAGGAACGCACGCAGAGATGTCCTGGGACTGAGATAATTGACCTCAAATAATCACCACCGTCTTGCTTTGTGCGAGGTATGACTCCAACCAGTGGACAGTTTTTCTGTGTTTTCAATTGACTCTAATTTTGTTTTGGTTTATTGATGCCGCACTTGGCCAGATGCTTCATTGATGTCAGGGGCAGTCACTTTTGCCTCACCTCTACAGTTGAGCCCTTTGCCCATCTCTGGACCAAGTCTATAATGAGGTCAGGAGCTGAGCGGCCTTGGCAGAATACAGATTTATTACCAGTGACCAAATTAATTCTGATTAAGTGTCGCTTTTTAGTATTAATGACCACCTTTCCATCACTTGCTGATAATCGAAAGTAAATTGGTAGGAAGTTAATTAGACGGGTTACATCTGGCCAGTTTTAGTAGGCAGGATATACTTGGGCAATTTTGCACATTAAGCAACACTAAGTGTGAGTGTTGCAGCTGTATGGGAACAGTATGGCTGAGGATAAGTCTTGTACTAGAGTTTTCCATACTACCATACCAGCCTTCTGTACTATCACTAAGATGTTTAAGGGCCCATAGCTGTTGCAGTACCCAGAGTCTTCAACTGTTTCTTTAGGAGTGAATAGTATTGGCAGAAAATTGGCATGTCTGGAGGACCAGAGACAGATGATGCATTTGCTGATGATTGTCGCAAATGCCTCAGCTTTATCTTTGCACTGATGTAATGGCCTTTCCCACCATTGAGGATGGGGTTATTAATGGAACCTCCTCCTCCCGTGAGTTATTTAACTGTCCAACATTATATGCTAATAGATGTGGAGGAACTGCAAAATCATAAGAGGTGGATAGCAAGAAGCTTTTTCCCAGAGTGGGTGACTCAATTACTAGAGGTCACGATTTCAAGGTGAGAGGGGAAAAGTTTAAGGGAGATATGCTTGAAAAGTTATTGGCGCAGAGGGTGGTGGGTGCCTGGAACGCATTGCCAGTGGAGGTGGTAGAGGCAGGCACGATAGCGTCATTTAAGATGTATCTAGACAGATACATGAATGGGCAGGGAGCAGAGGGATACAGATCCTTGGAAAATAGGCGACAGGTTTAGATAGAGGATCTGGATTGGCACAGGCTTGGAGGGCCGAAGGGCCTGTTCCTGTGCTGTAATTTTCTTTGTTCTTTATTCTTTGACGGCAGGGCATGGACCTGATCCATTGGATGCAGGATTACTTAACCTCTATCTCAAATGCTTTTTTCCCATTGTCTGGAATCAAGTTGTCATGTGTTATGGCTTCACCAGGTCATCACCTCATTTTTAGGCATGCCTGCGTCGCTCCTGCAAGTATTGCTACACTCTTCACTAAACCAGGGTTGGTCCTTCTCCCTGAATGTAATGATAGAGTGGGGGAATATGCTGGGCCATATGGTTACAAATTGTACTGATTTTTCTGAAGAAGGGTCTAGGCCTGAAGAGTCAGCCTTCCTGCTCCTCTGATGCTGCTTGGCCTGCTGTGTTCATCCAGCTCTACACCTTGTTATCTCTGGTTACAAATTGTGACTGAATACAGTTCTGCTTCTTTTTAAATTCATTGACGGGATGAGGGCATCGCTGGCTAGGGAGCATTTATTGCTCATCCCTAATTGCCCAGAGGACAGTTATGAGTCAACCACATTGCTGTGGGCCTGGAGTCACATGTAGGCCAGACCAGGTAAGGATGGCAGTTTCCTTCCCTAAAGGACATTAGTGAACAGATGGGTTTTTCCTAACAATCGACAATGGGTTCATGGTCATCATTAGATTCTTAATTCCACCATCACGGGATTCGAATCCATATCCCCAGAACATTATCTGGGTCTCTGGATTAACAGTCTAGCGATAATACCACTAGGCCATTGCCTCCCTGTGCTGCTGATTACTCATAGCGCCTAATTAGTGCCCAGTTCTGAATTGATATATCTGTTCTCAATCCATCCCATTTATTTTTAGGGTTGATGCCACACAACATGTTAGACAGTGTCCCCAAGTTAAGACTATGTGGTGGTCATTCCAACCAATACTGTAATGAATACAGACATTTGCAACAAGTAGATTTATGAGGATGAAATCAAGGTTATGAACTTGCTATAAATATTCATTCTATAATGTTACATTCGCTCAGATTTTCTTATGTGTAAAATCTCACAGGCTTCTGTAGCTTCATTCTCAAAGTAGTGGTCAGACAGGTGAATCACTAGTCAGAATTAGTTTTATCCAAAGCTAACTGATAAATTTGGGGTCTTCAATGTTGTTCTCATCCAAAAATTAAAATACCGAACTTTTTTGCCAGCAAAAATATACAAAGTACGCATAGAGCAGCATTTAAAACTTGCATTCTATGCTACTGTCCAAAGGTACTGTGAAGAATGAGATAAGAGTGAGAAAAAAAAATCAGTAAGTTTCATTCTGGAAATTACTGCTATAAATGTAGATAATGAACTGCAGAAATTCAAAATTATTTCAGCAATTAAAGACCATCAGGTTCTCACTGGAAAACTATCCCCTAAAAGTACATCTTTTTCCTGCTAATTTTCTTTTGTATGTAAAGTTAAGAGAAAAATAATAGCTGTTTACTGAAATATCTGTTTAAATCTGTGAAAAATTACCAGAAGAGCTTTCCTTCAGTTATAGAGGCAAACATTTTTGCAATTTTCTCTAATTACCTTTAATAAAAACACATAAATGGTCAGAATCATCTTTGATGTGGAGGTGCCAGTGTTGGACTGAGGTGAACAAAATCAGAAATCACACAACACCAGGTTATAGTCCAACAGGTTTATTTGAAAAGACAAGCTTTCAGAGCCTCAGTCCTTCTTCGCTAACACCTGAGGAAGGAGTAAGGCTCCGAAAGCTTGTCTTTTCAAATAAACCTGTTGGACTATAACCTGGAAACATCTTTGACATGGTATGCAATTACACTGCAGAATGTAAGATAACACAGAGTGCAATGTTCCCTTTAAGTTACAAACAGTGTGATTTAGCAGTTCTGGGGCCACAATCATTTACAATGCATAGTAATGTCTTGGATGACAGAAGTGAAAGTGCTATAGCCAAATTTTTAGATGACACAAAAATCGGCGGGATGCAAGTAGTGAGGATAACTTGAAGAGTGTGCAGAAGGGTGTATAGAAGTCAAGTGAGTGGGGAAAAAACTCAACAGATGGAAGATAATGTAGGAAAATGTCAGATTAGGTATTTTGGCAGGAAGAATAGAACAGCTGAATATTGCTTAAATGGGGAAAGACTGCAGAAAGTTTTAATACTGGGTGATTTGGGAGTCCAAGTGCATGAATCACAAGAAGGGACCTTCCAAGTTCAGCAAGTAGTAGGGAAGGCAAATGGAATGTTGGCATTTATTTCAAAGGGAATGGAATATAAAAGTACAGGGGGGTGGTCTTGCCAAAATTATACGAGGCAATGATCAGACCACAGCTGGATTAGTGTGAACAGTTTGGTCCCTTCATCAAAGGAAAGATATACTGGCATTAGAGGCAGTTCAGTGAACTTTCACTAGGTTGAATCTAGATGTGGAGGGATTTTACAAGCAGAATTGAGTAGGTTGGGCTTGTACTGATTGGAGTTTAGGAGAATGAGAAAGGAGTCTTATTGAAATGTAAAGTTCGTGTGGATTCAACAGGGTAGAGGCGGAGAGGTTGGTTTTCCTTGTGGGAGAGTCTTGGAGCAGAGAGCATAATCTCAGAATATGGAGTCATTCATATAAGTCAGAGATGAGGAGATTTTTGTCTCAGAGGGTGGTGAATCTATGGAATTCTTTACAACAGAGATATCAAGACTGAGTCATTAAGTATATTCAAAGTTGGGATAAGGTAAGAGAAATCAAATCACCACAATATTGAAAGTTTGAGTGGCCTCAATGGCTAAATGGTGTCCTTCTACGGTCTTATGTTGAAGCTTAATATTAGAGATGCACAATTGTTATACAAATATTTATTCACTTATATTTACTCATTTATGTACACTGAGTTGCACTCCAATATGTTTAATGAACTCCTCTGGGTAATGATCCAAATGTCAGAGACACTGCAATAAAACCATTGTGATTCACAGCAAGGGGAACATTTGTATGGTGGATTTGAGGATGCACTATTTTATGGCTGCTCTTATAGATGCAATCGCTTGGCATTGGTGAATCAGCATTTCTGTGTTCTCATGCCCTTATAAAATCAGTTTGGGTCTATGTAAATTATGAACTTTCCTTCCTAATTTCAAATAGTCAATTTGACAATTGTTACTTGTTCTATTATAGTGTATAATTGTAACTAGGCACCTTCTAAAAAACTGTTAGATACCTCACACATGATTGTGAATTGCCTGATGCCTGTTTAATAGCCGCATGCCAAAACCTGTCTGCTCAAACACTAACGAACCAAGATTACTAGGTCCATATGCATTTAGTTAGCAGCCAGAGGATCATAGAATCCCTACAATGTAGAAAGAGGCCATTAATCCCATCGAGTCTGCACTGTCCCTCCAAAGAGCATCCCATCCAGACACAAGATCCACTGTAGGCCATCCCAAAAAGATAATTTTCTTCAAAATAGTTGAACAGTAGTCCACTAATTTATCTCCTTTCTTGAAGTTGATTAGAAGAACTCAGTTGGAATACCATCAGGGCTGCAGACTTTGTTGCTTTCCATCTGTTTGCTTGTTTATTACAGTTTCTCCATTAATGATGATCCACCCAAGGATTCTCCTCCAGGACACTAATGGATAGTCTGGAGTATCAATTGCCACAGTAGATTCACGTCTTTACCATGAGCAAAGGATAATTTTGTACACTTGACCTTGGTCTATAGATAAAGGTGGCTTCAAAAAGTTTTGTATTGTCAACATATTGCTGATTTTTCAGTTTGCTTTTCCCATCATTTATTTTTTATATTCTGCATTTGGTATTGGATATCAGCCTTGAGCAGCTGGAATGCCACGTTCTGTGACCTTGGCTTGTTCTTCCAGCAATAGCTGAAGCTCTTCATGTTCCAGAAGGTCATATATTTCTGGACTGGTTTTATCAAACAACTGTCAGTGATGGCAATGCTCAAACCCAATGGCCTGGACCCAACTGTCAATACAGATGACTTTATTTGACGCCACTATTCTGAAATTGAGTTGGATGTGTGAAGTCTTCAGATTGGTTGTAAGCTGCTTTGGGAATTTCTGTCTTTATTCAGGCTGCTTTAGTGCTGAAACATTGACCTTCTTCCTCTTGGATTTTTGGTTCTTGAGATATCTTTGTGTTAGATGGATATTCATTAACAATCGAACATGTCAACAGTATGCCCAGTCAATATCAGTTCCTAACATGCATCAATTGTTTAAACCAGTGCTTTGATCTCAGATCCCTCCATATAGTAATCCTTCCTTTAGTAATTGTTCGCCTGGCAAAAGATGGTGTTTGTTATCATCAGGGCATGCAGAGTAAACGTTGTCAGCAAGAGAATACCATTGCTTTTCCCATGTCATTTTCCCAAAGATTCTATTCCAGACATCAGATTCACTACCAACACAGACAATAAATTCCCTCAAAAAGATGATCTTTTGGGATGAGAGTGAGGACTTCATAATGGTCCAAAAAGAATTTAGAAGAGAATAGAATAGAATACGAATTTATTGTCATTTATATTTATTACAAAAAAAATGCAGTGAAAAGTGTTTAGGTCACCATACCCCAGCACTATTTTAATAACAATTTATATATATTAAACAAAAAGAAAAAAATTAAGCCAAAGGCCAACTTAGTTCAATTCACAGTTCCAGGGCTCATGAGGTCAAGGAAACCCAAAATGGAAGTCACGGATAGGATTCCCAGGCTGCTGCCAAAAGCTGACACTGAAGCAGCTGACAAGAATCCCAGGCCATTGGAATCCAGCCTGGACCCACTACGATGCTAAGGAAGCCACCGTAAGGAACCTAAGCCAGGCCAGAACCACTGTGCCACCAAAGACACTGCTGAAGACACCATAAGGAATCCCGGACCTGGACCCAGCTCATCGCCAAAGCAGCCACAACATCAGGACCCACCAGGACACGGTCACAATGGCCACACGGAGCAGCTGGATCCATACCACATTCTCTGCTGCAGCAGCCTCTCGAAATCTCCTTCCTCCCACGAAGCAGCCAAAATAAGGTTTGGAGCGTAGTTGCTAATGACTGTGGTATATTGATTAAGGTTGAATTGGAAGTGTAGTGTCATGAGTCTTTTCATTAATACAATTCCTCTGGCTGTGTATCCAAGGTCCTACTCAGGAGGACAAAACCTTGTATCTGTGGATATAAGGATGGCTGTCAGCCTTGGCTTTCCACTGCAAGGTGTATCCCCTTGTTCCTTCATCTGGCCCTGCCCAGTACGGCAGGTCTTTGTGAACGAAGTCATGTCAACTGGCATCTTGATACTTCACATAATACAATTGTAGTTCTTCTTTCTGAATGGCCACTCTTGTGACTATCTAGACATCTTTGACCATTCCATTTGCAAAGTTTAATGCTTTATTTCCTTGGACACAAAGATAGTAATCCCGCAGGGTTTGGTGTCTACAGTGAGGAGACAGTGGAGCAGTTTATTTTAGGGCACCTTTTCCAGCACTTTCCCCATTTCATCAGAGGGTATCTTAAAGAGGACTGCTTAATTATGGATGTTGCTGCCCATAGATACATCTATCCCAAAACAGAGGTCCAGCAACCTTTCTGCATCCATCACCAGTGTGCAGACTCCTGACTGGGGAGTTGCAATTTCACAGTCTTGTCCTTTTCGTCAATTCTCCATCACCACAGGATTTGGCAAATGGATCCTGACAGAAGCCTGCATGGGAGTTAAATTGGGGGCCTTGACATGCCATCATTTTCCATGTGACCTTGGTAAGTTGGCGATCAGATTTCAGAAACCTGTTTAGCTGTAGTGACAATGACCATCTTGCTGCTGCGCAATTGCTGAGAAACACATTCTTCCTTTTCCAGTTCCAGTGTTGAGGACATTTTGGACCACACTTTCTGGGACAACTTCTTCCAACCTTGCCAGTACGGGTAACCCTACCAGAAGCAAGGAGCACCCAACAGAATTGCTTAAGGAACATGGAAACCTCTCCGTCACAACAAGGTCGCAATCAGGCTGCCGAGATAAATAGATTGTTTAGCTCATATATGCGATGAATATGAATCTATTTTGAAGATCTATTTGAACACTGCAAATTGACTTAGAGTCTGGAGTTAGAGCTGTACAGCATGAAAACAGACCCTTCAGTCCAACTCATCCATCCTGACTAGATATCCTAAGTTAATCTAGTCCCATTTGCCAACATTTGGCCCACATCCCTCTAAACCTTTCCTATTCATATAGCCATCCAGATGCCTTTTAATGCTGTAATTGTACCAGCCTCCACCATTTCCTCTGGCAGCTCATTCCATACATGCACCACCGTCTGCGTGAAAAAGTTGCCCCTTTTAAAATCTTTCCCGTCTCACCTTAAACCCATGCCCCCTTGTTTTGGACTCACCCACCCCAGGTAAAAAGACCTTGGCTATTCACCCTATCTATGCTCCTCACAATTTTATAAATGTCAATAAGGTCACCCCTCAGCCTCCAATACTCCAGGGAAAATAGCCCCAGCCTATTCAACCTCTACCGGTAATAAAAAATCTCCAGTCCTGGCAACATCTTTGTAAATCTTTTCTGAACTCTTTCAATTTCACAACAACCTAACTATAGCAGCAGAATTGCACACAGTATTCGAAAAGTGGCCTAAACAATATCCTGTACAGCCACAACGTGACCTCCCAACTCCTATACGCAATGCACTGACCAATAAAGTTAAACCCTCCTTCACTATCCTATTTATGTACGACTCTAATTTCAAGGAACTATGAACCTGCACTCCAAGGTTTCTTTGTTCAGCAACACAACCCAGGACCTTACCGTTAAGTGTACAAGTCATGCCCTGATTTTCCTTTCCATAATGCAGCACCTCACATTTATGTAAATTATACTCCATCTGCCACTCCTCGGCCCATCAGCCCATCTGATCAGGGTGCCATTGTGCTCTGAGGTAACCTTCTTTGCTGTCCACTACCCCACCAATTTTAGCGTCATCTCCAAACTTACTAACCATACCTCCTATGTTCACATCCAAATCATCTATATGAATGACAAAAAAGTGTTTTTAGAGCAGCAAGACTGTGCTATTTTCTGGGTCTGTGGATTGTTAAGTTGCAAAAATGACATTTAGTAGAATGATGTGCTCTTCCTGTCAGATATGGCAGACTAGGGAGAATTTCCATGTTACTGATAATTACTTTTGCAGGAGGTATGTTTGTTTGCAAATCCTATCAGATCGCATGGATTGGTTGGAGCGCCAATTAGAGGCAATGATGAATTTACAGGAGCTCGGGGATGTGATGGATGGCAGTCACAGGAAGGGAGAAAAACTGCAGATATAGTTGGGTAGATGGGTTACCTCTAGGAAAGGTAGGAGGGGTAGGCAGGTCATGCAGGAGTCTCCTGTGACTATGCCCATCTGAAACAAGTGTGCTGCTTTGGTAAATGTAGGGGGTGATGGATTCTCTGGGGAATGTAGCACCAACAGCCAGGTTTCTGCAACTGAGACAGGCCCTACTGTAATGATTATGTTCCACGTGATCATTTGTGATAGGGTACTCTCTAGACATAGTCACATATAGACATTCCTGCAGTCAACAATAAGACATCAAACTTGCTAAAGTACAAAAACAGAAGTTGCTGGAAAAGCTCAGCACGTCTGGTAGCATCTGTGAAGAAAAATCAGAGTTAACATTTCGGGTCCGGTGACCCTTCCTCAGGACATATTCCACTCCCCTCCCTTGTCCGCCTTCCACAGGGACTGTTACATCCAGGACATCCTGGTCCATTCTTCCTTCACTCCCAACACCCTCCCCCCAACAGCCTCACAGAGCCTTCCGCTACAACCACAAAAAGTGCAACACCTGCCCATTTACCTCCTCCCTCCCCAGTATCCAAGGGCCCAAAGATACCTTCCAGGTGAAGCAGCACTTCACCTGCATTTCCCACAATCTAGTCTATCCCATTTGCTGCTCACAATGTGGTCTCCTCTACATTGGGGAAACAAAGTGTAGACTGGGTGACACTTTGCAGAACACCTATGTTCTGCTTCCAAAAAAGACCCTAAGCTTCCACTTGCCTGCCACTTTAATACATCACCCCATTCCCTGGCCAACATTCGCTGCTGCAGGCTTGCTGCAGTGTTCCAGCGAAGCTCAGTGTAAGCAGGAAGAACAGCACCTCATTTTTCACTTGAGGACCTGCAGCCCTCCGGACTCAATATCGAGTTCAGTAATTTTAGGGCCTAAACTCTCCCATGTCTTATCCCCCTGCCCCACACACCAGGCCTTGCTATCACATAGCGGCTAACAATAGGTAGTGTGTAATGGCAGGCTAACAGTCTCCATTAACACCTATTAAATCTCCTAACCAGATCATTATCAACTCTGCTGTCTAGCCGACTACCCTTCTCTCTCTTTGGGTTCTATCCCCATCTATTGTTTCCTCCTTACTCCCCCCGGCTCCCTATCTTCTGCATATAAACTGACATTTTTCTAGCTACCATCAGTACTGAGGAGGTTCACTGGACCCATAACATTAAACAGTTCTGAGGAAGGACCCGAAACGTTAACTCAGATTTCTCTTCACAGATATTGCCAGACCTGCTGAGCTTTTCCAGCAACTTCTGTTTTTGTTCCTGATTTACAGCATCTGCGGTTCTTTTGGTTTTTATTTACCATAAGCACAGTACATTTTTTACCCAAAAACATCTTTGTACACAAAATCAAAACTGTTTTCATATTTAATGATAATTTCAATTAATATTATCAAATATGTTTCCTTTATATATTTCAAGAATCCAGGTTATTACCCTACTGGTTTACAGTATAAATGCTAATGGAAAGTAATAACCAAGTTTTATGCTGGTAGCTGACACAAATACAGTGGAGGATCTAAAGAGTGCACAAATCATTGAGTCAAAACAGATCATTTTCATTTTAACATTAAGACAGAATTTCTAACGTCACATATCTTAAAAGACATGTCTAAAAACTGTAAGTTGTTATATCAGGAGAATAACTATATACCTGAAGGCAATTTAACCTCTTAAAGTGACCAAACAGGTCATCATGTTATCTAATACACTGATATTCATAACTTTTCATTCTAAGACATCAGTCGAGAAGAAGGATTTATTCTCAAATCGCAGAGAGCAATGTAATGAGTAACTGAATAATCGTTTGGCAAAAATAGGGATGAAATGAAACTGAATAATTGTTCTTGTGCTTCCTTTGCAACAATATAAATCCAATCTAAAAGGATTAATAGGGCGACAACATATAGCAAACCATTCCGAATTAATCAACTGATATTTTGAGAACTGAACTCATTATTATACTGACAATAATGTTGTAGTAGTGTACTTTAATCCCATATTTGGTGGCCTTGTTAGGTAAGCCAGCTGCTGTGTATTGTGTATGTGCTTCACTGCGCAATACTAATTAATTATTCAAAAGGTTACACGGCTCCTAAAATGTCTTAACAGTTTGGTGTGAAACTTATATGTAGGAATCAGGACATATTAGTAAAGCCTTTGCAACCTTCGCCTTTGCTAGATGAAGTATAGCAGGACAGCAGCAGTTCATGTTCCCAGGAGCAATGTTAAGCAAATTCATACATGAAAAATATGATTTGGTAGATAATTTTTGAATTTTTACAGCCAACATCTAATTCTAACAAATGAGGAAAAGGATTTTTTTTTTTACTATTTCATTCTGCAGCACTGAAGCACAAACATGAATGATGAAAATCTGCAAAATTAATTTCTATAATGCCTCAACAGATTTGTTGAAACTTTTTGATGTAGAAGAAAAGAGAGGTAGAAAGCTGAGGGAACTGTATAAGCAGTTTGTTGATAACTTTGAGGTTCTGTTTTACAGAAATCGCATAGCTACATTACAGCTGCATTATGCCTTTATTAACTTTTCAGTATCACAAAAGTTACATTAAAGACTACAATACCCTATGGGATTTCAAGTCAAAACTAGTTTGTTTAATACAACCAATTTCGTCACAATGTCCAAATGAAATGCAGGTTTCAGTCCAGAATTCCCCAAGTTGCCAATTTTCACTGGACTATCAAACAGAGAAGAAATTTGGTGTTTGACTCTAAAATGGAAAATCAGTAAGTAAATGCCCAAACCATGTTTATGCTGCGTCCATAGGCTGATGCAAGAGCAGAATTGGAAGCCATCTTGGAGCTGTTTGTTGCCTACCTTCTCAGTCAGTGGATCGTTTACGAGTGGGATTTCAGTCTAGAATCACAGCAATCCTACAGGAGTCAGACAATGGGAAAGTGTTTATTTGTTTGATTAAGTACTTCACAAGGCTACCTGGGTGCAAGAATATGGAAGTGAAATGCATATGGAAGTGAAAACTAACTTTGGCTGGAATATGTAAAAACAAAGTGAGATACCATTTCTACGTCACATCCTTTCCATTGATTGGTGTGGTGTATTGCATCTGCTACCAACTATTTTGTTTCTCATGAAAGTTGAATTCATCCACTATAAATTAGAGGTCGCGGTGCACACCAAAGCCATACTATTGAGAAAATTACATTAAGTTAAAATACTTCTTGATTGTTTCCAATGCTCCTTGTATATCCCCTGGTCTTTCAAAGGCCAATTTAAGAAACTCATTTCTAACTTTTGCAGTTGCACAAGGCTTCTCCTGTTGATGCCTTGTATTGACAATTTCAGCATTCAACTCAACCGAAAAAGAAAATTGTGAGCAGGAATTATTGTGCTGCCAACCCATTAACAGCTCATTCACCACCACATTGGTGTTAGGTTTCACGTCCATTCCACTTTAGATCCAGACAAGAATTAATCACGTGCATCCATGCTCCTAGCAAAAGGACTGGAAAGTGGAAATATGGTGACTTGTCACACCATGCTACCAAATACATGTTTTACCCAGTGTACCAAAGTAGTGACTGTGCTTCATTTAATCAGGTCTGGCAAAATTGTATTCATTGATATAACCTATCAATATTTTTCATTGAATAACCAAGATAAAATGTTTCAAAGTAAGTTGTTAGAGAACTTAAAACAAAAATCTAATTTTTCAGACATTCTTACAAAATGTTATCAGTAAAATTTTAGTTTTTGAAATTCTTAGCATTTAGGCTCTAAAGAGAGGGAGAACCTCTTTCTATGTGAGAGCTCACACAGTGAATGGGAGACCAGGGTATTTGTACAATATTTCTGTTTATCATTGATCCATGTTTATTCCACCAGAATAAAAAAGCTGTGATCACAATAGATAACAAATCAGCTCAGGATAACAAGCATGGGGCTGGATGAACACAGCAGGTCAAGCAGCATCATAGGAGCAGGAAAACTCGACGTTTCGGGCCTAAACCCTTCATCAGAAATCAGCTCCTTCTGTCTGGAGAATTTGCATATTTGACAATAGTCAAAATCAGTGTTAACATAACTGATTTCTTAGTCACATATAAATTGGTCAAATTAAGAAAAACAAATCAGCCTGACTCATCCAGCAATTCACGCAGGAGTTCTCTACTACGCAAAGTGCATTGAGAGGGTAGATAAAGGTGATAATAGTAACTGCAGATGCTGGAGAATCCGAGATAACAAGGTATGGAGCTGGATGAACACAGTAGGCCATGCAGCATCATAGGAGAAGGAAAGCTTGACGTTTCGAGCCTAGACCCTTCATCAGAAATGCTTAGAGTCGCAGGGAGAAACGCTTCTGAAGGGTCTCAATGTTCTGAATGTAGAAATTGTCACAGTTGGGGCCAAATTAGGAAGGCTTGAATGTG
>JAHRHZ010000263.1:26834215-26846667 GCA_024137785.1 Ginglymostoma cirratum | reverse complement strand
AGCTGTCAAAGTACATGCTTACGTTGGCTTTCATAGCTTGTTCTTCCTGGAACATGTTGCTAACCTGACACCAGAGTCTATAGCTTGAGGGGCACCGCTCCATATCAGATATGGCCAAGAGTCTCTCCAGTTCTTACCATGGATCATTGACTGATTGTAAGGATTTTCAGACTGATGATCAACCTTGATAATTGTCCGTGATAAATGCGCCTTCTGTGCCCGTCCAGTCATGGGATCAGGGCTTCAAGCTTTGGCTCAGAGGTCAGGATCATACCCACATCATGCTAGAAGTCATCCCGAGAACTTTTTCTGCAATATTTCCAAAGACTTCATGTTCTTCCTGAACTGTGCTGCCCAGCTTTAGGCACAGTACTTCAGCTGGGACTGAATTATTATTATATATAGATTCTGCATAATTTCCTGCCATCTTCAAACATTTGGATGCCAATAGTCCAGTTCTCTGTCTTCTTGCACTAATCTTAAATGATGCCATTTAGCATATGTTTCCTCTCCTCCACTTTCTGTTTTGAATTTCTTCTGCCATATGACTGCTAATTCCACCAGTCTACGTGTTCTTGAATTCTAGGATCTTCCCCAGTGTTTACTACAGTTCCAAGATTGTGTCATTGCAAATTTTGAAATTAGGTTGAAGTTATTAATGTACATCAAAAACAGGAATTAATGAACCATTAGAAATTCCACTGGAATTCCCCCACAGTCCAAGAAACAGGAATTTACTACAATTCGATTTTCTATCACTTAACCAATCTTGTATCCGTGTCACTACTGACCCTTTTCACCTAAGGACTTTTGCTAGCAATCCTAATAGGTCCTTACAGAAGAAATAGAAAGAAGAAACATAAACTTGATAGCACACATCTGAAACACTTGCAAGCTCAAAGGGACCTGGAGTGTATGTATATAAATCTTTTAAGGGGGTAAGATAAATTGAGAAACTAACAGCTAAGCATTTGTGACCTTGACCTTAGGTTCAGTTGGTAACTTGCTCATCTGAGTTAGAACCAGTTTCTGAGACCAAATTTCACACAAGGCTGACACTCCATCGCTATGGGAACTGTATTTTGAATGGGACATTAAACAAAGGCCCCATCAACTGGAAGTAAAAGTCCTATTCTGAAGATGGGCAGTGGAGCTATCTCCAGTGTCTTAGTCAATATTCATTGCTCAAACTAGATCACAGTTGTTTGTGGGAGTATGCTATGTGAAAATTGTTTACTGCATTTCCTCCAATACATTTGTGACTACACTTTAAAGAAATATTTAATCAGCTGTAATTGGCTGGACAATGTCCAGGTTTAGGCTGACAAGTGACACCTAACATTTGCACCACAGAAGTGCCAGACAATGACCATCTCCAACAAGAGAGAATATAACCTTTGCATCTTAAGATTCAAAGACATTTTCAATGGAAATTGCTGAATTTCACCCACACCCCATCAACATCTGAAGGGTTACCGTTAACCAGAAACTGAACTGGTCTAAACATATAAATACTACAGCAACTGGCTACTAGAGCAGTTCTGGGGCTAAGAACCCTGCAGCAGACAACTCCACCTATGGCTCCTGAATCCACTGTCTCCAAGGCACAAGTCAGGAGAGCGATGGAATACTCACTACTTGCCTGTAGAGGCAACTCTAACAACACTCAAGAGGCTTGATACCATCCAGGACAAAACAGCCAGCTTGATCGGCACCACACTCACAAACTTTCACTCCCTCCAACATCAATGTTCAGCAGCTACAGCGCCTTCCATCTGCAAGATTCACTGCAGAAATTCCCAAAGGTTCCTTTGACAGAATCTTCCAAATTCATGAACACTACCACCTAGAAGGACAAGAGTAGCTCTCTCTCTCTCTGTCAATAAGAGGGAAACCTTAAAGCAACACCGGCTAAAATCTCTCTCTCTGTGAAATGGTTTAAAAACAAATAAAATTTCAAATATCAGGATTTCTGTTTCCCATCTGAATCTGAAATCTGATCTGAAGATCTTCCACCATTTTGCAATTCAGCAATCCGAAATTGCTGACATAGGTGAAATTGAAGGAACTTTGAGAAGTCAATGCATTCTATCTTCTGAATTTGTACCCTTGACCCACAGAGAGTTGTTTTTTTTTGCCAAATTATTTTTAAATCCTTGATATCTCTGCAGAGTTGTCTTAACTGATAATGAGTATATGTGTTTGGGCCTAAGGGTATACAATCTAATTCTGAATAGTAGTTTAGCTGCTATAATCTTTGCCACTAGTATAAGAAAGAAGTCTTGCATATATTAAATGAGTTATTTTTGAGTTTATTAAAAAAGGAAGACCAGTAGACAATACATTTACCCTGGATAGTAGTACAAAAGAGAAATGGACGGGCTATTTAACATAAAACATTTACACTTTTAGTACAACTTGTGGAGTACTGGCTTTTATTACCAGTGTACTCTTTCATCAGAGACACAGCAGAGGACTGAGAGTATCATTGAAAAGCCATAGAGAAGATTTACTAGGATAGTTCCAGGGAGAAGGTGTTTTAGCTCCAAATTTATAGAAGCTGGGTTTGTTCTTCACAGAGTAAACAAATTTGAGGAGGAATGTCACAATGGTGTCATATATACAAGATTATAAACAGTTTAGTTAATGTAATTAAAGTAAAGCTATTCCCATTAGCTGATCGAAATGGAGCTGAGTGGACAGAGGTTTAAGGTTTAATGCAAGAGTTGCAGAGAATGTGAGGGAAAACCTTCTTATGCACAACATGGTTATGATCAGGAATTCATCAGATCTGATGATCTAAGAAAATACTACAAATGATTTCAAAAGGAAGTTTGGTGACCATTTGAGGGAAATAAACTTGCAGAGCCAGGGGAGTGGATTGACAATAGAGAGCCAGTTTGAAATCAATGGGCCGAGTGGCTTCCTTTTGAGCTGTAATGGTTTTATAACTCAAGGATTTTAGGTTCATCCAAGTAACTGTCAATCTTTTACCAAATTATTTTGTCCAGAAGTTTCCCTAGTGCAGAATTTGAACTGACTGATCCATAGTTACCAACCTTATCCTTCTTTGAAGCACTTAACATCCTCCAGATCTTTAGCACCATCCCTCTATCAACAGAGAATTGAATGGTTGCAGCCAGCATCAATGCAATTTTTAAACTGAATTTGCTCAAAAAATCCAAATAAATTCCATTCAGACCAGGTGCCTTTTGGAACATAAGACATAGGAACAGAAGTAGATAAGTCAACTCTTGGAGCCTGTTCACCATCCAATAGATCATGCCTTATCTCTTACCTTTAGCTGTAACTTCCTACATCATTCCCAAAATTATTATAAAGTAATATTAATTTCTATCATTAATGGACTAATCAAGGGTACAGAACTCCAAGGGTTCACAAAGCTTTAAGAAAATAAATTTCTCTTTTTCTCAGTCCAAAACGGTAAAGCCCTTATTCCTGAAACTGTGACGTCATGTTCTAGAGTCTCCAGCTAGGGGCAACATCTACTCAGCATCTATACTGTCACTAATATCTAGGGATTTGTTAGTGCCAACCTTTGCTTTTATTGGAACATGTATTCTCCCTAGTTCCTTCTTGACAGCATTCCACTGCTCTGACGCAGATTTGCCTAAAAGAATCTGTTTCCAGACCAGCCTGGGCAAATTATAGCTAAATGTATTAAAATCAGCCGTCCCCCAGTTTAGAACTTTGATTTCAGGCCGATACTTGACCTTTCCTGTGGCAATCTTGAGTCTAATAGAGTTATGATCGCTGCCTACTAAGTGCTCCACCGCTTGCCCAGTTTCATTACCCAAAATTAAGACCAGGTCCACCCCCAATCTTGTAGGGCCCTCTGCCTACTGGCTTAAAAACCCCTTCTGGAGGCACTTTAAGGATTCTGCTCACTCTAAACCTTTGATACCCTTCGCAGACTTTTTCTCCACTGAGCCCCGTGCCAGGATCGCAATTTCCTTCGGGAAATCTCAACCCTAAATCAATGGCTGCCCAAAACATTTCCAGGAATGAAAGTAAAAGGCTTCACTGTAAAACCACTTTCAGCATTCACAACAGCTATCATCCTTTAAAAGTTGCCAAGACACTTTCATGCCCAACAGCTCAATGTTCCCCCTTTTGTTTTCTGTAAAATGCAGAGGAGTGCATGAAGTGAAATTCAGTTACCTTCATGACAAACTCAAGTATCTCTCTATTGCACATTTTGGAAACATGAACAATACCCTTGTGCAGTTTACCAACCACTTTTTGACTGTTTGTTATGACACAGAAAGGAGGCCATTTGGTTTACTGTGTCTGCATCGGCTCTTCAAACAAGCATCAATATGTAGTGCAGATCTCATGCCTTTTCCCCATTTCCTTGCTCACAATTTCTATCTAAATAATCACCCAATATCCTTTTGAATCCCCAATTGAATCGGCCTGCACCACATATCCAGGCAGTGCATCCCATACTCTAACTAATTACTGTGTAACCTCTGATGCTGCCTGGCCTGTTGTGCTTCTCCAGCTCCATACTGTGTTGTCTACCGAGTAAAAGAATTCTTTTCTCTCACAACCCTTTCTTCTTTTCCAGATCACTTTTAATCAATGCTCTTCCATTCTTGCAGACTGCTCATAAGTTTGAAAACCTCTATCAAATTTCCTCTCAGCTCACTTCTCTTCAAAAAGAATATGCCAACTTTTTCAATCTATCCTCATAACTGGTTCTGAAACCATTCTTGTACATCTCTTCTGCTCTCTCTCAATGCGTCCACATCTTTCCTATGATGTGGCATCCACAACTGAACACACCACTCCAGCTGAAGTCAAACATCTTAATAAGGTAAAATAGAATAGAATTGTAATTTACTGTCACTTGTACTTATGAAAATACGGTGAGATGTGTATAAGTTGCTGCAACCCGTCGCCACTTTAACAACAGAAATTAAAGAAAGACATAATTGAGACAAGGTTAGGACAATGTTCATCTTTTGTTTCCTCCACAGCTCCTTGGTTCTGGAGTGTCTATAGGACACCGCCCGCCAAAGCTGTCCCTGAGGTCGCCAAAGCAAAGATTTCCGGACCAGGCCCACCATGCTGCCACTGCTGAAGTTGACACCAAAGCCACTGAATCGCCACCATAGCCAAGAGGAACAAAATGGAGCCACCATGCCATCACTACTATAGCCACTGCTGAAACCGCCGCACTGCCACCAGGAGTAACAGACCAGACCCATCCACAATGAAGCCTTCGATAAAGCCCTGGATACTGTGGTCACAAAGAATGGACATCTGGATCCACCAGATTGCTGCCACCATAGCAGGCCCTTGCAACTGTCTTCATCCACCGCAGCGACAGAAAAAAAGAAAAGGTGAACTTTGATACAAAAGAAAAATGAAGTAACAAAACAAAAAAAAAAAGAAGAATACGTCCAGCCAGGTGAGCAGGAGCAGGACCATAAGGATACAGAGCCCGACCACTCCCTACCTTGCCACTGCCGCCATCTTGAAAAGGTTGAACATCGCCCTCCTGTTCTTGTACTCTATGCTCCTATTAATAAAGCCGAGGACAGTGTACGTTTTATTGACTGCTCTCTCCACACGTCCTGACACCTTCAATTATCTGAGTACACATTCACCCAATATGTGACTTATATGTATATAAGTCCCTCTGTTCCTTTTGAATTGTACCCCTTGTATTGTATTGTCTTTCAATGTCCGACCAGCTAAAGTGTACCACCTCACACTTCTATGCATTGAACCTCATTTGTCACCTAAACACCCACTCCATCAAGTTGTTAATGTCCTTTTGGAGTTTCCCACTTTCCTCCTCACAGTTTACAATTATTCCAAGTTTAGTGCCATCTACAAACATTGAAATCGTCCACGCATGTCAAGATTCAGGCCATTAATATATTTCAGGAAATGTAAGGGTTCCAATAGCGACCCCTGGGGTACACCACTACAATGTACAAACATAGACACAAGGAACAAGAGTAGGCTACTCAGACCTTTGAACATACTACACCATTCAATAAGATCATGGCTGATCTGATTTTAACCTCAACTCTACATTCCTGCACATCTCCAGTAATCTTTCAACTCATTGGTAATCAAAAATCTGTCTTGCCTTAAAAATATCTAAATATTCTGCATGCACTGTCTTAGCAGGGATACAGGGCCTTGGTGAGGCCACACCTGGAAAATTGTGTGCGGTTTTGGTCTCCTTTTCTGAGGAAGGATGATCTTGCTCTTGAGGGAGTGCAGCAAAGGTTTACCAGGCTGATTCCGGGGATGGCGGGTCCGACGTATGAGGAGAGATTGACAAGGTTGGGATTGTTTTCTCTAGAGTTCAGATGAATGAGGGGATATCTCATAGAGTTAAAAAATTCTAACAGGACTGGACAGGGCAGATTCTAATCTCGTCTTGCCTAGATGAGTGCACCTACAACATTCAAGGGAAAGCTTTCTGCTTGATTGACACCCATACACAACTTTAAGCATTCATCCCCTCCACCACTGATGCACGGTGGAAGTAATGTATGCTATATACAAGGTGTACTGCAGCTACCCAGCTAGGCCTCTCTGACAATGCCTATCACACGGAAGGACAAGGGTAGAATATGTATGGGATTACCCGTAATATCCCCTCTAAGCCACATATCGTCCTCATGTGTAACTACATTGCCGTTCTTTCACTGTTGCTGGGCTAAAATCCTGGAACCCCCTGTTACTGTGGGCGTACCTACACCACATGGTCTGCAGCAGTTCAATCTCACCACCATTGCTCAAGGGTAATTAGGAATGAACAATAACTGCTGGATTTTCCAGCAACTCTCACATTCACATCAACAAATACATTCTTATAAAACTTTTTAGGAGTTGGTGCCTCATAATTAAACAGCAGAAGCGGCAACCTATTGACAGAGCTACAAAATCCCATAAGTAACAGCACATCAAAGGTGTATTATCCTGCTGTATCTGGTTATGATTGATGTTTAACATTTAGACAACTAATGAGAGAAGGAGACTGCTGAAGAGTTCCCATCCACTATGATGGCAAATAAAGCTAGTATTTATTGCCCATGAATAGTCTTGTTCTCCAACCCAATTATCATGCAAAGAAATGCAGTCAAGTAAATGGCGGTGAGTGGAATGCACCAGCAGTAGTGAAGCAGTCATATGATTTACACTAGAAACAGGAATCTCAGTGAACATTACATCAGAGCCACTAAACAGGAAACTGTGGAAAAGTCACAATCCTTTTATTCATTCCCAGGATGGTAGTGTCACTTATAGGCCAACACTTCTTGCCGATTTGTAGTCAAAGTTTAATTCAACTGACTGATGTGCTCAGTCATTTCAGAAGGCACACAATGACAACTGCATTGGCGTGAAACTGCAGTCATGTTTAGTTCAGACCAGAGATTAATCAAGGATATTAGAATGTAATGAAAACAACAAATGCTAGAGATCACAGCGGGTCAAGCAGTATCCATGGAGAGAGAGCAAACTAACATTTCAAGTCTAGGTGACTCTTCAACATATAGGTTCGAACTTCAGAATAATTCTCACAACTTCATACTTTTTATTTGCAACTTTAAAAAGAACTAAATTTACATTCTCCATCTGCCATGGTAGAATCTGAACACAAATTCTCCATGACGGAAGCCTATTGAAAATGTAATACTTGCATTGATTAGCAAAGAAGTAAAATGAAGACAAGCATTAAGCAACTAGTTGTGAAACAAATCAGTCTGTGTACAATCGTGATATTAATGGTGCAATGGATTATAAACTGCTGATTGCTCCATGAAATCTTTAACAATTGTCTTTTGGAAGTACAAAGAACTTAACTCTAAGATGCCTCATGGACTAATTCAATTTGCACATCCCAATTGAACTATCAAGAACAATGGGACAGAATGGAAATATCAAGGAGAGTGCTGAAGCTCATATTGATATGTTGCTGTGATTTCATCAGTTTCTGACTGGAAGGTGAAGTTAATCCATATGGAAACAAATTAGAATGAAACATTTCTTTAATCACAAAAAAAAGGGATTTGTCTCCATATAAACTAAAATATTGGAAGTGTGCAGGAAAGTTAATGGTTGTAATAAAGGTACTTATTTAATACCTCAATGTTTTAAATAGGCCTTGACAATCACTATAGTTTTAAAAATTTTACTATGTTAAAGTCAGAATATAAATGCTGTTAATGTGAGCAGCTGCCAGAACTGTTTATCTCAAACATTCAGCTATATGAATAACAGCAGCAAGTTTGGGGAGTAGTTTCAAAATTCATACTTGATTGTGTAATTGTCACTGAACTGTAGAGGAATTCAGAGAAGTTATTGAATGTAATATTGAAAAATTATTTGAATCAGTGGAAAGTTAGTTTTGACAAGGATTTTTAAGCAGAAAATTAGTAAATGGAAGAGATTAGGGTCGGTGTTTTGGATACAAGATAGCTCAAAGTGGCAAGTTACTTGTCAAGAATAATGGTCTTCGAAGATTGGACCATTTTTGAGCTTGTTCTGTTGGCAGAGAATTTTGATGATGGGCAGTATGTGTCAGGAAATCACAGGCTAAGATTTTCCACCCAAACATTTTAACTGATGATAAGTTGTAAGCAGCGTTTCTGTTTCTTTCAGATTTTCATATTGTTCATTATAATACACAAAGTTAGGCAACAGTCCTATAAGTAATGATAAGCACATCAAGCGGAAAGAGATTTTAAAAATCACAATAAACATTTAATTGTAATTCATTAACGTGTTTTCTTCAATTATTATAACATAAATGAAAGAAGATGCAGGACTTACATTTACAATGTCACATCATTCAAGATTCTAAATCACAAAAACATTTAACTGACTTAGTGCATTGTCAGAATAAATGTTCTGAAATCATAGTCAAGGGTTAAGGTTAAGTCAATATGTTCAAAATAAGACACAAGGCTATTCAAATAAAAAGTTTGACATCCTAATGTTTTATTATAATGTTTTGCAGGTCTATTGCCCAAGAGGCAGACAAATGAGTCCTGCAATCTGTATCACTAAAATGTCTTTTGGGGACAGAAATGACACACAGGTTCCAGGAATCTAATTTTGTTAAAATCAAAACTGTCACTGCACTTGGCTGTACACAGCCTGGTTGTATATCTAATCAAAGCTATCTAATGCAATTGATAAAACTGCTTAACGTCCATGATGTGAAATAACCAGACCTATCTTCAGGCAGTTTACAACAATGTTCTCTTGAAAAGTATTTTTTTTAAATCGTTCAACATGTATAGTCTTCACTTGATTGACACAAGAGAAGTTGTTATATCGTTCATGGCCAGCAGCTAGACTGGGCATTAAGGCATCACTAATGTTGCCATTGAAGCTTGGTAGAAACTCTGGAGGCAAAGTTGGAAAGCACCCGAAAATAAGCACAAAGATCACGACAAATCATGAGCCCATTTTCATTCTTTCTGAAGCAAGCAGCATCAAAACTTCCTGCTACCTGCTTACATACAAGACCTTCGGTGTTGTTGAGTGGCCGCACCACTTAAGACCATAACATGTACGAGGAAAATAAGGCCATTCAGCCCATTGAGTTTCCTCCACCATTCAATGAGATCATCACTGATCCAACAGTCCTCAACTCTGCTTTTTTGTCTTATCCCATAAACCTTGATTCCCTTACTGATTAAAATTCTGTCTACCTCAGCTTTGAATATACTTAATAATGCAGCCCTCTGTGGTAAAGAATTCCACAAACTCAGAATCCTCCGAGGGAAAAATTCCTCCTCAACTCTGTCTTAAACGGGTGACCCTTATTCTGAGAGTATGTCTTCTGGTTCTAGACCCTCCCACAGGATGAAACAATCTTTCCACATCTAACCGTCAAGTTAAGATTTATATTATGTTTCAATAAGGTTGCCTGTCATTCTTTGAAATTCCAATGAGTAGAGCCCCAACCTACTCAACCACTCCTTGTAAAACAGTTCCTCCATCACCTGGGATCGGCCTTCTGAACTTTCCGTGGAGTGCTTTCCAATGCCAGTGCACCTTTTATCTATTAGGGGACAAACTATATTCACATGATTCCAGTTGCCGTCTTACTTGAACCTTGTATAGTTTTAGCAAGACCCTTATTTTTATACACCATTCCCTTTGAAATAAAGGCCAACATTCCATTTGTTTTCCCTATTATGTCCCGAACTTGAATGTTAGCTTTTTAAGACTTATGCATGAAGACTCCCAAATTCTGCTGTGTTGTAATTTTCTGCAGTCTTTTTCCATTTAAATAATAGTCAGCTCTGCTATTCTTCCTGCTAAACTGCATCATATTTTCACACATTGTATTCCATCTGCCAAGTTTTTATAAACTTGCTTAACCTATCGATATCCCACTGTAGACTTTTTGTGTCATCCTCACCACATGCCTTCCCAATTATTTGTGTGCTACCTGCAAATCTAGCTATAGTACATTCACTTTCCTCATCTAAGTCAGTGGTACATATTGTAATTAATTGTGGCCCCAGCACTGATCCCTATGGCACACCACTAGTTACAGGTTGCCATCCTGAAATAACACCTTATCCCAACTCTCTGTCCTCTATCAGTTAGCTGATCCTCTATTCATGCTGACATACTACCTCAAACACCATGGGCTCTTACTTTGTTAAGTAGTCTAACACATGGTACCTTATCAAAAGGTTTCTGAAAATCCAAATATGTTACATCCACTGCTTCCCTTTTATCTATCTTGCTTGTTACCTCCTTACCTGAGGAGTCTAAAATCATGGAAGATGTAATGAAATCTATTTTCAGCATCCTATGAAAATGTAAACTCATGGAACACTGAGTTCCAAGAGTGGTAGTAAACATTCAATTCTGCCCTATAATTGAGTGGGAAAAGGTGCAGGGGCTTATTGCAAGGAATAGGTCACACAACATAATTAAGGTTTCACGGAAAATTGACGATATTTAATTGGGTAGAAATGGAGGCAGACTGCATGAGAGGAATGCTGGTGTTCAGCTGTCCTGCAGGGAGGGTGTGGCTCTCTGCTGATAGAATGAACACAGAAGGAAATGTGAGGACTGAGTAAGCAGCTGCACAGTGGCTCAGTGGCTAGCACTGCTGCCTCACAGCACCAGGGGCCCAGGTTCAATTCTACCCAGGTGACTGTGTGGAGTTTGCACTTTCTCCCTGTGTCTGCGTGGGTTTCCTTCCACAGTCCAAAGATGTACAGGTTAGGTGGATTGGCCATGCCAAATTGCCCTGTAGTATTCAGGGATGTGTAGATTGGGTGGGTTATAGGGGGGGTGGGATGCTCTGAAGGTTTGTGTGTGCTGGTTGGGCCGAAGGGCCTGTTTCCACACTGTAGGGATTCTGTGAGCTAATAGCTGTAAAGTAAAGTTGCCATAGTCCCAGAGGACAGTAGGACTGCTCTCTCAGTAGAGAGAGATGAGTGGGAGTGAGGTTGGGGGTCACCACAAGGGGTGAAATTGAGAAGCAGAACCATCAAGGTAACCTCAACCACTATAGGGATCACACCACACTGTTGGTGTCACATTGCATCACAGACCAGCTGTCCAGCCATCTGAGATAAATAACCCCCAAAAGAGCATCTAACAGGACAATAGTTTTGAAATGAGTTGTAGTTGGAACTCAGAAGTAGTCCTGGGAAGGTCAGCAAATTGGTATTGGTGGAAGCTGTAAGTGGCTCAGGAGAACCCTGTGAGCACTAATATTTTAGTGCAGCAGAGTGAGTGGGTGTTAAAAACTCATAAGCAACATCAGGGAAAACCCAGGGACATGCCTGGCTTGATAAAGCTAGCTGTCAATGAAGAGCTGGAATTATGATTGTGAATGAGTACTGGAGTGCAGTTTCAGAATCCAGGAGGAGTGTAGATGTAGGAGAGGAATTTGATCAATTGAAGCAGAAGCAATAATTGAGACAGTCCTTTATGGAACAATCTTGAGAGGCTGTTTCAATGTCAGATTGGCAAAGGTGAAGACGTGTAATCCCTTGTGAAATTTAATGACCCACTGTGCCATTAACTTCTGGAGGGAGTTGCTGAGAGATCTGTGGATCTGTACTTGATATGCGTCACAGGTGTTCGATCACAGCATGCTATCCATGTTTACAACATGTTGACTCGGTTTGTTAGAAATAAGCTGAACATGAATTTTATTTCATATTGCTGTTCCTGTGTGTTTAGTAAAGTAATTTGGATTCTGAAAACAAATTAATCTTGTGGCTTTAGAGATAGTAGGAACTGCAGATGCTGGAGAATCTGAGATAACAAGGTGTAGAGCTGGATGAACACAGCAGGCCAAGCAGCATCAGACGAGCAGGAAGGCTGATGTTTCGGGCCTAGACCCTTCTTCAGACCCTTCTAGGCCCGAAACATCGCCTTCCTGCTCCTCTGATGCTGCTTGGCCTGCTGTGTTCATC